>JARQOC010000002.1:282480502-283080502 GCA_033576535.1 Allobates femoralis | reverse complement strand
GGTGGCTCAGGGGTCAGCAGTGAGGGCGGTGGCTCAGGGGTCAGCAGTGAGTGCGGTGGCTCAGGGGTCAGCAGTGAGGGCGCAGGCTCAGGGGTCAGCAGTGAGGGCGGTGGCTCAGGGGTCAGCAGTGAGGGCGGTGGCTCAGGGGTCAGCAGTGAGGGCGGTGGCTCAGGGGTCAGCAGTGAGGGCGGTGGCTCAGGGGTCAGCAGTGAGGGCGCAGCCTCAGGGGTCAGCAGTGAGGGCGCAGCCTCAGGGGTCAGCAGTGAGGGCGCAGCCTCAGGGGTCAGCAGTGAGGGCGCAGCCTCAGGGGTCAGCAGTGAGGGGGCAGCCTCAGGGGTCAGCAGTGAGGGGGCAGGCTCAGGGGTCAGCAGTGAGGGGGCAGGCTCAGGGGTCAGCAGTGAGGGGGGCAGGCTCAGGGGTCAGCAGTGAGGGCGCAGGCTCAGGGGTCAGCAGTGAGGGCGCAGGCTCAGGGGTCAGCAGTGAGGGCGCAGGCTCAGGGGTCAGCAGTGAGGGCGCAGGCTCAGGGGTCAGCAGTGAGGGCGCAGGCTCAGGGGTCAGCAGTGAGGGCGCAGGGGTCAGCAGTGAGGGCGCAGGGGTCAGCAGTGAGGGCGCAGGGGTCAGCAGTGAGGGCGCAGGGGTCAGCAGTGAGGGCGCAGGGGTCAGCAGTGAGGGCTCAGGGGTCAGCAGTGAGGGCTCAGGGGTCAGCAGTGAGGGCGCAGGCTCAGGGGTCAGCAGTGAGGGCGCAGGGGTCAGCAGTGAGGGCGCAGGGGTCAGCAGTGAGGGCGCAGGGGTCAGCAGTGAGGGCGCAGGGGTCAGCAGTGAGGGCGCAGGGGTCAGCAGTGAGGGGCGCAGGGGTCAGCAGTGAGGGCGCAGGGGTCAGCAGTGAGGGCGCAGGCTCAGGGGTCAGCAGTGAGGGCGCAGGCTCAGGGGTCAGCAGTGAGGGCGCAGGCTCAGGGGTCAGCAGTGAGGGCGCAGGCTCAGGGGTCAGCAGTGAGGGCGCAGGGGTCAGCAGTGAGGGCGCAGGGGTCAGCAGTGAGGGCGCAGGGGTCAGCAGTGAGGGCGCAGGGGTCAGCAGTGAGGGCGCAGGGGTCAGCAGTGAGGGCTCAGGGGTCAGCAGTGAGGGCGCAGGCTCAGGGGGTCAGCAGTGAGGGCGCAGGGGTCAGCAGTGAGGGCGCAGGGGTCAGCAGTGAGGGCGCAGGGGTCAGCAGTGAGGGCGCAGGGGTCAGCAGTGAGGGCGCAGGGGTCAGCAGTGAGGGCGCAGGGGTCAGCAGTGAGGGCGCAGGGGTCAGCAGTGAGCGCGCCAGGGGTCAGCAGTGAGGGCGCAGTGGGGTCAGCAGTGAGGGCGGGCCAGGGGTCAGCAGTGAGGGCTGCAGGGTCAGCAGTGAGGGCGTGCTAGGGGTCAGCAGTGAGGGCGGTGGCTCGGGGTCAGCAGTGAGGGGGGCTCAGGGGTCAGCAGTGAGGGCTCAGGGGTCAGCAGTGAAGGGTCGCAGAGGGCTCAGGGTCAGCAGTGAGGGCGCAGGGGTCAGCAGTGAGGGCGCAGGGGTCAGCAGTGAGGGCGCAGGGGTCAGCAGTGAGGGCGCAGGGGTCAGCAGTGAGGGCGCAGGGGTCAGCAGTGAGGGCGCAGGGGTCAGCAGTGAGGGCCAGGGGTCAGCAGTAGGAGGGCGTCAGAGGAGGGAGGGTCAGCAGTGAGGGCGCAGGGTCAGCAGTGAGGGCGCAGGGGTCAGCAGTGAGGGCGCAGGGGTCAGCAGTGAGGGCGCAGGGGTCAGCAGTGAGGGCGCAGGCAGTGAGGCAGGGTCAGTGAGGGCGCAGGGGTCAGCAGTGAGGGCGCAGGGGTCAGCAGTGAGGGCGCAGGGTCAGCAGTGAGGGCGCGGGGTCAGCAGTGAGGGCGCAGGGGTCAGCAGTGAGGGCGCAGGGGTCAGCAGTGAGGGCGCAGGGGTCAGCAGTGAGGGCGCAGGGGTCAGCAGTGAGGGCGCAGGGGTCAGCAGTGAGGGCGCAGGGGTCAGCAGTGAGGGGCGCAGGGGTCAGCAGTGAGGGCGCAGGGGTCAGCAGTGAGGGCGCAGGGGTCAGCAGTGAGGGCCAGGTCAGCAGTGAGGCTCAGGGTCAGCAGTGAGGGGCGCAGGGCTCAGGGTCAGCAGTGAGGGCGCAGGGGTCAGCAGTGAGGGCTCAGGGGTCAGCAGTGAGGGAGGGGTCAGCAGTGAGGGCTCAGGGGTCAGCAGTGAGGGCTCAGGGTCAGCAGTGAGGGCTCAGGGTCAGCAGTGAGGGCTCAGGGGGTCAGCAGTGAGGGCTCAGGGTCAGCAGTGAGGGGCAGCAGTGAGGGCTCAGGGGTCAGCAGTGAGGGCTCAGGGGTCAGCAGTGAGGGCTCAGGGTCAGCAGTGAGGGCGCAGGCCAGTGGTCAGCAGTGAGGGCGCGCTCAGGGGTCAGCAGTGAGGGCTCAGGGGTCAGCAGTGAGGCTCAGGGTCAGGTGAGGGCTCAGGGGTCAGCAGTGAGGGCTCAGCAGTGAGGGCTCAGGGGTCAGCAGTGAGGGCTCAGGGGTCAGCAGTGAGGGCGCAGGGGTCAGCAGTGAGGGCGCAGGGGTCAGCAGTGAGGGGCAGGGTCAGCAGTGAGGGCTCAGGGGTCAGCAGTGAGGGCGCAGGGGTCAGCAGTGAGGGCGCAGGGGTCAGCAGTGAGGGCGCAGGGGTCAGCAGTGAGGGCGCAGGGGTCAGCAGTGAGGGCGCAGGGGTCAGCAGTGAGCAGTGCGCAGGGGTCAGCAGTGAGGGCGCAGGGGTCAGCAGTGAGGGCTCAGGGGTCAGCAGTGAGGGCTCAGGGGTCAGCAGTGAGGGCTCAGGGGTCAGCAGTGAGGGCTCAGGGGTCAGCAGTGAGGGCTCAGGGGTCAGCAGTGAGGGCTCAGGGGTCAGCAGTGAGGGCGCAGGGGTCAGCAGTGAGGGCTCAGGGGTCAGCAGTGAGGGCTCAGGGGTCAGCAGTGAGGGCTGAGGGGTCAGCAGTGAGGGCTCAGGGGTCAGCAGTGAGGGCTGGAGGGTGCAGAGCAGGGCTGGAGGGTGCAGAGCAGGGCTGGAGGGTGCAGAGCAGGGCTGGAGGGTGCAGAGCAGGGCTGGAGGGTGCAGAGCAGGGCTGGAGGGTGCAGAGCAGGGCTGGAGGGTGCAGAGCAGGGCTGGAGGGGGCAGAGCAGGGCTGGAGGGGGCAGAGGAGGGCTGGAGGTGGCAGAGGAGAGCGGAGGCAGGGTGGCGGAAGACTTACTGGGCTGTTGGCGGGCGGCGGGCAGCGGCAGTGCTGTTGGCGGTTCCGGAGGCCGGGGGCGGAGTGTGGGCGGGGCTAGCTGGGTGATGGAGGAGCGTCAGCCGGTCTGTGGAGAGAGCGGCAGGACTGGGAGCTGTGCCGGCGGAGGCCCCACACTCGTTCCGGGCCGGTTGGCGGATGTTGGTGGGCGGTGAGCTGCAGGGCTGTGGGCGGGATGTGGGCGGCCGCAGACGGGGCTCTGTGCAGGGCCGGTGGCGCCGCTCGTGGGTCTGGTGCTTCCGGTTCCGGAGTTGGACACAGGAGGGAGGCCATCACGGAAGCGGAAGCGGATTTTGGGCGGAAGTGGCCTTCGGGTTTTATATAATAGATTTTCATGAGTGGGCTTTGGGGAGGGAGGATTGTCAGAGATTGGAGCCACAGGAATTATATAAAAGGGTTAATTTATCAGTGAGGGACTCGAATGCTCAGAAACAAGAGAATCAATAAGATGGATGGAAAGACATAATATATAATGAAAACGACAAAAAGTCACAGAACAAATGGCATTAAAGTTGGGAAAAAAAGGAGTCAGAGGCGACTGGATGGCAAGACGTTTATGGCCATAACTATTGATAGACAAGGGCTAAAAGAGAGAAAATATTTTGAGAAAAGGTTGGAGAGAATGACGGGGAGATATGTGTGTGGGTGAAGGGGTGTAACCTTGTGATTCATTATTCACCTCGGTGACACTTCTGACTTAACGAAGCACTGTAATTATCTGCATTAGTGATCAGTGCACACAATACAGAACACAAGTAGTAAGGTAGACAGCTAAGGAAAAGTGTGAAAAGAAGATATTACATACATCTGATTAACACCACCAGAACTTTATAGGATTATATTATTTATCATTACGGGTCTCACCAATTTTTTGTGTTTTTTCTCGTGTTTCACAGCCCAAAACGGAAAACAGAGGTGTTTGACAAGATAGAAATTACTTTTTTTACTTACTTTTTTTATAAATAATATCTGCGTATAATTGAGTAAATACTAATGATGAGCGAGCAGTAAAATGCTCGGGTGCTCGATGCTTGGGTTGAAAATATCGAGATGCTTGAATGCTCAACCTGAGCACTGAGCCCAGTGTTAACCTATGGGAACCCCGAGTATTTTTCCAGCGGCGCCCCAGCAGCCTGGACAAACCCTAACAAAGTCACAAATGTATAAAAACAGTGCTCAAATGACATGGGAACAGCATGGGGAAGACCCCTCTAAGCATTTCTGACTCCCAGATCATTGCTATGAACAATGTTGTCAGAGTATTACACCACTTTTATGGACTCACAATAAAACTAAACCAAAATAGATTTTCCTGGGGAAAATGGTAAGGGCACACACTCACTTGTGAGACAATATGGGTGTATTGTATTTTTTTTATTACATTAAAGATTTAAACAAAAAAAATTGGAAGTCACTCTGATGCCCCTTTTAAGAGAAGTGGAGGAGGGCTTCTTTAAATAATGTTACCATTATTTGGAAGTGGGTCTTCCATAGTGGTGCCCTATGCAGGCTGCCAAAAATTGGGAGGCACTCTGCTGCCCCTTTTAAGAAATGTGGAGGAGGGACTCATAAAAACAACATTCCCATTACAAAAGAACGGGTCTCCCATACTTGTAATGTCCATGCACTAAGTATAGACTGAAACATTTACCCCTGGGGGGTATACATGAATATACTGTATAACTTTTTTTGGGTTACGGGCATCATAAACACCCTTTAAAAATATTATGTGAGTGCTGCATCATGGACCACGGTCATCCTGGTAATATGGTGGTGGAGGATGAGGAGAAGGAGGAGGACTACAGCAAATAGCCAAACTCTGGAAGCATATGGCCATGTGTGGGGGTGAAGAGGAGCATGGAATATACCTCCAAAAGACACTGGCTTTGAGTTTATATTACGCTGCTATCATTTGATGGTCTGGCCCAATACAGCCCTTGTTCATTTTGATAAGAATCGGCCTGTCAGCATTTTCAGTTGACAGGTGGGTGCGCTTATTAGTAATAATTTCCCCTGCAGCACTAAAAACCAGGACTTCCAAGGAGTACAGGGCCAGTTCATGCCACGTGTCCAGCTTGGATACCCAATAATTATAAGGCACAGAGGAATCACGGAGGACATTGGTACAGACAGCAAGGTACTCCTTCAGAATCTTCCCAAACTTTGCAGTCCTTGTGAGAGTACCCCACGCCTCAGGGCCTGTGCCATGGCAGGGGCAGAGAAAACTCTCCCAGAACTTTGTAATGTTCCCCTGCCTCTGGTGGATTGAAGTTGTGTCTCTCTCGCCTGTACTCCTTGGTTGTCCACCGAACTGTGACCTCTGCTGCCCACGTTTTCAGAAGGGAAATTTTTTACTAATTCCGCAACAAGGGCCTTCTGTTCCAGCCCCATTTTTGTAGACCTCTCCACCTCGAGAATAAGAGATATAAAGTTTTCCTTGTAGCATGGGTCTAAAAGTGTCACCAAAGGTGTATCTAGGTTTTCTGGCACCCGGGGCAAGCCTTCAGTTTGGCGCCCTCCCCCAGCTGTCGTCATGTGACCAATCATTCATATACAATTTGCACACTTACAGTCACGTGCTGACGAGCTCCTCTAATTCTCTCAATGTTCAGTGTAAAACAAAGTATATTACACACTGTTAGGATTGAGCTATAGGGCTTAATGTTTGAATTAAAGGGATTGTCCAGGTGTGAGGAGAGCCTATCATCCCTTTAGGTGTGTGCAGTCCTCTGACTACTCACAGCGCATGCACTGCACACTGTCAGGATTCTCTCGTGCTGATGGTAAGATTGGACGGTTGTGTGAGCACAAGAATGTGATTTACATACTTCTGGCCACTTTTTGACTAGACGTGTCCATCCTCACACAATTCATTTCCATTGACTTCTAGTCAGCACGTGACTGCATTTATGTACATACTTGTGGTTTCATGACCTACCATGCTCACCACCAACACCAGAGTATCCTGACACTGGGCAGTGTGCGCTCTGTGAGAATTCAGAAGCCTGCAGTCACATAGAGACACAGAGTAACTGCAGACTCATCACAGACTTGGACAACCCCTTTAATACTCAAAACAAATAAAAACATAGTAACCATGGCACAAAACTTTATTAGCATAGCCATACCTAATGTAATCTTACAAGTTCTGGATTGTTACATGTGTAAAGGATCAGAAACAATAACAGCACAAAACTACATCACCAGACCTTCCAACGATAGAAAATGCATCCATATAACCCCTATCAGTACAAAAACACAGCATCAAAATCCTCATCAGTCCAGAAATAGATCACCAGACCCACCAGAGGTACAAAAATACATCCATAAAACCCCTATCAGTACAGAAACACAATGTGAAAACGCTCATCAGTACAGAAATATATCACCAGACCCACCAGAGGTACAGAAATGCATAACTAGAACCCCCATCAGTACAGGAATACATCCATATAACCCCCATCACTATAGAAACACAGCATCACAATTCTCATCAGTACAGAAATTCATCATCAGAACCACCATCTTGTAATGTCAGGTCAGATCCATACACATTTGTGCTGCATGAACCTACAACTCTTAATACATCCTTAACAATGGTAAGGTGTTACTGGGAGTTGTTGTTACCAGTCATCATCAGATCATACAGGAACCACAGTATTGACGAGAAATAGTGTCACATATAATCATTTACATCTAGGTACCTTATAGATGACCTTGACTCTGATTGCTGGTGGTGTGGCTAACTAGCAGGCACCTTGTCCTGTACTGATAATCTCCTGCTGATAAAACACAAATTTAATTGAAACAAAAACACAACCCAGTAAAGTCATACATTGCCATAATCAGGCTCTCAGCCCCTACATCATATGCTGCTTACAGGTTACATAACAAAGATCTGCTGACAGATTCCCTTTAAATGAATGGTTAAAATGGTGGAAAAGAAAAGTGCAGCAATGATTCCAGATCCATCCACTGCTTTGGTGCCAAATAATGGGACGGGAGACCTCCATTCAGTCTGATGCGAATTTACAAAACCTCAGCGCTTGGCATTAAGAGTTTGTTCACATACTACCGTATATTCCCTAAATGATCTGCGGCACAAATGGAAAATCTGAGGTCAACATTCAGGTTCCTGCTGTAAATGCATTATACAATGATTAAACCTATGTGACTTTTCCAATAATGAGTGCTGCAGCCAATCACTGAGTCAGCGCTGAGGCCCATTTGTGCGGCACAGAACAGTTAAGCATTGGCGATGTCTGTATACAGCAGGAGACCTCTGCAGAGGGGCGAGGATGGGGGTATCAGGCTAATCATTCAGCACACGCGCATGACGTTACTATACCACAATGCTGGAACGGTCATTTGCTGGGAATTTTCAGTTGTGGATGAGCGATTGCACAGTGTGAGCCACAATTTGAGGAGAAAAACTGCATTTTGATATCTAACTCCCAATAACTCACATATACTCCCCCCATCCCCCCCAATGTCACTCAGATATACTCCCCCTCCCTAGTGTGGCTCACATATGCTCCCCTGATCCCTCCACTAGTGTGGCTCATATATACTCCAAACATCTCCCCCCCAGTGTGGCTCACATATACTCCCCCCATCTTCCCCTCCCTGGTGTGGCTCACATATACTCCCCACATCTCCCCCCCCCCCAGTGTGGCTCACATATACTCCCCACATCCCCCCCCCAGTGTGGCTCACATATACTCCCCACATCTCCCCCCCAGTGTGGCTCACATATACTCCCCCATCTCCCCCCCCCCAGTGTGGCTCACATATACTCCCCCATCTCCCCCCCCAGTGTGGCTCACATATACTCCCCCCATCTCCCCCTCCCTGGTGTGGCTCACATATACTCCCCACATCTCCCCCCCCCCAGTGTGGCTCACATATACTCCCCACATCTCCCCCCCAGTGTGGCTCACATATACTCCCTCCATCTCCCCCTCCCTGGTGTGGCTCACATATACTCCCCACATCTCCCCCCCCCAGTGTGGCTCACATATACTCCCCACATCTCCCCCCTTCCCCAGTGTGGCTCACATATACTCCCCTATCTCCCCCCCAGTGTGGATCACATATACTCCCCTATCTCCTCCCCAGTGTGGCTCACATATACTCCCTCCATCTCTCCCCCTAGTGTGGCTCACATTTATCCCCCATCTCCCCCCCCAGTGTGTCTCACATATACTACACCCATAACCCCCCCCCCGGTGTGGCTCATAATTATCCATTTATCCCATCTCCCCCTCACCAGTGTGGCTTATCTATACTACCCCCATCATCCCTTCCACCAGTGTGGCTCACATATACTCCCCCATATCCTCCCCCAGTGTGGCTTACATCTATCCCCTATCTCCTCCCCCCACAGTTTTCTCCCCCCAGCCTCTCCCCTTTACCCTAATTACATGAATCTTCGGGTCTTCAGCTCCTGCAGCTGGAGCACTTTTCCCCATCCTGCCGCCTATGCAGGGCCGCCGAGTGACGTCAGCAGCCTGGTCAGGTGTTTAGATCACGCTGCTGAGGTCCCCCTGACCCGGAAGTGAGCGGAACACAGCGGCTGAAGGCGCGGCTTCTATAGTACAGCGTGTCTGATAGACACTCTGTACTATTGATTGCAGGAGCCGGCGCGCGGCACTTTCACTGCTCCTGCTGTCAGCTGATAGCGGGAGCAGTATGGAGGGAGGGTGCCCGCACAATATCCGACCGGTGGGGAGACACCTCGGGCGCTGCAGCAGAAGGGCCGACAGCCCCTCCTGTCTGCTGCGCCCGGGGCAAATGCACACCCAGCCCCCTCTTAGATACGGCCCTGAGTGTCACCAACCAGTAACGAGTGTCACCTAAGATTTTGATAACGCAAGGGTCATGGGACAGGCAATGTAACATAAAGTCAGCCATGCACGCCAGACTGGTAACAGGTAAGACTTACGTGTCCTCACCAAGAGGACGACTGACCATGCTCTCCTCCACCTCCTCTTGCCTGTCCTCTGGCCATCCACGCTGAACAGTGGGTATGACAGTTGTGCAGCTAGTACCATTTATAGCGCATGAAACTAGCTCCTGTTCTTCTTCCTCCTCCTCATTGTCTCCCAATCCACGTTGGATTGAGATGAGGCTGGGCTGTGTGTAATGACCCTCTATAGTTCCTTGCTCCATTTCATCGTGCTCAGCTTGCAATGCATCCTCTATGACTTTGAGCAGAGAGCGTTTCAGATGATAGAGAAGCGGGATGGTGATGCTAATGATGCCTTCATCACCGCTCACCATCTTGGTGGAGTCCTCAATGTTTTTGAGGACAGTACATATGTCGGACATCCATGTCCACTCCTGAGGTCTTATGTATGGAGTATGAACTGTATACCGACGGCCCTGTTAATGCTGGAAGTCAACAACTGCCCCCTTCTGCTCACAAATCCTGATGAACATCTGCAGTATCGAATTCCAATTCGTGGGGACATCACACACCAGTCTGTGATGGAAGCTGCGGCCAAAGCATTAGGTGACTTTCTAAAATGAGCACACGTGGCATACTTTGACAGATGGCAGATCCAACAGCTTTAGGTAGGATTTAAGAAACCTCTGAAGCACGAGGTTGAGCACATGGGCCAGGCATGAGACTTGTGTGAGCTCGCCTCCTTTAAAAGCTGCCACCAAGTTCTGGTCATTGTCACACACGACCATGGCTGGCTGTAGGTTCAGCGGTGAGAGCCACAGATCTGCCTGCTCTTTCAGAGCTGTACACAGCTCTTCTGCATTGTGCAGTTTGTCACCTACGCATATTAGCTTCAGCACAGCCTGTTGCCGCTTGCCCAAGGCAGTGCTGCAGTGCTTGAAGCTTCTGACTGATGTGGAGGGTAAAGAGGAGGAGGTGGCTGAGGAGGATGATGTGCAGGAGCTGTAGACTATGGAGGCAACCTTGATTGAGTTAGGGCCCGCAATTCTTGGCGTTGGGAGGACATGTTCCGTCCCATGGTCTAACTGGGTCCCGACTTCCACTTTATTAACCCATAAAAAACCAAGAATGCGCACATAGGGTGATATCTTCTTTGAAGAAGGACAAAAGTTTATATAAAGAGGCTGCTCACCTGATACAGTTGTGATGACCCACAACTGGTAATGATCGCTCAGATATAAGTAGCTGCTGCAGGACCGTACTTTCCACAGATCCCTGTGGTATAATCAGCTCCCAGGACACAGTACCTCGAGGTCCGCGCTGCCACTTCAGAAAGGAACAAAAGAAGCCAGTACAAGAGAATGTCTGGATCAACGATTCTTCTTTATTATCCTACGCGTTTCAGAGTTATCTCCCAACTCCTTCATCAGGGAATGTCCTGATGAAGGAGTTGGGAGATAACTCTGAAACGCGTAGGATAATAAAGAAGAATCGTTGATCCAGACATTCTCTTGTACTGGCTTCTTTTGTTCCTTTCTGAAGTGGCAGCGCGGACCTCGAGGTACTGTGTCCTGGGAGCACTTTATTAACCCAGTGTTCCATCAGCGAGATGTACCGTTCCTTCCCACAAGCACTTGTCCACGTGTCCATAGTTATGTGGAATTTGCCAGAAACTGCATTGTTAAGGGCATGGCTAATGTTTTGGGACACGTGCTTGTGTAATGCAGAAACAACACACGAGGAGAAATAGGGGCGGCTGGGGACCGAATAACGAGAGACGGCCACCGCCATCAGGTTGTGGAATGCTTCCATCTCCACTAGCCTCAAAGGCAACATTTTGAGTGCAAGCAGTCGCGAAATGTGCGAATTGAGTAGTGTGGCCTATGGGGCGTTGACTGCGTATTTGTACTTGTGTTCCAAGGACTGGAGTATTGACAATTGAACGCTGGGCTGGAACAAGGACATGGACATGGTTGCTGATGGTGGTATGTCTGATTGTGCAACGACAGGTGCAGGACATGAGGTGTGCGGCCCCAGGGTATATGGGGTACTCGGGTATCTGGGCCCTTGCTGAGGTTGGGATGTCATTGGTGGCCTGCCCAGACCCATTCCCTGGGGGCTATGCTTTTAAAAAGGGTAGTATAAATGGAATAAAGAGTTTTTGATGCCACCTGTGGTTTCTGGTGATTGCACCAGCGCTGCTTTGGGCCTCCAGGGATGATGTACAGGCAGCTAGATGTTGAAGCTCACCACAGGTGGAGATGGATCCCTGGGGCTGTGGTGTGATGGGGAGGAGAAGCAGAGATAGTCTCTACGAAGGACAGGGTCAGGGGTTGAGGAACTGACACACACCGTAGATTGTCTCTTTACCTTTAACTCATGGTAAGGCAGGTAAAAGTCCAGTACACTGTCAGGTGGCCAGGAAAAACTTCTGGATCTCCACAGCGAGTGGGTGTAAGGCCTCCTTGTCTCCTCACCCTTGTGTGAAGCCCTTGCCCTGTGTGAAACTTGGCTGGCTTTCTTTGCTCTCCTATCACCTGTGCTGAATTGGAATAACCCGCGTTGGCCTGCCGCTATCTCTCTTCCAGTGGTGTCTGGCTCCCTTGTTGGTGACTGCACAGATGCCCGGGAGACTGCAGTCTCCACAGTAAACTGGTATTCTCTGCTGGGCTAGGTGCAGACACGGACTCCGGTGTCTGGTGGGGTTCAGCCCTCAAAGTAGGGTGCTTTGCTGCCATATGCCTGATCATGCTGGTGGTGGTCAGGCTGGTAGTTTTGCTACCCCTGCTGATGCTGGCATGGCAGGTGGTGTAAATGGCCTTTTTGGAATTATTAGCAGACTCCTTAAAAAACAGCCAGACTCGGGAAGACCTGAAGGTACCTTTACACGCCGCTACCAAAGGTAGCAACAGGTAGGCACCACACGTGCACGTTGCGCGTTTTCAACGGTTCCTAACGTTACCTGATACCAATTACACGCCGCCACAAGGTGCTCCACAGAAGGTATTTTCGATCCCCGGAAGTACCGACGGGTGCCGCAGGTTACCTTCTGTGGAGCACCTTCCCTGATTTACACGCCGCTACCACAAGGGAATCTGGGCGTAGTGTGCGCCGTAAGTACATAGGCGTGACAGAGTAGTGTATTACTCGACGCTCGTATGGTGATTGGACAATGCAATAACATCATGATTGGAAAGCCAGCGCAGGGAGGCTGGCTAATACATGACGCTATTGCAAATGTGTATTGTGACTGGTCAGCTCTTTAAATATGCCGTCCTGTGCAGGGACAGCCAATGGGTACACAATAGCCTCCACCAATGATAGCTGATGGGGCGTGGTATACATGAAGCTCAAGCACGCCCCAGGTAACTCAAATATCGTACCTGTGCCCCGATTACACGTCGCTACCATAGAGGTTATACCTGCTTGTTTTTCAGCATGGCTGAAAGACAGGTATTCAAAGAGACAGGGAGGTACAACCTGAATTACACGCCGCCACTACGCGGTGTTTTGAAGGTAAAAGGTACAATTTTCTCCGACACCTGCCGGTTTCTACCTTTCGTAGTGGCGTGTAAATGTACCATAAGAGTTGTACTGGCAACTTCTGTCATTGGTGTTACAGGAACGGTTGCCCGCCTTCTGTCTGTGGCCAACACACTGCTTCTTTCTGCCTGTTGGGGTGCTACACCTCCCACCCCTGTGCACAGCTGTCCTCACTCTGCATGTCCTCCTGCCAGGTTGGGTCAGTTACTAAATCATCCACCACGTCGTCTTCCACATCCGCACCCTGGTCCTCCTCCTGACTTTCTGGCAATTGTGTCTCATCATTGTCCACCTCTTGTGACATTTTACCACTGTCGCCTTTGTGTGACTATGGCGGCTGAAATATTTGGGCATCGCTACATACGATCTCCTCATGCCCCATTTCAAGTGGAGCGGGTGAGAGGCCAGAATCTATGAATTGAAAAGTTAACAGCTCTTCAGAGGGTCCAAGTGTGGGATGATTTTTGTCCGGGCACTCAGCATAGTGGGAGGAAGGCGGATTAGAGTGATGAATATGCAGTCCAGACTCACGGCTACTGAGACTTGACCGAGTGGAAACATGTAAAAAGAAAAAAAGATTGCGCCTAGTGCGGATCAATTTTATCTGTTTTCATCTTCAGTTTTCAAATAAACCTGGTACTAAGGATTTGCAGGCCCCTTGCAAAACTGAGTGCACTGTCCCATTTTTACAGAACCTGCTCCCGCAACATCTGCTTCTGGACAGTGAAGGCTCTGTCTATCCACTAAGGGGAAAAATTAGACAGACAGACAGGCGCCATGCAAAATTTATGTTGAATATTTGTAAATGAAGAACTCGCATTGCATCTTGTCAAAGACAAATACCAATGCTGCAGGATAACAATTAGGAAAATAAAATCCACCTGGTATATATCTATTCTGGAAAATAGGACCTTAAAGGAACAAGGTGATCCGCCTTTGATGGAAACAAATCATAGTAGACATGGAATGATGCAAGATTTAGGAATTAATGCCGAGATGGAGGCCCTTTAGGCTCTGGAGGAACTCTTGAGAGAAAAATGACCTGACTAGCAAGCCCAACACAGGTGTTGTGTCTAAATGAATACATGGAATTGCTTACATGAGATTCGTGAGGTACTGTCCCACCTCTGACACACTTGCCTGAACGAGCTTGGTGTACCTGAAAAAGATTTATTTAATAAGATCTCCACCAACATACCAAGGATTGCGCTCCATTAACACCGCACACCATCTTATTTGTTTCTTTGACTGTGTGGAAGACAGGGTGGTTGTGGTGGTGGCAAACTGACTGGAAGCATTATCCGCTATCCAAATAACAACCTGTTGACACTGCTCTGGGTTTAAAGTGGTGTGTTGCGGTCCCCTAGGAATTGGGACAGGGAGGTCAAGCGAGAACATGTGGTGTTTGTTATTGCACAATTCTAGCTTGCCCACGCCTCCGCCTCTGCATGCACCATCACCATCCCGTCCAGTTCCAGGTCCCTTGCCACCGACATTGCGCATTTTAAACAGTTTGCTATATGGGTTTAAAAGTGTGCTATATACCCAGCTAAATTAATCCTAAAAAGGACTGTTGTTTGGATGGCTATATAGATATTAGAAGCTTGTACACCAGCCCCAGATGTGCTGACTGGTATACAGCCTCTAATGGTACACCAAAGTGTGCTACATACCCCTCCTGCCTATCTACAGCTAAATTAATCCTTAGAAGGACTGTTTTTTTGATGGAGATAGATATTAGAAATTTGTACACCAGCTCCAGATGTGCTGACTGGTATACAGCCTCTTGTGGTACACCAAAGTGTGCTATATACCCCTCCTGCCTCTATACAGCTAACTTATTCCTTAGAAGGTTTGTTATGATGGATAAATATTAGAAGCCTGTACACCAGCCCCAGATGTAATGACTGGTATGAAGCCCCTTGTGGTACACTGTAGTGTGCTATATTAACACTCCTGCCTGTATACAGCTAAATTAATCCTTAGAAGGACTGTTGATTTGATGGATAGATAGATATTAGAAGCCTGTATACCAGCCCTAGATGTGCTGACTGGTATGCAGCCTCTTGTGATACACCAAAGTATGCTATACACCCTGCCTGCCTGTATACAGCTAGATTAGTCCTCAAAAGGACTGTTGTTTTGATGGATTTTGTATCCCAGCACCTACACTACCTAAAAGTGTGTGCCCCTCACTCAGCAGCACCTTTCCTTACACTAGCTGACAATGTGGAGCAGAGTGACGAGCACAGCGCGGTCAGGTCTTATATAGACCTGATGACGCTGTGCGGCCAGCCAATCACTGTAATGCCACAACCAACATGGCTGTGGCACTACAGTGTGTGGCAGCCAATCCCTGCATGTAGGCTGGCTCTGTAAAGAACGCCAACATGCAGGGAGGTGGACCCGAGCATGAGCCTGAGCATGCTCGCCCATCACTAGTAATTACTTCCACTTTCAGTGGACTAAAACATTGTTCCTACGGTTTGAGAGCATAGATTTATGATGACTTTGGATGCTCAATTTATGCACAATTTGCACAATTTCAAAGCAGTTGTAACAAGCTATATCAAAGCTGCAGCAGTCTCACTCAATTCGAAATAAATGGCCTCAAAAGCAATTATACCATTTGTCGTGCAACATTTCCTAATAACCTCTATTAAAATGCTATTTAAGGTGACAAAAGTTAAATATAAAGTGCTGCGGAAACTAATGGTGCTACATAAACAAATAAATATATGAATGGAGAAAACAGTCGTGTCCTATGAAAAATAACTGCAAACAAAGACCTGCACCATCTAAATTATGCTAGCATGGTCCCTGTGCCATATATGTACCAAGGCAGAGTGCAAACAAGAAGGAGCAAAGGGGTACATACAAGTGCACCTCAATAAATTAGAATATCTTCAAAACAGGGGTGTACATAGAAATCATGGGTCCCCATATCAGAAATCCTGATGCGGCCCCCAAATTCCTATATATATATATATTTGTGTGTGTGTATATATATATATATATATATATATATATATATATATTCTGAGGCAGTGATTGGAATCATATGTGAGGAACGATACGTATCTCCAGAATGTGCACCAAAAAATAATGAACCCACTGGAGTGTGCTGCAATCACAAGCAAGCCTGTGAGTGCAAGACAGAAGGACGGTCTATTCTCTCCAGACCGGGTTTTGCATGTGGCTCGTGGCCACAGATTCCATTTAAAAATCCTCAACAAAGGTTTGGGTGTGTCAGTGGTCTGCTTGCAAGCTGCAGAGCTGGAAGCTCTGTGCAGGGCAGGTCTGTGTGAGGGCACAACACAGGCCTGTGAGTACGAAGCATCTGGCGCACCATAGAGTGAAATGGTGCAGCCGTCTCCGAAGGCAACAGGTTTTACTTGGACTGTGTGGACCACCTGGCTGTGATCCAGAGGACATCCTGTGCATTTAAGTTGTGAGTTGTGCAAATAAAGCCGTTTAAGTTGAACTTTCCTTGGGTCACTGCCTCATTACCGCACAGTGTGAACACCACTGCACTACGATAAGATGGAGAATGCGGGCACTGTGAACTAAGGCATACCCCAAAGACTGTATCTCCGTAATCAAGCCTGCAAAGCTACAGTTCGGGCCTGCCGACAACATGGAGGAACTGCTGAAGCAGTTGGTACTTGCTCAGTGGCAACAACAGGAGCAATTCCAACAGCAACAGAAAACCAATGAGCTGCTTCTACAGCAGATTGTGGCACTGCGAGATACGCCACCAGCACCTACCACGGAAAGTCGTGAGGCCAGGGACAGGGTTCGCTCTCCATTGAGGAAGCTGAGTTGGGAGGATGATGTGGAAGCTTTCCTCACCTTCTATGAGCACACACCGGAGCGAAAAAATATACCAGCTGACCAGTGGGCTGAAGTGGTGGCTCTGCTTCTGATGAGCAATGCACAGTAGGCCTACTTTGACCTCAGTTGGGAGGATGCCCAGGACTACGGGAAGCTAAAAGGTGAGATCCTTGCCCGACTGGGGGTTAATACCTATGTGAGAGAGCCCAACGGGTGTTTGCATGGACCTTTGTGGAGACCTGACCAGCCAGGTCTAATCGGAAGTGATCCAATTCTATAGTGGCCGCGCTCCCCGTGGTAATGATTTTAAGAACTTCTTGTCCACAAAAAATTTTATTCCTCAAAACATGCGAGAATATAAAAAACGGATACAACGCGTTTCGGCGGAGACAACCGCCTTCCTCAGGTTGAGATACCTGAGGAAGGCGGTTGTCTCCGCCGAAACGCGTTGTATCCGTTTTTTTTTTATATTCTCGCATGTTTTGAGGAATAAAATTTTTTGTGGACAAGCAGTTCTTAAAATCATTACCACGGGGAGCGCGGCCACTATAGAATTGGATCACTTCCTATTGAACCTTTATGCCTGTGGGAATCCGTGGCAGGACCCAATACAGGATCAATTCAAGGCGAGCAGCAGACCCGGATAAATATCCAAAGCGTGAGGAGGCTTTGGAAAAACCATATGCTTGAAGTTTTATGGCAAGAGGTGAGTGCATAAAACTTCATTAAAAGGGCACCAGAGAGTTACATTGGTAACGCGCTGAGATTGGCGCCGCATGTTTGTTTTTTATATATACCCTACAGGGAATCACCTTACTTCAGCCAGGTCTAATGGCATATGACTTGCTGCAGCTAGTAAAAAGATGGCTCCAGCCTGAAATCTTGTCTCCGGCCCAGATGGTGGAGAGGATGGTGGTTGACCGGCTGGAGAGAACTCTGCCAGCCACTATACAGCGTTGAGTGGGGCAAGGGTACCCAGGTAACCTGGACCAGGTGGTTAGCCTAATTGGGAGGTATACAGCCACCCAGGATTTTGTACATGACTCTGCCCCCAATGCGTCTGGTACGTTGGCCCCAGGAGCACGTCCCTCTGCTGGGGACAGTCAAAGCCAAGCTCAAGCTGAGGGGGTACCCCAGAGTGAGGTTGGACGGAGACCAGTTTCCCCTAGATTGGTCTCAAGGACTGCCGGTGTCTCTTTGAGGTGCTGGCGATGCAAGGGCCCGGACATATGGCTACCTATTGCCCCGACTGCTGGACCCATAGACTGCTGGTTTACACGCCGGATGTCTATGTATGCTCGCACGGTTTACACCGCAGACATTGTCAATCCAACAACTGAACCCCATCTGTACCAGGTGCGCGTCAATGGTCATCGAGCGGAGGCTCTCTTGAACTACGTGAGCTTAGTGACCCTTGTTCATGGGTCATTTATCCCTGGGTTGGAACCAATGGGGGGAAGGTCTGAGTCATACGTATTCATGGCGAACTCCACGAGTATCCGACAGCAGAGGTAACCTTTTCCACGCCGTACAGAGAGTACAGGGGTAATACACACAGTGACGTCACAGTACAGGGATAATGCACACAGTGATGATACAGTACAGGGATAATACACACAGTGATGTCACAGTACAGGGTTAATACACACAGTGATGTCACAGTACAGGGGTAATACACACAGTGACGTCACAGTACAGGGATAAAACACACAGTGATGACACAGTACAGGGATAATACACACAGTGATGTCACAGTACAGGGTTAATACACACAGTGATGTCACAGTACAGGGGTAATACACTATTGGTGACAGTGAATTTTGTGAAAGGTTCAGCAATATATCTAACCGATATGCTTTTGACTCCATTTTATTGAATATGATATATTTGCAAAGGGACGTTAGTGTGCTGTAAGTTAAAATAAAAGAAAATGAATGTAAAATCAAAGCTGCAGTTACACAGGAGGAATGGCAAAAATTGTTGTGATCTGATTATGGGAAGGTTGGATAAGACCAGAGCTCAGTGGGAGGAAGTTAAAAGAAGAAAGTGGAATAGGGATCTAGAAGATCACAAAAGTGGACTTGTGTACAATTGGCAGCGTGAAGGAACAAATACACTTTGGAGGAGGAGAGGTGGACATAAAATAACAAAGAAAGGTGCCGATTCTAATAATTTGATAACTATAATACCTAATGACTTTTGTTTATACAAATCTGGGAGATCAACCAAAAGATTACAAAGAAAAAGACAAGGAGAGTGGAAAAAACAAGGAAAAGGTGTGAAGAACAAGCCTGTGCCCCAATGCCAGATGCAAAGAAGGGAAATTATTTAGTCATCAACATTTCAAGCAAGGAACTGACACAGGTATCAGCTTTAAACAAAGGGCTGTCCTATAGTTTTACTAAACATGTGGACTGGTTTGAATTGGAATGTGATTAAAGGGGTCGTCACACACAATGATTTTTGAA
This sequence comes from Allobates femoralis, assembly GCA_033576535.1. Taxonomy (NCBI): domain Eukaryota; kingdom Metazoa; phylum Chordata; class Amphibia; order Anura; family Aromobatidae; genus Allobates; species Allobates femoralis. The sequence goes on along the minus strand of JARQOC010000002.1, from coordinate 283,061,476 downwards.
ACAACCTCTCCAACGATCTTTTTTAGCATTCATCGCTCGAGTGATGTCGATACATCGTTTGCGAGATGTCACACGCACAGATGTTTGAAATCACATGTTAACGATGCCTCGATCCCGGGATCGTGTCCAGTCATCAGTGACCAATCGTCGTTCGATTTGAGGTCTGGTTCTCATATCTGCGATAGTGATGGGCGAATCCTAAATTACTCGGAATCGCTTGACTCTAGCGAGTCCGAGCCCAGGACTCGCTACTCGTTGCGAGTCTAGCGAGTCCAATGTTAATGAATGGGGAAGCGAGTAATAGCGAGTAGTGTGAGATTTACAAATCGCAGATGTGTCTCAGCCTGAAGCAATCCTAGTTGTGTCATTTATTTGCATTGCTCGTTTACTTTGTAAGTAATCGCTGACTCGCACAGATAAGATCCTGTCTTCTCTGTGTTCTGGCTGCCCCAGCTCCAGGGTCCTAGAGCCTGCCTGCTGCCTGATGTAGCAGAGCTGAGATTGTTCTCAGTCTGCTCATTCCCTGTGTACAGACATGAATGTCTGTGCACAGAGATGATGTAGCAGAGCTGAGATTGTTCTCAGTCTGCTCATTCCCTGTGTACAGACATGAATGTCTGTGCACAGAGATGATGTAGCAGAGCTGAGATTGTTCTCAGTCTGCTTATTCCCTGTGCATAGACATCTATATTTAAGCACAGGGGATGTAGCAGAGAGGACATCGCGTTTTGGACTGCGTCGGACGGAAGAGGATTTTTTTAATTAAAGATGGAGTCCCTAATGGCTTTTTTTTTTATTTCTAATAAAAAATTTTCCTTGTGTTGTGTTATTTTTAAAACAATTTAATAGAAATTCATGGCGGTCATGTCTAATATTGGCGTGACCGCCATAAATTTCAGGCTTAGGGCCAGCTGATACTAAAAAGCTGGCCCTAACCTCTTTATTACCCAGCGTGCCATCGCTACCAGGGCCGCTGGAAGAGCGGGGTTCAGCGCCAGAGGATGGCGCTTCAATGAACGCGCCATCTTCTGGGGCGGCTGCGGGCTGCAATTTGCAGCGGGGGGTGCCCAGAAAGCTTGGGCATCCCTGCGCTGCGGATTCCAGCCCCCAGCTGCTTAGCTGTACCTGGCTAGACATAGAAATTGTGCGGAGCCCACGCATTTTTTTTTAATTATTTCATGAAATTCTGAGATTCTGACTCTGAGACTCTGAGACTCTGACTCTGAAATTCATGAAATAATTAAAAAAAAATGCGTGGGGCTCCGCACAATTTCTATGTCTAGCCAGGTACAGCTAAGCAGCTGGGGGCTGGAATCCGCAGCGCAGGGATGCCCAAGCTTTCTGGGCACCGACCGCTGCAAATTGCAGCCCGCAGCCACCCCAGAAGATGGCGCGTTCATTGAAGCGCCATCCTCTGGCGCTGAACCCCGCTCTTCCAGCGGCCCTGGTAGCGGTGGCACGCTGGGTAATAAAGAGGTTAGGGCCAGCTTTGTATTATCAGCTGGCCCTAAGCCCGAAATTTATGGCGGTCACGCCAATATTAGACATGACCACCATGAATTTCTATTAAATTGTTTTAAAAAAAACACAACACAAGGAAAATTTTTTATTAGACATAAAAAAAAAAGCCATTAGGGACTCCATCTTTAATTAAAAAAATCCTCTTCCGTCCGACGCAGTCCAAAACGCGATGTCCTCTCTGCTACATCCCCTGTGCATAAATATAGATGTCTATGCACAGGGAATAAGCAGACTGAGAACAATCTCAGCTCTGCTACATCATCTCTGTGCACAGACATTCATGTCTGTACACAGGGAATGAGCAGACTGAGAACAATCTCAGCACTGCTACATCATCTCTGTGCACAGACATTCATGTCTGTACACAGGTAATGAGCAGACTGAGAACAATCTCAGCACTGCTACATCATCTCTGTGCACAGACATTCATGTCTGTACACAGGGAATGAGCAGACTGAGAACAATCTCAGCACTGCTACATCAGGCAGCAGGCGGGCTCTAGGACCCTGGAGCTGCACAGAGAAGACAGCTGGACTCGGCTCGCAAAGAAACAGCAGTTATCTGCGAGTTTCTCTGCTATCACTGGCACAGTAGCCAGTGATTACTCGCAGGAGTCTAATGCAAACAATGGCAATCCTAGTTTTGTCAGCGTTTCTGACAAAACTAGGATTGATATTGATTTGCATTGGACTCGTGCGAGTAATCACTGGGAAACTCGCAGAGTACCGAGTCCTGCGAGTCCCTTACTACTCGCCGAGTAACGAGTCCTAGCGAGTAGATTCGCCCATCCCTAATCTGCGATCAACGATGAACGACTGATTGTTGATCGTTGACAGGTGTCACACACAACGATGTCTTTCACTACATCGTTGCAATGTCACCAAAAATGTGACGTTATGAACGATGTCATTTCAAAAATCGTTGCGTAAAACGGCCCCTTTACACAGATTTTTTAGGAATATTAAACTGAAAAAACTGGTTCTGTGACAAACAGATATTGAGTGAAGAAAGAAAAGGTGAAGTAATGTTGAGTGATTAGGGTCTATCTAAAAAGAGTACATTTACCCCGGCAGATAATGTTCCAGTTATAGAAGCGTTTATAACAGCTGTAAGAAAAAGACATAACAGAGTTAAAGAGTAAACAGACACACAGCTACAGAAAACCAAATGTTACACAGGAAGAAGTGAGAGCTATACAGGAGTTGGCAAATGACGGCAACTTAATAGTGAAATCACCAGATAAAGGAGGGGCAGTTGTCGTCATAGACAGCTTCATGTATATTGAAGATATAACAAGACAGGTGGAGGACAAAGAAGTCTATAGACTTAATTATGATTCAAAATTTGACATACAGAGGAAAATTAAAAAAGTGGTAGATAAAGCCCTACAGAGAGGTGTGATAGATCAGGATTTGAGAGATTTTCTCATAATGAAGGATCCAATTACACCAGTGTTGTATACGTTACTTAAGGTACATAAAAAACTTGAGAGCCATCCAGGAAGACCAATAGACTTGGGGGTGGACTCAGTCTTAAGTAGGATCGGGATCTGTCTTGATAAAGTACTGACGTCAATAGCCATGCAGGCAAAATCATACATTAGGAACACTGGTGACTTTCTGAATAGGCTCAGTAAAGTCTCACTTACAGAAGATGTGATATTAGCATCATTTGATGGAACATCTCTTTACACCTCAATAGATCATCATAGGGGTATGGGGGCTATAAGAAACAAACTGTTAAATGCTGAATATACTAATGAATGTTGGGAATTCTTCATGGAATTGTTTGTTATAGTTCTAACATGTACAGTAACTACTTCATGTTTGGTGATAGTTATTTTATGCAGCTATGTGGGATCGCCATGGGCGCGCACATGGCGCCTGCGTATGCAAATATTGTTATGACAACCCTGGAGGAGGACTTCATCTATGTATCCTACCACTTTGAAAAGGTCTTTGTGTGGTGGCGGTACATAGATGATGTCTTCCTCCTATGGAAAGGGACAGAAAAATAATTTGAGAGAATTGCATGGGTATATCAATACAATTGATGATACAATAAAATTCACTCTAGTGATGTCCAAGGAAAGTATACAATTTCTGGACATCCAAGTCACACTAAGGGACTAAGTATTATTCACTTCCCTATTTGTTTCTATCCATAGGTTTAACAATCTATTGAGGTATGATACCGTAGTCACCATCCACTGAAATTAAAACAGGTAATTCCATATAGCCAACTCTGGAGGGTTGACAGTATAGAAAATACTATGGAGGGTGAACTAAAATCAAGAGAAAAGCTGGTTAAAAAACTTGAAGCTAGAGGCTACCCTAAATTGTTGTTGAGGGCCCATATGAATAAGAGGAAACCGAGGTACAACAAATGGGAGGTAAAAAAAGTAGGATCCCCTTTAAAACAACTTTTGTAGAGGAAAGTGATGAGGTGGCACAAATAATGAAAAAACATTGGCCTATGTTGAATTGTTGTCTGCCTAAGGTGAATGAGTTTAGATCATGGCCAACTTTTGTCTACAGGCAGGGGTCAAATTTACAAAGTAAATTAGTCCATTCAGATGTGGGTAGGTTTAAGAATATCTCCCAACCCAGTTTAACTGGAAACAAGAGGACAGGATGTTACCAGTGTCTGTCCTGCGTAAATTGTACGTACATGCTCAAGGGAGATAAATTTACATATCCAACAACCCAGAGAGAATACAAAATCAATCATTACTTGACGTGTGATACAGATCATGTGATTTACCTCTTAGAGTGTCCATGCAAACAGTGGTATGTAGGAGAGACAATATTGGACATCAAAACTGGGATCAACCAACATCGGTATACGATACGTAAGATGTCTAAGGAACTACCTGTCCCAAAACACTTCACGTAAATGAAACACACTAAGCGTCAATTAAAATTAACCATGTGCCAACATTGAGACGGGGAGCTGATCGTGAGAAAAAAATTGAAAATAAAAGAACTTGAATGGATTTATCGGTTGGGGACACTGAAACCATTTGGTTTGAATGCTGATTTTAAATTAAATACAGTGCTGTAACCCAGAAATATCACCTTGAGAAAAAACTTTATATCAGAATTTGCAGTAATGATGGTCTCTAATATGTCTTATTGATATAAGATTTTAATAAATGTTTCTTATCTTTTTTACAGAATTTTAAAGGAAGTTTTATGAATAATAGAAAGGACTCATCTATCCATATAAGTATTTATCTTCTTAATTTATCTTTTCTATTACTGTAATGTAGAGCTGCACAGGGGTTAGCACCAATGATTAGATTCGGTTACATAGGAGAATAAAGGCACAATAAGAATAAAACTCTCTGTGAGAGAACTAAGGCGCATGAAGTATGGTATATTATTGTGACAGTGATGGCATATGGACATGGGCACCAATAGAACACCCAGTGACTGGCATTATTTTACCCACAGTAGATGGCAATGTGGAGTGATCCCTGTTAATAAGGGAAACAGACTGGGAGCCATAGGGTGGTATGCTGTGGATTTACCAAGCCAAGCCTGACTCACGTTTTTGGAATTATCTGTATAAATAATAGAATCTTTAGTATGCCCGTCCAGCAACTAAAATGGAGGAAAGAGCATCAGAACACTACTGCGCATGTTCGTGAGTCACTGAGGGGCGACGAGTGACGTTGAAATGTTGCGACCATGAAGTTTAGTGATGTCAACAGTGACACGAGAACTATCGTGTCTTATCACTGGTGCCGCTTTGAGCATGCTCAGATCAACTCGGAAGACGCTGTGCATCTTACCAGGAAAATAAAGACAGTATGTGATGGGTGAGTCACACAAATATTAAAAAAGTAAAAAAAAAGTAAAATAATGGTTCAGATGGGTATACACGGAACACCTGGGTTAATTAACACTAGAGGCACTGTATACACTGTATCTCATGAAGTTTGATGTCACATGTAATATGTTCCTAAAGAGGAGTAATCTAACAAACTGGCACTTATAATGTATTTTGATGAGAGTTTTTGTAATACACTTAAAATGTTGTAAATGTATATATTGTATGTATATTACTGTAATTGTAATTGTGGAACACACTATTTATACCTCTCACGATGGTAATATGTAGACTGCTAGAGAAAGGCAGAACTGCAGCCAAAACGTTGTGGTGGTCGGCATGGGCCAATAAAGACAAAAGAAGTATGAACTTTATCACTGAGTGCTGTCCATTTAATAATAATTATTATTAATATATATATATATTTTATATATATATATATATATATATATATATATATATTCACACACACACAGTGCCTTGTGAAAGTATTCGGCCCCCTTGAGCTTTCTTTTCAAACTTTTGCTAAATTTCAGGCTTCAAACATAAAGTTATAAATACATTTTTTTTGTGAAGAATCAACAACAAGTGGGACACAATCGTGAAGTGGAACGAAATTTATTGGATATTTTAAACTTTTTTAACAAATAAAAAACTGAAAAGTGGGGCGTGCAATATTATTCGGTCTCCTTGAGTTAGTACTTTGTAGCGCCACCTTTTGCTGCGATTACAGCTGCAAGTCTCTTGGGGTATGTCTCCATCAGTTTTGCACATCGAGAGACTGAAATTCTTGCCCATTCTTCCTTGCAAAACAGCTTGAGCTCAGTGAGGTTGGATGGAGAGCGTTTGTGAACAGCAGTTTTCAGCTCTTTCCACAGATTCTCGATTGGATTCAGGTCTGGACTTTGACTTGGCCATTCTGGATACGTTTATTTTTTAACCATTCCACCGTAGATTTTGCTTTATGTTTGGGATCATTGTCTTGTTGGAAGTTAAATCTTCGTCCCAGTCTCAGGTCTTTTGCAGACTCCAACAAGTTTTCTTCCAGAATGGTCTTATGTTTGGCTCCGTCCATCTTCCCATCAATTTAAACCATCTTCCCTGTCCCTGCTGAAGAAAAGCAGGCCCAAACCATGATGCCGCCACCACCATGTTTGACAGTGGGAATGGTGTTTTGAGGTTGATGAGTTGTGTTGCTTTTACACCAAACATATCGTTTTGCATTGTTGCCAAAAAGTTCGATTTTGGTTTAATCTGACCAGAGCACCTTATTCCACATGTTTGGTGTCTCCCAGGTGGTTTGTGGCAAACTTCAAATGAGATTTTTTATGGTTATCTTTGAGAAATGGCTTTCTTCTTGCCACTCTTCCATAAAGGCCAGATTTATGCAGTGTATGACTGATTGTTGTCCCATGGACAGACTTCTCCACCTCAGGTGTAGATCTCTGCAGTTCAGCCAGTGGTCTTCATGATGCTCTCTGAAACAGAACCCTGAGACTATCACAGAGCAGGTGCATTTATATGGAGACTTGATTACACACAGATGGATTCTATTTATCATTACCAGTCATTTAGGACAACATTGGATCATTCAGAGATCCCCACTGAACCTCTGGAGTGAGTTTGCCGCATTGAAAGTAAAGGGGCCGAATAATATTGCACACCCCACTTTTCAGTTTTTTATTTGTTACAAAAGTTTAAAATATCAATATCCAATAAATTTCGTTCCTCTTCACTATTGTGTCCCACTTTTTGTTGATTCTTGACAAAAAATTTGAATTTATATCTTTATGTTTGAAGCCTGAAATGTGGCAAAAGGTTGAAAAGTTCAAGGGGGCCGAATACTTTCACAAGGCACTGAATATATATATACATATATATATTGTGAGGCATGCCAGCGCTATAGCACGTGGCTGGTATGACTCACATAGCCTGCAGCAATCTGGGTGATTGCTGGAGCTAGTGGTACACACAGGGTTAATGGCAGCTAAGTGTGTGCATGAGTGAGAAGTGCCGATTACCACTATGTTGCAGCTGTGGGTTTTTCAGGCAGAAGATTAGCCTTCCCTGTGTTGTGTGAGGCAGTCTTCCACAAGCCTGCAAAGGTGCAGGACACATGTTGAGGCTGTAGAAGCATATCCCAAACCTGTGCACCTGTAGGTGAGGATACTGAGAGAGACTGAGATATGGAAAGCCTACAGCTTGCTGAGCTGTGAGGAAAAGGCAGACATCCATAGTCTGAAGAAGCCGTCCCTCTAAGGGACCACTACCACTACCACTAGCTCCAGCAATCACCCAGATTACTGCAGGCCATGTGAGTCATACCAGACACGTGCTATAGTGCTGGCATGCCTCACAATATATACAGTTGTGGCCACAAGTATTAACACCCCTGCAATTCTGACAGATAATACTTAGTTTCTTCCTGAAAATGACTGCAATCACATATTCTTTGGTATTATTATCTTCATTTAATTTGTCTTCAATGAAAAAACACAAAAGAGAATGAAGCAAAAAGCAAAACATTGATCATTTCACACAAAACTCCAAAAATGGGCCAGACAAAAGTATTGGCACCCTCAGCCTAATACTTGGTTGCACAACCTTTAGCCAAAATAACTGCGATCAATCACTTCCGTTAACCATCAATGAGTTTCTTACAATGCTGTGCTGGAAATTTTTTAGACCATTCTTCTTTGGCAAACTGCTCCAGGTCCCTGATATTTGAAGGGTGCCTTCTCCAAACTGCCATTCTTAGATCTCTCCACAGGTGTTCTATGGGATTCAGGTCTGGACTCATTGCTGGCCACCTTAGAAGTCTCCAGTGCTTTCTCTCAAACCATTTTCTAGTGCTTTTTGAAGTGTGTTTTGGGTCATTGTCCTGCTGGAAGACCCATGACCTGAGGGAGACCCAGCTTTCTCACACTGGGCCCTACATTATACTGCAAAATTTGTTGGTAGTCTTCAGACTTCATAATGCCATGCACATGGTCAAGCAGTCCAGTGCCAGAGGCAGCAAAGCAACCTCAAAACATCAGGGAATCTCCGCCATGTTTGACTGTAGGGACCATGTTCTTTTCTTTGAATGCCTCTTTTTTTCTCCTGTAAACTCTATATTGATGCCTTTGCCCAAAAAGCTCTACTTTTGTCTCATCTGACCAGAGAACATTCTTCCAAAACGTCTTAGGCTTTCTCAGGTAAGTTTTGGCAAACTCCAGCCTGGCTTTTTTATGTCTCGGGGTAAGAAGTGGGGTCTTCCTGGGTCTCCTACTATACAGTCCCTTTTCATTCAGACGGATAGTACTGGTTGAGACTGTTGTACCCTCGGACTGCAGGGCAGCTTGAACCTGTTTGGATGTTAGTCGAGGTTCTTTATCCACCATCCGCACAATCTTGCGTTGAAATCTCTTGTCAATTTTTCTTTTCCGTCCACATCTAGGGAGGTTAGCAACAGTGCCATGGGCTTTAAACTTCTTGATGACACTGAGCACGATAGACACAGGAACATTTAGGTCTTTGGAGATGGACTTGTAGCCTTGAGATTGCTCATGCTTCCTCAAAATTTGGTTTCTCAAGTCCTCAGACAGTTCTTTGGTCTTCTTTCTTTTCTCCATGCTCAATGTGGTACACACAAGGACACAGGACAGAGGTTGAGTCAACGTTAATCCATGTCAACTGGCTGCAAGTGTGATTTAGTTATTGCCAACACCTGTTAGGTGCCACAGGTGAGTTACAGGTGCTGTTAATTACACAAATTAGAGAAGCATCACATGATTTTTCTAACAGTGCCAATACTTTTGTTCACCCCCTTTTTTATTTTTGGTGTGGAATTATATCCAATTTGGCTTTAGGACAATTCTTTTTATGTTTTTTCATTTAAGACAAATTAAATGAAGATAATAATACCAAAGAATTTGTGATTGCAATCATTTCAAGGAAGAAACTGAGTATTATCTGACAGAATTGCAGGGGTGTCAATACTTTTGGCCACAACTGTATATATCTAATATATAAAAGCCAAAGGCCACTTCCGGAATACCCGAAGGGTACTTCCGTGGTGGCCTTCGGACCCATGCTGGTGACGTCACCAGTGTAGGGTAGCCGGCCGGCACCTGGCTACAGGGAGCGGCAGAGGAACGTTCCGTTCTCGGACGTTCCATCTGCCCTCCAGCCTCTCCCCTCCAGCCTCTGCCCTCTAGCCACTAGCATAGGCAGGGGAAGCCCATTGCCCGCCACCTGGGGGGGCCCCGCACCCCCTGGGGGGACACGTGCTACCAGCAGCGGCCGCCGCGCGGCCGGAGAGGAGGGAGGTCGGGACATCCAGTCCTGCTGCTCTACCCGCCCTCCTCTCCTCCTACAGCAGACGCGCTGTAGAAGCGCCCGCAGTGAGTGTGCACCCCCCGCCCATCTACTCCACTGCCTCCGGCCTCTCCTCCTCCAGCCTCTGCCCTCCAGCCTCTCCCCTCCAGCCTCTGCCCTCCAGCCTCTGCCCCTCCAGCCTCTCCAGCTTCCCCTCTGCCCCTCCAGCCTCTGCCCTCCAGCCTCTGCCCCTCCAGCCTCTCCAGCTTCCCTCTGCCCCTCCAGCCTCTGCCTCTCCAGCTTCCCTCTGCTCCTCCAGCCTCTGCCCCTCCACCCTCTCCAGCTTTCCCTCTGCCCCTCCAGCTTCCCCTCTGCCCCTCCAGCCTCTGCCCTCAAGCCTCTCCAGCTCCCCCTCTGCCCCTCCAGCCTTTGCCCTCCAGCCTCCGCTCTCCCTCCAGCCTCTGCCCTCCAGCCTCCGCTCTCCCCTCCAGCCTCCGCTCTCCCTCCAGCCTCTGCCCTCCAGCCTCCGCTCTCCCCTCCAGCCTCCGCTCTCCCCTCCAGCCTCTGCCCTCCAGCCTCCGCTCTCCCCTCCAGCCTCCGCTCTCCCCTCCAGCCTCTGCCCTCCAGCCTCCGCTCTCCCTCCAGCCTCTGCCCTCCAGCTCCCTCTCCCCTCCAGCTTCCCCTCTGCCCCTCCAGCCTCTGCCCCTCCAGCCTCTCCAGCTTCCCCTCTGCCCCTCCAGCTTCCTGTCTGCCCCTACAGCCTCTGCCCCTCCAGCCTCTCCAGCTTCCCCTCTGCCAATCCAGCCTCTCCCTCCAGCCTCGCTCTCCCCTCCAGCCTCCGCTCTCCCCTCCAGCCTCCGCTCTCCCCTCCAGCCTCTCCCCTCCAGCCTCCGCTCTCCCTCCAGCCTCCGCTCTCCCTACAGCCTCCACACTCCCCTCCAGCCTCTGCCCTCCAGCCTCCGCTCTCCCCTCCAGTCTCTCCCTCCAGCCTCCGCTCTCCCCTCCAGCCTCCGCTCTGCCCTCCAGCCTCCGCTCTCCTCACCCCTCCTCACCCCTCCAGCCTCCGCTCTCCTCACCCCTCCATATGCAATGTACAGTATGTGTATATATGTGTGTATGTAGTCACTTCCCTCACTTTGTCCACACTTCCCTCACTTTGTCCACACTTCCCTCACTTTGTCCGCACACATACTCACACACACACTCCACTATACTTACCACCGGCCCTGCATCAGCCGCCTGGATCCTCAGTCGACATGTCGCCACCCCCGAACTACTGGATCCAATATAGCGTCCAAGAAGTTTCGCAAAAATTCCCGGACGCCATATTGGATCCAGTCGTCCGCGGGCGGCCACATGTCGACTCAGGATCCAACCGGCGCGGAAGACGCAGGATCGGTGCTAACTAGAGCGGAGTGTGTGTGTGTGTGTATGTATGTATGTATGTGTGTGCTAACCACTCTGCCCACGGCGCTGTGCTGACCAATCTCACCGCACTCACTGCTAACCACTGAGCCACTGCACTCACTGCTAACCACTGAGCCACCGCACTCACTGCTAACCACTGAGCCACCGCACTCACTGCTAACCACTGAGCCACCGCACTCACTGCTAACCACTGAGCCACTGCCCTCACTGCTAACCACTGAGCCACCGCACTCACTGCTAACCACTGAGCCACCGAACTCACTCCTAACCACTGAGCCACCGCACACTCACTGCTAACCACTGAGCCACCGCACTCACTGCTAACCACTGAGCCACCGCACTCTCCCCTGGCCTATAAACCACTGAGCCACCGCACTCACTGCTAACCACTGAGCCACCGCACTCACTGCTAACCGCTGAGCCACCGCACTCACTGCTAACCACTGAGCCACCGCATCACTGCTAACCACTGACTCACCACATACTCTGCTACCACTGAGCCACCTGTATACACACAATTCATTTCACCCCACTCCCCTAACTATTAGTAAATAAACTATATATGGATTCTAGACTACCCGATTCTTTAGAATCGGGCGCCATCTAATATACCTATATATATATATATATATATATATATATATATATATACACACACACAATGCAGATAGTGTTGTCACTGTACAGGGATAATGCACACAGCGACTTCACAGTACAGGGATAATACACACTGTGATGGCACAGTAAAGGGATAATGCACATAGTGATGTGACAGTACAGAGATAATGCACACAATAACATCACAGTGCTGGGATAATACACACAGCAACATCACAGTACAGGAATAATACACACAGTGATGTCACAGTACAGGGGTAATACATACAGGGATGTCACCGTACAGGAATAATACACACAGCGATGTCACAGTACAAGGGTAATACACACAGTGATGTTACAGTACAGAGATAATACACACAGTGATGTCACAGTACAGGGATAATACACACAGCGATGTCACAGTACAAGGGTAATACACACAGTAGTGTCACAGTACATGGCTAATACACACAGTGATGTCACAGTACAGAGGTAATACACACAGTGATGTCACATGGAGGGAGGGTTCTGTATTGTTGCAGGCAGACATTATAATACTCACCTGTCCTGTGCTGTCAGTGCTACCTAGCTCCATGTTGCTCTCACTGTGGCTCCTCCTAGCTGTGTTGTTCTGATCTCATTCTCTTCTTCTTTGTCCTGCTCTCCATTCCTTGCACTTTGATTCTTCTTTGCTGCTTCCTCTCTTCTTCCTGCTCTTTCCTCCCTGCTTCTCCACTTGCTCCCTGCAGTGTTTTTTTTTTCCTCATGTTTTCTTTCTCCCACCACAGCACAGGTTCCGCCCTTCTCCTGATTGGCTGTTTCACTCCTGGCATCACTCACAGCTGCTGGTGCTCTATTCATCATGTCAGAGTGGAGCCTGGATTGGCTGTTTATAGGGCCTAGCTCCCTGTTAACCAGCAGTATGCAGTGATTGGGGAATGCCTTGCATCCCATCACCAGGGTCGGACTGGCCCACCGGGACACCAGTAAAACCTCTGGTGGGCCCCAGTTCCCCATGGCTCCACATCCCTCGGCCACACACTCTACCCGCCTATGAACAGAGTGGGTTCTGGGTCCCTACCTCAGAGTTATCGCTAATCATATCGCGTGCGCAGCTTGCCAATATCATTAGCCTCTCTGTCCCTGCTGTGCAGTACAGTGGGGAACGATCTCCCTGCTAAACCGCTGCCTCTGCGCATTGCAGCACAGCGGATGCTGCGGATGCGCGTGCAGGAGGTTGGAGTCCCGGAGCGATGACGTCATCGCTCCGGGATTCTGATGTCCTGTGCACGCGTCTGCAGCAGTGATTCCCCAGCGCTGGACACTGGATGATCGTCGGTAAGGTAAGTAGAGTGTTTTTTTTTAACTGCACAGGGATCAGGATTTGACATATGGGGGCCTTAGGATGGGACATATGGGGGCCCAGGATGGGACATCTGGGGGCCCAGGATGGGACATATGGGGCCCTAGGATGGGACATATGAGGGCCCAGGATGGGACATATGGGGGTCCAGGATGGGACATATAGGGGCCCAGGATGGGGTTACCAGAGGCTCAGGATGGGGATACCAGGGGCCCAGGATGGGGACATATAGGGGCCCAGGAAGCAGATATATAAAAGGGGCCCAAGATTGGTCATATAGGGGCCCAGGATGGGGCTATATAGGGGCCCAGGATAGGGGCATATACCAGGGCCACCAGATGGGGACATATACCAGGGGCCCAGGATGGGGGCATATACAAGGGGTCCAGGATGGGGGACATATACCAGGGGCCCAGAATAGGGGCATATACCAGGGGCCCAGGATGGGGAATGGGGGACATATACAGTGTTGGCCAAAAGTATTGACACCCCTGCAATTCTGTCAGATAATACTCAGTTTCTTCATGAAAATGATTGCAATCACAAATTATTTGGTATTATTATCTTTATTTAATTTGTCTTCAATGAAAAAACACAAGAGAGAATGAAGCAAAAAGCAAAACATTGATCATTTCACACAAAAGTCCAAAAAATGGGCCAGACAAAAGTATTGGCACCCTCAGCCTAATACTTGGTTGCACAACCTTTAGCCAAAATAACTGCGATCAAACGCTTCCGGTAACCATCAATGAGTTTCTTACAATGCTCTGCTGGAATTTTAGACCATTCTTCTTTGGCAAACTGCTCCAGGTCCCTGATATTTGAAGGTGCCTTCTCCAAACTGCCATTTTTAGATGTCACCTTAATCCCAAAACCCATGAACTGATCTGGCAGATCGTGGTACCAAAGAGAGATGTACAGATGGTACTAGAAGCTTATCACAAGGATGCAGGACACTTTGGTTGGAAGAAACTGGAGCTGCTGAAAGATCGCTTTTACTGGGTCGGCATGAGAGGTTCCATTGAGAGATGGTGTAAGAACTGTGGACCGTGTCACCTGAGAAAAGAAGACCAGCAAAGCCAGAAAGCTTTGTTACAGCCAATCATTACCAAGAAGTCTCTAAAGATTGTAGCCTTGGATCATGCCAAGCTAACACCCAGCAGAACAGGGTATACCTATGCTCTTACCATGGTTGACCACTACTCCTGATTCTTAGTAGTAGAACCAGTTAAAGATTTAACTGCAGAAGTAACAGCCAAGACCTTCCAGAATTGTTTCTGTCGACCACACGGGTACCCAGACCAGGTACTAACAGATCAAGGATCCACCTTTGAATCACAGCTATTCCAATAATTCCTAGGATTGTATGGTTGCAAGAAGATCAGTACTACACCGTATCATCCACAAACAAATGGTCTTTGTGAGAAAATGAACAACATTGTCATCGACATGTTAAAGACTTTACCACTTGAAGAAAGGAATCAGTGGCTAGAAAAACTTCCTGACTTAGTGGATATCTATAACCATATCCCTGTAAGTTCTACTAACTACGCACCAGCATACTTAATGCGAGCAAGACCTGGAAAACTCCCAATTGACTTGGAGATGGGAACTGTAGAACCAAACCAAGATACTTCAGTAGAAAGCTGAATTATCACCGTCAACAACAGTACAAGAAAGTTCAGGAATGTGTGGAAAAGAATTTAGATCAAGTCAGAAGTAAACAAGAACATGACTTCAACAAACATGCCTCAACTGAACCCTTGTTAGGGACCTTTCACACTTGCATTTTTTTCCTGATTTGGAAATCAGGAAAAAACTTGATTATTACAGGATTCATTTTTTTTTGCCCATTCTCTTTAATGATTTCAGGAAAAATCATGAAGCAACAACATTCTACCTGACAAAATTAAAGTGAATGGGCAAAATACTGTAAGAATCGGGTTTTTCCTGATCTTCCAAATCAGAAAAAAAACACAAATGTGAAAGGCCCCTAACCCGGTAAACTAGTTCTAAAAAGAAAAAGAAGAAACAACAAACTAGATGACCAATGGGAATCTGAACCATATACTGTTATGCAATCCAACTTTGATAACTCAAAAACCTGCTTCATTAGCTGAGATGAGGTTAGAACAACCTCAACAGTATCAAGACATCATCTTAAGAAATGCTCTGACCAATTGAAACCACCAAAAGTAACCTATCCATTAACAACAGTTACAGAAACAAGAGAGAAGGTAATCCACACTGAACTAGGAGATTTCCCAGAAGACTGGCCTCAATGCAATGGAGCAATCATAGTACCAGTGCTCTCGTTCTATCAACCTGTAGAAGAACCAGAACAAATACACATACCAATACAGAAGAACCAAGAAGACCAGTAGAACCTGTTCAAGTACAAGAAGTACAGCCTGTTGTACCGGAACCAAAGATTCCTACAATCGGTGAACCTGCTAGTCTTACAGTAAGACCAAGGCTTCGCAGACAGTTACCCACTTTACCACCTCAAAGAGAAGTGAGTACAGAACAAGAAACACCTAGTCCACGTAGGTCATATCGCAGTACCCAAGGACAGGCCCCATCTAGGTATGGAGAGTGGGTATAAAATGCTACAGTGTACAACAGTAAATAGTGACTTATGTAAATAAACAGTAAATAGTAGTGTATAGAAGGGTGGAGGAACTGGACACAGCCCCATGCACATTAAGTTGGGAATAGAAAGTGCCTGGGGTAGAGAGAAGGTAAGACCCGACCTCCTAAGCAGAGACACCCATAGGAAAATTGTGTAAAGTATGTTAACCCATCATGTGTTTAAAGCCATCAGAGACTTTACTGCTGGACTTTACCCTTTTCCCTGGATTATCCCGTTTGTTTAACCCTGGACTACAGCCACAGGACTAGCGTGGTTAAAAACTATTTTTTCTTTATTTTTTCACAGTCTGCGACAGATGGACTAGCGCCGTAAGGACTGCCTTTTTCATATTTTTCCCGTTTTTATAAAACTTTCAGTGGTTTTTGTACATTTAGAATGTTGATACTCTGTATATATTTGTTATTATTATTGTTTATATATGTGAAGTAGAAACCACCGGTGCTTGTCTTCTTAAAATTATTTTCTTTATTATTTTTTGAAAATTATAAAATCATTCAGCGTGCTAGCTAGCACCTTCCTTAATCATTAGCAAATACAAAATACAAAAGCATATGCATATATAAAAAAGAAACCTCCACCCACAGCTGAACATAGTTTGCAATGGTTAGTAATAAAGACATAAAGACATTTAAAACTTTAACCCTTTCACATGTTATGGAGTTGAATCTTGCACAAAAGGAGTATTAGGCTGGCTTCACACTGCAGTTTTTCATGATCAGTGTCATCAGTGTTTGGGTGCAAAACAGAGAGTACAGAAGGAACTTGCAGAGAAAACTATATGAAGATTGACCCTGTTCTGAGTTTTAGAGACACTCTGGTTTGGCACACAACATTGATGACACTGATCAGTGAAACTGCAGTGTGAAGCAGCTTAGATTATTTTCTAATACATATCATTAGTGTGTATTAATATATTTATGATGATATCACTTTATAAATTTGTTATTACACACCTGCTGTGCATTTGTTACATTGTTTAAGCATGTTCAAAATTTGATCATCCTGACAACTTTATAGCAAGACCTGTTTTTTATTATTCTTTATTTGTTTATAAATATAGTACTTTCTTTTTCCTTTTTAGGGGGGAAAAAAAAGGGAAAGAAAAAAAAAAAAAAAAAAAGGGACGAGGGGGGGGGGGCAGAAAAGGGGAAAGGGGGGACCTTAATTAAAGTTCTCACTATAATTACCTGTGTTTTTATGATGCTACAATCCGCTTCTGGTAAATTGTATCAGAACAGAGACTCCATTTTGGTCTATTTCACAAATGGACATATTTTCAGAGTGTAAATTTCCAAGCTGTTTTTGGATGTCTCAAATGTTGCTATTTTAATACTTTGATGTTAAAATCCTTACAAAATAAATGAAAAAAGTAGAAAAATGAATGTTAGAATCCCTATTTTGATCCGTTACATAGATAGGCACTATTATGGGTATTGAATGGGTCCATCGTCCATATAGGGGTGGAGACTGGGAGCGGGTGCTCCACAATCGGGAACTTTATTGGATCCTTCAGTTGGACGCCCGTAATCCGTATGGTCTAAATTATAAAAATGATTTATGTTACTTCTATTAAGAAATAAGTAAAATATTCTAATTGATACATATTTTTAAATAAATTTCTCTTTTTTTTTTTTGTTTTGGGGGATTTAAGGTTATAAGAATGTGGACTATATAATGGGCATTAAATATTTTGGAGTTAAAGGATCTTTAACCCCTATTGCAGGTTAAGGCAGGAAATCAGCTTATAAAAAAACAGTTGAAAATAAATCAACTCCATAACATGTGAAAGGGTTAAAGTTTTGAATGTCTTTATGTCTTTATTACTAACCATTGCAAACTATGTTCAGCTGTGGGTGGAGGTTTCTTTTTTATATGTGCATATGCTTTTGTATTTTGTATTTGCTAATGATTAAGGAAGGTGTTCTTCCGAAACGCGTTTTAGCGCTCAGCTAGCACGCTGAATGATTTTATAATTTTTAAAAAATAATAAAGAAAAGAATTTTAAGAAGACAAGCACCGGTGGTTTCTACTTCACATTGTTTCCTGGGCAGTTGTCAAAGCTGCCACACCAGGTGCAGGAATCCAGGAGGTTAATGGGCAGTGGAGCGGCCTTCCCTTTTCCCTTTCCATTTGAATGAATTGTTTATATATGTTTATGTACAAAAAGCTTTGCTCAGTCAGGGAGTACTGAGGTTAACTAGGGGGGAATATGGCACCCTATACCAGGTGGCCACAGGCTTCTCTAGGACACTGAAGGATTTCCCACAGTGAGTAACCCACTTGCACCCAACACCTTCCACCCCAGGCTTGTAGGGGGCCCAACTGGTTGCCTTAAGCCAGTTCCCCTATAAATACAGGCCCTGAGGGCGGAGTCAGACACAGTGTGCGACGCTAGAAGAGCTGCAGGAAGCTCAGAGACTAGTGAGCTGAACTGGTACCGGAGCCGTGCTAGGCCCGAACCAGCACACACAAAAGTCAGTGTGAGAACTCGAAGAGTAAGGATCGAAGGCAGAGGCGAGGAACACTTTACCAGGGGCAGAGGAGCTATCCCAGCTTCACCCCACCAGAACACCGGTCACTGGAGCTCGAGTCTGCAGGGGACAGAGGAGATAGACCTAGCAGAGAAACCAGCATCCCGAGGAGGCTTAGCTTCCTGGACACCCATAGCACCAACAATTGAGAGCCAGGGACGTCGGGAGAGAGACGGCGGTGGCCCAAGAGAGAGCCCTCAGTGCAGCAACACGGGTGTGGAGAGAGAGAAGTAACGGTCCTTTTAGGTTTCATACCTGCCCGACTCAGAACAAGAAAGCTAAATAAGGAGGCCTACAACCCTACTCACTGTGGAGATCCCAAGGTGTTTTCCTTCACTCCGTACGTGTGTACCTGTAACCAGTCATCAGTAAAGGTACCAAAAGACTTTAATGTGTGCATGTCCCTCCTTCCACTCATCCTGTACTGCACCGACTGCGCTTCCCTACTCCAACACTGTACAGAAATGACTGCACTCCCTTACTCCTACCCTGTACAGAAACAACTGTGCTGCCCTATTCCACCTCCACAACCCTTAGCCCTGGGGACCCCGCTCCTCCTGTAGGGAGCCACTCCATTTTGCTGCCGCCCATCACCCCATAGGCCCAAGCAGCGCCGGTGCCTTCACCAGAATCTACAGGTGGTGCCACGACTGACAACTCCTATCCCTGTAAATACACCCTTTTTATTGTCACCCAAGGGCACAGGCTCGGGCACGGACCACCCATGACATCCCCCGCAACTGACCGTCCGAGACCTGAGTACCCCATTCTCTTGTGGCCCCAGACATACACACCAACACCACTTTCACCCACCATGCCAAAACATGGCTCTGATACTCCAATACATGTGTTTTGTATATGGACAGGAGACCTCATTTCATGAACTAAGTTTGTCGAAGAAATCAACAACAAAGTACCAAATCTGACATTCACCCTACATTATGACTATCAAAAAATCAATTTCTTGACACTGCAGTATTCAAAAATGACAAAGGTAAATTGACAAGTGATCTCTATACCAAACCCACTGACCGCAACAGTCTATACCAAACCTACTGACCGCAACAGTCACTCAATCCCCTCTCCCTCTCTCCATTGCCTCACTCTCTCACACCGACACTATGCACCACTTGTTTTGTACAGCTGCTTTTTTCACATAAAAGAATCCCTCTATAACACAAACGCACCAGTGATGCTTAACTCGATGCAAAAATGTGTGCTTTTATTTTATTTTGTTCCATGCTGTATGTAATTTTCTTTTTTGGTTTCTGCATCTCTATTTCTATAATATAATTCAGAGAAAAAGGCTCATGTGAGGCAAAACATCTGGAATACTTTCACGTGTGACAGCAAAAAAAAGAGTCTTAAAAGAATCTCAAGTTCTTTTTCTTGCTAGTGTGCCAGGGTATCAGAGCCGGTGTCAGCACCCGGCGCACCCCGGCAAGTGCCGGGGCCTGGACTGCTTGGAGAGGGCCCACTGGGCCCCTGTTAGGCTGAGGTCACACTTGCGTTGTGACCCTAGCCTGGCGCAAGTATTTTCCGATGAAGCACATAGCGTTTAATGCTGTGCGCTGCCAGACAACGGAGCCCATAGAAACCCGCTGTTTACCTTGCCAACCAGTAGGCCCCCCGGTGTGGGGGCAATGCTCAGGGGCCCCAGGATGTTGGGGGCAGTTCTCAGGGGCCCCCCAGTTTTGGGGGCAGTGCTCAGGGGCCCCCTGGTATGGGGGATGTGCTCAGGAGCCCCCTGGTGTTGGCGGAAGCACTTGGGGCCCTCCGGTGTGGGGGCAGAGCTCATGAGCCCCCCGGTGTAGGGACAGCACTCAGGGGGTCTTGTCAGGGGCAAATTACAACGGGGGTGGGAGACAATGTGCATGGGGAAGACAGCGTGCAGGGGGGGAGACAGGCACAGGGAGGGGACATAGCTTACAGGGGAGACAGGCAGAGAGGGAGAATAGTGTGCAGGTGGAGACAGGTGCAGTGGCGAGACACAGTGTGCAGGGGGGAGACAGGTGCGCAGGGGGAGATAGGTGTGCAAGGGGATATAGGTGTGCAGGGGGGACACAGTGCACAGGAAGAAGACAAGCACAGGGGGAAACAGGTGTAGGGAAGAGACACAGCGCACAGGGAGGGGAACAAGCACAGGTAAGAGACATGCTCAAGGAAGAGACAGAGACAGAGCACAGGGAGAGAACTGCACAGAGGAGAGAGAGACAGTGCACAGGATGGGAGAGACAGAATTTCGGGGGGAGAGACAGCATGGTAGGGATTACATTTGCTAGGGATATATTTATATACACTGTGTTCCAAATTATTATGCAAATTTGTTTTAAGTGTCATAGGGTTTTATTTTTTTTTTTTTCAATGAAACCCATTGATGGTATTGTGTCTCAGGGTTCCTTGGATCATTGAAATCAATTTCAGATATCTGTGATAATCAGTTTGGCAGGGGAGCCCAATAAAAGGAAAACTGGGTGTTCCACAATATTACGCAGGTCACAGTTTTCAAGTAACATGAGTAAGAAAAAGGATGTCTCTGCTGCCGAAAAGCAACAAATAGTGCAATGCCTTGGACAAGGGATGAAAATATTTGATATTGCACGAAACCGTAAGCATGATCATCGTACTGTGAAGAGATTTCTGGCTGATTCTGAGCACAGATGTGGTCATGCAGATAAAGGCAGAATGAGGAAGGTTTCTGCCAGCAAGTTCATCAGATTAAGAGAACAGCTGCTAAAAAGGCCTTACAAACCAACAAACAGATATTTGAAGCTGCTGGTGCCTCTGGAGTCCCTCGAACCTCAAGGTGTAGGATCCTTCAAAGGCTTGCTGTGGTGTATAAACCTACTATTCGGCCACCCCTAAACAGTGCTCACAAGCAGAAACAGTTGCAGTGGGTCCAGATATCCATGAAAACAAATTTTCAAACAGTCTTGTTTACTGATGAGTGCCGAGCAACCCCGGATGGTCCAGATCAATAGAGTAGTGGATGGTTGGTGGATGCCACCATGTTATATATTATTATGTACCAACAAGGCTGCAACATCAGCAAGGAGGTGGAGGAGTCATGTTTTGGGCTGGAATCATTGGGAAACAGCTGGTAGACCCCTTTAAGGTTCCTGAAGGTGTGAAAATGACCTCTGAAATATATATAGAGTTTCCAACTGAGAACTTTCTTCCATGGTACAAAAAGCAAAAACGTGCCTTTAGGAGCAAAATCATCCTCATGCATGTCAATGCACCATCTCATGCTACAAAGAATACCTCTGTGCAATTGGAAATAAACTCATGGTGTGGTCACCATCTTCCCCTGACCTCAACCCTATAGAGAACCTTAGGAGTATAATCAAGCAAAAGATCTATGAGGGTGGGAGGCAGTTCACATCAAAACAGCAGCTCTAGGAGGCTATTCTGACATCATGCAAAGAAATACAAGCAGAAACTCTCCAGAAACTCACAATATCAATGGATGCTAGAATTTTGAAGGTGTTATGAAAGTAGGGTTCCTATGTTAACATATAACATGGCCTGTTTAGGATGTTTTGGAGTTAAATAGCTTTTTATTTCAGTGAATGTTATTATTATTATTATTATTTATTTATATAGCGCCATTATATTCCATGGCGCTTTACATGCTAAAAAGGGCAGACAAGGACAAGTAACATAGTAACAATACAAGTAACAATAAATGTTGACAGTTCGGTTGTACAGAAACAAGAGGGGAGAAATCCTGTCCACAAAGGCTCACAGTCTATGAGGGGCGGATGGGGATATAGTGAGAGGAGGAAATTCCAGTCGTGAGGCGGTGTGGTGGACCGGGTCTTATTGCAGGTGGTAGGCTTGGCGGAACAGGTGGGTCTTCAGGTTTCTTTTGAAGGTTCAAAGGGTAGGAGAATGTCTGATGTGTTCGGGCAGTGAGTTCCAGAGTCTGGGTGAAGCACGGGAGAAATCCTGTATGCGGTTGTGCGAAGAGGAGATGAGGGGGGAGTAGAGGAGAAACTCTTGGGAGGATCGCAGGTTGCGTGAAGGTAGGTATCGGGAGACCATGTCAGAGATGTATGGAGGGGACAGGTTGTGGATGGCTTTGTATGTCATGGTTAATGTTTTAAACCGGGATCTCTGGGAAGTAGGGAGCCAGTGAAGGGCTTGGCAGAGGGGGGAGACAGGGGAGTAGCGGGGAGACAGATGGATTAGGCGGGCAGCGGAGTTCAAGATAGATTGGAGAGGTGCAAGGGAGGTATTGGGAGGCCGGTGAGCAGGAGGTTGCAGTAATCGAGGCGGGAGATGATGAGAGCGTGAATGAGGGTTTTAGCAGTGTCGTGGTCAAGGAAAGTGCGAATCCTATAGATGTTTTTGAGCTGGAGTCGGCAGGAGGTGGCGAGGGCCTGGATGTGGGGCTTGAAGGAGAGGGAAGAGTCAAGGATAACCCCGAGGCACTTGGCTTGGGGGACTGGAGAGAGAGAGCAGTCGTTGACGACGATGGATAGGTCAGGTAGTGAGGGGGAGAGCCTTGTGGGGAAGACTATGAACTCGGTTTTGTCCATGTTCAGCTTAAGGAGGTGAGCAGAGAAGAAGGATGAGATGGCGGACAGGCAGTGTGGAATTTTGAATAGAAGGGAGGCGATGTCAGGACCAGACAGGTAGATTTGGGTGTCGTCGGCGCAGAGGTGATATTGGAGGCCATGGGACTCAATGAGTTGCCCTAGGCCGAGAGTGTAGATTGAGAACAGTAATGGTCCAAGAATGTGACCTGTTAATGCTGCAAATTCAACAAATTAGCATTTTCAGTTCTTTCAAACATATCAAATGTTTAGAAACTACTGTGCCTAATAATTTGGAACAGTGCATTTAGAGGGCTTTTTTATTTTGAAGATTATATTGCCATCATTGGGAGGTTTCTTCAATAAAATTTGATGTATACTCTAACCGGCGGTGACTTTTATTACACTGATCGTCATTTGCACCGACCATTTAGGAAAATCAGAAAAAAAGAACATTTGCATAATAATTGGGAACACAGTGTATTATAGTCCGCAACCTTTACATATATATATATATATATATATATATATATATATATTCACATAACAGAACAAAATAGCCGCACTCACCAGCCGAAGATCATTTACGTCTTTTTATTCATAGTCCTTCTTCAAAAGAGAGCCGACCATGTTGAGCAGGGAGGGGGTGCAAGGGAGGCGGACGACGGTTCACCGTTTCGCGGCCGTATGTCGCTTCTACGGGTCCCCTTCTGTTTAGAACCAATTGAGCCTGCACTATTTGCATACCTCTTGTATAGTGGTGATGCCCTGTGGGGAAGGTTGTTTTTAATGTAGGGGCCACTGTGTGGTCTTTTTATGTTTTTTATTGTACTTGTGTGTATTGTTGTGTTCAATAAAATTTACTGTTTATATTTTGCAAATAATTTTGAGTGATCGCCCCTTTGTTTACATGTCAGCTGTCCTTTCTCTCATTGGAGAGTATATATCAGAGGACATTTTTCTGTGTTACTGAGGGGACTCCTAATGCTACAGAGTGACTCCCAACCACAGCATCATCTCTGTCCTGCATGGATGGGTTGGAGAGGAGGTGGAGGAGGAGAGTCAGTGTGATCAGAGGATTGGTATTGTTTCTCCTTTTGAGGAGTTAGTTTGATATTTTGGACCAAAACAGCTGGGCGTCATTAATAGGCTGCTTTCTGACACTGTGCTTCACTTTTGGAGCAGCCGCCGCCCTGTGGTGATCTCATGTCCAGTGATGCCACCTGTCTCCTCCTTGTGGCACGGCTGGTCACAGATGCCACAATCGCCCCCGTGTCAGGGTTGTAGGGGATGGAGCATCGGTGTTGAGACATATGGGTTGCCTCTGAGGTGGCTGATAGTATCCTGCAAAATGCATTGATATTTGTAAGTGGCCAAATTTGGTGAGTTTTTTTCTATATTTTTATGTACCAATTCGGTGATTTTTGTTTAAAACTAAATTATACATGTGTTATACATGTGGCTAGGTACTCGTAGGCGTGAGGGTCCGTGACGAGGGCTACGAGCTTACGCTATTTTGATCCAAAATATCAAACTAACTCCTCACTGTCATCTATAGTGTTATATTGCATTTTTTATCCATCTGCAGTCTACAGCTGGGTCCTCTAGGGGGCGTCAGTCACTTGTGTTGCATATTTTGTTGCAGGGCAGCCCGCCTTGTCTAACAGCTGGGCGTCATTAATAGGCTGCCTTCTGACACTATGCTTCACTTTTGGAGCAGCTGCCGCCCTGTGTTGAGCTCATGTCCAGTGATGCCACAATCGCCCCTGTGTCAGGGTTGTAGGGGATGGAGCATCGGTGTTGAGAGATATGGGTTGCCTCTGAGGTGGCTGATAGTATCCTGCT
Source organism: Allobates femoralis (assembly GCA_033576535.1). Classification (NCBI taxonomy): domain Eukaryota; kingdom Metazoa; phylum Chordata; class Amphibia; order Anura; family Aromobatidae; genus Allobates; species Allobates femoralis. The sequence continues at coordinate 283,036,861 of JARQOC010000002.1, read as the reverse complement.
AAATGCAATGATATTTGTAAGCGGCCAAATATGGTGAGTTTTTTTGACACAGAAACTTTGGCTGTTTGTAGCTTGGCCCACATGGCACAGTTCATATGTACGTGTCTGTCGCAAGACCCTCGCATGATACACATTTTCTCCAACAGCCTATACTGATTTGCCACCTTTCTCAACCCACAGTACAAGGAGAAATTTCCTTCTCTCCTTTTAGTCTCAACAAAGGGTTGTACAATGGAATCCTTCAAGAGGGCCGTTGTAGATTAGTCGCTGAAAATGTCACCCTCAGGTACCAGCTCTTTTCAACAGCAAGTATTAATGGGAACAGACAAGCACACCAAGTCCAAAAGAGGTGGGGGGAAAATATGCACAAAGTTGGCCAAGTTTAACCAACCAGCACATAAGTAAGGGCTATCTGTGCCTGTAACAATGCCAAGGAGGGAGAAGTTAATCAACATGGTGCTTAAGTGAAGATACTTGCATCCTTCCTGACCCTTCAGTTCCCTTTAATTATTGGGTGCCCAAGCTGAACACTTGGTCTCACCTCTCCTTATATGCCGTGGAGTTACTGGCCTGCCTAGCTGCTAGTTGATTGATGCCACAGTGTGATTTCAGTTCCAATGAGGCAATCATCACTGATAGACGCACACACCTCTCCATGGAAAATGCAGACAGACCTACTCTGATTAAGTTCAACAAGGACTGGATTTACCCACAGTTTGTAATCCCTCTAGATGACAGCAACCCAACCTAAATTCACAAACAATATTGATTTACGCTACGGGTGTTAACATTAGTGATGAGCGATGTTTGATTCGAATTGTTCGCCAATCTCAAATTCGAGCTGTTTTTGGCGGTGTTCGAGTCATTTGCCGAATTAGAACAATTTGCTTGAAATTCGGCAGTTCTAGTATATATTTGATAACGCTTCGATCCACAAAAGCTTAATCTTCCTAACCCTAAACCCTAATACTGCAAATGAATGTCAATATCCAGTTTATGTGTATATTGTACAGGGGGAACTTGTATCAGAGCTGCAGCAATAAGGTGGCACTCTTTTTTTTTTTCTCTTAAAGCATGTACGGTGGGGTGGTTCAGGCTACGAGCCAATCACAGTGTCTAACTGCAAAGTGCATTTTTTCACACAACTAATGTCATCATTGGCTGTGTCTGTGACATGTCCTAGCCCTATAAAACCTGGCCATCTTAAAGATCGCCACCATTTTGCTGGTAGCTGCTACAGGTGTTACTCGGCACCCATGGCTGCTGTGTGCGACCGCTAAACAGTGCAAACTAAATTGTGTTCTCCCAGTCAGCTAGTGAGCAAATACAAAGTTAAGCGGCCGTCACACGCTAAGATATCTCTTGCGATATTGTAAGCGATCACATGCACGCGCAATCGCTTACAATATCGCTCACATCGCTGGTGAGATGTCACACAGACAGACTCACCAGCGATGTTGATCCGCGATCTCGCTGGTAACTATGGTACACATCGGGTAACTAGGCGCCGCGCGTCGCTTAGTTACCCGACGTGTACCATAGTTACCATCTCCCAGCATAGGCTCTGCCGCTGGGAGATCGTTCATCGTGGTGTCATACACCACGATGAAGCAGATCGCTAAATCGTAAATCGCTAGATCTGAGGTCCGGACCTCAGATCTCGATTTTGCGATTTGATCAGATCTCGCTCGTCGTATCTTGCCATCACACGCACAGACATCGCTTACGCGATGTTTAATCTGCCGCGTTCAAGCGATATCTTGCGCGATATCTGTGCGTGTGACGGCCACTTTAGATAGATAGGTTTAGAGAGTAGGGACTAGTAATATCAGCCCTTTTTAGGGCTGCTCCTTAGGAGTAGCGATTAGGGTACCTTTACACGCGGCTACATTTCTAGGGTGGCTACAGGTAACTTACTGGTTGCAGTGAAATCATGGAGAGATTATTCCATTTGTACACAGCAACAAGATAGAACCTTGTCTCCATGATTTCACTGCAACCAGTAAGTTACCTGTAGCCACCCTAGAAATGTAGCCGCGTGTAAAGGTACCCTTAGGGATAGGGACTAGAGACTAGTAGTCTATCAGCCCTTTTCAGGGCTACTTCATAGAAGCAGGGACTAGTTTTAATTGCAGCCCTCATCAGGGCTAGGTTAGAGCAGTCTCTATTAGTTTTTCTGCCAGGCAGGTGTATGTCAGGTGTGTGCCAGTGCTGCGCAAGTCTTTCTCACAGCATCTGGCCACAGTAATATAGCTCTTTGAATCCATTAGGGCAGGTAGTGTAGCACTGCTGTGAAGAAAGCTACACCACCTGTTTAGGGTACATTCACATCAGCGGTTTTTTGAAATCGCGGTGGATGCGGTGAAAAAAACGCATCTGCTGCGATTACCGCATAACCGCTGCACTTGCGGCACAGTTGCGGCAAGCCCCATAGAATGTCTATGCTGGCTTGCGGCAGATGCGGCAAGTGCGGTATCGGCACTTGCGACAGGTGCGGCCGCAAAACAACCGCGGCTGACCACGCTTTTTTCGCGGCCGCACCTGCCGCAAGTGCCGAAACCGCACTTGCCGCACCTGCCGGACACTTACCGCAAGTCCCATAGACATTGCATGGGGTTTGCCGCAAGTGTGCCGCAAGTGCAGCGGTTATGCGGTAATTGCGGCAGATGCGGTTTTTTCACCGCATCTGCCGCGATTTAAAAAAACCACTGATGTGAAAGCAGCCTTAATTAGGCATTTTTTTTTTTGCTGCAGCTAGTCCAGGCACTTTGTTCGGGCTAGTAGCAGACTAGCAGTGTCCCACAGTGGTGTAGCCCACTTGTGAGAGAAGCTACACCTTCAGTGTAGTTGATTCTACTAATTTTTTTACTTCAACAAGCTAACTTGTCAGTTTTTGCTTAAAAGCAATGTTCACTAAACCTTCACTGTAGGCCTCGTTTAATACAACCAAATACACCGTGAGTGTAGTTCATTCTACTACTTTTTTACAGCACCAAGCAAATCTGTCAGTTTTTGCTTAAAAGCAGTGTTCACTAAACCTTCACTGTAGGCCACGTTTAAAGCGAACCTGTCACCCCCTCCAGGCATCTAAAGATAACATAGCCACCTTCTGCAGCACTAAGGCTGCATTCTGACAAGGTGTCTATAGCATTTATGCTCCCTTGATTCACTGAAATAAAGACTTTTATAAAATCTGTTTCAAACCAGATCCAAGACCGGGAGGCGGGTTTTCAAGTGTCTATCTCCCTCCTCTGTGGTGTCAGTCATCCCTCTCTGCTCTCTGTGTGCCGCCTCCAGGGCCATCTCCCTGCATTACAGAGCTTTGTCAGCTCTGCTACAACATAGAGCTGCTGGTATAAGAGAAACCACAGTAGTAAATCTAGCAGGAGGATCGTGAGCAGAACAGCAGACAAAGCACTGCTTGCTACGTAGCAGCCCTTGAGCTGAGCAGGTTTCACTTTCAGTTTCTTGTACCCAGCATCATTGCTCCGTCCTCAGCCCCTGATCTAAAGCACAAACTCAACTCTGCTGCACTGCTGACAGCTCAGCTCAAGGGCTGCTATGTAGCAGGCAGTGCTTTGTCTGCTCGTCCTCCTGCTAGATTTACTACTGTGGGGTCTCCTATAACAGCAGCTCTATGTTGCAGCAGAGCTGACAAAGCTCTGTAATGCAGAGAGGTGGCCCTGGAGGCGGTGCACAGAGAGCAGAGAGGGATGACTGACACCACAGAGGAAGGAGATAGACACATGAAAACCCGCCTCCCGGTCTTGGATCAGGTTTGAAACAGATTTTATATAAGTCTTTATTTCAGTGAATCAAGGGAGCATAAATGCTATAGACACCTTGTCAGAATGCAGCCTTAGTGCTGCAGAAGGTGGCTATGTTATCTTTAGATGCCTGGAGGGGGTGACAGGTTCGCTTTAATACAACCAAATACACCGTGAGTGTAGTTCATTCTACTACTTTTTTACAGCAACAAGCAAATCTGTCAGTTTTTGCTTAAAAGCAGTGTTCACTAAACCTTCACTGTAGGCCACGTTTAATACAACCAAATACACCTTGAGTGTAGTTCATTCTAATAATTTTTCACTGGAATTAGCAAACGTAATTTTTTGTGCCTAGTACCACTGTTTGGCCAATCAGCTGTGCTTGATTTCCATAAGAATATTTTTTGCCAACAGCTGCAGAGTTGCCAATTTGTTCACATTCAAAATGAGTGGCAAAAGGCCAGCTGCTGGTGGAAGGGGGAATAGGCGTGGTGGTAAGGGAAAAACAGTTTGTGTTCGTGGGGTACGTGGGAAAGCAAGAGTAAGATCTGCTGAAGAAAGAGCATCTTCCAGCCAAAGTAAGATGTCTACTTCTTTCCTTGGAGATTCTGAAATGATCCCTTTCGCACAGACACGACTCAGACGACGATCAATACCAATTCTCGATGAGGTACAAAAAGAGCTGGCGCTTGAATGGATAGCAAGTGCTTCAGCAAGTGGGCTCTCCTCCACCTCAACTTCTAGTTCACAAATACACCAGTCCTCAGAGGTGTCACCACAATCCCACTTGCTTCCGCACATCTCCCAAATCTCGAGCTACCAATCTGAGCATGGGGTAAGACAGATGGTTGACTATGCATCGATCTTCACTCATACTATAGCCTGGGAATCAGAGGTCTGCTCAAAAGCTTTTGTGAACCAAGACGAGGTAATGATCTGCACTGATGCCCAGAAGCTTTTGGAGTCAGATCCAGGCCCAGATAAAGAAGGGTCTGAGCAAGCATAATGTAGACCCTCATTCATAAAGTGTCAACTGCACCTTGGAGATCTTGTGAGCCCCTCCGCATATGACTCCTCCTGTACTTCCTCCCCCTCCTCTAGTGCCACCAACTGACTCCGAATACTGTTTAAAGTTTGCTCCAGCATGTAAATGAAGGGAATAGTCATGCTGATAATGGCATAAGCATCACTAAACATCTTCGTCGATATTTCAATACTGTACAGAATAGTGCATAGGTCCTCCATTTCAGACCACTCCAGCAGTGCGATTTGCGCCACCACTGGATCTCGTAGGCCTAGGTTATAAATCATGACGTATTGCACCAGGGCTCGTCAGTGCTGCCACAGTTGCTGCAACATATGTAGAGTTGAATTCTATCATGTCAGCACATCACATTTCAGCTGGTGAACTGGCAGGCCGAACGAGTTCTGTAGAGATGCAAGGCGTTGAGCTACAGGATGCGAACGGCGGAAGTAAGCACACAGCGACCGTGCCCTCTGCTGAAGACCATCTAGGGACAGATAGTTTGAAAAAATTTGCTGGACAACCAGGTTTAAGATGTGAGCCATGCAAGGCACGTGTGTCACATTGCCGAGGGCTGCACCCAGCATTGCAGCATTGTCGCACACGGCCTTCCCTGGCTGCAGGTTCAGTGGACACAAGCATTGATGAAACTCGGTCTCCACAACAGACCACAACTCCTGAGCTGTGTAACTCACATTTACCATACATTTCAAGATAAAGACCGACTGATGCCATTGAGCCCTGCTGCCATCATAGTAAGGAGGTGTGCAGGATTCCTTGTGTGCAGTTAGAACGCGGGTGGCATTACCAGACAGGCTTTTGGTGCAGGTGGAGGACCGAGACGAGGTTGAGGAGGCAGAAGCAGTGGAGGAACGTCTACATATAGAGGATTGACACACAACTCGTGGGGATGGCAAGACTTGGACAGCAGCCCCTTCTCCTGCTGTTTTCATAGTTACCCAGATTTTTTGGCCGCTACTTACATATTGGTGACAAATCTTACAGATAACATGGGGAGACTAAAGGCTTGTGGATTTTGGAATGTGCTGCATGAAAGTCACCTCACCAACCATTTTCAGCTTGCAACTGTGGGGCAATTGATGCCACTGAAGTGGTGTCTGGGCCCAAATATTTGGGAAAAATGGAAACTCTTGTTGTAGTCTCCTAAATGTGACACAATGCACAGCGTGTGCACGAGGCCTTCAAGATGCTGCCTTAAAAACCGCACCAAATACTCATCGCCTGCACATGGCCTTACAGATACTGAGGTAAAACGCACCAAATTATCATCATCTGCATATGGCCTTACAGATACTGAAGTGAAACACCAAATAATCATAATCTGCACAAGGCCTTACATATACTGAAGTGAAACGCACCAAATAATCATCATCTGCACATGGTCTTACAGATACTGAAGTGAAACGCACCAAATAATCATCATCTGCACATGGCCTTACAGATACTGAAGTTAAACTCACCAAATAATCATAATATACACATGGCCTTACAGATACTGAAGTTAAAGGCACCAAATAATCATCATCTGCACATGGCCTTACAGATATTGAAGTGAAACGCACCAAATAATCATCATCTGCAAATGGCCTTACAGATACTGAAGTGAAATGCACCAAGTAATCATCATCTGCACATGGCCTTACAGATACTGAAGTAAAACACACCAAATAATCATAATCTGCACATGGCCTTACAGATACTGAAGTGAAATTCAACAAATACTCATCTTCTGGACTTGGCCTTACAGATACTGAAGTAAGAATATGCAAATAGAGTCTGTAGAGCCTCGTTTAGGAGTCTCAACACAGGACTAGTCAGATCTTCCTCTAGTAAAGGACCTAGCCATGATAACCACCATATTAAGTGGCCCTTTGAGTCAATATCAAGCTCTTTACAAGCTTAAAGATATGACAAGGGAATACTAAGGCCAGGTATCCATCCACAGACAGCTGTTTTGGGGTGTTGCCCCTCATCAGTGTGGAGTAGGATTCTGGCTAGGTGGGTGCAATGCCTAGTAGACCAACAAAACAAAGTATTCACTGATCTCAGGGAGACCAGTTCAAGAAAACACTGCGGGCAGCCGGCTAAAGCGCTCAACACAGTGAATTCCTAGGCCCATTGCCCCCTGGGAATTTAGAATATGCAAATAGAGTCTGTGGAGCCTCGTTTAGGAGTCTCAACACAGGACTAGCTAGATCTTCCTCTAGTGAAGGACCTAGCCATGATAACCACCATATTAAGTGGCCCTTTGAGTCAATATCCAGCTCTTTACAAGCTTAAAGATATGACAAGGGAATACCAAGGCCAGGTATCCATCCACAGACAGCTGTTTCGGGGTGTTGCCCCTCATCAGTGTGGAGTAGGATTCTGGCTAGGTGGGAGCAATGCCTAGTAGACCAACAAAACAAAGTATTCACTGATCTCAGGGAGACCAGTTCAAGAAAACACTGTGGGCAGCCGGCTAAAGCGCTCAACACAGTGAATTCCTAGGCCCATTGCCCCCTGGGAATTTAGAATATGCAAATAGAGTCTGTGGAGCCTCGTTTAGGAGTCTCAACACAGGACTAGCCAGATCTTCCTCTAGTGAAGGACCTAGCCATGATAACCACCATATTAAGTGGCCCTTTGAGTCAATATCCAGCTCTTTACAACCACCTAGCCAGAATCCTACTCCACACTGATGAGGGGCAACACTCCGAAACAGCTATCTGTGGATGGATACCTGGCCTTGGTATTCCCTTGTCATATCTTTAAGCTTGTAAAGAGCAGTCCCTCAAAAACGTATGTTACAGGTCACCTGCCGCCCCTCAGGTCAAGGATCAACATACCAATGGGCAATTTCTAGCTGGCCTTGTAAAGTGCTGGGGAATAGCTAACTAAAAATTATGTATGACAGATGAATCTACAAAATGTATGTCGGGGCCCTCCCAGTTGTAAAAGGCAAAATAAAGTCCAAAACACTATGTCTGAACTAACGCTAAGAGGGATAGTTTTATTCTCTTCTTTATTTAGCCTTATATAAAAGTCATTATGCAGGAGAAACTGTATCTTAACCTTACTGTCCTGTTAAATGTAATTTAGGTTAGGTTTGGTAGGTGTTCTTGTGTATCTGTAAAAAAGGCACAATCCTGCAACAACTTTATCCCTAGAAACCATATGTGAGTCAGAAATACATGCAGGCATATTCGTGAGGCTCTTCTCATTCTGCTAACTGCTCCTTTACTCCAATTCCACTATCTCCCTCCACTACTCTTCCCTCATTTGAGATGCATTCTGTCCTCATCTACTCCCACTCCAACCTCCAGCTGGCTGTCACCTACCACACCCCAGAGCTTGCCATCTCCACCTTTCTCGACCACTTTACTTCTTTTCTGCAGATATCCCCACTATCATCATGGGTGACTTCACCATCCCCATTGACACTTCCACCTTGGCTGCCACTAAGTTTTTATCCCTGACTGCCTCCTTTGGCCTCGCTCAATGGTCCTCTGCAGCCACTCACAAAGATGGCCACACGCTGGACCTTATCTTCACCCACTCTGTTCCCTTACTAGCCTATCTAACTCACTTCTCCTCCTGTCTGACCACAACCTACTGACTTTCTCTTCCCGCTCCTCCCCTTGTGCGCAACAACCAACTCCACAAGCTCAATCATCCTCTCAGAAATCTCAAATGCCTTAATTTACACTCATTCTCTGGGTCCCTTCTCCCTCTTACAGACATAGATTAATTTCATGACACAGATGCTGCTGCCACTTTATATAACACCAAAATAATAGCAGTGCTCGATTTGGCCGCCCCCTTCATGCACAGCAAAACTACTACAATCAACAGGTAACCCTGGCAGTCCAGCCTGACTAAAGAACTGAGACAGACTTCCAGGGTAAACAATCAATCATCCGGACGAAGTACCTCAGATCCGCGCTGCTGCAGGATAGATGTAAATGACACCAGAGACACCGGGATGCCTGGTTAAAAGTGATGAATAGCTTTATTTTCCTACGCGTTTCGGAGCTGCTTGCCGGGCTCCTTCCTGAGGGAACATGTTCATCCTTCAAACATGCCTCAATCACACCCATCCTCAAAAAGCCCTCCTTCGATCCATCCTCTGTGTCTAACTATCTGTCACGCACTTAGTTGGTGCTGACCTTTCTGGATGCTGCTGTGTATGTGTTTGTCTTTAAGAGCTGCATGGTTGATAGTAGTGAAGGTCCTGGGCCTCCTGTGTTGTGCTCCAGAACTGCATTCACTATGAGCTTCAGCTGCTGGTTGAGGGTTTAATGTGTTACTCACCTGGGCTCCCCCCCCCCCAGCCTTTAAGTAGCCTCTCCTTCTACCAGGTGGTGCTGCTGATGATAGAGTTTCACTCTATGCCTGGAAGCCGTGCTGTGCTGACCTGTGTGTTTGTGTTGCTAAAGTCTTTTCCTTTGAAGTTTCTGTATCCCAGTTCTGTGGAGGTAGATGAAGGGGGAAGAGCGCAGGGCTGGTGGAGGAGTTTTAGGGAGAGGCTGGAGGCCCAAACCTTCTCACCTTCAGAGATACATTCGGGATCAAGGCCATTCAGGGTTCCTAGACTAGAGTCAGACTAGTCTTCCCTGGTCACCCTGCCCATAACTGCCATTTCCTCATCAGTAGGGATGGGCGAATCTACTCGCTAGGACTCGTTACTCGGCGAGTAGTAAGGGACTCGCAGGACTCGGTACTCTGCGAGTTTCCCAGTGATTACTCGCACGAGTCCAATGCAAATCAATATCAATCCTAGTTTTGTCGCATCCGCAACCTGTTTCTTCCATTCATATGGTCTCCCAGTACTTACCTACACGCAACCTCCGATCCTCTCAAGATCTCCTTCTCTACTCCCATCATTTCTCTTCTTCCCACAACCGCATACAAGATTTCTCCCATGCTTCCCCTATACCCTGGAATTCTCTGTCTCAACACATCAGACTCTCGCCCACTGTGGAAACCTTCAAACGGAACATGAAGACACATCTCTTCCAACAAGCTTACAACCTGCAGTGATCCTCAGTCTACTGAACCGCCGCTTGACTAGCTCTACACTCCCCTAGTGTATCCTCACCCATCCCTTGTAGAAAGTGAGCCCTTGAGAAGGCAGGGTCCTCTCACCTTCTGTACTTGTGTGTGCCTTGTATTGCTGATGTTTATTGTACTTGTCTGTGTATGCCCCTTTTCACATGTAAAGTGCCATGGAATAAATGGTGCTATAATAATGAATAATAATATTAATACATTTTGTTTCATCACTTTCCCATCCATTTCAGCTTTTTCCTCAGACCTCCAGGCCTCTTTGTAGGGTCCAGCAGAAAATTACTCGCATTTCCCATTGACTTGCATTGTACTTGCTATTTACAACGAATACACGAGTATTACAAAGTGCTTGTCACAAGTATAGCGATTACAAATATCATGGTACTCGCTCATCCCTAAAAACTATGTATTATTTTATTTACACTTCAGAAATGAAAACTTGCTAGTTTGATATATTACCTAAATTCCAATTAAATACATTTACATTCGGGGGTGTAACATGAAAAAATGTGGAAAGGTTCATGGGGTATGAATACTTTTTCAGGACAATATTTTGATAAAGGCAGCAGAAGGGTCATCATTAATAAGTGTAACAATGCAAGTCTCTGCAGTCAGGATATGGCTGATGCTGGGAAGTTCTAGTAACCAGACCCCAAAAATCAGCACATGTGATGGTACCTTTACACGCCGCTACAGGATGGTGGAAACAACCGGGTGCTACCCGCACCACCTTTACACGCCGCTACAAGGTGCGCTACAGTAGGTTACATCTATCTCTGGATACACCGCCGGGTGCCACAAGTTACCTTCTGTAGCTCACCTTACCTCATTTACACGCTGCTATAACAAGGTAATATGGGCGGAACAAAGGCAGCAGGGACAACACATAGGCGTGCCACAATTGTAGAATACGAGAATTCCGTACGCTGATAGGACAAAGCAATAACATCATGATTGGGCAGCCAGCGCAGGAGGCTGACTAATACATGACGCTCGAGCAATTGTGTAGTGTGACTGGTCAGCTCCTTAAATATGCCGCCCTATGCAGCGTCTACCAATCGTAACGCAGGAGCTTCCACCAATGATCGCTGATGGGGCGCGGTATCCTGAAGCCTGTGTCATGCCCCAGGTAGATAGCATGGTGTCGAAACAACTCTCCTGTTCCTTATTTACATGCCAATACAGCCCGTAACCATCGCCTTGAAATCAACCTGTTTTTGAGCACTGCTCTGAAACAGGTGCCTCAAGTGACGGGTGGAAACAACCGTCTTTACACGCCGCGACCGCAGGGTTGATTTGGCGGTGCAAGATACATTTGTCTCATCTACCCGGTTGTTTCCACCATCCTGTAGCGGCGTGTAAAGGTACCATTAGAGGTAAATCATGACAGTGAACTTATTACTGAAAATCTAAACAATCTGTATTAATTAAATTAATTAAAAATAGCTTTTTTTTACTTCTGTTCAATCTTTTCAATCTTTTTTTTAGGAGTTTAAGATGTTATAAAACTGTAAAGTTAGACATCAATTTTAGCAATACGGCTGTATTGTATAATATATATGTACGAATTTGACCTGCCTCTGACCTCGAAATTGCTTTTCCATACTTTATTTTTATTCCTATGGTCAAAAACCTTCCATCAAAGCCCTTTCGAAGTTAATCCCAGATGAAAGTAAACAAGGTCTTTGATTCCTTAAAATCATTCAGCTTTGGATTTATTATACTAGATCTCTTGAGATAGGGGAGAGGTGAGTTGATTAGGTGCTCTGGGGTGAATGACAGGGATTAAGTCTCAAGAAGCTGCACTCTCAAAAAAATATCCTGGCTGCAAATTTTTTACCTAGACCCATTAGACGATATTGGTGGGAACAAAAAGTAAAGTATGTAAAGACTGGCCTCCCTGCGCTGCGGATTCCAGCCCCCAGCTGCTTAGCTGTACCTGGCTAGACATAGAAATTGCGCGGAGCCCCACGCATTTTTTTTATTATTTAATGAATTTCAGAGTCAGAGTCTCAGAGTCAGAGTCAGAGTCGGAGTCTCAGAGTCGGAGTCACCTCAGAGTCGGAGTCGCCTCAGAGTCGGAGTCGCCTCGGAGTCGTCTCGGAGTCGGAGTCGTCTCGGAGTCGAGTCGGAGTCGGAGTCGTCTCGGAGTCGGAGTCGTCTCGGAGTCGAGTCGGAGTCGGAGTTGTCTCGGAGTCGGAGTCGTCTCGGAGTCGGAGTCGTCTCGGAGTCGGAGTCGGAGTCGGAGTCGTCTCGGAGTCGGAGTCGTCTCGGAGTCGGAGTTGTCTCGGAGTCGGAGTCGTCTCGGAGTCGAGTCGGAGTCGTCTCGGAGTCGGAGTCGTCTCGGAGTCGGAGTCGTCTCGGAGTCGAGTCGAGTCGGAGTCGGAGTCGTCTCGGAGTCGGAGTCGTCTCGGAGTCGGAGTCGTCTCGGAGTCGAGTCGAGTCGGAGTCGGAGTCGTCTCGGAGTCGGAGTCGTCTCGGAGTCGGAGTCGGAGTCGTCTCGGAGTCGGAGTCGTCTCGGAGTCGGAGTCGTCTCGGAGTCGGAGTCGCCTCGGAGTCGGAGTCGGAGTCGAGTCGGAGTCGGAGTCGAGTCGGAGTCGGAGTCGTCTCGGAGTCGGAGTCGTCTCGGAGTCGAGTCGGAGTCGGAGTCGTCTCGGAGTCGGAGTCGTCTCGGAGTCGGAGTCAAAAAAATGCGTGGTGCTCCGCGCAATTTCTATGTCTAGCCAGGTACAGCTAAGCAGCTGGGGGCTGGAATCCGCAGCGCAGGGATGCCCAAGCTTTTTCTAATTAAAGATGGAGTCCCTAATGGCTTTTTTTTTTATTTCAAATAAAAAATTTTCTCTGTGTTGTGTTTTTTTAACCCTTTATGGGAGATTCTTAGTGGCTGGGTCAAACGTGGCCTGACATTAAGAATCTCGGGCTTAATACCAGCTTGTATAACAAAGCTGGTATTAACCCCTTTATTACCCAGCGTGCCACTGCCACCAGGGCCGCTGGAAGAGCGGGGTTCAGCGCCAGAGGATGGCGCTTCAATGAACGCACCATCTTCTGGGGCGGCTGCGGGCTGCAATTTGCAGCGGGGGGTGCCCAGAAAGCTTAGGCATCCCTGCGCTGCGGATTCCAGCCCCCAGCTGCTTAGCTGTACCTGGCTAGACATAGAAATTGCGCGGAGCCCCACGCATTTTTTTTATTATTTAATGAATTTCAGAGTCAGAGTCTCAGAGTCAGAGTCAGAGTCTCAGAGTCGGAGTCTCAGAGTCGGAGTCACCTCAGAGTCGGAGTCGCCTCAGAGTCGGAGTCGCCTCGGAGTCGGAGTCGTCTCGGAGTCGGAGTCGTCTCGGAGTCGAGTCGGAGTCGGAGTCGTCTCGGAGTCGGAGTCGTCTCGGAGTCGAGTCGGAGTCGGAGTTGTCTCGGAGTCGGAGTCGTCTCGGAGTCGGAGTCGTCTCGGAGTCGGAGTCGGAGTCGGAGTCGTCTCGGAGTCGGAGTCGTCTCGGAGTCGGAGTTGTCTCGGAGTCGGAGTCGTCTCGGAGTCGAGTCGGAGTCGTCTCGGAGTCGGAGTCGTCTCGGAGTCGGAGTCGTCTCGGAGTCGAGTCGAGTCGGAGTCGGAGTCGTCTCGGAGTCGGAGTCGTCTCGGAGTCGGAGTCGGAGTCGTCTCGGAGTCGGAGTCGTCTCGGAGTCGGAGTCGTCTCGGAGTCGGAGTCGCCTCGGAGTCGGAGTCGGAGTCGAGTCGGAGTCGGAGTCGAGACGGAGTCGGAGTCGTCTCGGAGTCGGAGTCGTCTCGGAGTCGAGTCGGAGTCGGAGTCGTCTCGGAGTCGGAGTCGTCTCGGAGTCGGAGTCAAAAAAATGCGTGGTGCTCCGCGCAATTTCTATGTCTAGCCAGGTACAGCTAAGCAGCTGGGGGCTGGAATCCGCAGCGCAGGGATGCCCAAGCTTTCTGGGCACCCCCCGCTGCAAATTGCAGCCCGCAGCCGCCCCAGAAGATGGCGCGTTCATTGAATTGCCATCCTTTGGCGCTGAACCCCGCTCTTCCAGCGGCCCTGGTGGCGGTGGCACGCTGGGTAATAGAGGTTAGGGCCAGCTTTGTATTATCAGCTGGCCCTAAGCCCGAAATTTATGGCGGTCACGCCAATATTAGACATGACCGCCATGAATTTCTATTAAATTGTTTTAAAAAAAACACAACACAGAGAAATTTTTTTATTAGAAATAAAAAAAAAAGCCATTAGAGACTCCATCTTTAATTAAAAAAATCCTCTTCCGTCCGACGCAGTCCAAAACGCGATGTCCTCTCTGCTCATCCCTGTGCATAGATATAGATGTATATGCACAGGGAATGAGCAGACTGAGAACAATCTCAGCTCTGCTACATCAGGCAGCAGGCAGGCTCTAGGACCCTGGAGCTGGCAGCCAGCACACAGAGAAGACAGGACTCTTATCTGTGCGAGTTTCCCAGCGATTACTTACAAAGTAAACGAGTCCAATGCAAATAAATGACAAAACTAGGATTGCTTCAGGCTGAAGCTTCCGAGGCACATCTGCGATTTGTAAATCTCACACTACTCGCTATTACTCGCTTCCCCATTCATTAACATTGGACTCGCTAGACTCGCAACGAGTAGCGAGTCCTGTGCTCGGACTCGCTAGAGTCAAGCGATTCCGAGTAATTTAGGATTCGCCCATCACTACTCATCAGCATTCTCACTACACCGTAACATTATTGTGCAATATCACTGCTCCCTTATGCTTCAAAACTGCTGGAACAGCATGTCCATCTTGAACTGTCCTCCCACCTCTCCTCCTACTGCTTCTTTGACAGCTTACAATTTGGCTTCCGACTGCATCACTCTACTGCAACTGCCCTAACTAAAGTCACCAACAACCTATTAACCGCCAAGAGAAAGCGACACTACTATGTCCTCCTTCCCCTCGACCTGTCTTCCGCCTTTGACACTGTAAAGTATTCTCTCCTGTTACAGGATCTCTCATCTCTTGACATCACAGACTTGGCCCTGTCCTGAATCTCATCATATCTAACACATTGGATTTTCAGCATCTGCCTCTCCCACACCACCTCATCTCACCCCTTGTCTGTCGGTGTTCCTCAAGGACCCCTACTCTTCTTCATCTACACCTTCGGCCTGAGTCAGCTCATAGAATCACACGTTTGTAGTATCATCTCTACGCTGATGATACGCAGATCTACCTCTCTGGACCGGACATCACCTCTTTAATGATCAAAATCCCACTATGTATGTCCACTATTTCATCATTCTTTTCTGCTCGCTTTCTAAGACTGAACATGGGCAAAACAGAATTCATCATCTTTGCCCCATCTCACTCTACCCCTCCACCAGACCAATCCATCAAAGTCAATGGCTGCTCACTTTCCTCAGTCCTGCATGCTCGGTGCCTCGGGGTGATCCTCATCTCTGCACTCTCTTTCAAGCCATACATCCAAGCCCTTGCCACCTCCTGCCAACTCCAACTCAAAAATATTTCCTGCATCCGTACATTCCTGGACCAAGAAACTGCAGAAATACTCATGCATGCCCTCATCATCTCCAGCTTCAACTATTGCAACCTCCTACTCTCTAGCCTCCCCTCTAGCACTCTTGCACCACTCCAATCCATCCTAAACTCTGCTGCCCGACTAATCCACCTGTATCCCCATTATTCCCCAGCCTCTCCTTTTAGCCAGTCCCTTCGCTGGCTTCCTATTGTCCAGAGATTCCAGTTCAAAACCCTAACTATGACTTACAAAGCCATCCGCAACCTGTTTCTTCCATTCATATGGTCTCCCAGTACTTACCTACACGCAACCTCCGATCCTCTCAAGATCTCCTTCTCTACTCCCATCATTTCTCTTCTTCCCACAACCGCATACAAGATTTCTCCCATGCTTCCCCTATACCCTGGAATTCTCTGTCTCAACACATCAGACTCTCGCCCACTGTGGAAACCTTCAAACGGAACATGAAGACACATCTCTTCCAACAAGCTTACAACCTGCAGTGATCCTCAGTCTACTGAACCGCCGCTTGACTAGCTCTACACTCCCCTAGTGTATCCTCACCCATCCCTTGTAGAAAGTGAGCCCTTGAGAAGGCAGGGTCCTCTCACCTTCTGTACTTGTGTGTGCCTTGTATTGCTGATGTTTATTGTACTTGTCTGTGTATGCCCCTTTTCACATGTAAAGTGCCATGGAATAAATGGTGCTATAATAATGAATAATAATATTAATACATTTTGTTTCATCACTTTCCCATCCATTTCAGCTTTTTCCTCAGACCTCCAGGCCTCTTTGTAGGGTCCAGCAGAAAATTACTCGCATTTCCCATTGACTTGCATTGTACTTGCTATTTACAACGAATACACGAGTATTACAAAGTGCTTGTCACAAGTATAGCGATTACAAATATCATGGTACTCGCTCATCCCTAAAAACTATGTATTATTTTATTTACACTTCAGAAATGAAAACTTGCTAGTTTGATATATTACCTAAATTCCAATTAAATACATTTACATTCGGGGGTGTAACATGAAAAAATGTGGAAAGGTTCATGGGGTATGAATACTTTTTCAGGACAATATTTTGATAAAGGCAGCAGAAGGGTCATCATTAATAAGTGTAACAATGCAAGTCTCTGCAGTCAGGATATGGCTGATGCTGGGAAGTTCTAGTAACCAGACCCCAAAAATCAGCACATGTGATGGTACCTTTACACGCCGCTACAGGATGGTGGAAACAACCGGGTGCTACCCGCACCACCTTTACACGCCGCTACAAGGTGCGCTACAGTAGGTTACATCTATCTCTGGATACACCGCCGGGTGCCACAAGTTACCTTCTGTAGCTCACCTTACCTCATTTACACGCTGCTATAACAAGGTAATATGGGCGAACAAAGGCAGCAGGGACAACACATAGGCGTGCCACAATTGTAGAATACGAGAATTCCGTACGCTGATAGGACAAAGCAATAACATCATGATTGGGCAGCCAGCGCAGGAGGCTGACTAATACATGACGCTCGAGCAATTGTGTAGTGTGACTGGTCAGCTCCTTAAATATGCCGCCCTATGCAGCGTCTACCAATCGTAACGCAGGAGCTTCCACCAATGATCGCTGATGGGGCGCGGTATCCTGAAGCCTGTGTCATGCCCCAGGTAGATAGCATGGTGTCGAAACAACTCTCCTGTTCCTTATTTACATGCCAATACAGGCCGCTAACCATCGCCTTGAAATCAACCGTTTTTTGAGCACTGCTCTGAAACAGGTGCCCTCAAGTGATGGGTGGAAACAACCGTCTTTACACGCCGCGACCGCAGGGTTGATTTGGCGGTGCAAGATACATTTGTCTCATCTACCCGGTTGTTTCCACCATCCTGTAGCGGCGTGTAAAGGTACCATTAGAGGTAAATCATGACAGTGAACTTATTACTGAAAATCTAAACAATCTGTATTAATTAAATTAATTAAAAATAGCTTTTTTTTACTTCTGTTCAATCTTTTCAATCTTTTTTTTAGGAGTTTAAGATGTTATAAAACTGTAAAGTTAGACATCAATTTTAGCAATACGGCTGTATTGTATAATATATATGTACGAATTTGACCTGCCTCTGACCTCGAAATTGCTTTTCCATACTTTATTTTTATTCCTATGGTCAAAAACCTTCCATCAAAGCCCTTTCGAAGTTAATCCCAGATGAAAGTAAACAAGGTCTTTGATTCCTTAAAATCATTCAGCTTTGGATTTATTATACTAGATCTCTTGAGATAGGGGAGAGGTGAGTTGATTAGGTGCTCTGGGGTGAATGACAGGGATTAAGTCTCAAGAAGCTGCACTCTCAAAAAAATATCCTGGCTGCAAATTTTTTACCTAGACCCATTAGACGATATTGGTGGGAACAAAAAGTAAAGTATGTAAAGACTGGCCTGTGAGCCTGTTAGTTTTACATTTAGGTACTGAATGTTGCAAAAATATACCAGTCATTAAGATAATAGATGACAAAATTTGCTTCCCATCATCAGCATTCTAATATATTTTACACTTGAGACAGAGATTATAAACTAACTACAAAGATTAAAATAATTTATTCAAAGGTGAGCATCAATAATATGTGTCGAGCCCCAGGCTTTGGGGTACTCGGGTATCAGGCTCGAAGGGGTCAACACTCCTGTGTCACGGGCGTGGTGGCCGCGCCTGATCCTGGGGGACTTTTTTGAAAAAGGGGGTTATATTTACTGGGGATTTTATATACAGTTGTTGTGATGCCACCTGTAGTTTCTGTTGAGGAGTCACCAGCGCCGCCACAGTCCGCAGGAGATAGATGGTAATGCAGCTAGTTGGCAAAGTCCTCTACAGGTAGGGCTGGACCTCCGGGGCAGCGTACTGTGAAGGGGCAGCTTGTAGTGGAGCTGTAGATGGGATGGGGAGTGTTGGAGTAGTCTATGAGGGGCTCCAGGAACGGAGAGGAGAATGACACACGCACACTGCAGAAGTCTCTTACCTTTTTACTGGTGGTATGCAGTTAAAAATGTCCAAGGCACTGACAGGTGACCAGGTGCACAGTGGGTCCCCCATAGCAAGTGGGTATAAGGCCTCCTCTGTTCCTCTTTGGTAATTGAAGCCCATCCTGCATGCAGCCAGACTGGCCTCCTCTCTCTTCCTGACTCTGATATCTGTCCTCTCCTCCTGTGCGGTCCACGGGTTGCCCTCTCTGATCACTGCGGTGGAATACTGTGGTGTCTGGCTCCCTCTCCTTGACCCACAGGGGGACCGGGTGGCTGAAGCCTCCACGGTGTGACGGGGTTCTCTGCAGTCCTGAACTATCCTACAGTTGCGGATCCCCGATATCCGGTACATCTTTGGGCGAACTCCCACTAGATCCTCACCCCCTTTAGGCTGTCTGCTCCTTGCCTTCTGTCCCCACTTAGGTTTGCGGGACGTCAGAACGGCCACTCCGGGTCTCTGGCTCGGGCCTAACCGCGGCACCGACCACCAGGACGTCTTCACAGCTCTCTTAGCGTCCTGCACATTCTGACTAACTCCTCCCCAAGCAGCAGTATTTATAGGGGAACTTGCCTAAGGTCAGCAAGTTGGGCTCTCCCTACTGTGCCAGGGTGGAAGGTGTTGCATGTAGTTGGTACCTGCTGGGGAAACCCAGCTGTGCATTAGAGAAGTCTGTAGCTACCTGCGTGAGTAGGGCGCCACATATGAATTGTGGCATCTTTTTCCTTTCCAGTTGCTGATAAAATGCTAGTGTAAAGAAAAGGAGGTTCTCTATAGTTGAAGCAGTGATCCAAGGATAGTTTAGGAGAATGGACCAGAATAGGACAACGTTCAATAATTGGCACACTCTTCTAGTGAGCAGGTGGCATTCTGACTTTGTAGTTGTAGGGCATCACAAGTGTCAGTAGTGCAGAAGAGGAAGATGGTGAAGACAGTAAATTCCCAGCAACAGTTTGCCAAGATGATGCAGAAGAGATGGAGTAAAATGTAATTGGAGCTAAGAAGAGGACAAAAACAGCCTTACATTTCACCTTCAGTGCTAAAAACGAATCCCTGCCAGCGCAGTTTCACTGCATGTTCTTGATGATTTGCCAAATTTTGTACAGGTAGAAACAAAGACATGCCTGCAAGGCCACATAGAGCCGAGAACCCCAACTGCATTCTGAGAGCACCTGGTGTACCAACAAAACAATTAACACATTACATATTAAACCTGTACGTTGTTGAAGTGTGACACAGCAGATAAGTATTGCAGACTGAGAATAGTTCTAAGATGAAAGTTTCCACTTATCTTTTTTAGAGGCTGACAATTGACAGAGATTTTCTGCCTCCAATATTGTACAGAGGCAGATTGCTACCAATGATCGCACAGTGATTGAATTGTAACAAAGTTCTTGCCCCTGCTAATCAGGATTGGTGCACGTCTGTTCATTTGTTGCCATTTATAAACTGATTTTCTGGAATTTACCTGCTACAATGTTTCTGTATTAATATTACATGACAAGGTAAAACAAGTTAACTGCAACAAATTGTTGAGTATTCATTATCTAAATCCTCACATTAAACCCCATTTATAGCATTCTGTTATCAATTATGAAAATGTAATACATTTCTCAACAGAGACCAGGTCGCTGAACATCCAAACCCCATTCAAATCAAAGGGATGCAAAATCAAGGGCCTAGAAAACACCGAAAGGCCCCATTCACACATGGCTTTTTTGCTGCATATTTTTAAGCACAAGCTCATCACAAACCAGGAGTGGGTGATTAAACATATGAATGAGCACTTGTTTCTATTAGACCTTTCCTCTGAGTGTGCCACTCCTGGTTTTGATTGTTCCACTCCTGGCTTTTTTTGAGCTTGTGCGTAAAAATACGCAGCAAAAAAAGCAGTGTGTGAATGGGGCCTAAAAGGGGCACAAAAGCTGCCAAACACAACTCAAACCGTTTGACAGTGGAACCCCGTAGTTTTGGCACAGGCACTAGCTTCCTACACTATTACTTAGGAAGCTTCAGTGCTGCTGTCACTACTCATGATGCTCCTGGTCCCACACATGAACCTCAGACATCCTCATGACTTCCCTGAGGTTGTCTCAGGTTACACAGCGGATATTATGCAGCAGGGAATCCCACTCTATGACCTGAGATAACCTAAGTGGCATCAGCACTCGTAATATTAGTTGTCTCGTGAGATACTAACTGTCTTGTGAAAACTGCAATATCCTGGTGGTTTCTTGATGCAAGAGTGTGCATAGATCTGCTAAAGTCGACTCAGCTCTCCTCTCCATTAGCAAAGCTGAGTGTGTGAGAGACACATTGGTAGCACTGGGACCCAGCAGTTTCCTGCCTGATAAAAGAGAGAGCAGAAAGCCTGGAAAATTCCCAGAACAGAGATTTATGCAGAGTGATAAAAAGGACAAGGAAGAGTGTGAGTATTCTGATGTGGAGACCATGGTGGAGATCACTGCTCAGCAGTATAAAGTTTGAAGGCTGATTGTTTATTCTATGGCTACTGAGTGATAGCTTACAGTCACTTGCTCTGGTGAAATAGTGTTTCTGTATTCTGAGTACACTGTTTTGAGCTGGATTTGAACTGCAGTGTGGTTACAACTGTGTATCTTCTCCCATGTGAAGGCCTATTCAGACTATGCAAGCCGTGCTGGAGTAATCCCCTTTCTGGAAGAAAAGACTGTTTTCCTGGATGCAAGATTCCATTTGGACAAGGCTGAAGACTACTGGCAGGGTCGGCGCCAGCACCAGACGTACCTGTGCATGTGCTGGGGCCCTGAAAAAGTGAGGGGGTCCACTCGCTATCTGTGAGCGGAAGCAATAAGGAGGCCTGCTCACACATAGCTGTCCTCAGCTCCCTCTCTCCTCTCCTGCTCTGCACTGATCTAGGTGATTGGTATACAGCAGGAAAGGAAGCATCGGGAGCTGAACAGAGGCTGAAAAACCTTTAACTTCCAGTCATGTGACTGATCATGTGACTTGTCACATGACTGAAATCAAGGCCCTTGAATATACAGCTGCTGCTCTAGTTCTGCAGCCTCCATGCTGCTCCCAGTGCCTCCTCTTCCTCCTCTGCACTGATGTGGTAATGTATAGTGTCTATGTGTGTGTGTGTTTCTATGTTTATGTATTGTCCATGTAGCAGAGCTGTGTGTGTTTGTGTGTGCATGTAGCGGAGCTGTGTGTTTATCTGTGTATGTACATGTAGTGTCCATGTAGCAAAGCTGTGTGTGTGTCTATTTGTGCATGTATTGGGCATGTAGAGGAACTGTGTGTGAAGTGTGCATGTAGCAAAGATGTGTTTGTGTATCTGTATGTTTATGCAGCAGAGCTGTGTGTGTAGTGTATATGCAGCAGAGCTGTGTGTGTTGTGTGCAAGTCGCAGACCTTTGTGTCTGGTGTGCATGTAACAGAGCTATGTGTATCAAGTGTGCAAGTAGCAGAGCTGTGTAAGTCTATGGACATATAGCAGGGCTGTGTATGTCATACATAATTTGCAGAAAGACACTAACTATACATTTACTTCCTCTGTATTCTACACTAGTAAATTAAAATTAGTGCAAATTACTAGTGATGAACGAGTACCAAAAATGCTCGGGTGCTCGAAGCTCGGGCCGAGCATCCGAAGATACTTGGCCCAAGCACCGAGCCCAATTTTATCCTATGGGAGACCCGAGTATCTTTATGAAATGACCGCCGGCAGCATGTAGAAACCCTAAAAATGTCACAAAAGTCTCAGAAGAGTGCTCAAATGACATGACAACACCATGGGGAAGACCCCTGGAAGCATTTCTCACTCAAAAGTCACAGCTGTGAACAATGTTGTCCGAGTTTCACGCCAATTTTATGGACTCACCAGAAAACCTTCCAAAATGACACCAAAATTAATATTCAGGGTGGAAATGTTATGGGCACATACCCAATAGTGAGATACAGCTGGTGTATGTTACTTTTTGTGATTACATGAAAGATTTTACGTGAAAACATTGTGCGGCACTCCGATGTCCCTGAGAAGAGATTTACATGAAGCCCTGTCTTGACATAATGTGCCCATTTTGAGGAAGTGGGTATATTGTAGTATTTTCCTTTACCAGGGCATTCCAAAATTGTGAAGTTCAACAATGCCCCTGGATACAGACGTGCATGAGGGCCTGTAAACCTGAAGTGGGTGCATTGTAGTATAGCCCTTTGGCAGGGCAGCCAAAAATTGGTAGGTTCAACAATGACCCATGCATACAGACATGCATGAGGGCCTGTAAACCTCAAGTGGGTGTATTGTAATATAGCCCTTTGGCAAGGCAGCCAAAAATTGGGAGGTTCAACAATGCCCCTGGATACAGACGTGCAGAAGGGCCTGTAAACCTCAAGTGGGTGTATTGTAGTATAGCCCTTTGGCATGGCAGCCAAAAATTTGGAGGTTCAACAATGCCCCTGGATACAGACATGCATGAGGGCCTGTAAATCTCAAGTGGGTGTATTGTAGTATAGCCCTTTGGCAGGGCAGCCAAAAATTGGGAGGTTCAACAATGCCCCTGGATACAGACGTGCAGAAGGGCCTGTAAACCTCAAGTGGGTGTATTGTAGTATAGCCCTTTGGCATGGCAGCCAAAAATTTGGAGGTTCAACAATGCCCCTGGATACAGACATGCATGAGGGCCTGTAAATCTCAAGTGGGTGTATTGTAGTATAGCCCTTTGGCAGGGCAGCCAAAAATTGGGAGGTTCAACAATGCCCCTGGATACAGACGTGCAGAAGGGCCTGTAAACCTGAAGTGGGTGTATTGTAGTATAGCCCTTTGGCAGGGCAGCCAAAAATTGGGAGGTTCAACAATGACCCATGCATACAGACATGCATGAGGGCCTATAAACCTCAAGTGGGTGTATTGTAGTATAGCCCTTTGGCAGGGCAGCCAAAAATTGAGAGGTTCAACAATGACCCTGGATACAGACGTGCAGAAGGACCTGTAAACCTGAAGTGGGTGTATTGTAGTATAGCCCTTTGGCAGGACAGCCAAAAATTGGGAGGTTCAACAATGACCCATGCATTCAGACATGCATGAGGGCCTGTAAACCTCAAGTGGGTGTATTGTAGTATAGCGCTTTGGCAGGGCAGCCAAAAATTGGGAGGTTCAACAATGACCCATGCATACAGACATGCATGAGGGCCTGTAAACCTCAAGTGGATGTATTGTAGTATAGCCCTTTGGCATGGCAGCCAAAAATTGAGAGGTTCAACAATGACCCTGGATACAGACGTGCAGAAGGGCCTGTAAACCTGAAGTGGGTGTATTGTAGTATAGCCCTTTGGCAGGGCAGCCAAAAATTGGGAGGTTCAACAATGACCCATGCATACAGACATGCATGAGGGCCTTTAAACCTGAAGTGGATGTATTGTAGTATAGCCCTTTGGCAGGGCAGCCAAAAATTGGGAGGTTCAACAATGACCCATGCATACAGACATGCATGAGGGCCTGTAAACCTCAAGTGGGTGTATTGTAGTATAGCCCTTTGGCAGGGCCGCCAAAAATTGGGAGGCTCCCCATTGTCCCTGGATAGAGACGTACATGAGGGCCTCAAAACATTGTTCCCATTGAAAAGGAGCAGGTCTCCTGTCGTTGTTATGCCCATTCTAAAAGAATGGGCGAAAAAATGTACAAACTGGGGGTATACCTGAAACAACAGCCTAACTATTGTAACGGTCATCATGGTGGCACATGAGGAGAAGGAGGAGCAGTCCAGCGATTAGCCAAAGTCCAGAAGTGTGTACCCATGGGTGAGTGGAGGTACATGGCAAATTCCCATAACAAAATTTAAATTCCGCTGTCATTTGTTGGTGGTGTGGTGAAGTCTGGCCCAATCCAACCCTTGTTCATCTTGATCAGAGTCAGCCTGTCAGCATTTTCAGTTGACAGGCGGGTGCGTTTATCAGTAATGATTCCACCTGCGGCACTGAAAACACGCTCTGACAAAACGCAAGCGGCAGGGCAGGCCAGGACTTCCAAGGCATAGAGAGCCAATTCATGCCACGTGTCCAGCTTGGAGACCCAATAATTGTAAGGCACAGAGGAATCTCGCAGTACAGTTGTTCGATCTGCAAGGTACTCCTTCAGCATCTGGCCAAACTTAGCATTTCTTGTGGCACTACCCCGCACCTCAGGGCTGTGGTACGTGAGTGGCTGAGAAAACTGTCCCACATCGTAAAGACTGTTCCCCTACCTCTGGCGGATTGGACTTGTGCCCCTCTCGGCCGTACGCCTTGGTTGTCCACCGATTCCTGACCTATGTCGCTAGCGTTTTGTGAGGGGAATGCTTTGCCTACTTCCGTGACTATGGCTTACTGGAACTGCTGCATTTTGGCTGACCTCTCCGCCTCAGGAATGAGAGACATAAAGTTCTCCTTGTAGCGTGGGTCTAAGAGTGTTGCCAACCAGTAGTGATTGTCGGCCAAGATCTGCTGAACGCGAGGGTCACGAGCCAGGCAGCTTACCATAAAGTCAGCCATGTGCGCCAGACTTTTAACAGCCATCACTTCAGTATCCTGACCAACACGATGACTGAACATGCTGTCCTCCTCCTCCTCCTCATCTCCCCTGTCCTCTGGCCAGCCACGCTGAATCGAGGGTATGACTGGTGTGCATGTCATATCCTCAATTTGGACAGAAAGTTGCTCCATGTCTTCATCCTCCTCCTCCTCCTCGTCATAGTCCTCCA
Source organism: Allobates femoralis (assembly GCA_033576535.1). NCBI lineage: Eukaryota > Metazoa > Chordata > Amphibia > Anura > Aromobatidae > Allobates > Allobates femoralis. The sequence goes on along the minus strand of JARQOC010000002.1, from coordinate 283,011,765 downwards.
CTGCACGTTGTGATGAGATGAGGCTGGGCTGTGTGTTATCACCCACACCCACTACTGTTTCTTGCTCTAATTCATCACGCTCCGCCTGCAAAGCATCATCTTTGTTTTTCAGCAGAGACCATTTTAGAAGGCAGAGTAGCGGTATGGTGACGCTAATAATGGCGTCATCGCCGCTCACCATCTTGGTGGAGTCCTCAAAGTTTTGGAGGACGGTACATAGGTCGGACATCCATCTCCACTCCTCAGGTGTTATGTGTGGAGTTTGACCCATTTCCCGACGGCTTAGGTGATGCAGGTAGTCAACAACTGCCCTCTTCTGCTCACATATCCTGACCAACATGTGCAGAGTTGAATTCCAACGCTTGGGACATCACACACCAGTCTGTGGGCCGGAAGACGCAAACGGCGCTGAAAGCCGGCAAGGCCGACTGAAGCAGCAGGTGACTTGCGAAAATGTGCAGACAAGCGACGAACTTTTACCAGCAGATCAGACAGCTCTGGGTATGACTTTAGAAACCGCTGAACCACCAGGTTGAGCACATGGGCCACGCATGGAACATGCGTCAGCTGGCCTCGCCTCAAAGCTGCCACCAGGTTCCGGCCATTGTCACACACGACCTTTCCTGGCTTTAGGTTCAGAGGTGTGAGCCAGTGATCTGCCTGTTGTTTCAGAGCTGTCCTCACCTCTTCTGCATTGTGGGGTTTGTCACCTATGCATATTAGCTTTAGCACAGCCTGTTACTGCTTCGCAGAGGCAGTGCTGCAGTGCTTCCAGCTTGGGACTGGTGTGGAGGGTAAAGTGGATGAGGATGCGCAGGAGGAGGAGGAGGATAAGGAGCATGACATTCTGGATCCGTAGAGTGTGGGTGAAACCCTGACTGAGGTAGGGCCACAATCCTTGGTGTGGGAAGGACGTGTTCCGTGCCTCGCTCAGACTGGGTCCCAGCTTCCACAATATTAACCCAGTGTACCGTCAAGGAGATGTAGCGGCCTTGCCCACAAGCACTTGTCCATGTGTCTGTGGTTAGGTGGACTTTGGCTGAAACAGCGTTGTTCAGGGCACATGTGAAGCTTTGTGACACGTGGTTATGCAATGTGGGACGGCACACTGGAGAAATAGTGGCGGCTGGGTACCGAGTAACGTGGGACAGCAGCCGTCATCAGGTCGCGGAATGCTTCCGTCTCCACCAGCCGGAAAGGTAACATTTCTAGCGCATGCAGTCGCGAAATGTGAGAATTTAGGACTGTGGCGTGTGGGGTGTTGGCAGCGTATTTGTGCCTGCGTTCAAAAGGTTTGCTGAATGGATAATTGAACGCTGCGCTGGGACAAGGACGTGCTTGATAGTGGTGTTATTTGTGCGTGGGCAACTTCAGGTGCAGGGCCGGAGGCTTGTTCACGGCCAGCATGGACAGGGGATTGGCTCGCACGCACAACACGCGAAGACGTAGCAGTGACATCAGCAAGCACCGTTCCTCGACTCTGTTGTACTTCCCACAAAGTCGGGTGCTTGGCTGACATGTGCCTGATCATGCTGGTGGTGGTCAGGCTGCTAGTTTTCGTACCCCTGCTGATGCTGGCATGGCAGGTGTTGCAAATGGCCTTTTTAGAGTCATCTGGAGCCAACTTAAAAAACTACCAGACTCGGGAAGACCTAACATTTGCACAGGCACCTTGTGTCGTGTTGTTGTTCCGGGGAACGGTTGCCTGCCTTCTGCCTGTGGACATGACCCTGCTTCTTACTGCCTGTTGGGATGCTACGCCTCCCTCCCCCTGTGCACTGCTGTCCTCGCTCTGCATATCCTCCTGCCAGGTTGGGTCAGCTACTGGATCATCCACCACGTCGTTTTCCTCTTCCGCACCCTGATCCTCCTCCTGACTTCCTGGCAATTGTGTCTCATCATCGTCCACCCCTTGCTGAGACACGTTGCCAACGTTCCGTTCGTGAGAACGTGGCTGCTCAAATATTTGGGCATCTGTACATACCATCTCCTCATCAACCACTTCAACAGGAGCTAGCGAGAGGCCAGATTGTGCAATGGATACGTGAACAGCTCTTCCGAGTGTCCAAGTGTGGGATCAGTAATGTCCGTGGACGTGTACTCGGCCTGGTGGTAGGAAGGAGGATCAGGTTGGGAAATGTGCGGTGCAGTATCACGGCTACTGACACTTGACCGTGTGGAAGACAGGGTTTTTGTAGAGGTGCCAATCTTACTTGAAGCATTATCCTCTATCCAAGTAACAACCTGTTGACACTGGTCTTGGTTCAAGAGTGGTGTACTGCTGCTGACCCCAAGAATTTGGGATAGGGCGTGCGAGCGAGTAGATGTGGCACTTTGTTGTTGCGAAATTAGTGCTTGCACACGACCTTGGCCTCTGCCTGCACCACCATCACGTCCACTTCCTTGTTCCTTGCCAACGCCCTTGCCAATGCCCTTGCGCATTTTGCCTGTATACAGCTACAACAGTCTGGAGACTGTTCTGGTCACAGGAAAGCTGGATTTTAGACCCTGCCTGTATACAGCTAGTCAGCTACAACAGTCTGGTGCCTGTTCTGGTCACAGGAAAGCTGGATATTAGACCCTGCCTGTATAGAGCTAGTCAACTACAACAGTCTGATGACTGTTCTGGTCACAGGAAAGCTGGATATTAGACCCTGCCTGTATAGAGCTAGTCAAGTAAACAGTCAGGTTACTGTTCTGGTCACAGGAAAGCTGGATATTAGAGCCTGCCTGTATAGAACTAGTCAACTACAACAGTCTGGTGACTGTTCTGGTCACAGTAAAGCTGGATATTAGAGCCTGCCTGTATAGAACTAGTCAGCTCCAACAGTCTGGTGACAGTTCTGGTCACAGGAAAGCTGGATATTAGAGCCTGCCTGTATAGAACTAGTCAACTACAACAGTCTGGTGACTGTTCTGGTCACAGGAAAGCTGGATTTTAGACCCTGCCTGTATACAGCTAGTCAGCTACAACAGTCTGGTGACTGTTCTGGTCACAGGAAAGCTGGATATTAGAGCCTGCCTGTATAGAACTAGTCAAGTACAACAGTCTGGTGACTGTTCTGGTCACAGGAAAGCTGGATATTAGACCCTGCCTGTATAGAGCTAGTCAACTACAACAGTCTGGTGACTGTTCTGGTCACAGGAAAGCTGGATTTTAGACCCTACCTGTATACAGCTAGTCAGCTACAACAGTCTGGTGACTGTTCTGGTCACAGGAAAGCTGGACATTAGAGCCTGCCTGTATAGAGCTAGTCAAGTACAACAGTCTGGTGACTGTTCTGGTCACAGGAAAGCTGGATATTAGACCCTGCCTGTATAGAGCTAGTCAACTACAACAGTCTGGTGACTGTTCTGGTCACAGAAGGGATATAGAGCCTGCTGTATAAACTATCAGTAACATCTGTGACTTCTGGTCACAGAAAGCTGGATATTAGACCGCTTAGAGCTAGTCAACTACAACAGTCTGGTGAATGTTCTGGTCACAGAAAGCTGGATATTAGACCCTGCCTGTATAGAGCTTGTCAAGTACAACAGTCTGGTTACTGTTCTGGTCACAGGAATGCTGGATATTAGAGCCTGCCTGTATAGAACTAGTCAACTACAACAGTCTGGTGACTGTTCTGGTCACAGGAAAGCTGGATATTAGACCCTGCCTGTATACAGTTAGTCAGCTACAACAGTCTGGTGACTGTTCTGGTCACAGGAAAGCTGGATATTAGAGCCTGCCTGTATAGAACTAGTCAACTACAACAGTCTGGTGACTGTTCTGGTCACAGGAAAGCTGGATTTTAGACCCTACCTGTATACAGCTAGTCAGCTACAACAGTCTGGTGACTGTTCTGGTCACAGGAAAGCTGGATTTTAGACCCTGCCTGTATACAGCTAGTCAGCTACAACAGTCTGGTGACTTTTCTGGTCACAGGAAAGCTGGATATTAGACCCTGCCTATATAGAGCTTGTCAAGTACAACAGTCTGGTTACTGTTCTGGTCTCAGGAATGCTGGTTATTAGAGCCTGCCTGTATAGAACTAGTCAACTACAACAGTCTGGTGACTGTTCTGGTCACAGGAAAGCTGGATATTAGACCCTGCCTGTATACAGCTAGTCAGCTCCAACAGTCTCCTGAGGACTGTTCTGGTCACTGTAAAGCTTGGACTCAATCTGGATCACCCTGCCTATATCCTCCTAGATTAGTCCTGAGAAGGACTGTTGTGGTCAGCAGCAGTTTGCAGCCCTGCTCCGGATCTACCCATGAGGGCCGCAAATCTGTCCCTAAGCAGCAGCAGACACTCTCCCTACACTCACTGTCTGGATGGCAGTGTGCAGAGCACATCGTGGCGGGTCTTATAAAGGCTGGTCACGCTGTGCGGGCCGGCCAATCACTGCAATGCCACAACTAACAGGGCTGTGGCATTGCAGTGACTGCCAGCCAATCCCTGCATGTGGGCTGGCTCTCTAAAGAGCGCCAATATGCAGGGATGAGGACCACGAGCACAGCACGAGTATCGCGAGATTACTCGGTACTCGCCGAGTAGCCCGAGTACAGTGATACTCGTGCAAGTACCGAGTAGTCACAAGCATACTCCATCCTCACTACTAATTACCTCTCCCCTGTACAGCATAATTAGTAGGAATAAATGTTTTCCTATTTTCATCAGTCTAAACCTGGGGTGCCCTTATGGCGCGGAGTGTGCAGCAGCGGGAGTGTAGTGTTAAAGGGGGTCATTGAGACTCTTTCGCCCAGGGCCTACAAAAATCTGGAGTCGGCCCTCATTTCTAGCACCCAAGAATTCTGGTCTGGCTGCAGCCCATCATTTTCCTCAGGCTTGTGCGAGACTTTTATCTGCATTAATGGTACCATGAGCTTACGTATCCGGGTATCCAAAGACTAGGAACATAAGAGCAGTAATGGTATTTTCATGCATTTGTATTAACGGTGTTAAGATTATACTCAGTGTGCCATTCCAGGTGTTCCCATAGAACACCCTCACTTGTTTGTATTTAGGTAAATGGAAGTTTTGGTTGTGTAGGTGTTAAGTAAATTAGGTATTGTTCCCCAGTGAATATATATATGGTATCTTTATTTATATATATATAAGAAGAGAGAGAGAAGAAGAGAGAGAGAGAGATATAGATATATACAGTACAGACAAAAATTTGGACACACCTCATTCAAAGAGTTTTCTGTATTCTCATGACTAGGAAAATAGTAGATTCACACTGAAGGCATCAAAACTATGAATTAACACATGTGGAATAATTTACTTAACAAAAAAGTGTGAAACAACTGAAAATATGTCTTATATTTTAGGTTCTTCAAAGTAGCCACCTTTTGCTTTGATTTCTGCTCTGCACACTCTTGGCATTCTCTTGATGAATATTAAATCCTTAAAATATGCAATGTTTGTTGCCCTTGAGGCCTGCACTTGGCCAGCCCTCTTGTACAGGAGTGTGAGTAGTGTCCTGTATTTCCATGCCTCAGATTGTCAGGCCAGAAATTTGCAGCTCGGTCCGTGATCAGCAGCACACATACTCTTAAAGGGAACCTGTCACCCCATCTAAATCCCCTAAGCTGTCAATACCTGTCCCTGCAGTACCCAAATACTTTATGAACGATCCCTGTCTGAGCTCATGGATCTTTGTAAAAGTGAAATAGATCTTTTAATAACTTACATGATTCTTGTCAGGTGGGAGTTACTACTGGGGTTTGTGACGGAGGGGCAATGTCCCCAGGACTGCACTCCCCTGTCTCACTGGGCGAAATCCTTGTTTCATGAGCACACATTCATCTTTGAAAATACTCACCTCATTAATCTTTCATCATTCAACAGCAGAGTATATTTTGAATATGTACAATGTATACAATCCAAAGAAAAAAGAATAGAAAGAGCATTCATCTTTGAAAATACAGGCCACCTTCAGAGCATGCGCAGAAGGAATGCTGAAGGCGGCCTGTAAGCGCAGTACACCTGGCAAACTGCGCATTACCGGGATTGACGTGCGCCGGCACTACGTGATGCCGTACCATTGATGCAATAACAAAATAAATAACTTGAAATATGGTGATTTTTTTTTTTTATCAGAATGATTTAACCCATAGTGTTTCCACACATAAAACCAGATCTCAGATATAAACAACAGCAGAGTATATTTTGAATATGTACAATGTATACAATCCAAAGAAAAAAGAATAGAAATAGTAGTATCGTTTTTTTGATTTATCAAACAAACAGTAGATAGTGGAGCCTGGTGATGTGGAATGTCTTGAATATCTATTAGCATTAATGTCAAGTTGTGTGGCCATGCACACTGCTACATGTTAGACATGATACTTCCATTAGCCTGTATACTAGGTATGTGATAATCTCTGCTACATAATGGAGTTCCATGAGAGTGGTCATAAAATTTTAATGTGCATCTGTGAGATTGAGCACAAATACACTGAGGGGAGATACATGATTAAATGAGGAGAGAAGGGTTAACAATCAGTGAGAAAGTTTAACACAAGGTAAAGAAGAAACTCACTAGATGAGCTGATTGAGAAAAACAGAGAGAAATGGTGGGCCCAGTAATTAATTTAGATAATGGCACTGGTGAAGAACAGCACAATGACAGATGACAGGGGCAAGAGGTCATGGAAATTCTCATGCTGATTAATTGATTTCTAATTAAATGATTTATATGTTGTGCTTCTTTCTATAATATCTCTATTTCCCAACCTGCTCCTTCTTTCATCTCTTTCACCAGCAGTTGAAGCCTTTTTCTCCTTCATCCCCTGTAGTTTCTACAAATTGTAATTCAGAGTATGTAGAATTGGTAGCAGGTAATAGAATGCTCAAGACTGTGGGGAGGATCTTGATAAGGATGAAAACCAGGTGCCTTCATATATTATTGTGTGCAGGACCTGACTTTTGGATGTCATATTAACCCATATAAGCATATTAAATAATGTTAAGTTTACTATATTTCGCAATGAATATTTATTAAAATTAAAGTGCCAATTCATTATGAGTGACATTTTGATGAAGCATGCACTGTAGTACGATTCCTCAAATTCATTTAGAGGCATGAGAAATTTAATGAATTGGGCACATATTTCACCTGTCTTGTGTCATCATAAAAAATGAACTCCAGTCATAGATTGGAGTAGAGTTCTATTGTAATTTACACCAAATGTGTGGCATCAATTATGATGAGCTTGTCAGACACTCCAAATCATACTAAGTGCCACCTACTTTTCAAAAAGCTGGAGGAGATGATTTACCATATTTTTCACTTTATAAAACACAGCGGATTATAACACACACCCCCAAATATGGTGAAGGAAAAGAGAAAAAAAATAATTTTTAATATTAAATGGGGTCCGTCTTCTAGTGCAAGTGTCTGTCTTACAATCAGTATATATGGCCCTGATCCTGGTACATTAACCCCCATCCTGGTATATATGTCTACTATCCTAGTATATATGGCCCCCATCCTGGTATATGTATGTCCTCCATCTTGGTATATATGTCCCATCCTGTATTGTCCCTCGGTATATATATCCCAATCCACAATCCTGGTATATTTGTCCTTTATCCTGGTGTATAGCCCCCTCATCCTGGTACATGGTGCCCCATCCTGGGATATAGCCCACCCATACTGGAAATGACCCCCTGTGCTCGCACATACAACCCCCTTTGCTGGCTCATATAGCCCCCTGTGCTGGTGCATATAGGTCCCCTGTGAAGGCACATAGCCCCCTTATGATGGCACATAGCCCCTCTTTGCTGGATATGCCCCCATTTTGGATATGACCCACCATAACTCTAAATGCCCATCTTGCTGGAGCACACACAGTAAAATAATAAACGCTGTTACTTCCCCTCCGTTGCTCGCTTCATGCTCCCAGCTCAGCAGTGACTTCCTGCATCTGTCCCGAGCATCGGATCATGTGACCAGGGTGCACAGTGATGACATCACTATATGTTGCAGGTCACATGATCAGATGCCGGGCACAGAGACTGGAAGACATGAGCTGGGAGCACGGAGTGAGCAACAGAGGGTGAGTAAGTGTGTTTATTATTTTACTGTGTGCACATCAGCAGGGGGAGTAGAGAGTGATGGGGGAGGCCATATCTGGGATGGGGGGGTGAGTGCAGACACATGTAATATGCGCTGCTCCCCTGTCCACATCTTGGCTCTGGCTTCAGCACCAGGGTGATGGACAGCGGGTGCACTGAATATTACATGATCATGATGAGCGGGGGAACGTGACCACGGGCTGCCTGTGCAGCCTGATCCAGCCATTGGACACGCTCCAAAGTGCCCCCCCATAGTACAAAACAGTAGATTCGAATTATAAGTAGGGATGAGGAGTACTGAAATATTCGGACTCGCTACACTCGGAACGAGTTGGTCCCAATACTCAGTACTCGTTACGAGTATAGCGAGTCCAATGTAAGTCAATGGGGAAGCGAGTAATGCGAGTAATTCCTCTGCTGCCAGACCCTATAAAGAGGTCTGGCAGCAGAGGAAAAGGCTGCAATTGCTACATGATTGTTTAAAAGCCGGAGGTAAAAAAACAGCTGGGTTTTAAACAATCATTAAGCTCCCAACTCGCTTCCCCGCCGCCTGACAGCAGGATCCTCCGCTCCTCCCCCGCCTCCCCACTCGATCCTAAGGTAGGACCGGGTGGGAGTGCAGCACCAGTGAGCGGGGAGCGCAGGAGCTGGGTGGGGAAGCTGGCAGTGAGTAGAGTTCACCGCCGGCTTTCCCGGTCTGTGCTGCGCTCCCGCTCACTGATGCCCCCTCCCCGCTGCCTGGTGCTTCGCTCCCCACCCAGTCCTAACTTAGGATCAGGTGGGGAGGAGGCATCAATGAGCGGGGAGGGGGCATCAGTGAGTGTGGAGTGCAGCACAGACTGGGAAAGCCGGCAGTGAAGTCTACAAATGAACAGCTGATTCTGGTCAGCTGTTCATTTGAAGTAGATGCTGTCAGGGTCATGTGAGTTCATGCTTGCCTGCATGAGCTCACATGAACTTTCCCATGGGTGCACAGCTCTGCTACATCTCTGGTAGAGGTTCTCTACCAGAGATGTAGCAGAGCTAAAGAAGAACCCTGGATTGGACTACGGCAGACGGAAGAGGATTTATAACAAAGATGGAGTCTCTAAGTGTATTTTTGTTTTATTTCTAATAAAATATTTTTTCAGTGTGTTGTGTTTTTTGTAAAAAATTCACTAGACAATTCATGGCGGTCATGTCTAATATTGGCGTGACCCCATGAATTTCGGGCTTAGGGCGCTGATAACACAAAGATGGCCCTAACCCCTTTATTACCCAGTGAGCCATGGCACCAGGGCTCTGGATGAGCTGGATACAGCACCAGAAGATGGCAGTTCAATGAACACGCCATCTTCTGGGGTGGCTGTGGGCTACCCCCAACACCCAGGTGCCTATTTGTACCTGCCTGGAAACAGAAATATAGGGAAGCCCTTTTTTTTATTATTTCATGAATTTCATGATATAATTAAAAAAAAAATGCATGGGGCTTCGCGCTATTTCTATGTCCAGCCGGGTACAGCTAGGCAGCTCAGGCTATGACCACGGGTGAACCCTGCTGTCACAGCCGAACTCTGCCAGCTGGGGCTCTGCATGCGGTGCTCTGCAACTCCCGCCCGCGCCGCAGAGCAGTGAATGAACCTGAAGTCATTAACTTCCGGTTTATTCACTGCTCTGCGGGGCTCGTCAATCTCCGTTGTCAGTTCTCTGCCTGCTCTTGCTCTGCATAGCCATGTGTGTCTATGCAGAGCGATGTAGCAGTGGGGAGATTGCGTTTTGGGGCTACGTCGGACGGAAGAGGATTTTTTAATAATTAAAGATGGAGTCTAAGTGTCTTTTTTGTTTTATTTCTAATAAAATATTTTTTCAGTGTGTTGTGTTTTTTTCTTTTAATTTACTGGAAATTCATGGGGGTCGGGCTTAGGGCCAGCTGATAACACAAAGCTGGCCTTAACCCCTTTATTACCCAGTGAGCAATGGCACCAGGGCCCTGGACAAGCTGGATAAAGCACCAGAAGATGGCACTTCTCTGAACGCGCCATTTTCTGGGGTGGCTGTGGGCTGCAATTCGCAGCAGGGGGTGCCCAGAAAGCTTGGGCCTCCCTGCTTTGCGGATTCCAACCCCCAGCTGCCTAGCTGTACCTGGCTGGACATAGAAATAGCGTGGAGCCCCACACATTTTTTTTTATTATTTCATGAAATTCATGAAATAATAAAAAATAAGGGCTTCCTTCTATTTCTGTTTCCAGGCAGGTACAAATAGGCACCTGGGGGTTGGGGGAAGCCCGTTCCTGCCTGCTGTACCCGGCTTGACAGAAAAATATGGCGAAGTCCACGTCAAATTTTTTTGGAAAAAATCATTGCAAAAATACAGCGGGTAGCGCACACGATGAAAGGAACGGTATACCGCGTTCATCCACCACCAAAGACTATATTACGTTATTTGCACCTCTTTTTCATAATATAGACTTTGGTGGTGGATGAACATGGTATACGGACCCGTTCATTGTGGGCGTGGCTCAATTTGTCCGTGTTTTGTAATTTTTCCTGCCTAGCAGGAAGAGGGAGGCTCCCGCCCCTCCCTTGTGAGCTGTGCACATAACTTGGATTCACAGCCACCCCATATTAGATGAGGTCCTGTCAGAATTCTGTGTATAGAGGTATGTTCACATACAAGCAGGTTTTTAATATATCAGATAGGGACTTCTTCGATCAGTGTTACCTTGGTGTAGGTGAAGCAGCTTAACATACTTTTTTGCAAAAATGTATCAACCAAAACCCTGGTTTTTTACACATTTTTTGACTGCACTTGCTGCTGATTGATAATTTTTTACTATAGCAGAGTTTTAGTGTGCGTTATTTGCACCTCTTTTTCGTGCTATTTGTTACTCGCATAAATTGTACATTATTTGAGATGCTCATAACTTGGCGAGTATGTTGGTCCTCGTCTCACGAGATATGAGCAACCCACCCAGCATGTTTGGCCCCTGATTTCCAGCCAATAAACATGCTAGGATTAGGTGCGAATCAAAGTAATGCTGTAGCCATCTTTCTTGTGGCATTACTGTGATTGACTGGCCACCCAATAAAGATAAGTAGAAACATGATCATCACTACCATTGTATGCCATCTATGCTGAAAGGAGAAAAAGGGCACAGCTTTTGACAACCACCTACTGTCCAGGTCCAAACTTCCAAGCAGAACTTTCACAATGCGCAATATCCAACGAGAAAGAAAGATGAAGCTGCACTCACCCAGAAGGTGTCTTCAAGCGCTTACTTGTTTAATCCATGCAAACAAGGAACATGCAGGTGAGGAGGATGCGGGCTACAGTCTCGGATGACAGCTGTTTTGCATGCAAATCTGTTTCAACAGGTCCACCCAGTGTCATAGGGGCTATGCCGCCACCATCTTGCATACAGTTGATCCTGAAAAAGTGAAGCGGTAACGTAGTGTGAGCGTAGAGACAGTGTCTGCAGCGTGTAGGGACAATATTAATGCGATTTAAGGCCCCTTTCACATCAGCTGTAATCGCTGATCGCGGCAGTTGCAGTGAAAAAAACACAACTGCTGCGGTTACCGCATAACGGCCGCACTTGCGGGTCACTTGCGGCAAGCCCCATGCAATGTCTATGCGGCTTGCGGTAAGTGTGCGGCAAGTGCAGCAAGTGCAGTTTCGGCCGCAACTATACTGCACTTGCTGCACCTGCCGCAAGCCCCATAGACATTGCATAGAGCTTGCCGCAGGTGAACCGCAAGTGCAGCCTTTATGCGGTAACTGCAGCAGTTGCGTTTTTTTCACTGCCGCGATCAGCGATTACAGCTGATGTGAAAAGGCCCTAAGAAGATTAAACAACAGTTCTTTTAAGAGCTACATTGATCAAGTCTCTGATACTAATGTAGAATATTGGAAGACTTTTTGAAGCTTGGAGAAAGAAAGACAAAGTAGCGATCCAGTACCTGCAGAGTGCAAATTAAACCAACAGCTCTTTTTAGAGCTAATATTCCTCACACATGTAACCAGGAAATTTAAAAATACAAGGTGTCTGTGTGTAGGTCACATATGCATTAATTTATGCAGATACAAATTGCTTGCACAAATTCCATTGTCTTTGTTGTAATGCCATCTAAAAACCTATTCTAGGTTTGTATAGGTGACTAATAATCCACAAACCTCGCTGTAATCCAGGAAATTGAATACACCAGCTCTCTGTGTGTATGCCATATACTGGTGAGATATGTAGATATGAATTGTTTGCACAAATTTCAGTGGCTTTATAGTGCCATCCAAAAATGTATTCTAGGTCACAAATATTCCCCACACTTTACTATAATCCAGTGTATTTAAAAATACCAGCTCACTGTGTGTATGCCATAGATTAGTGAGGTACACAGATAAGAATTGTTTGCACAAATGTAACGTCTTCACCCCAGGTGATTTTCCAGTTTATGTTTTCTCTTCCCCAATGCTACAGTGGGGAAAAAGTATTTAGTCAGCCACCAATTGTGTAAGTCCTCCCACTTTAAAGGGATCCTGTCACCCCCAAAACACCTGTAAACCTATTAAAACCTGTCCCTAGAGCATATTAACACTATCCCTACACATGCGCATGGGCATGCGCAGTGTGCATTTTGAAGCTGACAGCGCGGCGCCGGTGTAAATACGTCACCCGGCGCCGGGAATGACACGGATCGCGTCACCCAGCCACACAGCAGCCTCGGACGACACAGGGCACAGCAGGGAGGCGGCAATTTGAATCTGCTATGAAGATCACGCCTATTCAGGCGTGCTATGAAGCAGAGGGGCAGTCTTGATGAGTGACTATGAATAGCATAGTCACTCATTATCATCAGTAATCAGGTACTTATAAAACGTTTTTAGGCAATGTCATTTACTGCATTTAGGAGGTAAAAAGAGTGTAGGGAAAGTGTTAATATGCTCTAGGGACAGGTTTTAATAGGTTTACAGGTGTTTTGGGGGTGACAGGATCCCTTTAAAAGATGAGACAGGCCTGTAAGTGACATCATGGTAGACCTCAACTATGTGAGACAAAATGAGAAAACAAATGCTGAAAATCAAATTGTCTGATTTGTAAAGAATTTTTTTTTCAAGTTTTCGGTGGAAAATAATTATTTGGTCACCTACAAACAAGCAAGATTTCTGTCTCTCGCATACCTGTAACTTCTTATTTAAGAGGCTCCTCTTTCCTCCACACATTACTGTAGTACTGGCACCTGTTTGAACTTGTTATCAGTATAAAAGACACCAGTCCAAAACCTTAAACAGTCACGCACCAAACTCCACTATGGTGAAGACCAAAGAGCTGTTGAAGGACACCAGAAACAAAATTGTAGCCCTGCACCAGGCTGGGAAGACTGAATCTGCAATAGGCAAGCGGTTAGTGTGAAGAAATCAACTGCGGGAGCAATAATTTGAAAATGGAAGACATACAAGACCACTGATAATCTCCCTCGATCTGGTACTTCACACATGATCTCACCCCGTGCAGTCAAAATGATCTCAAGGACGTGAACAATAGGACGGTGAACAATAATCCCACAACCGCACGGGGGGACCCAGTGAATGACCTGCAGAAAGCTGAGACCAACGTAACACAGGTTACCATCAGTAACACACTACGCTGCCAGGGACTCAGATCCTGTAGTGCTGGAAATGTACCTCTGCTTAAGCCATTACATGACCGAGTCCTTCTAAAGTTTGCTAGAGAGCATTTGGATGATCCAGAAGAGTATTAGGAGAATGTCATATAGTCAGATGAAAACAAAGTAGAACTGTTTGGTAGAAACACAACTCATCGTGTTTGGATTAGAAAGAATGCTGAGTTGCATCCAAAGAACACCATACCTACAGTGAAGCATGGGGGTGGCAATATCATGCTTTGGGGCTGTTTCTCTGCTAAGGGACCAGGAAAACTGATTTGTGTACAAGAAAGAATGAATGGGCCATGTATCGTGAGATTTTGAGTGCAAAGCTCCTTCCATCAACAGGGCATTGAAGATAAAATGTGTATGGGTCTTTTAGCATGAAAATGATCCCAAGCACACTACCAGGGTAGCAAGAGAGTTGTTTTATAAAAAGCATTTCAAGATCCTGGAGTGGCCTAGCCAGTCTCCAGATCTCAACCCCATAGAAAACCTTTGGAGGAGTTGAAAGTAGAGATGAGCGATGTTCGATTCGAAATGTTTGCCAATCTCAAATTCGAGTTGTTTTGGGCAGTGTTCGAGTCATTTGATGAATGTGCTTCAAGTTCGGCAGTTCGAAGTTATATTCGATAACAGTTTGTTCACCAAAAGGACCCTATAATGTTGTCTGAGGGCAGAGGAAAAGGCTGAAATGGGGGCATGATTGATTAAAAGCCAACAGTAAAAAGTGGAAGCCAGCTGAAGTTTCCATCTTGTTGGAGTCCAGCACATACTTTTTCCTTTTCCAATTAGAAATAAGGGCATAAAAACCCATTCACATTGCACAACTCTGTTAGTCATAGTGTTAGGACCTGGTGAGATGGAAGCACCTTGGTGTCGGTCACTGGGCACTCCGCAGTGGCCACTGCTGAAGGTAAGTCTTCCTATTTACATTATATTCCAGGGCAGTGATTGCTGTAATACATTTTATCATTTTACCTGTAATAGCTGTGCAGCTCAGCCGCTCATTGCACTCATGAATTGTGCACATTTAGTGTCAGTGTTGCAGCAGATATCTCTTATTTCTCATTAGTATGTTTTTTCTGCTTGCATCTGCACTTAGAGGTTAGATGCCAGTCATCCATAGTATTAATTACGTATTCTATTTGACTGAGCTCCCTCTTCCCCCTCCCCCTTCCCCGCCCGGAAGCCAGCAGAGGTCTCCATCTTGTTGGAGTCCAGCACATACTTTTTCCTTTTTCAATTAGAAATAAGGGCATATAAACCCATTCACATTGCAGAACTCTGTTAGTCATAGTGTTAGGACCCGGTGAGATGGAAGCACCTTGGTGTCGGTCACCAGGCACTCCACATTTACTGTCAGTGTTGTAGCTTTATTTCAAATGATCAGCTGATGCAGATCAGCTGTTCATTTGAAGTAGCCGCGGTGCTGTTAGGGTTCATGTGAGTTCATGCAGCATGAACTCACATGAACTTTCCCACAGCCACCCAGCGCACAGCCCAGCTACATCTCTGGTAGAGGTTCTCTACCAGAGATGTAGCTGAGCTAAGGAAGAAAACTGGATTGGACTACGTCGGACGGAAGATAATTTTTTAATAAAGATGAAGTCTAAGTGCTGTTTTGTTGTTTTTTCTAATAAAGAATTTTTTCTCTGTGTTGTGTTTTTTTTTTTTAAAGCTTTACTAGAAATTTATGGCGGTCATATCTAATATTGGCGTGACCCCATGAATTTCGGGCTTAGGGCCAGCTGATAATACAAAGGTGGCCCTAACCCCTGTATTACCCAGTGAGCCACTGGACCAGGTCCCTAGATGAGCTGGATACAGCGCCAGAAGAAGGCGCTTCTATGAACACGCCATAGTTGTACCTGGCTGGACATAGAAATAGCGCGAAGCCCCATGCATTTTTTTTTAATTATTTCATGAAATTCATGAAACAATATAAAAAAAGGGCTTCCCTATATTTCTGTTTCCAGGCAGGTACAAATAAGCAGCTGGGAGCTGAGGGCAGCCCATTCCTGCCTGCTGTACCTGGCTGGCGTACAAAAATTTGGCGAAGCCCACGTCAACAACACTTAGACTCCATCCTTATTAAAATATTATTGGACGTAGTCCAATCCAGTTTTCTTCTTTAGCTTAGCTACATCTCTGGTAGAGAACCTCTACCAGAGATGTAGCTGAGCTGTGCACTGGGTGGCTGTGGGAAAGTTCATTTGAGTTCATGCTACATGAACTCACATGAAACCTGACAGCACCGCGGCTACTTCAAATGAGCAGCTGATCTACATCAGCTGATCATCTAATATATAATTCCCCTAACGCACGTCCGTAAGTTTCGGCGCTACTTCTGTCGTCGTGCCTGTGGGCGCGCGTCGCCCACGCGACCGGTGAAGCATTGCCCGCGCAGTGGGCATTGCGAGCCGTTGCAGGGGAGCGAACAATGGCCGCAAAGCGGCCATTGCGAGCCATTGCAGGGGCGCAAGCAATGGCCGCGCAGCTGGCGCTATGCTCATTGGTCGGCGCCAGCACACAGCGACCAAGGAGCATCTATGGCAAGTTTAAAGTGCCTGGCAAGAGGTTTAAGTTGGGATACATCTTCTTCCTGTTCGGCATTGAGGATATCCCTCACATAATAATAATTATAATAATAATAATAATAATAATATTTATTCATTTGTCAAAGGTCATCAATTGTATTCCCAAATTCTTCTCTCTCTCTCTGAGATTTGAAGTTACTTTTTAAAACGAGCGGCTTCAAATCTGTTAAACTGTGATCAGAGCTACAAAAATGCTTGACTATGAGTAGATCTATACATATTTCTTTTATTGTGTTTACTGTGTGACGATGAGAATTCATTCTAGTTATAATGACACCAGAAAAGATAAAGATTCCCAGCACAGATCAGGACTGCAAGATCCCAGGTAACTTCAGTTGCACCACAACCAATGTAATGTATTTGATTATATGTACCAAATGTACAACAGGGGGTCTGTATGTAGGTGAGACAGGACAAAAATTTAGAACAAGAAGTAATTCTCATTGTCACACAATAAAAGAAAGACACATAGATCTACCTGTAGCCAAGCATTTTTGTAGCTCTGATCACAATATAACAAACATGAAGCTGCTCGCTTTAAAAAGTAACTTCAGATCTCAGCGAGAGAAGAATTTGGGAATAAAAATGAATGATGACCTTTGACATAGCAGGAATAAACTTTTCACATGGATTCAAGTCTTTTTACATCAATTGAAAATGCATTTGGGGGTATCATATCTTTGAACAGACCGCAGTTAGAGGACAATAAAACTGTGACACTTTTTATCAGTGAACTGATCTGATATTTACTACCATAACCATTTCACCCTTTTTCACTTTCTTATGCTCCACCTCACTTGTCTTAAGAACTGTACAGTTTTAAGAACTTCCGAACCCCATTCAAATCTATGGGAGGCAAAATCAAGGGCCTAGAAAACACCATAGAAGAGGCTGAAAAGCTGCCAAACACAACTCAAACTGTTTTATAGTGGGGCCCCACTGTTTTGGTACAGACATTAGCTTCCTACACTATTACTAAGAAGCATCAGCACTTTCTGTTACTACTCACCATGCTTTTTGGCCCACGTATGAACCTCAGACATCCTCAGGACTTCCCTGTGGTGGTCTCAGGTTACACACCAGGTATCACTCAGAAGGGTATCCCTCTGTGTGAGCTGAGATAACCTCAGTGACGTCAGCACTCGAAACACAAGCAGTTTAGTAAGAGCTGCAATATCACGCAAGATGTAGTGGAAATGTCTCACCGGTATTGTGAGACAGCGCATGTGCGGAATGATGATGTGCAGCGCAATTCAAACTTACAGGATAGCCCCTGTGTGACCCCTCAAGTCTGAAGTGCAGTAATGTTTGTGATGTCACCGCTTGTCACACTCTCACCAGTGCCTGCGTGTCTGCTCTTACAGCATACGGGGGACGTTTTCTGTGACTGTGACCCCACCATATTGTTGTAAAGCCCCGTGCCCATGGTATGCTGTTTAATGCTTTTTTTAAGCAGATTTCAAGAAACTGCTTCTAAATCTGCATATCTATCCTGAAGCCAGCAAAGTCTATGAGTGATCAGAAGTGCTGTACCAATGTGTTTTTTTCTTGCAGGTTTGGTACAGACTTTGGGACAGAAAAAAGAAATCTGAACCACGTGTGCAAGCAGAATACAAACAACATGGGCACAGCACTTCTAACCTGTCATAGACTTTGCTGGCCTCAAGACAAACATGCAGCTTTTGAAGCAGATTCTTAAAATCTGCCTCAAAAAAGCATCAATCAATGCTCTGTGGGCACAGGGCTTAAAAAAGGTCCAGGGGAAGCCACAGTTGTGGTGAAAGGGTTCTAGGATTCTTCTTGCCCCCTGGCTACTTCCACAGGACCCTTCTAGGATAGGGGTCGCACACTACAGTCCTCAGGGTCTGAAAAGAGGGCATGTTTTAAGGATTTCCTTAGCATTAAATTCATCACCTTCAAAGGTGATTCCAGCACCTTTTGCAATGCTATTGAAATCCTGAAGACATGCACTGTTTACGGCCATGGAGGACTGCACTTAGCCAGCCATGTTCTACAGGAGTGTGTGTAGTGTCTTGTGTTTCCATATTTCAGACCGTCAGGCTAGAAGCCTGCTGCGTGTTCACCAGCCTTTGTAGGACAGTATCAAATCAACTGTTTGCAGAAACAGTCTAGCACACAAGAAGTTAAGTACAAAAAACTTTACTGTAACACAGACTATAATAGGTCTTAAACACAAATATATGAATATACGTAGTATTATAATGAAAGTTCCACAAGGATCAGCTGACTCTTAAAATGGTGAAAAGGCAATGAAGGGCCAAGCCCATTAAGGTCTTTCAGTTAGACTCTAAAGGCTACATGCATGCCCATTAGAGGGAAGCGCAAACAGCACTAAATGTTGGAAGGTTTAACTAAAACTTTAACAAAAACATAGACCTTGGTTAAGGATAATGAAGTCCCAAAATCATTTTTTGACCAAATTGCTAACTAAGGGATAGGTCACTGTCTCACTGATCAACCAACGTGACTTTAGGAAGGTCACTGACATTGTGTCATGTATTGACTGCCTTTGCAGTCCTGGAGTGTTGCTTCTGTGCTATTTAACTAAGTTTTTTTTTGCCTTAGTCTGCTGCAGTTGCTTAATGTGTTGTGCGGCTCTGTAGGTGGGTAGTGAGTAATAGCTGAGGTGCAGGGTAGGGGTGTGCCTAAACTTTCTGCTCACCAACCCCTCTGCCTTAAGTAATTCTGCTTCCTGCCTCCAGATGTCGCAGAAAGAGTTTATTCCTCTTCTAGGACCTGTGTGGTGCAGTTGTGTTAGCTGGAGCTGCTGCTGTTCCCTTCTACTGGAGTGGTAGTCTTTTCTTGGTCCGTGGGTGGGTAGGGACTTTTAGCCTAGGGCTGATCAAAAGCAAGGGGCTAGAGTGGCAGCTTGAACGTCCTCACCTTCAGAGGTAATTTCAGGATCAGGGTGAGTCAGGGACCCCCAGCCTAAAGGTCATATTAGTTCCCCAGTTTGCCTAGCCCATCTTACCATCTTGCCTTCTGATTCCCTTTCTACTATACCCCCCTGTGACATTTTCTGCGACCCACTGTATTTCCAGAAGCTGTTTTAGCTTCAGCTTCAGCTTGTGCACGCCTGGTGGAGGAATTCTCTGAGGAGGTTTCTACCTTGTGTAACCAGGTGGTGTATCAGCTTCGAGAAGTGGTTGGGTACCTGGCCACGGCTCACTCACTGGCTGTACCAGAACCCGATATATCCTTCTCTGACTGATTTTTTTGGAGGGAGAGAGACGGTTTTTGGTTTCAGAGAGGCCTGTAAGTTCTTCAGGCCCCATTCTTGTTCTTAGGGGAGCAAGGACAGCGCATGGGGATTATACTCTCCTTTCTTAAGGGAGATCCCCAGGCCTGTGCCTTCTCTTTGCCGACTGAATCTCCATCTATGCGGTTGGTAGATGAGTTTTTTGCAGCTCTTGCCCTGCTGTATGGTGACCCTGATGTCGTCTCCTTGGCTAAGTCAAAATTACTAGTGATGAGCGAGTAGTGAAAGATTGGCACTCGCTATACTAGTAACAAGTAGTTTTTAATACTCGCATATTCATCCAAATAGCGAGTCTAATGTTAGTCAATTAGTGGTAAGCTCTGCCCACACACTTTCAGATATAAAACGAGTCTTTCCGGGACAGGGCGGGAAGGTGGACTTTTTTCAATTTCAATGTCTAAAACATCTTGCTGTGCCCCCCCAGAGAGACCCTAAGATTCAATATGATCTCCCTGAAGTGCCAGCTCATTTTGTGTACTGAACGGAGTCGGCAATATGTGTCAGATCAATAACGATCGACTCATCACTCACGAGCACCAACTATACTCTCCAAGTAATGAGTACCGAGAATACCGTACTATCCGTGCAAGTAGCGAACAGTAACGATCACATTCACACATCACTAAAAATTACATAAGCTCAGAAAGGGAGCATGACCGGCAGAGGAGTGATTGCTTTGAGTTCAGGAGGTGGGCTACTGACACTCTGTGGAATGCCTGCCCGACCTCAGGAGTTAGTGTCTGTGAGGTGAGGAGTTAGTAATTAGTCTCAGGTGGAGGAAGGGCTGTGTCGAGCTTTCTGCTTCCATCCCTGTCTGCTTAACTAGCGTTCCTTTCACCAGATGTCACAGAAGATTATTTCTCTTCTAGAACCTCATGTGAGTCCTTATTTAGCGGAATTGTCTCTAGGGATTCAGGGATTGGAGCCAAGGACCGGTTCAGTTTAAAGTAGGTCAGACTAGTTCCCCAGTTCACCTAACCCATCTTACCATCTTGCTTCCTGATTCCCTTTCCGCTATACCACCCCGTGACACATTGTCTCTTGCCATTTTCAGCCATGCCCTGGATGGTTGTCGCAATTTCTAATGGTACTCTGCTGCCAGATAGCCTTGGGGGGGCAGGGGCTACTCCTCTAGGCACATTCTCTACCCCACCTGCCCCCATAGCACATTCCATCATGGCCACCACTGGAGAGGATGATGATGGAGGAACTAAGAGATGACCATGCCGTCTAGGACAGACAGAACCCGGACAATCTTGGGGAACATCAACATACCCTGTGGGTTTACGTGTATCTGGCTGGCCAACCAACAGACACTTTGGCCACACCGGATGCCAACTTATCTTCAGGTTGGCCTCCTCCTGCCTCTTCTCAAAATCCTCAGCGGTGCCAACCTGACATATGCCAAACACAAACCATTACTTCCTGTCCCACACTTTTTATAAAATTGACCTCCTCCCCGACAAACATAACACATAGTCTTTGGAGGAAATTGTCATGCTGCAGAGTGGAGCTGCTGACATAGCATGTTTAGTGCCAGTGTTTCAGGAAGTGGAGCAAGTGGGCATATTTATAAGGTGTTTTTCTCAGACCACAACCCCCTTCGAGCCTTGTCTTGTGCTCTCAGGTGCTTCTGGTAACAGTCCCTGATATTCCTCCATTTCCATATCAAACCCTGGCCTGCAATAAAATATGAAAATCAACATGGACTTCTGTGTGTGTGTGTGTGTGTGTGTGTGTGTGTGTGTGTGTGTGGTGTGTGTGCACTACAGATACATTTGGCCAGTATCTAACCTAACCTCTTAAGAAATTTAAAATCCACATTGTCTGCTGAAAACACCAGTTACAACGAGTGAGACAACAGTTTGTGGCCAGGGTGAGAGTGTCTGGTTAGGTCCAACCAAGTTGAAGTAAACAGAAAGGGCCAAATGCCCTTAGTCAACATCATGGAGACTAATGTGATTCGCCAAAAATGTCGACTCAACGCAAAACCCATATGACTCATGAAATGTGCTAAAAATTACTTACAGTGACGAACTTGTCCAGATTTATTAAGGCTGTTCCATCCGTGGACCACCCCAGCACAGACCTCATCCCACAGCTTAATGTTGTGCGCCATATTCGTATGCTGGTGGGAGCGCTGGTCCCACAAGGGAGCCCGTTCTTAGACCATTTGGATCAGGAGGTTTTCATCCAGCACATCCTCTTCACCTGCTCCACGAGACCTTTTGGTAGCCTAAAAGACAATAAAGTGACAAATCAAACATTTAATTTACACAATGTTCACTGTTAAAACACATTATGATTTACAGCTGGTGCAAGGAAGATTTTTTTCTGCTGAGGCCCAATTGAAAATGTATCCAAACCTTCGGTGGCCGTCCAAACGGATCAACTACAAAATTACCTGCTATATTTCTTTAAAAAATAAAATCGCCCTTACTGTGGTGTCTGTGGCTGCTTCTCTTTTGTGTGGGTTATATAGTTCATGTTGTTTCTCAACTGCTTTTCCAGGTTTGCTAGAGCCCTAGACATCACAGTAGAGGCTGGGAGCATATACCTCACTGGGAAAGCTGAGGATGGGGCATAGAGATGAATGCTGAACTTGATTTCAAGGGAAGACAGACGGCAAAATGCATCTGCCAGCCTGAGCACTGCAATCCCTTGGAATCAGCACGGGGGACACAAAAACGTAATCAAGGGACGCATTCTGCCCTGGTGCCTGAGGTTCCCCACCCCTGATTTACATAAACACTATGGATAAAGTACTTACACATTTCCCACCACCATGGGCTTTGGCGCGATCACTGTGGGATGGGCCGTCAGTCTCTCCTCCAGATGAATCAGACCCCTGGCAACAAAAAGAAAAGTGTCAGTACAAACGGCTAACTACGATACAAATGCTGGCAAATAGGGGGGACCACATGAGGGTACTTACATGCTCCTCTCCGGCACCAGCCCCATCCTCCTCATCTTCCGGATGCCATTCAGAATCTGACGAATACTGTGGAGGGCAAATTGAAATAAAATCACTATGCAAACAAGGCAACAAAAAAGGAAAGAACAAGGAATACAACCACACAACACCCACCTAAACAAGTCTGAAGTTTCGGTGAGATCGAGACATGTTGACTTTGACTTCGAAACAAGCCTAGATATCTGCAAATAAATAAAACACATCTATGAATAGGCAGGCACCATAAATGCTCATGTACAGAAACACAGAGTACATATCAATAGCATAGAGAACATTTAAAAGCACCCCAAAACAACAAAGTCGTACAACAATAAAGAAACACACATCACACAGCGAAAAACACACACACTTGCAGAGGAAACAACAATGCCTATGCAACATTATAAAATTAATTAACATAACAAATGAAACAAGCATCCAACAACAAATTAAGAGAAAACAATTGGTAGAGGTCCATGAGGTTGCCCATGCATCCATGGCCATGAAGCTAATATGGCTGACAGTTGTCCATGCATGAAAACTTGCACGCTTGTGCATGCTGCATGCAGACCGTGTGCATGTCCATGCATGCACGCCTGTGCATGCTGAAAGCCGGCGGTGTGCATGTCCATGCATGCACGCCTGTGCAAGCTGCAAGCAGGCCGTGTGCATGCATGCATGCCTGTGCATGCTGCAAGCAGGCCGTGTGCATGTGCATGCATGAAAACATGCACGCCTGTGCATGCTGCAAGCCGAACACGCACATGGGCAGGCATGCTGGCTTGCATTTTGGCCCAGATGAGGCAAGCCACAGCAATTTAAAAATCATATAAATACTGACGATTCCGAACATTGCACGCTCTGTACTCACCAGAATTAGCAGATGCAAAAAGCTGGAAACACTGTAGTGTCCTACAATAGCTCCTGCTGGGAAATCTGAGAGAGAGAGAGAGCTCTAACACCTGCTCCCGTGGTAGCTACGGCCTCCGGCCTACTTACACATCTTACAGTACATTTATAATAAATACATTTGTTATACTTCGACGATGACCCCTCCGGGTTCATAACAGGGATTGAGCAACCTGAGTACCGGGTATGTCATGTATCCCCAAGGGCTCCTTCCTGGACGTATCTCCGCCTACGTCCCGGTCAGAGTCCACCTGGTTCAACCATGGTGTCCCCACTCTAGGAGCCCTTTTGAACCCCTGCTTCTGACCTTCGTTACATACGCCTCAACGGGCCCTGTGGGTCCCAATGGCGGTACCTGCCGCCTGGCTTTAGTCACCCAGCTTGATGACCTAACATTACCCCGTAGTCAGGATTCCTGCCTGACCGGGCCTTACAACATACCATGTGTGATCCATCATTCAAACGTCCATGGATCACATACATTTCTTCCACACGCTCACAGCCCATCATCCATGGACTGTGGCCCCTCCATGGCCCATTACAGGGACTGGCAAACCATAGTACACGGGAACCTCATCCGTTACCTACTAGGAGCCCTATTACCCCTGTGTCTGGCACCACAGGCACACCCACACCATTAGAGGCCGTGGTTGAGGGACGGGTACCCTCTGCAAGCAGCAGGGCAAGCCTCCCTCTCGTCCCACAGGGACGGAACGCCTCCAACATCATCCATACTGGCTGGGTCACTTTCTCCCCACATTATTATACAATGTTCTTACATAGGTCATCATCTTACATTCAGGGCAATTGCCTAAGCCCCTACATACATCAACGGGTCCTTTACCGACTGCCTAGTCGGACCCAATAGCGGTTATGCCCGCCTGGCATTACTCACACACAGCTCACTCCGTTACACGGGAACCGCTGTCTTACCGGGCACGGATCCGGGTCTCGCTGCCTGTGTAACGGGTCCACCAAGCGTCCCCCAAGGGCTCCTTTTCCGGACGTGGTTCACCCCACGCCCGGACCAGTCTCCACCGGGTTCAGCCACGGCTTCCCCACCAGGTGCTATCACAACCTCGGACCTCGGCACCGGCATGGAGCTAGCATGCTCCCTTCACCATCTCAACATGGCGGCATGGACTTGCACTCCCAGTTCCTCACACAGACTTGCTCTGCTCAGCTCTCAGGCTGGTAATCAGCCCACATCCTCTCAGGCTGAGGTCTGGCTGAAAATGGATCTCTCAATCACTCAGCTGGCTGCCTCTTATCGTGCCTGCCACTCTCACATGGACACACCCCCCTTAGCTGCTGGTAATCAGCCTTTCACACAGCTCAGGTTAACTCCCTGTGTTCCGGGTTGTCAGCACTCAGCCCTTATTCCTTAGGGACTCCTCGATCTCATCCCACTCTCACTGCCGCTCATTAGTAACATGAAACCTTGTGTTCACAGTTGGTTCACACAGCATTATCACAGTCAAACCGGCCAGTGTGCACAGGATCATACCTTGATCCTGCATGTGATGCGCCCCGGCCATGAGGATCATGCCGGCGGTGCCTCACAGCCTTTAAAGAAAAATGCTTTACATCACCCTCGTGAATATGACACACCTTCACCAGGGCCATGTGGTACTTGGAAGCGGGCCAAACAGTTCCTTCTGCTGATGTGTCAAGGTGGTGTGACCCGGCTCCATGGCACTGGCCGTGTCATAAAAATGGGGAAAGTTTATATGGGGAACTAATTTGTGACGCAACCCGTAGTATTCGGCAATAGGATGGCTGACGCTGCTGTTCAGATCCACTGGGGTGGTTGGTGACACAGCAAAGATGGTACAGCTCTCTACGGGTAGATGTTACTGATGTAGCACAGGCCAGGTGACAAAGTAAATAATTTGAGGACACAGCATTGTGTATTCTTCACACTTTACTCACAGTTCAACAACCAGCCCGGTGTTGTGTACTCCAGGTCAGTGATCCAGTCAACTCTCGGGTAACTTAAGTGCTCTTTACCCAGGGCCCTTCTGGCGTACCTTTCTGGGTCATCTCACTGCAGTGGCTCTCGCCCTCCTGCCCTGCGCCTCACACACAGTGTCCCAAACCAGAAGCCTTGGTTCCTGTCAGGCGACGAGTTCCTGTTCCCCTTGTCCCTATGCGGCTGCCTTTTCAGTGATTGTGTGCTGATGTTTCACACACAGATACTGCAGCCTCTGGTTTGCTAGTTGAGTCCTACAGTCTCTCCACTAGTCTGGGGCCGATCCCCACTGTGACCTGGACCCTCCACCCAAATACGGTCAGTATGGATTCGGGCGCCACGGGTGGATCCCTCACTCCCCATGCTCCTAAGACCCCTTCTCTGTCTCTGGAGCCCCTCACTGGCTCCTACGTGTCTCCTCTTGCTTCTCTTTCCCTGGTACGAGCTTCTGTCTGCTCCAGTCCCCAGGATGTCTCTCTCTGTCACTCCATTCGTGACTAACTCCAGTCACAAACTCCTCATCAACTGTCTTCTTCTAGACTTTTCTACCTGTTCCTCACATACTTCACATTTTCTATGTATCCCACGTATGCCCTACGTTGTCTTCACTTCCTTCACTACTTTCTGGTGTCCTACCCTTATCTACTTCCTCCACCCACACCCTCTACCTAGTTCCCCCTCCATAAATAGGGTTCGCCCAGATTCCCTGGCCTGGAGTGGAGTGGTGTTGGATGCTAATCTGTGGGTACTGGGTAGTGCCCTCTCCTTACCCGAGAGTGGGGTACCACACCTCTGGCTGAGGTGCAGTACCTCTGTCGCGACTGGACCCTCAGGGGCACCACATACCCCCCTTGTAAAACACAGCATGTCCGCGGGCTGGAACAGTGTAAAAACATGCAAACTTTTCTGAAATGCATTTCAACAAGTTTAATAGTCAAACAGGTAACTCTTTCTTCCATTTATGGGAGGTACTTTTTGCTTCAACATTGCATATAAGAATACTGAGAATATAAAATATAACATTACTCTAAATAAAAACTTTCTCAAGTAAGTTCAACAGGGTCCAATGAGATCTCCACCAGGGTGTCCTTCGCACCGTCCTAAATGCAATATGGGGGACCCTTCTCAAACCCCCAACATTGGCACAGGGCTTGGCTACAGGGCACAGCTGGTCAGCTCGTTGGACCACTTTTCGGCCACACAAGTCGGTTTTTGTTGTTTGGTCAACTGTAAAGTGCAGAGTGTTCAACTCGCACTCACAATGTTGCCTGTAAAAAGGAGCACATCAAGTGCTAACTATGTACAAGAAACGTTCTGACAATTCACTGTCCATGACCATATTGTCCTTTAATTACTTATAACCGAGTTTACTCACACTTAACTATCTATCTTATATCATCACACACATCCACATACTCTGTGTGCACAATTATTAGGCAAGTTGTATTTTAGATGATTATTTTTATTATTGATCGACAACAACTATGTTCTCAATCAGCCTAAAAGACTCATAAATATCAAAGCTTAATATTTTTGGAAGTTGGGGTGTTTTTTTGCTAGATTTGGCTATCTTAGGAGGATATCTGTTTGTGCAGGTAACTATTAGGGCCGCTTTACACACACCAACTTCTGTGTCCAACTTCTGAACAGATCTCTGGTTGCAGTGAAATCATGGCCACATTGTTACATTTGTACACAGCCACAAAATAGAACAATGTGTCCATAATTTCACTGCAAGCAGAGATCTGTTCAGAAGTTGGACACAGAAGTTGGTGTGTGTAAAGCAGCCATTACTGTGCAGAATTATTAGGCAGCTTAATAAAAACCAAATATATTCCCATCTCACTTGTTTATTTTCACCAAGTAAACTAATATACCGTAACTGCACAAAATGTAGAAAAAAATATTTCTGACATGCAAAAACAAAACCCCAAAAAAATTTAGTGACCAATACAGCCACCTTTCTTTATGATGACACTCAACAACCTTCCATCCATAGATTCTGTCAGTTGCTTGATCTGTTTACGATCAACATTGCGTGCAGCAGCCACCACAGCCTCCCAGACACTGTTCTGAGAGGTGTACTGTTTTCCCTCCCTGTAGATCTCACATTTTAGGAGGGACCACAGGTTCTCTATGGGGTTCAGATCAGGTGAACAAGGGGGCCATGTCATTATTTTTTCTTCTTTTACACCTTTACCTGCAAGGCACACTGTGGATTAATTGGATGCATGTGATGGAGCATTGTCCTGCATAAAAATCATGTTTTTCTTGAACGATACCGACTTCTTCCTGTACCACTGCTTGAAGAAATTGTCTTCCACAAACTGGCAGTTGGTCCAGGAGTTGAGCTTCACTCCATCCTCAACCCGAAAAGGTCCCACAAGTTCATCTTTGATGATACCAGCCCATACCAGTACCCCACCTCCACCTTGCTGGCATCTGAGTCGAAGTGGAGCTCTCTGTCCTTTACTGATCCAGCCTCTGGCCCATCCATTTGGCCCATCAAGAGTCACTCTCATTTCATCAGTCCATAAAACCTTTGAAAAATCAGTCTTAAGATATTTCTTGGCCCAGTCTTGACGTTTTATCTTATGTTTCTTGTTCAAAGGTGGTCGTTTTTCAGCCTTCCTTACCTTGGCCATGTCCCTGAGTATGGCACACTTTGTGCTTTTTGATACTCCAGTAACATTGCAGCTCTGGAATATGGCAAAACTGGTGGCAAATGGCATCATGGCAGCTTCACGCTTGATTTTTCTCAATTTATGGGTAGTTATTTTGCGCATTTTTTGCCCAACTCGCTTCTTGCGACCCTGTTGGCTATTTGCCATGAAACACTTGATTGTTCGGTAATCATGCTTCAAAAGTTTGGCAATTTCAAGACCGCTGCATCCCTCTGCAAGACATCTCACAATTTTGGACTTTTCAGAGTCCGTCAAATTTCTCTTCTGACCCATTTTGCCTAAGGAAAGACATTTGCCTAATAAGTAAGCACACCTTATATAGGGTGATGATATCATTATACTACAGCCCTCCTCATTATAGAGATGAACATCACCTGATTTACTTAATTGGTAGTTGGCTCTCAAGCCTATACAGCTTGGAGTAGGACAACATGTATAAAAAGTATCATGTGATGAAAATACTCCTTTGCCTAAAAATTCTGCACACAGTGTACATTTTAACACATTAGACACCTAACCTAGTTAACTAACTATATACATCTATTTTGCCACTTCTTACTTCTGCTGTTTCCAATGCAGTTCTTTAGGCCTGCAACCTAATTGTCTGAGGATGTCAGCAGCCAGATTATCACTTGGTAATGCCAGGGTCTGAGTTGCTTGAGTTGCATTTTAACCTGGGTCGAAGCTGTAGGATTGGATACAGCTACTGGGTTTGGAACTTTTGGGCATGGTGCTTCAGCCAGGGTTGGCGCTGTTGGTGGTGATGCTGCAGCCAGGATTGGGACTGCTGGGCATGATGTTGGGGACAGTACCTGCTCATGAACTTTTCTGACATCTAGTGCATACAGCCCCCACTCACCTACATGCCAGGTGAAGATTACGCGGTCGCAAGGATTAAGGTCACGCTCTGGGTGTCCCTTTGGTAGATGTGATTCTACGTCTCACGGGGTTATAAATAGTTCTCAGACCATCCCCGGCTCCTTGATGAATCCCCAGCCCCTTTCCAAGTCAAAGGCGACCACAGTGCCCTACCTCTGTGGACCCCGGTCAGCAGCTTTAGCTTTACGGACTTGGCTCTTGGTCTTTAAATTTTGGTCCTCCATGCCCTTCCACTGAGCCTGCCACTCCTTTTCCTCCACCACCCACTTGGCTTGCTGCTATTTACAATAATTTTCCCACCTCAGGGTCTCTACCCAGGCCTCTCCTGCTTGGGCCTACCCAGGGAACCCTATCAATTCCTCTCCTGGGTTCTCCCACTGGAAGACCATTCTCACCCCGTACACCTCCCAGGGCATGTGTTCGGGCTGCAGTGGAGCCGCCAGTCTATACCCGGTGTCTTCTGTCCAGTCCCAGGCTAAATCTTTAAACACCTGGCCGGGTTTGAGGGCTGTCGGGGTTTAGTGGCCCAACTAAAGTGTCCTTAGCCACCTGGGCAGTGTCAATATTTACAGTTGTGGTCCCTCCGGTGCTGGGTTTGTCCTCCTCATCCTCTTCTGGGTTGGGGATGCTGGTCGTGGAGCCATCCACTGCTGGGACACCTTTTCCAGCAGGGCCTTCATCCATTTCCCCATCGCTGTTATCTGCGTCTTTGGAAGCTGTTGGCTCAACTCTTTCAACACAGCCTCCAGAAACTACGGGTCTGCCGAGGGCGGGTTGGAGGAGTCCACCTCTTCTACCCCATGCTCTGAAGCTCTCTGACCACCGCTTGCCATCGTGCCAACCAGGTGTCTCGCTGCCTCTCCCGTGGCAAACCCAATCGCAGTCTCTTCAGTATTCTTTCTGCCCTCTCCCTTTCATGGGCGGTTCAGCTCCCTTATGCTGTCAGCCACACCAGGAGGTGGATCCCAATGGCCGACGGACAAGTCCTTTTGCACTGAAGTTCTTACAATGGGCAGGTAGCACCTTTCGGCAACCCGGCCCAAGATGGGAGGCTGCACCACTCCCTTTTGCATACACATGGCACTTGTTCTATTTGGCGGGCACCATTACAAAGTCTAATTGCATAGTCTCTAGGTGCACGGGACCCGGTTTACCGGGTCGGTACATCCTGTTCGTGATGCCAAGTTGACACACCCTCACCAGGGCTGTGAGGTACTCAGAACTGGGCCGAACATTTCTTTCTAGGGATGTCTCACTGTGGCATGACCCGGCTCCGTGGCCCTGGCCATGTCATAAAAATGGGGGAAGTTGATA
This sequence comes from Allobates femoralis, assembly GCA_033576535.1. NCBI lineage: Eukaryota > Metazoa > Chordata > Amphibia > Anura > Aromobatidae > Allobates > Allobates femoralis. The sequence continues at coordinate 282,981,468 of JARQOC010000002.1, read as the reverse complement.
TGGGGAATTAATTTGTGACGCCACCCGTAGTATTCGGCAATAGGATGGCCGATGCTGTGATTCCGATCTACTGGGGCAGTTGGTGACACAGCAAGGATGATACAGCTCTCTACGGGTAGAGTGAGGCCCCACGGCAGTTATAAAGTCTATTTGATGATGGTTACTGATGTAGCACAGGGCAGGTGATGCAGTATATAATTTGAGGACACAGCATTGTGCAGTCTTCATGCTTTACTCAGTTCTCACAGTTCTCCAGGTTACAACAACCAGCCCCCTGCTGTTTCCTCTGGGTCAGGGATCCAGCCAACTCTCGGGCAACTCAGGTGCACTTTACCTGGACCCCCTTCTGGTGTACCTTTCTGGGTCGTCTCACTGCACAGGCTCTCACCCTCCTGCCCTGCTCCTCACACACAGTGTCCCAAAGCCAGCAGCCACAGGTCCTGTCGGGCGACGTCTTCCTGGTCCCTTTGATCCTATGCGGCTGCCTTTTCAGCAATTGTGTGCAGATGTGGCTGGTGCACATACATATACCTCAGACTCCGGTGCTAGTTGAGTCCTACAGTCTCTCCAGTAGTCTGGGGCTGTTCCCCACTGTGAGCTGGTCCCTCCACCCAACTACGGTCGGTGTCACTCCATTTGTGTCTAACTCCAGACACCAACTCCACACCAACTGTCTTCTTCTAGATTTTTCTACCATTTTTCACATCTCTCACGTTCTCCACGTACACCACGTACGCCCTACTTTGTCTGAACTTCCTTCATTACTTCCTGGTGATCTACCCTCATCTACTTCCTCCACCCACACCCTCTACTTAGTTTCCCCTCCAGCCCAAGATGGGGCCCTCTCGGATCCCCTGGCCTGGAGTGGTGTGTTGTTGGATGCTAGTGTGTGGGTACTGGGTATTGTCCCCTCCTTACCAGAGAGTGGTGTACCAAACCTCTGGCTGAGGTGCAGTACCTCTGTGTTGACTGGTCCCCCATAATATTGGCAACATGACAGGACACCACCGATGCTCCCGCAGGTGGAGGGTTCTCTGAACAGACAATGTTTATCTCTCTTTCAGCCAATTTATAGTGCACCCAACATATTGGAGTTTGCAAGCTTAAAAATCTAATTGGCAAATAACATTTTCAGTGTTATTGTTGAGAAAGTTAGCAATTTTAAACTTTTTTTTGTTAGAATTTTTTTGGCTTTATTTGCAAAACTGTAGTGACCCACCCCAGGACCGTGGGGTACCTGGTCCCAGGCGTCGATTCATGGGGGATGTCACTGGGGCCTGTGCCCAAACCCGTGGTGGTCGCTTAAAAGAGTCAATAAAAATAGTAAAGATAGTTTGTGACACCACATAAGCTTCCGGTATGGTTACCGGTGCTGCGGGTCAGACTTCCGGGGTGATGTTTGGGCAGCAAGATAGGTACACTCCCTGTAAGTGGAGCAGGATCCCCGGGGCAGTTGTGGTATATGGGAATTGCAGGACAGTCTATGGAGGGAGAAGGATCAGGGGCCGCAATAACAGTCACATGTGTGGCTTGATGTTTCCGTAGATTTTACTGATGATTCAGGTATAGTCCAGGGTACAATATCTGATGGTACGGGTCAGGGTGATCTGGTAACAGTTCAGGATTAGAGATGAGCCACCACGCCGGTGTTTGAATTCGATTCGATTAGTTGAATTTGATGTGTGTTCATCAAATGTTCGTCGAACACAGTCGAAACCCATTGAAAACAAAGGCAGGAAAACACAAACACACAGAAAACACCTTCTGAGGTGTCCAAAAGGTGACAAACTACTCAGAAGACACACAACAAACACATGGAAAAGTGACAATTACATATACAAATGCGTAAAGAAAAGAGATGGACAAGTAAAAGGAGGAGGAGACACACATAGGCATGTCATGCCCCTCTAAAATCTGTTTTTACTCCAGTATTTCTAAGGCATCATGCACACCATGATTATTTGTTGACTTGTTCTTCAATGTTTGTAAGGCCTCGTGCAGGCGATGAGTATTTGGAGAGTTTTACTTCAGTATCTGTAAGGCCTCGTGCAAACGATGAGTATTTGGTGACTATGTCTATTACTTCAGTATCTGTAAGGCCACATTCAGACGATGAGTATTTGGTGAGCTGTACTTCCGTATCTGTAAGGCTACGTTCAGACGTTGAGTATTTGGGGACTTTTACTTCAGTATCTGTAAAGCCACATTCAAACGATGAGTATTTGGTGACTTTTACTCACTATTTGTAAGGCCTCGTGGAGTTGATGAGTATTTGGAGAGTTTTACTTCAGTATCTGTAAGGCCATGTTCAGACAGTGAGTATTTGGTGAGGTTTTTACTCACTATCTGTAAAGCCTCGTGGAGACGATGAGTATTTGCTGACTTTTACTTCAGTATCTGTAAGGCCACGTTTAGACGGTGAGTATTTGGTGAATTTTACTTCAGTATCTGTAAGGCCACATTCAGATGGTGAGTATTTGGTGAGTTTTACTTCAGTATCTGTAAGGCCTCGTGCAGACGATGAGAATTTGGTGACTTTTACTTCAGTATCTGTAAAGCCACATTCAGATGATGAGTATTTGGTGAGTTTTACTTCAGGATCTGTAAGGCCACGTTCAGACGATGAGTATTTGGTCTCTTTCACTTCAGTATCTGTAAGGCCACGTTCAGATGATGAGTATTTGGCTTAGTGATAGGAAACAAAGGGTGGTCATTAATGGAACACACTCAGAATGGGTCACAGTTAACAGTGGGGTACCACAGGGTCAGTGTTTGGCCCGCTTCTTTTTAATATATTTATTAATGACCTTGTAGGGGGCATACAGAGTAGAATCTCAATATTTGCAGATGACACTAAACTCTGCAGGGTAATCAATACAGAAGAGGACAATTTTATATTACAGGAGGATTTATGTAAACTAGAAGCTTGGGCTGATAAATGGCAAATGAGCTTTAATGGGGATAAATGTAAGGTCATGCACTTGGGGAGAGGAAACAAAAGGTATAATTATGTGCTTAATTGTAAAACAATGGGCAAAACTGTCACTGAAAAAGACCTGGGTGTATGGGTAGATGACAAACTCACATTGAGTGCCCAGTGTCAGGCAGCTGCTGCAAAGGCAAATAAAATAATGGGATGTATTAAAAGAGGCATAGATGCTCATGAGGAGAACATAATTTTACCTCAATACAAGTCACTAGTGCGACCACACTTAGAATACTGTGTACAATTCTGGTCTCTGGTGTATAAGAAAGACATAGCTGAACTAGAGCGGATCCAGAGAAGAGCGACCAAGGTTATTAGAGGACTGAGGGGTCTGCAATACCAAGACAGGTTATTAAACTTGGGGTTATTTAGCTTGGAAAAACAAAGGCTTAGGGGTGATCTTATAATAATGTATAAATATATGAGGGGACAGTACAGAGAACTGTCTAATGACCTTTTTACTCTTAGGCCTGAGACGGGGACAAGGGGGCATGCTCTACGTCTGGAGGAAAGAAGGTTTAATCTAGGGATGGGTGAATCTATTCGCTAGGACTCGTTACTCGGCGAGTAGTAAGGGACTCGCAGGACTCGGTACTCTGCGAGTTTCCCAGCGTTTACTCGCACGAGTCCAATGCAAATCAATGGCAAACGCTGACAAAACTAGGATTGCCATTGTTTGCATTAGACTCGGCTACTGTGCCAGTGATAGCAGGGAAACTCGCAAAGTAACTGCTGTTTCTTTGCGAGCCGAGTCCAGCTGTCTTCTCTGTGCAGCTCCAGGGTCCTAGAGCCCGCCTGCTCACAGACATGATGTAGCAGAGCTGAGATTGTTCTCAGTCTGCTCATTCCCTGTGCATAGACATCTATATCTATGCACAGGGGATGTAGCAGAGAGGACATCGCGTTTTGGACTACGTTGGATGGAAGAGGATTTTTTTAATTAAAGATGGAGTCCCTAATGGCTTTTTTTTTTATTTCAAATAAAAATTTTTCTCTGTGTTTTTTTAACCCTTTATTGGAGATTCTTAGTGGCTGGGTCAAACGTGGCCTGACATTAAGAATCTCGGGCTTAATACCAGCTTGTATAACAAAGCTGGTATTAACCCCTTTATTACCCAGCGTGCCACCGCCACCAGGGCCGCTGGAAGAGCGGGGTTCAGCGCCAGAGGATGGTGCTTCAATGAACTCGCCATCTTCTGGGGCGGCTGCGGGATGCACTTTGCAGCGGGGGGTGCCCAGAAAGCTTGGGCATCCCTGCGCTGCGGATTCCAGCCCCCAGCTGCTTAGCTGTACCTGGCTAGACATAGAAATTGCGCGGAGCCCCACGCATTTTTTTTTAATTATTTCATGAATTTCAGAGTCAGAGTCTCAGAGTCAGAGTCTCAGAGTCAGAGTCTCAGAGTTTCAGAGTCAGAGTCTCAGAGTCAGAGTCTCAGAGTCAAAGTCAGAGTCTCAGAGTCAGAGTCTCAGAGTCAAAGTCTCAGAGTCAGAGTCTCAGAGTCAGAGTCTCAGAGTCAGAGTCTCAGAGTCTCAGAGTCAGAGTCTCAGAGTCAGAGTCTCAGAGTCAGAGTCTCAGAGTCTCAGAGTCAGACTCAGAGTCTCAGAGTCTCAGAGTCTCAGAGTCAGAGTCTCAGAGTCAGAGTCTCAGAGTCAGAGTCTCAGAGTCAAAGTCAGAGTCTCAGAGTCAAAGTCAGAGTCTCAGAGTCAGAGTCTCAGAGTCAGAGTCTCAGAGTCAGAGTCAGAGTCTCAGAGTCAGAGTCTCAGAGTCAGAGTCTCAGAGTCAAAGTCAGAGTCTCAGAGTCAGAGTCTCAGAGTCAGAGTCTCAGAGTCAGAGTCAGAGTCTCAGAGTCAGAGTCTCAGAGTCAGAGTCTCAGTCAGAGTCTCAGAGTCAGAGTCAGAGTCTCAGAGTCAGAGTCAGAGTCTCAGAGACCAGAGTCAGAGTCTCAGAGTCAGAGTCAGAGTCAGAGTCAGAGTCTCAGAGTCAGAGTCAGAGTCTCAGAGTCAGAGTCTCAGTCAGAGTCTCAGAGTCAGAGTCTCAGAGTCAGAGTCTCAGATTCAGAGTCTCACCCTCAGAGCCAGAGTCAGAGTCTCAGAGTCAGAGTCTCAGAGTCAGAGTCTCAGAGCCAGAGTCAGAGTCTCAGAGTCAGAGTCTCAGAGTCAGAGTCTCAGAGTCAGAGTCTCAGAGTCAGAGTCAGAGTCTCAGAGTCAGAGTCTTAGAGTCAGAGTCTCAGAGTCAGAGTCAGAGTCTCAGAGTCAGAGTCAGAGTCTCAGAGTCAGAGTCAGAGTCTCAGAGTCAGAGTCTCAGAGTCAGAGTCTCAGAGTCAGAGTCAGAGTCTCAGAGTCAGAGTCTCAGTCAGAGTCTCAGAGTCAGACTCAGAGTCTCAGAGTCTCAGAGTCAGAGTCTCAGAGTCAGAGTCTCAGAGTCTCAGAGTCAGAGTCTCATAGTCTCAGAGTCTCAGAGTCAGAGTCTCAGAGTCAGAGTCTCAGAGTCAGACTCAGAGTCTCAGAGTCTCAGAGTCTCAGAGTCAGAGTCTCAGAGTCAGAGTCTCAGAGTCAGAGTCTCAGAGTCAGAGTCAGAGTCTCAGAGTTAGAGTCTCACCCTCAGAGCCAGATTCAGAGTCTCACCCTCAGAGCCAGAGTCAGAGTCTCAGAGTCAGAGTCTCAGAGTCAGAGTCTCAGAGCCAGAGTCAGAGTCTCAGAGTCAGAGTCTCAGAGTCAGAGTCTCAGAGTCAGAGTCTCAGAGTCAGAGTCAGAGTCTCAGAGTCAGAGTCTCAGAGTCAGAGTCTCAGAGTCAGAGTCAGAGTCTCAGAGTCAGAGTCTCAGAGTCAGAGCCTCAGAGTCAGAGTCTCAGAGTCAGAATCTCAGAATTTCATGAAATAATAAAAAAAAAATGCGTGGGGCTCCGCGCAATTTCTATGTCTAGCCAGGTACAGCTAAGCAGCTGGGGGCTGGAATCCGCAGCGCAGGGATGCCGAAGCTTTCTGGGCACCCCCCGCTGCAAATTGCAGCCCGCAGCCGCCCCAGAAGATGGTGCGTTCATTGAAGCGCCATCCTCTGGCGCTGAACCCCGCTCTTCCAGCGGCCCTGGTGGCGGTGGCACGCTGGGTAATAAAGAGGTTAGGGCCAGCTTTGTATTATCAGCTGGCCCTAAGCCCGAAATTTATGGCGGTCACGCCAATATTAAACATGACCGCCATGAATTTCTATTACATTGTTTTAAAAAAAACACAACACAGAGAAAAATTTTTATTAGAAATAAAAAAAAAAGCCATTAGGGACTCCATCTTTAATTAAAAAAATCCTCTTCCGTCCGACGCAGTCCAAAACGCGATGTCCTCTCTGCTCATCCCTGTGCATAGATATAGATGTCTATGCACAGGGAATGAGCAGACTGAGAACAATCTCAGCACTGCTACATCAGGCAGCAGGCGGGCTCTAGGAACCTGGAGCTGCGGCAGCCAGCACACAGAGCAGATAGGACTCTTATCTGTGCGAGTTTCCCAGCGATTACTTGCAAAGTAAACGAGTCCAATGCAAATAAATGGCAAAACTAGGATTGCTTCAGGTTGAAGCTTCCGAGACACATCTGCGATTTGTAAATCTCACACTACTCGCTATTACTCGCTTCCCCATTCATTAACATTGGACTCGCTAGACTCGCAATGAGTAGCGAGTCCTGTGCTCGGACTCGCTAGAGTCAAGAGATTCCGAGTAATTTAGGATTCGCCCATCACTAGTTTAATCATAATCACAGACGCGGATTCTTTACTGTAAGAGCAGTGAGACTATGGAACTCTCTGCCACATGCTGTTGTAATGAGTGACTCACTACTAACATTTAAGAAGGGCCTGGATGCCTTTCTTGAAAACTATAAGGGTATGTGCACATCAGTCGTTTCTGCATCTTTGCAGACCGTCCTAAAACCGGTGTAGATTAGCAGAAACTGAGTTTTCTGACCTCAGCAGTGTCCATCGTTTTTTTAGCGTTTTTTGAGCTTTTTCCGACAGGTTTTATAGCGTTTATACAGCGTTTTGTCGGCGGTTTTCTGGCGGTTTTTCTTAGCGTTTTTAGGCCGTTTTTTTGGGCACTTGTAAGCTAGAACCGCTGGAAAAACGCTCAAAAGAAGTCACTTGCCCTATCTTTGAAAACCGGTGGAAAACCGGTGAATAAACTGAAAACGACCAGAAAAAAAACGTTCTAATGTAGACAGCGTTTTCTAAACTCCATTGAGTAGCATGTTAATCCAACCGGTGGCTAGGATTAACATAAATTAACATAAAACTCAGCGGAAACCGCCGACGGAAAATGTTCAAAAACAGCCCACAAAACGACTGATGTGCACATACCCTTATATTACCAGTTATATATACTAGATTCTTTGATAGGGCGTTGATCCAGGGAATTAGTCTGATTGCCATATCTGGAGTCAGGAAGGAATTTTTTTTCCCCAATGTGGAGCTTAGTGTTGCCACATGTTTTTTTTTTGCCTTCCTCTGGGTCGACATGTTAGGCTATGGGTTGAACTAGATGGACTTAAAGTCTTCCTTCAACCTTAAATAAAAAATAAAAAAAACTATCTGTAAGGCCACATTCAGACGATGAGTATTTGGTGACTTTTACTCACTATTTGTAAGGCCTCGTGGAGACGATGAGTATTTGGAGAGTTTTACTTCAGTATCTGTAAGGCCACGTTGAGACGATGAGTATTTGGTGACTTTTACTCACTATCTGTAAAGGTACCTTTACACGCCGCTACAACAGGATGGATACCAACCGCTACTTCACGTGCACGAGCATGCCCAAACGGTTACAAACGGGAAACACACCCTCTTTACACGCCGCCACAAGGTGCGCTACGCAACGCTACATCTACAGCTAGCTACATCGCCGGGTGTCTCAAGTAGCCATCTGTAGCTCATTTACACACCGCTATAACCAGCTACTATGGGCGTACCTGGTGCAGCAGGGACAGCACATAGGCGTGCTACAATTGTGGATTACGAGACGTCCGTACGCTGATAGGACAAAGCAATAATACCATGATTGGCCAGGCATCGCAGGAGGCTGATTAATACTTGACGCTCGAGCAATTGTGTAGTGTGACTCGTCAGCTCCTTAAATATGCCGCCCTGTGCGGCGACAACCAATCGCAACGCAGGAGCTTCCTCCAATGATCGCTGAAGGGGGCGCGGAAACCCGGAGCCTGTGTCACGCCCCAGCTACATAGCATGGTGTAGGAACAACCCTTCTGTTCCTTCTTTACACGCCGATACAGCTCGCTACAATCGGCTTTGTTGCCATCTGTTTATGGGCAGTGCACGGATACAGATGTATCTGTAGCCGGCTGTGTCGTCCCGTCTTCAGATGCCACTACTACGGGCGATATTGGCGCGACAAGCTACATTTGTAGCCTGTAGCGGGTTGTATCCATCCTGCAGTGGCGGCGTGTAAAGGTACCTTTAAGGCCTCGTGGAGACGATGAGTATTTGGTGAGTTTTACTTCAGTATCTGTAAGACCACGTTGAGACGATGAGTATTTGGTGAGGTTTTTACTCACTATCTGTAAGGCCTCGTGGAGACGATGAGTATTTGGAGAGTTTTACTTCAGGATCTGTAAGGCCACGTTCAGACGAGGAGTATTTGGTCTCTTTTACTTCAGTGTCTGTAAGGGTACCTTTACACGCCGCTACAGCATGGTGGAAACAACCGAGTGCTTCACGTGCACGAGCACGCACCAACGGTTACAAACGGTACCCGATACCGCCTTTACACGCCGCTACAAGGTGCTCTACAGAAGGTTGAATCTATCTCTGGATGCACCGCCGGGTGCCTAAAGTTACCTTCTGAAAAGCACCTTACCTCATTTACACGCCACTACAGAGGGTAATGTGGGAGGACCTGGTGCAGCAGGGACAACAAATAGGCGTGCCAGAATTGTGGATTACGAGAATTTCGTACGCTGATAGGACAAAGCAATAGCATCATGATTGGCCAGCCAGCGCAGGAGGTTGACTAATACATGACGCTCGAGCAATTGTGTAGTGTGACTGGTCAGCTCCTTAAATATGCCGCCTTAATGCAGCGACTACCAATCGTAATGCAGGAGCTTCCTCCAATAATCGCTGAAGGGGGGTGGTTTCACGGAGGCTGTGTCACACCCCAGGGAGTTATCTAGGTGACGAATAAACCTTACCCTACCGTATTTACACGCCGTTACCACCGGGTTGAAATCAACCTGTTTTAGAGCTTTGCTCTGAAACAGGTGCCACAAGTGACGGGTGGAAACAACCGCCTTTACGTGCCGCTACCTTGGGTTGATTTGGCGGTGCAAGATACATTTGTCTCATCAACCCGGTTGTTTCCACCCTGTTGTAGCGGCGTGTAAAGGTACCCTAAGGCCAAGTTCAGATGATGAGTATTTGGTCTCTTTTACTTCAGTATCTGTAAGGCACGTTCAGATGATGAGTATTTGGTGAGTTTTTGACTCACTATCTGTAATGGTACCTTTACACGCCGCTACAGGATGGTGGAAACAACCGGGTGCTTCACATGCACGAGCACGCACAAACGGTTGAAAACGGTACCCACATCGCCTTTACACGCCGCAACAAGGTGCGCTACAGTAGGTTACATCTATCTCTGGATACACCGCTGGGTACCACAAGTTACCTTCTGTAGCTCACCTTACCTCATTTACACGCCGCTATAACAAGGTAATATGGGCAGTACAAAGGCAGCAGGGACAACACATAGGCGTGCCACAATTGTGGATTACGATAATTCCGTACGCTAATAGGACAAAGCAATAACATCATGATTGGGCAGGCAGCGCAGGAGGCTGACTAATACATGACGCTCGAGCAATTGTGTAGTGTAACTGGTCAGCTCCTTAAATATGCCGCCCTATGCAGCGTCTACCAATTGTAACGCAGGAGCTTCCACCAATGATCGATGATGGGGCGCGGTATCCCGGAGCCTGTGTCACGCCCCAGGTAGATAGCAAGGTGTCGAAACAACCCTCTTGTTCCTTATTTACACACCGATACAGGCCGTAACAATTGCCTTGAAATCAACCTGTTTTTGAGCTCTGCTCTGAAACAGGTGCCTCAAGTGACGGGTGGAAACAACCGTCTTTACACGCCGCGACCGCGGGTTGATTTGGCGGTGCAAGATACATTTCTCTCATCTACCCGGTACCCGGTTGTTTCCACCATCCTGTAGCGGCGTGTAAAGGTACCAAAAGGCCTCATTGAGACAAAGAGTATTTGTAGAGTTTTACTTCAGTATCTGTAAGGCCTCATGCAGACGATGAGTATTTGGTGAGTTTTACTTCAGTATCTTTAAGGCCTCGTTCAGGCGATGAGTATTTGGTGACTTTTACTCACTATCTGTAAGGCCTCGTGGAGACGATGAGTATTTGGAAAGTTTTACTACAGGATCTGTAAGGCCTCGTTCAGGCGATGAGTATTTGGTGACTTTTACTTCAGTATCTGTAAGGCCACGTTCAGACGATGAGTATTTGGTCTGTTTTACTTCAGTATCTGTAAGGCCTCATGCAGACGAAGAGTATTTGGTGAGTTTTAACAAGGAAAAAAGAGATGGCACTCACCAGGATGAATTGTTGCGGTGCTTTATTTAAAGGTTCATTAGAACATTGTGCAGGGAGGGGGTGTGAGGCACCCCCTCTCTGCACGATCTTCTAATGAACCTTTAAATAAAGCACTGCAGCAATTCATCCCGGTGAGTGCAATCTCTTTTTTCCTTGTTATTTATCATACTTGATCTTTGGATTGAGCAACAAATGGGAGTTTTGCATCTATAATGGACATTAACGCCAGGCTCTGCTGAAACAGGTTTCTTGAATTAGTTTTGGTACCCTTTTTCTCCTGATATAAATCGTATTTGGTGAGTTTGACTTCAGTATCTGTAAGGCCACGTTCAGATGATGAGTATTTGGTGAGGTTTTGACTCACTATCTGTAAGGCCTCGTTGAGACGATGAGTATTTGTAGAGTTTTACTTCAGTTATCTGCAAGGTCTCGTGCAGACGATGAGTATTTGGTGACTTTTACTTCAGTATCTGTAAGGCCTGGTGCAAACGATGAGTATTTGGTGAGGTTTTTCCTCACTATCTGGAAGGCCTTATGCATGCAAGGAGTATTAGGTGCAGTTTTAACTGCAGTATGTGGAAGGCCCCATGCAGGCACTGAGTATTTGTTGATGTTATTTCTCAGTATCTGGAAGGCCTTGTGCAGGTGATGAGTATTAGGTGCAGTTTGAACCACAGTTTGTTGAAGGCCTCGTGCACGCGCTGAGTATTTGGTGATGTTATTCCTCATTATCTGGAAGGCCTCATGCAGGCGTTGAATATTTGGTGATGTTATTCCTCACTATCTGGAAGGCCTTGTGCAGGCGAGGAGTATTTGGTATGTTATTCCTCAGTATCTGGAAGGCCTTATGCAGATGATGAGTATTAGGTGCATTTTTAACTGCAGTATGTGGAAGGCCTAGTGCAGGCAATGAGTATTTGGTGATGTTATTCCTCAGTATCTGGAAGGCCTTGTGCAGGCGCTGAGTATTTGGTGATGTTATTCAGTTTGTTGTCGTGACGCCACCTACAGTTTCTGGTGAAGTAGCACCAGCACCACCACAGTCCGCCGGAGGTCGTTGGTTATTGCGGCTGAGATGGTGTAGTCCTCCGCAGGCAGGACTGGGACCTCCGGGCAGCAATCCTGAGAAGCAACAAGTTCATATAAAAGAACATGCTGCAGAGTCTAATTCACTTCACTCTGGGTACTTTACTGGAAACTTTAGCAGAATTGGTTACAATTCTCAGTTTAGCAAGATGTTATAATGACAAGTAGCTAACGGGTGGCTGCAAGCAGATCCCGGGTGGTAGGATGGAACCCTTGGTGTGTGCCTTTTCTCCTGTCTATTCATTCCTGCTTCCCAGTAATTTGTATGAAGTCCGGTGACATGGAATCAGCCAGACCTCTGTTCCTCCTGTCACCCTCGCTCCCGTCGGATAACCTTCTTCTGGCCGACCGCCGAACCCTGAAGCGGTGCCTGGAACCCTCTTTTGGTTGCTCAGGTGCCTGGGGTCGCCTGTAGACTCCCCAGGACTCCGGATTTTCTGTGGTCTTATAGATCCCACTGGTGCGGGCTCTAGGACCTGGTAAGCTGTCAAGGATAGACCTTCTCAAGTCCTTCCTTCCCCAACTGGCTGTCTGCTCCTGGGATCTTTCTCCTTGCTGGTGAGCCTGTCTCAGATGCCCCTTGTCTGATCCAGACTCACTGTCTGACTGCTTGCCCCGTCTCCCCTCTCTTCCCTCTAGAGGTGTTTTTATTCCCTCCCTGGTACCTCCCACCGTGTGATCTAGTGTGGGGTGGTGGTTTATGGGTTCCACCCACCATCCTAGAATCGCTTGCAGCTGGAGTATCTGCAACGCTTTTATGGGTGCAGTACCCCTCTGTGACGCCTGCATAGCGGGGCGCCACATTATTCCTCAGTATCTGGAAGGCCTGGTGCAGGCGATGAGTATTTCGTGATGTTATTCCTCAGTATCTGGAAGGCCTAGTGCAGGCGATGAGTATTTGGTGAGGTTTTTCCTCAGTATTTGTAAGGCCTCGTGATGTTTGGTGATGTTTTTCCTTACTATCTGTAAGGGTACCTTTACATGCGGCTACATTTCTAGGGTGGCTACAGGTAACTTACTGGGTGCAGTGAAATCTGGAGACAAGGATCTATCTTGTTGCTGTGTACAAATGGAATAATCTCTCCATGATTTCACTGCAACCAGTAAGTTACCTGTAGCCACACTAGAAATGTAGCCGCGTGTAAAGGTACCCTCAGGCCTCGTGCAGACGATGAGTATTGTGTCACATTTAGGGGACTTCAAGAAGAGTCTCCATTTTTTCAAAAAATTTGAGCACAGACACCACTTAAGTGGCATCAATTGCCCCACAGTTGCAAACTTTAAATGGTTACTTTTAGGGAAAAATCCACAAGCCTTTAGTCTCCCCATGATGACACAGGGGTACAAAAGTTCTTGCGGATCCATGCCTTGTTCATCTTTATGAACATTAGTCTATCCACATTCTGGTCGGACAGACGCGTGCGCTTGTCTGTCAGCACACCAGCAGCAGCGCTGAAGACACGTTCCGAGATAACGCTGGCTGCAGGGCATGATAAGATCTCCAAGGCATGAGTGGCGAGCTCAGGCCATTTTTCCAGTTTGGAAGCCCAAAATGAGCAAGGCTCCAGTTCCCCAGTCATGGCATCGATGTTAAATTTGAGATACTCGTGTACCATCCGCTCCAGGCGTTGACCATGTGTCAGACTTCTCGTGTCTTCAGGCCTTGCAAACGATGGTCTAAAAAAACGTGAAAGGAGGCCACGAAATTGGTGTTACCACCACAACATACGGTGTTACTGGTACGGTGTGAGTGATGATGACTCCACAGTCCTATGGTTAACAAGTGAGAACTGTGAGATTCACTCTGCCTTCCACTGGTGGTTTGTGGAAAAGCCAATCTGAGATTATGTATCAACTTATGTTGATACTCCTGCATGCGTGCGTCCCTATGTATGGCAAAAATTATTTCGGCAAATTTGGTCTTGTACCGGGATCTAGGAGTGTGGCAACCCAGTATCGGCATTGCTTCTAGTTCAGACAATCCGAGGCTCATGTTGCAGGTAGTGCAGCAAGAAGGCGCTCATGTGTCTTGTGCATCCAGGAGGACCAAGTCCTTGTTGTGTTGCTGATGGGGAGGTGAGAATTATGCATCCTTCCTCTGCTTGCTCCCCCCAACCTCACACAACAGAAATATCATCAAGGTCACCCACATCTGCTGACTCTCCCATGTCCATCGCCACTTCATCCTCCATTTCTTCCTGGACTCCTGCACCTCCCTCAGCAGTTTGGCTGCTACCATGCGCCCTCGTTTATCCCTCTCCACCACCCTCCCATGCCTGCCGTCTTGGTGCTGCCAACCGTGAGGACCTTGGAGATGTTGTCATCCGTTCCACATAGGACTCCTCCTGTACTTCCTCCAACTCCTTTTTTCCCACCACCTGACTTTGAATATTGTTAGAGTGTGCTCCAGCATGTAGATGACCGGAATAGTCATGCTAATGATGGCATCGTCAGCACTAAACTTCTTTGTTGCCATCTCAAAACTGTGCAGAAGGGTGCATAGGTCCTTGATCTGAGACCATTCCTACAGCGTGATCTGCCCCACCTCTGGATCTCGTTAGCCCAGGCTATATGTCATAACGTATTGCACCAGGGCTCAGCGGTGTTGCCACAGTTGCTGCAACATGTGCAGAGTAGAATTCCAGCATGTCGGCACATCGCATTTCAGCCAGTAAACGGGCAAGCCGAAAGACTTCTGTAACAAAGCAAGTCATTGAGCTGTGGGATGCGAACACCGGAAGTGAGCACACAGCGACCGTGCCCTCTGCAGAAGCCCATCTAGGCCGGGATAGTGTGTCAAAAATTGCTGGACAACCAGATTCAACACGTGAGCCATACAAAGCACGTGTGTGATATTGCCCCGGCAAAGGGCCGCACCCAAGTTTGCAGCATTGTCACACATGGCCTTCCCTGGCTGCAAGTTGAGTGGAGACAACCATTGCTGAAACTAGGTCGCCAGAGCTGACCACAACTCCTCAGCTGTGTGACTCACATTTTCCAGGCATTTCAAGGTAAAGACCGCCTGATGGCGTTGAGCCCTGCTGCCAGCATAGTTGGGAGGTGTGCAGGATTCCTTCTCTGCACTTACAACGCTGGTGGCATTACCAGACAGGCTTTGGGCGGAGGTGGAGGACTGAGATGAGGTTGAGGAGGCAGAAGCAGTGGAGGAACTTCTAACTACAGAGGATTGACGCACAACAGCAGACCCTACTCCAGCTCTCACCATAGTTACCCGAGTGCCCAGTCCACGACATGTAACGCCCCTGTCCATGCTTACTGGTCCAAGTGTCTGTGGTGAAATGCACCCTGTCACACACAGAGATTCTCAAGGAAGCGTTGATGTTGTGTGCGATATGCTGGTGTAGCGCCGCCACACCTGTCTTGGAGAAGTAGTGGCGACTGGGCATCAGGTACTGGGGCACTGCGACGGACATAAGGTCTCGAAAATCCTCTGTGTCCACGAGGCAGAAAGGCAGCATTTCTGAAGGCAACAGATGGTGAAATTCAAGCGCTTAGCTTTCTCATGGCTAGGAGGATATGGCCTTTTACTTGTCCACATCTGAGGGACGGAGGGCTGGCTGCTGTGCTGAGACACAGTTGAGTAGGGTGTCCTCGGCAAACTGCTGGTCTGAGAGTGAGGTGCAGGCGAAGAAGTAATGTTGCCTTCATCCAAATGTGGTGCTCTCAATGTCTGAGAGAGCTCAACACCACGAGCATTGTCCAATTGAAAACCAAGTGACGACCTGCAATCACACCGCCTGTTGCGGGTAAAGAGGTGGAAGATCTACATCCAAAAGCATGTGTGACAGCTGTCTCCACAGTCACAGACGATGAAGAGCACACGGATGAACTTGATGGGGCAGATAGTGGTAGGCCCGCCCCACTAGCCCGCATTCTAATATGGTAAACTTCCCACTGCGACTTGTGCTTCACGTCCATGTGGCGGTTCATACATGAAGTACTCAAACTAGTGAGTTTTTGGCCTCTACTCAGAGATTGGTGACAAATCTTGCAGATGACATGAGTTGGGAGATCCTTGGCGATGTCATAAAAGGCCCAGGCTAGGCAAGGCTTAGAGCCCATGCGAGTTACAGAGCCAGCACGACTTCCGCTCAAAGGCAGAATTATGGCTTGGGATGCAGTTGTTGACGTGTTTCCAGTACTCCGTCTATGTCCAGGAAGGCGCAACCTAACCTCGTCGTCAGTAGCATCCTCCTCCACCGCCTGTGCTGACCTCATCGACTGGCTTACTGTGGGTTGACAGTAAGTGGGATCTTCAACCTCATCATCATCCTCTGTGTTCTCACACCCCTCGTCCTCCTCAGAGACAACATCTTCCTGCCTTGATCGAAAACATAATTTGTCAATCCAATCCGGTATCTGAGTCTCATCAGCATCATCCTCCTTGTGTCCACCAAGAGTAGTTACTGTTAGGGAATGAGGGTCTACATGAAGGTCAGAACCTTCTTCATCTGGGCCTGAATCTGACTCACAAAGCTTCTGGGCATCAGGGCAGATCATTAACTTGTCTGGACTCACTGCAGCTTTGGAGCAGACCTCTGATTCCCAGGCTATTGTGTGTGATAGAAATAATCTTCTCAGTTTAATCTTCGTTCGATAAACTCCATAGACTGCGTCTTCAGAACCAAAAGTGGGTTTTATTCGGGTAGGAAAAAATACAGAGTTTTACGGCAAAAGCAGTATGACTGACAGAAATCTGAATGACAGGCGCGGGAGCCACAGGTGTCACACTCAAGATGGATTCAGAATAATGGCTCCCCGTCTCTTGGACGGGGGTGTCTTTATACCAATTCTCCCCATAGAAAGACATTGGTTACAATGAGTCTCTATGGAAGAAGGATTACGTAACCTGTCATAAGTGATCCCTTCATGTTACTTACAACATATATTGACATAAAAAAGCACATTCATTTCATTACTAACTACATACAAATTATCTCATAATAGCCTTTTTGGGACCAAGCACAAATCATAACTTATTGACATTAATCAGCTCTGTTCTTGATTATAAGAAACGTCATATTAGCCTTGAGGGATAGAATACACCACAAAAAATAAGACAAATTCAGAACTGGCTTATGAACTGATTATACATTTTGCTAAATGATCAGACCAAATCTAATTAACGTGTATCTGTTTTCTTATACAGGTTAGGTCATTGCTTATAGCTAGAAGACATGACATTTATATTTCTACTAACAGAGAAAGTTTAAAGTTACTTTTTTCAAACAGACAATATGGCCCACAGAGGCCTTGGTACCCATGGCCTCCGTCTAACAAATCCCTCTGTTGTACTTATGGTAATTTGATAATTTACCCAAAGTACAAATTGGCATATGAGTCTAGTCCTAATTCTCATATATGGTATTGAGGGAATGCATAATTTCGTACACTCTCTGGTCAGTAGGAGTGTTGGGAGGGACTGAAGGTACCCTTGTAAGAAGGGCCCTAACAATAGGTGTACAACCTGCAAGTGAGCATGGTCTGGCAGTAGGTACCCTACCAGCACCAAGTCTCCGGTATGGTCTGATAAAAGTGGTACTATGTGTTATTACACGGGCCTGAAAGTTATTTAGTTCCTCAACATGAGCCAGATTCTTTTTTGAAAAACTTTTAGACTTTTAGGTTACTACCTATTAAACACATATAGGAAAAAAAACAAAGTAGCAAAAAAATCTACAGTAAATATCACCAACGTAAGAGTTCCTAAGTATTAATAAGTCCCGTTACAATCTTTCAAAAAAAAGAAAAAATTCAAAACTTTTCTTTGTTCCATGGCTCCTAAGGTCCCATTCACAGTTCAGGTGTGGGCAAATAGTCCTAAAAAGAAGCAAAAAACACAACAAAACAAAAAAATCATCACAGAAGTGAAAAAACATAAAGTGTCCGAGTCCCAAGTCCCATAACAGTCTCTGAGTCCTTCGATCCGTGGCTCTCGATCTTGTTCTGTTCCCTCGGAACTTCCACTGTCTTCCCCTCGATCACACTGTCCGGGTCCCACTGGATGGTGTGAGATGTCATCTCCAGGGAAACAGGCGGATTCATGGATCCCGATCCAATAGGGGACCTGAAAAATAAAATAAAAGCGCAGTATCAGTTCTCACCAGCATCACTAGGATTCTCAACTGGCAATATAACAAACTTACATTGATCAATATGAACAATTTTAACACCTTTTGTCTCTTGGCTTGCTAATCCTTAGCACTCCCAAAACAGTTGGGCCTATCACTTGTGTGATAACAAATGGGCCTTTGTAATTGGAATCCCACGGTCCTTTTTTTCCTAAAATTCTTAACCATGAACTAAGCTCCCACAACAAATTTGGACTCATATAAATTCCTGTTGACTCTGAGGCTACAGCTCTTATTGCCAGGCAAGTGGGACATGATTTGTCTCACTAAGTGAGGTCCATTATCACTTTCAATTAATTTTGGGAAGCCCCAGTGTGAAAAAACATCTTTCCACAAGAGGAGGCCGTTGTTTGTGGCAGGCAGGGCCTCAACCCATTTTGAGAAAACATCAACAATGACCAAGGCATACCTGAATCCTCCCTCTGCTGGAGGGAATGGACCAATGAAGTCAATTTGAATCGACTACCATGGACCATCAGCCACTCTGGGGATGGCACATTTTTCCTTTGTACTAGCTGTAAGAGCGCTTCTGGTTCTGGCTGAACAAAGACTGAATGATTAAATTTAATCAGAGACCTAATCATTATAGTTGGGATATATGGTAACAATTTGTCATCAACCCTATTGTAATAAAGATAGTCTCCTTTATCAATGGGTATTGATTCAAGGGAGTTAAATAAAGATGCATCACCTTGTTCTCTCTGTGCCTTTAAGAGGTTGTGGAACTGAGATGCAGAAGGGAGGGGCTCCTCTCGGGGTCTTCACCTGACAGCAGAGATAGTAGCCTGTGGATATCTGTCAACGCCCAACAGGGTGGCTTCTTTGGCTGCGGAATCTACATATGCATTACCAACGATGTAGGGGTCAGCAGAATCAAGGTGAAAAGCCAATTAAAGTGCATGTTTTACATTTTCAAAAGCCTGCAGGGCGTCTCCCTCTATTGTGATTGTGGTAAACTCATTCTCAATACCTTTTAGGAGATGTACAAAGGTTTAGCAAGGCAAGCCAAATCCTCAATAAATTCTCTGAAAAAATTCACAAGACCCAGAAACGTTCTGAGTTCTGTGATATTGATTTGGCACAGGTACAGCTTGAATGAGTGTCCCCTCTTTTGAAACTGACACACATTCAAACATTTAACCTCTGGTTGCATTCAGCTGTACTCTGTCCCGACTCACATTTAATATTGAGTTGCACAATGCATCACACATATTAAACTAAATCTCTTTGTGTTCAGTTTCATCAACAATTTGAGTCCATACATTTTAAATCAAGAAATCATTGACATATTGCAAGACTTTGTCTCCGTACCCCAGGGGTTCCAATACCTGTGCCAACACCTGAAGGAAATAAATTGGACTAGAACAGGTACTGGACATTTTCTAAGGTAAATGCAAAACGGAGAGCCGACTTAGGTGTAATAGGTACACAGAAAAAGCCATTTGCAATATTCAAACAAGACAAAAAAAAAAAAAAACCTGACATTCACTCCTCAGCTGTGACATCACTTCAGGGACCGAGATGTGCTGCTGAGGGGTGTATTTGTTTACAAGTCTTAAATTCATGACCATGCGATAGCTACTATCCTCTTTTGTTTTACAGGCAGGATTGGGCTATTGCACGGGGGGGGTTGCCTCGTACAATCACGCCCTGTTATTCCAATTCACTGACAGCAATCCTTATGTAAGGAATTGCTTCCTCAGGAATATTGGCGCTGAAAGGGTGGTAGACGGTCGCTGTAAATCTTAATTAAAATTTGCATCAGTCCGCAATCTGTACATTTTGAAACCCATAAATGAGAAAAAGATTGTACTAATTCATGTTTCAAAGCCGTGTCATCCACATTTATCTCAGGCATGTCATCATCATTATCAGCTGAGCACAAACTAGCAACGGTTAATTTATGACTGTGACATTTTCAACTCTGCAGCATCCATAATAACTGAACAAACAGTAGTTCCTTTGTCACGCCATAAGACCTTATTACACAAATCAACAATGATACCCAAATTAACAATGATACCCATGGCTGACAACACATTTGACCCATTAATAAAAAACTTTAATTGCGGACTGATCCAAAGTTCACACCGAATGCTCGCCTGTATACAGGAGCCCTCAAATCCCACTAAAGTTGTGGTGTCTGGCAGCCCGGGGGGAGGTGCAATTTGTGTTCTGTTACTGAAACAGAGGCTCCTGTTATCAATTAAAAAATCTTCCCAATTTTTGGTACCCTCTATCGTCCCTCTGACATAAGGTCAGTCCATCTTGGCCTAGGGATAATTTTGCCAAGAGGCTCAGGAGGACAGGGGGGGTTCAAAGCATCAATCAGTACCGGCAGTAGGAAGCCCAAAAAAAAAATTCACCAACCTCACCAGAGGCAATTCTAAGGCCCACTGCTGTCACCTCCGAGCTGGACAGATCGCTTGAAAGAGCCATTTTCTCGTCCCCCCCAGCTCCTGCATCAGTGGAGCATAAGGGTGGGAGGAAATCCTCCCGGAGGAGGGGGTGAGCTCTCCTCACAGCATGGATCCGTCTGCTGGGATGGACAAGGGTCGCATAATTGGGTGACGGGGCAAAAGGCTCCCGAAAAAACAGGGTTAACGATCTGAGGACCATTGTACTGCTGGCACGGTTTGGAGCCGTTAACCGCTGGCTGTCCAGGGTTCTTAATAGCAGGATTTGGAGCACTGGCTCCCTCATACAGATCTCGGGACATTGTAGAGGTAGGCTGCTGCTGCACCTGTGAATCATCCCTGGGAGCTAAATGGGAACACTGACGTCTAAGATGCTCTGATTGCCCACAAGGATAACATACAAGAGAACCCATGGAGTTCCGAGGGGCTTCTGCCGACTGGGACCAGCCCGCTTTCGGCAGTTGATCATAACCCCAGGAAATCCTGGTCTCCTGTCCACAGCAGATGCCTTTCAGGCAGGGCGATATGCAAAAACATCTGTATCATCGCCCTTAGTCTAGGTTGGCATTTTTCCCTAACAATGGTTACCAATGCCCTAATTTTGTCCTCCACAAATTTAGCATTATGTAAAATCCCTAACTTGCAAAACCTTTCCAAGTATTCTCTACAATCTATTCCATCAGATCATAATCATCTTTCTGATCTATTCTATCAAAAAATACTTATCAAACGTTACACACCAGGCAGCCCCTCTTCTAATTCTAAGATAATTTCCTTTCCTTATTCTAAAGGATGCTACAATCTATGGATGGATTTTTTTTCTTCCTCCTTTCTGTCTGCCTCCAGTCGCTGTATCTCATACCCCTCCCTTTGTGATACTACTACTCCCATCATTGTATCAGTAGCTGCTGCGTTCTCTCCATACACTGCTCCGCTGCCCCTCCCTGTGTAACTACATTAACGTACTGTCTTTGAAGCTATCACTATCCTGATCTGAGCTATAACTAACTTACACAAAGCCGCTATTCGGCTGCCCTTTCTGCTAATAATTTTTTCTTGTCAAGATGTCTACTTTCTTCTGTGAACCACTGCATACAATTTAACCAAGTGGTTCAGCATTAACCCCTTCTAGCTATGGGGTTTCAGCGTGCCTGTCAGTCTGTTTCCTTAGCCACTCCATAGCGGTGGAAACACAAGGACGACTTTTATAAACTGCTTTTAGTATCAACTTAATGCAATTTACAGGCAAAAGTTAGATACTCACACCTCTGTAATGGAAGACACGTGCCGGCTTTGGTCAACCAAAAGAGGTCAGCCTCACTCGTTACGTTGCCACACGTCTCCTTCTCCGTACCCTCGGCGTTAATCACGTCCTTGTATAACTCACGTAGAGGCACTGTAGTCTTGGTTACTTCAGGGTAGATAGGAGCGCAAACGAGAGATTCTCAGCGGCTGATTTCCTTAATGCGATTTCACGTGATGCATCACGCCTTTTTAGCAATAAAGGCAAAAAAAAGAGAAAGAAAAGTCCATTCCTCACCCTCTCACCCCTTTGGTTCACAGCTTTACTTGCAGGAATCTTCTAGGTTCTTCAGAAAGGATATAGGATCATCTCCCCCCTTTCTACCGGGCTGTAGCTCGCCATTTGATAGAAATAATTTCTATCAAATAGTTCTTTCGATAAACTCCATAGACTGCGTCTTCAGAACCAAAAGTGGGTTTTATTCGGGTAGGAAAAAATACAGAGATGTACAGCAAAAGCAGTAACAGGCCGGAATCTGAATGACAGGCGCGGGAGCCACAGGTGTCACACTCAAGATGGATTCAGAATAATGGCTCCCCGTCTCTTGGACGGGGCGTGTCTTTATACCAATTTTCTCCATAGAGAATCATTGTTACCATTACTCTCTATGGAAGAAGGATTACGTCACCTGTCATAAGTGATCCCTGCATATTACTTACAACATATATTGACATGAAAAAGCACATTCATTTCATTACTAACTACATACAAATTATCTCATAATAGCCTTTTTGGGACCAAGCACAAATCATAACTTATTGACATTAATCAGCTCTGTTCTTGATTATAAGAAACGTCATATTAGCCTTGAGGGATAGAATACACCACAAAAAATAAGACAAATTCAGAACTGGCTTATGAACTGATTATAAATTTTGCTAAATGATCAGACCAAATCTAATTAACGTGTATCTGTTTTCTTATACAGGTTAGGTCATTGCTTATAGCTAGAAGACATGACATTTATATTTCTACTAACAGAGAAAGTTTAAAGTTACTTTTTTCAAACAGACAATATGGCCGACAGAGGCCTTGGTACCCATGGCCTCCGTCTAACAGTGTGACTGAACAGCTCTGCAGACTCAACCATGTCTGTTACCCCAGACTCAGTAGGGCAGCTGTAGACTTGGGAGCTTGGAGGAATCAAGTGCGATTGGGCTGACACCTCAGATCACTGGAGGGTTTGTGATGTAGAAGTTGAGGTGGAGGAGAGACCACTTGATGGAGCAGTTGTGATCCATTCAAGCACCTGATGTTTTTGTGCCTCATTTACAAGTGGTACCGATGCTCGTGTCCGTAAGAAAGGGATCATATCCGATTGGCCATGTAAAGAAGTTGACATCTTACTTTGGCTGGAAGATTGCCTTTCTTCAGCAGATGTTAATGTAGATTTAGCATCTACCCCATGGACACAAACTTTTTTTCCGTTTCCACCACGCCTACTCCCATTCCCACCAGCAGCAGGTGTTTTGCCACTCATTTTGTATGAGACAAAATTGGCAACTGTACAGTTGTTGGACCCAAAAGCTGGATGTAAATCAACAGAGGTGACTGCACCAACACTGCTACTTGATCCGAAGTCACACCTGGGCAAGGTGCAGGTAAAAATTAGTAGGAACCACACAGGCGGTGTAGTTGGTTCTATTAGAAGTGGCCTACACTACAGGTTTTTGTGGCACTGCTACTGGACCCGAAGTCAGACCTGGGCAAGGTGCAGGTAAAAATTAGTGGGAACCACGCAGGCGGTGTAGTTGGTTCTATTAGAAGTGGCCTACACTACAGGTTTTTGTGGCACTGCTTCTTGAAACGAAGTGAGACCTGGGCAAGGTGCAGTTAAAAATTAGTAGGAACCACACAGGTGGTGTAGTTGGTACTATTAGAAGTGGCCTACACTACAGGTTTTTGTGGCACTGCTACTTGAAACAAAGTAATACCTGGGCAAGGTGCAGTTAAAAATTAGTAGGAACCACACAGGCGATGTAGTTGGTTCTATTAGAAGTGGCCTACACTACAGGTTTTTGTGGCACTGCTACTTGACCCGAAGTTAGACCTGGGCAAGGTGCAGGTAAAAATTAGTACCAACTACACAAGTGGTGTTGCTTCTTTCACAAGTGGGCTACACCACTGTGTAAGTGACACTGCTACAGTACTAGCCCGAACAAATTGCCTGGTCTAACTGCAGCCAAAAAATGCCTACTTAAGACAGGTGGTGTAGCTTTCTTCACAGCAGTGCTACACTACCTGCCCTAAAGGATTCACAGAGCTAGATGTAGCCAGATGCTGTGAAAAACACTTGCACAGCACTGGCACACACCTGCCTGGCAAAAACTAATAAGGACTGCTCTAACCTAGCCTAAAAAGGAACTAGTCCATGCTTCTATGAAGTAGACCTGAAAAAGGGCTGCTAGACTACTAGTCCCTAGTCCCTAATCCCTACTCCTATCAAGCAGCCCTCAGAAGGGCTGATACTCCTAAAATTCGCATCCTCCCTCCAGTCCCTACTTCCTAAACCTATCTATCTACCTTGTATTCGCTCACCAGCTGAATCAGAACACAATTGCTTGATTTCACTGTATAGCGCCCACAGCAGCAGTGTGCCGTCTGGCACAGAGCTACAGCAATGAGCAAATGGTGGACGATGGGGAAAATGGCTGGGTCTTATAGGGCTAGGACATGTGACTTACACAGCCAATGATGCCTGACCTTGCTTGTGTGCAAAAAATGCACTTCATTTGTGTGTGTGATGGCTGACAGCCTGCATCGCCCCACTGTATATGCAGTTTGGAAGAAAAAAAATGGAGATCGCTATTATTTCTGCAGCACTGATGTGTTAACCTTCACCCGCACACTATACACAGAAAATGGATATTAACATTCTTTCAACAGGGTTAGGGTTAAGCTTTTGGTGATTGAAGCGTTATCGAACATAACCTCAAACTGCCGAATTTGAAGCAAATTGTTCTATAATTCGACTGAAAACAGCTCGAATTTGAGATTGGCAAACAATTCGAATAAAACACCGCTCATCTCTATTCAGGATCTCCACACTTGGTGAGTTATGAGTCCCAGGCTGTCTGAAACTAAGCCCTAACCTCTCTTGTAGTCCTCACTTGTATGGCAGGCGCTGAGAGCTCTGCTGCGGGCACCGCTGTATCCACTGCGGTCCCAGGCTCTTCTAAGTGGCTGTGCCTCAAGTGCTGCTGTGGCCAGGAGACCGGAGTCTCCCTGGCCTCCGGTCTTTACTGCTGGGCTAACAGGTCCCTTGCAGTCATGGACTCCGGTGTCTGGTTTTGGGCACTGTTCCTCCGGGGCGAACCGGTATGGCTCCACTCCCCCTGGTACTACTAGCCCTACTACTACCCCTTGCCTCCGACCCTCGCTCTATGGTTCCTCACGCTGGTTAGTAGTGCTCACTGGTACAGACTTAGCACAGCTCCTTCACCAGGATGTCTTCACAGTCCTCCTGGAACTGCACTCACTAACTCTGCCTCTAAGCCTGAATCTTATAGGGGACCTCGCCTGAAGTCGACTTGCAGAGCTCCCCCTTCAGGTCTGGAGTGGAAGGTGTTGTGTGCGGGCTTACCTGATGTGCAGATCCTTCTCTGTCCCAGGTGTATCTGTGACAACCGAACCCTGGGGTGCCACAGTAGCATTTGCAGACACTTGAACTGCATCTCTGAAAACCTGTTGTACTCAGTGTGTCAATTCTTATTACTATCCTGTATACCTCTATCTATAAACATACCGGGAGATATAACATCATGTAGTGTTGTCGCCCTCTTCACTACAAATTGTAGTTTATTGGTATCCAGAATATGTTTAAGATTTGTGCGTTGATGAAGTATCAGGATATATCTCTGTATTATGTCAATGATTTTATTATACTGGGGACCATGCAATGGATGGGATTCTGGTGCCTTGAGAATATTATTACAGGCAGTAGAGTCACGATATTGACTAATAATTATTCTATCCAATTTGCACTTTTTGTCAGAGTTACGCCTAAGAGGTTAATAGAATCGTCCTGATGTTCATATGTAAATTAATATTATAGTCATTGGTATTCCAAGACATACTTGATAGGATGTTTAGATTGTGAGCCTCAATGGGGACAGTGTTGCAAATGTATGTAAAGCGCTATGGAGTTAATACCGTAGCGCTATATAAATGAATAAATATTATTATTATTCAAATATTGCACAAATTGTGGGACATCATTTTTTGAGCCTTTCCATATAAAGATCATATCGTCTATGTATCTTCCTATCCATGTAATATCATGCAAGAACAGTTTGGAAGATGCTCCCTGGTAGCCATAACAATACCATCCAGAGAAGGGGAGAATTTGGCCCCCCATTGTTACACCGCTGATCTGCAAGAAGTATTTATTGTCAATAGTGCATGTATTTTGGGTAAAGAATAATACCCAGGAATTAATAGATGTTCTTTATATAGATAATCTGCTATTTTTTTGTGTATAATTCATTTGAGTAGACCATCCTGTAGGAGGTTTTTAAGTTCCACGTTGAATTTAGTTGTTGGATTGTCTCTCAACTCTCCAAATATGTATCCTGATTTTCCAAGTCTTGTAGATTTAGGATTTTATAAAACCTTTATTTAAGGCTACAATTGCCCCCACCTTGTCTGCATTCTTGATTAGTAGATCCGGATTGTTTTTAACTTGATCCAGACCTTCTCTTTCTCCCCTTGTTATTTTGCAATTCGTATTTACAGTCAAATTTGTAAGTTTTTGTAGCTCTTTCTTGATGGTTTCTTGAAAGGTATCCCATACATATGGTCTTTATTTTAAGGATTTTTTAACAAATTTAAATAATAGTTATTTTTTTTATAAAAAATTGCACAGCCGAGCCTATACTGGATTACTAAGCTTTTTTGATACTATATACAGTATATAGTGTGTGCATGAATGTATATAGCATAAAGATATACCTAACTCTTGCAAGAAATCGAAAATGATTTTCTGGGACTGTGGCGATTACATAGCATAAGCTGTAAGTAATGCGGTTCATCCTGTGTTAACTTGAAGGACGAAGCTAATGGGTTCCCCTTTGTGGATGGGGTCCTGGGCTGATTCCCATTTTTCCCCATACCCTCCCTAACATTTATTCTGCTTGTGAGGCATTTTGGTGATTTTGTAACTCATAGCAAATAGAGTATTGCGCATCTGCCAGACAAGAGACCAATGGTGCATATACAATATTTCTGTGCATAGAAAATCCACTTTATTTTGAAAAATCAATCTGCAGACACAAAAGTATGTTTGAAAATGTTGTATAAAGCCTCCCAAGCTGCAGATGTTTCAGTAGGTATAAACCATTTGCGAGACTCCCCTTACTGCTATATACTGTACTTTTATAACAGTAATGATCCAAGATCATGGATTTTCATATGGCTATGACAAATATCAATTTGAGTACATTTCTGCTTAAAAAATCTAGTTCCTGATTAATATAATGAGTACTTTCTCTGAATTAATTGATAATAAATTACCTTTTCATGTAGTTCTCAACACATTTAAGAAATATTGTTTCTGTGTGATTATATATTTATATAGAATTGCATGCACAAATTGGAGACCTTGAACATTTGTTAATTTTTGTACATGCATATAAATGCATACAATAATCACACACTGATCTGAGGCTCTCACAGCCATTACTCTATAATCACACAGTGTTAATCCTAAACACATTACACTGCAATGTTTGTTGAACGCGGTCCTAATTAATCCGTTTATTAGGCGATTAACATGCTCCTTTGAGAAGCATGAACACGTCTCCAGACGAGGAATATTTATCCAAGAAGCAGCGAAGGGAGGGAAAAGAGATCAGGTTTGCCCTTCATACTTAACCCATTCTTATTAAGTTCTTGCATTTTTAATATACTTCCGTCAGGGCTGGCTCCAGGTTTTTGTGGGCCCTGGGCGAAAAATCTCAGTCTGCCCCTTTGACACTATGATTCATGACACACTGTTATGGGATAGCACACAGATGACACGTTTTTTTTTCATGGATGTTTGAAAGAGGCGTTATGAAGGGTTTTATCACATGCACTTAGTTAATGCAAGGGTTAATCAATAAATATTTTCACATGTCCACCTGCTCCACACTGCAACATGTGCGGAAATTTCTGCAACCAAACCTGCAACATGTGCACATCGCATACATGTATACATTACACACATAATATATATACAGTGCCTACAAGTAGTATTCAACCCCCTGCAGATTTAGGTGGTTTGATAAGATGCAAATAAGTTAGAGCCTTCAAACTGCAAACGAGAGTAGGATTTATTAACAGAAGCATAAATCTTACAAACCAAAAAGTTATGTTGCTCAGTTGAATTTTAATAAATTTTAAACATAAAAGTGTGGGTCAATTATTGTTCAACCCCTCAAACCACCAGCATTCTGTTTGGTCCCCCTAAAGTATTAAGAAGTAGTTCAGGCACAAAGAACAATGAGCTTCACATGTGTGGATTAATTATCTTTTTTGCCAGCCTTTTCTGACTATTTAAGACCCTCCCCAAACTTGTGAACAGCACTCATACATGGTCAACATGGGAAAGACAAAGGAGCATTCCAAGGCCATCAGAGACAAGATCGTGGAGGGTCACAAGGCTGGCAAGGGGTACAAAACCCTTTCCAAGGAGTTGGGCCTACCTGTCTCCACTGTTGGGAGCATCATCCGGAAGTGGAAGGCTTATGGAACTACTGTTAGCCTTCCACGGCCTGGACAGCCTTTGAAAGTTTCCTCCCGTGCCGAGGCCAGGCTTGTCCGAAGAGTCAAGGCTAACCCAAGGACAACAAGGAAGGAGCTCCGGGAAGATCTCATGGCAGTGGGGACATTGGTTTCAGTCAATACCATAAGTAACGTACTCCACCGCAATGGTCTCCGTTCCAGACGAGCCCGTAAGGTACCTTTACTTTCAAAGTGTCATGTCAAGGCTTGTCTACAGTTTGCTCATGATCACTTGGAGGACTCTGAGAACCAAATTGAACCAGTCTGAACCAGTCTGTTCAAGGTTCTATGGTCTGATGAGACCAAGATCGAGATCTTTGGTGCCAACCACACACGTGACGTTTGGAGACTGGATGGCACTGCATACGACCCCAAGAATACCATCCCTACAGTCAAGCATGGTGGTGGCAGCATCATGCTGTGGGGCTGTTTCTCAGCCAAGGAGCCTGGCCATCTGGTCCGCATCCATGGGAAGATGGATAGCACGGCCTACCTGGAGATTTTGGCCAAGAACCTCCGCTCCTCCATCAAGGATCTTAAGATGGGTCGTAATTTCATTTTCCAACAAGACAACGACCCAAAGCAGACAGCCAAGAAAACCAAGGCCTGGTTCAAGAGGGTAAAAATCAAGGTGTTGGAGTGGCCTAGTCAGTCTCCTGACCTTAACCCAATTGAAAACTTGTGCAAGGAGCTCAAGATTAAAGTCCACATGAGACACCCAAAGAACCTAGATAACTTGGAGAAGATCTGCATGGAGGAGTGGGCCAAGATAACTCCAGAGACCTGTGCCGGCCTGATCAGGTCTTATAAAAGACGATTATTAGCTGTAATTGCAAACAAGGGTTATTCCACAAAATATTAAACCTAGGGGTTGAATAATAATTGACCCACACTTTTATGTTTAAAATTTATTAAAATTCAACTGAGCAACATAACTTTTTGGTTTGTAAGATTTATGCTTCTGTTAATAAATCCTACTCTCGTTTGCAGTTTGAAGGCTCTAACTTATTGGCATCTTATCAAACCAGCTAAATCTGCAGGGGGTTGAATACTACTTGTAGGCACTGTATATATATATATATATATATATATATATATATATATACTAGATGGTGGCCCGATACAAACGCATCTGGTATTCTAGAATATGTGGGTGTGCGGCGGTGCGGGTGTACGGCAGTGCGGGTGTACGGCGGTGCGGTTGTGCGAGTGTGCAGCGGTGGCCCCCTCAGTTCTCACCCGCTCCAGGCTTCTGTACAACCGCCTCTCACCCTAGCATGTCTTCTTCTTCCTCCAGCATAGACGTCAACAATTCCAAGGCCTCAGGAGGCGGAAGTAACTGGCGGCATCATAGTAGGTGTGTCCAAGCGCATAGCCCTGATGTGGTGGGCACCGCACCTATATGAACCAATATGCTTTAACCAAGCTGGGGTTCTTGGCTTATTGGAGAACATGCTGGGTGAGAGCATATCCCCCAGTGTCCTTGCTCTCCTGGGCACGCATCTATAACCCTCGCTCAAGATTTTTGACAATTTTTCATCCTGATATTAATTGGTATGTGTTTTTTAATGATGGAAACAATGTCATAATAATCCTGACTAAAATTTGTAGAGAAAGTTGGAATGAAAGTAGTTTTTTTTACTTTTTTTGTACTTCCTCTAATATGCATTGTTAAACTGAGTTCCCTCCTCCAAATCACAAAATAGGGACTCCCTTGTTCTTTTCCTCACAATGTTATGTGCCCGCTCAATCATCCAGGATTTATAGCCCCGATTCCTTAACTGGAGGCTGATCCTCTGGTTTTCCATATCCAGAGAGGCAGCCGTACAGCACGACCTCTTTGCTCGTACAAATTCTTCCACAGGGAGATTCCGCACCACAAGATATGGATGGAAGCTCCCTGCATACAAAAGCGAATTACTGCTGATGCTCTTGTGGTACAGTTCCGTGTTTATTATACCCGAGCGACTATGACCCTCCAGAACCACATCTAAATACACAGCTCTACCTTGTATCTCATGAATAAACTTCAGATTCCACGTATTATCATTGATCAATGAAACAAACTGGTTTATCCTTTACTCTTGTGGGGGAGGAGGCACATCGACAGGATCCCTCCAGATCATAATGACGTCGTCGATGTACCTCCCCCACCACACAATGTCATTCAGAAATGGATTAGAAAGATTAAATATAAACTTAGCCTGAATGATCCAGCCCTCTCTGTGCAGCTTCTGCAGTGATGTGGAGCTGAAGGCAGGACTAATGATTTGCATTCTGTGAGTGACAGAGCGGGGGAAGGGCAAAGCTTGCACAAGCAGAGCAACACAGACAAAGAGGGCTAGATCCTCAAGGCTGCAAAACAACACGTCCTAAGGGCTAAAGAATATAGCCCCTGCTAATTATAATCACTAATGAGTAAGTATTAAAACGTTTTTATACACTTTCACAGGATGCTTTTAGGAGACAAAAGGAGTGTGAGAATAGTGATAGGATGCTGCAGGGACATGTTTTGGTAGCTTAGGAGACGTTCTGGAGGTGACAGGATCCCTTTAAGAAAGTTTAATACACATTATGATGAACATATTAGTGTCCTTAGATTTTGTCAAAACCTCCGATGTAATTTGTAACGCTAAGGTGTGTGGCATACCAGTATATAGTGCAGTAACATCACATGTTACCCACTTGTAACTAGAGATGAGCGGTGTTTGATTTGAATTGTTCGCCAATCTCAAATTCGAGCTGTTTTTGGGCGGTGTTCGAGTCACTCGACGAATTAGAACAATTTGCTTCAAATTCGGCAGTTCGAGGTTGTGTTCGATAACGCTTCGATCATCAAAAGCTTAACCCTAACCCTATTAAGGAATGTTAATATCCATTT
The DNA here is from genome assembly GCA_033576535.1 of Allobates femoralis. Classification (NCBI taxonomy): domain Eukaryota; kingdom Metazoa; phylum Chordata; class Amphibia; order Anura; family Aromobatidae; genus Allobates; species Allobates femoralis. The sequence continues at coordinate 282,950,272 of JARQOC010000002.1, read as the reverse complement.
TCTGTGTATAGTGTGTGTGGGGGATTTAACACATTAGTGCTGCAGAAATAATAGCGATCTCCATTTTTTTTTTCTCCATTTTTTCTCCAAACTGCAGATACAGTGGGGTGGTGCAGGCTGTCAGCCAATCACACACACACAGCAAAGTGCATTTTTTTGCACACAAGCAAGGTCAGGCATCATTGGCTGTGTGTGTAAGTCACATGTCTAGCCCAAAAGACCCAGCCATGTTCCCCATCCCCACCATTTGCTCATTGCTGTAGCTCTGTGTCAGATGGCACCTCTGCTGCTGTGGGCATTATACAGTGAAATCAAGCAAAATTGTGTTCTGATTCAGCTAGTAAGCAAATACAAAGGTAGATAGATAGGTTTAGGGAGTAGTTTTTAACTGCACCTTGCCCAGGTCAGACTTCGTGTTAATTAGCAGTGCCACAAAAACCTGTAGTGTAGGCCACTTCTAATAGAACCAACTGCACACGTGTGCGGTTCCTACTAATTTTTATCTGCACCTTGCCCATGTGTGACTTCGGGTCCAGTAGCAGTGTTGGTGCAGTCACCTCTGCTTGATTTACATCCAGCTTTTTTGGGTCCAACAACTGTACAGTTGCCAATTTTGTCACATACAAAATGAGAGGCAAAAGGACTGCTGCTGGTGGGAAAAAGAGTATGTGTGGTGGAAACGGAAAAAAAGTTTGTGTCCATGGGGTGGATGCAAAATCTACATTAACATCTACTGAAGAAAGACAATCTTCCAGCCAAAGAAAGATGTCAACTTCTTTACGTGGCCAATCGGATATGATCCCTTCTTATGGACACGAGCATCGGTACCACTTGTACACGAGGCACAAAAACAGCAGGTGCTTGAATGGATCACAACTGCTCCATCAAGTGGTCTCTCCTCCACCTCAACTTCTACATCACAACCCTCCAGTCATCTAAGGTGTCAGCCCAATCGAATTGATTCCTCCAAGCTCCCAAGTCTACAGCCGCCCTACTGAGTCTGGAGTAACAGACATGGATGAGTCTGCAGAGCTGTTCGGTCACACAATAGCCTGGGAATCAGAAGTCAGCTCCAAAGCTGCAGTGACTCCAGATGAGTTAATGATCTGCCCTGATGCCCAGAAGCTTTGTGAGTCAGATCCCAGGCCCAGATGATGAAGGTTCTGACCTTCATGTAGACCCTCTTTCCCTAACAGTAACTACTCTGTACTCAAGGAGGATGATGCTGATCAGACTCAGATACCGGATTGGATTGACAAATTATGTTTTCGGTCAAGGCAGGAAGAGGTTGTCTCTGAGGAGTACGAGGAGTGTGAGAACACAGAGGACGATGATAAGGTTGAAGATCCCACTTACTGTCAACCCACAGTAAGCCAGTCGATGAGGTCAGCACAGGCGGTGGAGGAGGATGCTACTGACGACGAGGTTAGGTTGCGCCTTCCTGGACATAGATGGAGCACTGGAAGCTCGTCAACAACTGCATCAGCAGCAACAATTCTGCTCTGAGCGGAAGTCATTCTGCTCTGCAGCTCGCATGGGCTCTAAGCCTTGCCTAGCCTGGGCCTTTTATGACATCGCCAAGGATCTCCCAACTCATGTCATCTGCAAGATTTGTCACCAATCTCTGAGTAGAGGCCAAAAACTCACTAGCTTGAGTACTTCATGTATGAACCGCCACATGGACATGAAGCACAAGTCGCAGTGGGAAGCTCACCGTGTTAGAATGTGGGCTAGCGGGCGGGCGTACCACCATCTGCCCCATCAAGTGCATCATGTGCTCTTCATCATCTGTGACTGTGGGGGACAGCTGTCACACTTGCTTTTGGACGTAGACCTTCCACCTCTTTACCCGCTAACAGGCATTGTGATTGGCGGGTAGTGATGGGCGAATCTACTCGTTAGGACTCGTTACTCTGCGAGTAGTAGTGGACTCGCAGGACTCGGTACTCTGCGAGTTTCCAAGTGATTACTCACACAGTAACGAGTCCAATGTAAATTAAGGGAAATGTAATTCCTCTGCTGCTGGACCCTATAAGGTCTGGCAGCAGAGGAAAAACTGTCAATGACTTCCGTTTATTCACTGCTCTGCCGGCGGTCGTCAATCTCCGGCGGCCGCGGCAGAGTTCGGCTTTGACAGCAGGGTTCACCTCAGGTCATAGCCTGAGCTATGACCTGAGGTGAACCCTGACTGTTTTCATTTCTCAGCCTGCAATCACTCTGCATAGACATGTGTGTCTAGTAGAGTGATGTAGCAGTGCTGAGAATGTTATTTCTCAGCCTGAAATCACTCTGCATAGACATGTGTGTCTATGCAGAGTGATGTAGCAGTGCTGTGATTGTTATTTCTCAGCCTGAATCACTCTGCATAGAATGTGTGTCTATGCAGAGTGATGTAGCAGTGCTGAATTGATTTTCAGGACTGCGACGACTGAAGGATATTTGTTATAACAGATGATGTTAAGTGCTTTTTGGTTTTTTATATACGGCGGACAGAAGAGGATTTCTTTTAAATAAAGATGGAGTCTCTAAGTGTTTTTTTGTTTTTTATTTTCAAATAAAAATATTTTTTCTATGTGTTGTGTTTTTTTTTTAAGTTTACTAGAAATTCATGGTGGTAATGTCAACTATTGGGTGACCAGCCATGAATTTCGGGCTTGGGGCTAGCTGATAATACAAAGCAGGCCCTAACCCCTTTATTACCCAGTGAGCCACCGCACCAGGGCCCTGGAAGAGCTGGGTTCAGCGCCAGAAAATGGCGCTTCAATGAACACACCATTTTCTGGGGTGGCTGCCGGCTGCCATTCGCAGCGGGGGGCCTCCCTGCGCTGCAGATTCCAGCCCCGACTGCCAGCTGTACCTGGCTGGACATAGAAATAGCGCGGAGCCTCACGAACTTCATGAAATAATAAAAAAAGGGGTTCCCTCCCTATATTGTTGTGTCCGACCAGGTACAAATAGGCACCTGGAGGTTGTTGGCAGCCCGTCGCTGCCTGCTGTATCCGGCTGGATACAAAAAATACGGCGAAGCCCACTCAATTTTTTTTCTGAAAAATCCAAAAAACAATAAGAATGCAAGGGAATGCATCTTTATTAACCCCTCGACCATGATCGATGGGTTAATACAGATGCAGTCCCTTTTTAGAGGATTGTTTAATGATTTTTCAAAAAAATTTTTATGTGGGCTTCGCCGTATTTTTGTATGCCAGCCGGATACAGCAGGCGGCAATGGGCTGCCACCGACTCCCAGCTGACTATTTAGGACCTACCTGGACACAGAAATATCGGGAAGCCCTTATTTTTTATTATTTCATGAATTTCTTGAAATAATTAAAAAAAAAAATGCGTGGGGCTTCGCTCAATTTCTATGTCCAGCCAGGTCCAGCTAGGGAGCTGGGGGCTGGAATCCGCATCGCAGGGAGGCCCAAGCCTTCTGGGCACCCCCCTGCGAATGGCAGCTTGCAGCTGCCCCAGAAAATGGTCGTTCATTGAAGCGCCATTTTCTGGCGCTGAACCCAACTCTTCCAGGGCCCTGGTGCGGTGGCTCACTGGGTAATAAAGGGTTAGGGCCAGCTTTGTATTATCAGCTGGCCCCAAGCCCGAAATTCATGGCGGTCACGCCAATAGTAGACATTACCGCCATGAATTTCTAGTGAATTTTTTAAACAAACACAACACAGAAAAATATTTTTATTTGAAAAAAAAAACAAAAAACACTTAGGGACTCCATCTTTATTTAAAAAAATCCTCTTCCGTCCGCCGTAGTCCAATCAAGGGTTCTTCTTAGCTCTGCTACATCTCTGGTAGAGAACCTCCACCAGAGATGTAGCAGAGCTGTGCACGCTGGGAAAGTTCATGTGAGTTCATGCAGGCAAACATGAACTCACATGAACCCTGCCAGCACTGCTACTTCAAATGAACAGCTGACCTGAGTCAGCTGTTCATTTGAAAATCCAGGCGAGAAGGTCAAAAATAGAAAACCTGATTAAAACCGGATTGCACCCGGTCAGGTTGCAATCAGGGACCATAGAGCCCCATGTTATGGGGCGCCGGATTGCACCCTGATGGTACAATCCGGGAGAATCCAGTTTTCAGTGACAGCGGCTGTGCTTTGCGGCTACAGCCGTGCTATGCGGCTGCAGTTGCAAAGACACAGGGAAGAAGGAGGACGGTGAGTGAACACTGGCGCTACCCCTCCTCCCCCTCCCGAATAATATTGACAGCCTCTGCAAGCTGTCAGCATTGTTTAAAACCCAGCGGCTTTTTACCGCTGGCTTTTAAACAATGAAATGGGAAATTGCAGGTTTTTCCTCTGCTGCCAGACCTTATAGGGTCCAGCAGCAGAGGAATTACTCACAATTACTTGCTTCCCCATTCATTTACATTGGACTCGCTAGACTCACAACGAGTAGCGAGTCTCGGACTCGGACTCGTTAGAGTCTAGCGATTCCAAGTAATTTAGGATTCGCCCATCCCTATTGGCAGGTCATCCTTGGTTTTCAACTGGACAATGCTGGTGGTGTTGAGCTCTCTCAGACATCGAGACCACCACATTTGGATGAAGGCAACATTACATCTTCGCCTGCACCTCACTCCCAGACCAGCAGTTTGCCAGGGACACCCTACTCAACTGAGTCTCAGCACAGCAGCCAGCCCTCCGTCCCTCAGATGTGGACAAGTAAAAGACCATTTCCTTCTATCCATGAGAAAGCTAAGCGCATGAATTACACTATCTGCAAGCTGTTGGCTTTAGAAATGCTGCCTTTCCGCCTGGTGGACACAGAGGATTTTCGAGACCTTATGTCCGTCGCAGTGCCCCAGTACCAGATGCCCAGTCACCACTACTTCTCCAAGAAAGGTGTGCCGGCGCTACACCAGCATGTCGCAGACAACATCACCGCTTCCATGAGAAACTCTGTGTGTGACAGGGTGTATTTCACCACAGACGCTTGGACCAGTAAGCATGGACAGGGGCGTTACATGTCATGGACTGGGCACTGGGTAACTATGGTGAGAGCTGGAGAAGGGTCTGCTGTCCAAGTCTTGCCGTCCCCACGAGTTGTACGTCAATCTTCTGTAGGTAGAAGTTCCTCCACTGCTTTTGCCTCCTCAACCTCGTCTCGGTCCTCCACCTCCGCCCAAAGCCTGTCTGGTAATGCCACCAGGGTTGTAACTGCAGAGAAGGAATCCTGCACACCTCCCAACTATGCTGGCAGCAGGGTTCAACGCCATCAGGCAGTGTTTACCTTGAAATGCCTGGGAAATGTGAGTCACACAGCTGAGGAGTTGTGGTCAGCTCTGGCGACCGAGTTTCAGCAATGGTTGTCTCCACTCAAAATGAAGCCAGGGAAGGCCATGTGTGACAATACTGCAAACCTGGGTGCGTCCCTTCGCCGGGACAATATCACACACGTGCCTTGTATGGCTCGCGTGTTAAATCTAGTTGTCCAGCAATTTTTGACACACTATCCGGGCCTAGATGGGCTTCTGCAGAGGGCACGGTCGCTGTGTGCTCACTTCCGGCGTTCGCATGCTGCAGCTCAATGACTTGTTTCGCTCCAGAAGTCTTTCGGCTTGCCCGTTCACCGGCTGAAATGCCGACACGCTGCAATTCTACTCTGCACATGTTGCAGCAACTGTGGCAGCACTGCCGATCCCTGGTGCAATATGTTATGACATATAGCCTGGGCCAATGAGAGGTGGGGCAGATCACACTGCAGGAGTGGTCTCAGATCAAGGACCTATGCACCCTTCTGCACAGTTTTGAGATGGCGATGAAGATGTTTAGTGCTAATGATGCCATTATCAGCATGACTATTCCGGTCATCTACATGCTGGAGCACACTCTATACAATATTCGGAGTCAGGTGGTGGGACAAGAGGACGTGGAGGAAGTACAGGAGGAGTCCTATGCGGAAGGGATGACAACATCTCCAAGGTCCTCACGGTCAGCAGCACCAAGATGACAGGCATGGGAGGGTGGTGGAGAGGGATTAACGAGGGCGCATGGTAGCAGCCAAACTGCTGAGGAAAGTGCAGGAGCCCAGGAAGAAATGGAGGATGAACTGGCGATGGGCATGGAAGAGTCAGCAGATGAGGAAGACTTTGATGACATTTCTGTTGTGTGAGGTTGGAAGGAGAGGGCAGAGGAAGGAAGCATGATTCTCACCTCCCCATCAGCAACACAACAAGGACTTGGTCCTCCTGGATGCGCAAGACACATGAGCGCCTTTTTGCTGCACTACCTGCAACATTACCCTCGGATTGTCCGAATTAGAAGCAATGCCGACTACTGGGTTGCCACACTCCTAGATCCCCGGTACAAGACCAAATTTGCCGAAATAATTCCTGCCATACAAAGGGACGCACGCATGCAGGAGTATCAGCAGAAGCTGATACATAATCTCAAATCAGCTTTTCCACAAACCACCAGTGGTAGACAGAGTGAATCTCACAGTTCTCACTTGTCAACCATGGGACTGTGGAGTCATCATCACTCACACCATACCAGTAACACCGTATCTGGTGGTGGTAACACCAATTTCGTGGCTTCGTTTCACGATTTTTTTAGACCATCGTTTTCAAGGCCTGAAGACATGAGAAGTCTGACACATAGTCAACGCATGGAGTGGATGGTACACGAGTATCTCAAACTTAACATCAAAAAGAGTCCGTTCACTGGGCACTGCTAAGTTAGGAGAAGTGCTTATTTTTCATCATATGGGTATATACGAGGTGGGGCATTGCTGACCGCCTCTCGGTGCCCGCTATATATCACATCAATAATGGCATAAAAAGAAAAAAGATAGCGGCACTCACTGGGCGTGTTTCAAAGGTGCTTTATTTGTGTACCCTCATTTCCAGGGTCCCACTCGGAAGGGAGGTCCGTGGAAGGGGTAGGAGCCCCGAAACGGATATCCGTCATCTCTGCTGTCTCTGCACCCCCTCCCTTCCGAGTGGGACCCTGGAATGAGGGTACCCAAATAAAGCACCTTTGAAACACGCCCGGTGAGTGCCGCTATCTTTTTTCTTTTTATGCTACAAACTTAACATCGATACCATGACTGGGGAACTGGAGCCTTGCTCATTTTGGGCTTCCAAACTGGAAAAATGGCCTGAGCTCGCCACTCACGCCTTGGAAATCTTTTCGTGCCCTGCAGCCAGCATTCTCTCAGAACGTGTCTTCAGCGATGCTGGTGGTGTGTTAACAGAAAAGCGCACGCGTCTGCCTGACCAGAATGTGGACAGATTAACATTCATAAAGATGAACAAGGCATTGATCCACAAGGACTTTTCTACCCCTGTGTCATCCTGGTGAGACTAAAGCCTTGTGGATTTTTGCCTAAAAGTAATCATTTAAAGTTTGCAACTGTGTGTCAATTGATGCCACTTAAGTGGTGTCTGTGCCCAAATTTTTGGAAAAAATTGAGACTTTTCTTGTAGTCCCCTAAATGTGACACAATACTCATCGTCTGCACGAGGCCTTATAGATAGTGAGGAAAAACATCACCAAATACTCATCGTCTGCACGAGGCCTTGCAAAAACTGAGGAAAAACCTCACCAAATACTCATCGCCTGCACAAGGCCTTCCAGATATGGATGAATAACATCACCAAATACTCAGCGTCTGCACGAGGCCTTCCAGATACTGAGGAATAACATCACTAAATACGCCTCGCCTGCACAAGGCCTTCCAGATACTGAGGAATAACAACACCAAATACTCATCGTTTGCACGAGGCCTTACAGATAGTGAGGAAAAACCTCACCAAATACTCATCGTCTGAACGAGGCCTTACAGATACTGAAGTAAAACTTACCAAATACTCATCGTCTGAACGTGGCCTTAGAGATACTAAAGTAAAACTCACTAAATACTCATCGTCTTAACATGGCCTTACAGATACTGAAGTAAAACTCACCAAATGCTCATCGTCTGCACGAGGCCTTACAGATACTGAAGTAAAACTCACCAAATACTCATCGTCTGAATGTGACCTTACAGATAGTGAGTAAAAACCTAACCAAATACTCATCGTCTGAATGTGGCCTTACAGATACTGAATTAAAACTCACCAAATACTCATCGTCTGAACATGGCCTTACAGATACTAAAGTAAAACTAACCAAATTCTCATCGTCTGAATATGGTCTATCAGATACTGAAGTAAAACTCACCAAATACTCATCGTCTCCACGAGGCCTTACAGATAGTGAGTTAAAACCTCACCAAATACTCATCATCTGATTGTGGCCTTACAGATACTGAAGTAAAACTCACCAAATACTCACCGTCTGAACGTGGCCTTACAGATACTGAAGTAAAACTCATCATATACTCATCGTCTCCACAAGGCCTTACAGATAGTGAGTAAAAACCTCACCAAATACTCATCGTCTGAACGTGGCCTTACAGATACTGAAGCAAAACTCACCAAATACTCAACGTCTCCACGAGGCCTTACAGATAGTTAGTAAAAACCTCACTAAATACCCATCGTCTGAACGTGGCCTTACAGATACTGAAGTAAAACTCACCAAGTTCTCCTCGTCTGAACATGGCTTTACAGATACTGAAGTAAAACTCACCAAATACTCATCGTCTGAACATAGCCTTACAGATACTGAAGTAAAACTGACCAAATACTCATCGTCTGCAAGACGCCTTACAGATACTGAAGTAAAACTCACCAAATACTCATCGTCTGCACATGGCCTTACAGATACTGAAGTAAAACTCACCAAATACTCATTTTCTGAACGTGGCCTTACAGATACTGAAGTAAAACTCACCAAATACTCATTTTCTGAACGTGGCCTTACAGATACTGAAGTAAAACTCACCAAACACTCATCGTCTCCATGAGGCCTTACTGATAGTGAGTAAAAACCTCACCAAATACTCATCATCTGAACGTGGCCTTACAGATACTGAAGTAAAACTCACCAAATACTCTTCGTTTGCACGAGGCCTTACAGATACAGAAGTATAGCTCCCCAAATACTCGTCTGAACGTGGCCTTACAGATACTGCAGTAAAAACGGCACGTGGAAATTTTGCTAGCAATTTCACTGGCAATTTGCTGCTTACAGTGAAATCATGGATACATTGTTACATTTGTACACGGCAACAATATAGAACAATGTGTCTATGATTTCACTTCAAACAGCAAATTGCCAGTGAAATTGCTAGCAATATTGCCTCGTGTGACGGTACCTTTACAGATACTGAAGTAAAACTCTCCAAATACTCATCGTCTGCATGATGCCTTACAAATACTGGAGTAAAAACTGATTTTAGAGGGGCATGACATGCCTATCTGTGTCTCCTTCTCCTTTTACACATCCATCTCTTTTCTTTTCGCATTTGTATATGTACTTGTCACTTTTCCATGTGTTTGTTGTGTCTTCTGAGTAGTTTGTCACCTTTTGGACACTTTAGAAGGTGTTTTCTATGTGTTTTCTATGTGTTTGTGTTTGCCTACCATTGTTCTCAATGGAATTCGACGGTGTTCGATGAACATTCGACGAACATTCGATGAACACACATCAAATTTTACTAATCGAATCGAAATTGAACACCGGGGTGGTGGCTCCTCTCTACTTGTAACCATTTTCCCAACTCATATTTTTCACTGTTGATAACAAGTGCTTAGAATCTTTAATGAAACTTGAGCGGCTCTTAACCAGGGGTTGTAACTTATTGTCAACCCATTGCGATAGCTTCTCACTAACTCCCCGAATTCCAGCCACAATGGGGTGGAATGGAGGAGGAAATGATTGCTTATGCATTTTGGGAAAAGCGTGGCACAGTGGGCACACCGGTTTCTCCTCATATAGCTGTTCAGACAATTTTTCACTTATAACTCCTAGAGCTACACCGTCAGTCAATATTACCTGTAAATCACTTTGTACTTTAGGAGCCGCATCCGCTGTCAAGGGATGGTAGGTCTTGGAATCAGACAGCATTTCCATCAATTACTTATAATATAGCTGGCTGTCCAAAACCACGACCGCACAACCCTTGTCCGCCGGTCTGACTGCAACATGTTTATTATTTTGTAAGTCCCACAAAGCCTGTTTTTCCAGATCGGTGAGATTTTGGTCCTTTATAGAACTCCTAGTCAGGAGATCATGCAACTCTCGTTCAATAGTAGTTTGGAAAGAATCCACAGCAGGACATCTGGACATAAGAGGATAAAAATCAGGATTAGGGATACATAGATGTTCTTCCTCTGTGCTACTAACTGTAGGTAGACCGTCATTATTATTTACCAAATCATTCAAATTAATCATGGCAACATATTCCTGCACTGAAGTGGACAAGGCAGGAGGACGCGCCACTACCTGGTCATGGGATGGCATGCCCCTCTGCAATGCCCCTCCATATGATTTTCCTAATAAAAATGACGTTATACAGTGAGCAACCTTAGAATTTTTTTAATGTCTCACAGTGTATTAAAGAAATCACCTCTGCATGAGGGTACATACTTAAGTCCCTTTAATAATGCCTGATGTTGAGCCTCCATGAGAACACTTGCAGATAGATTAATTACAGAAAAGTCCTATCCAGAAAAAGTCATATCCCTTAACGTCTCCTCTTCTTGCGCAGGGAATAAGGATGGCCTCCGCCTGTGGCACCTCCCTCCCCTCTTCCTCCAGCGTTTTTTGAGGGGTGCCATTGTTGGTAATGTCTATTAGAATCCAACGATACCCCAGATCTTGTAGAGGCAGAAGAAATTAGGGATTGATCAGTCACTTCAGGAGTGGAAAAAGTGACATAGGGTGTATGGTTCCCATCCTCCTTTCCTTTTAGAATGGATTTAGGATGTACAGGAGTGAATTTGCCCTACTCATACACTGCATTATCTGTATAATCCTTGCAATCTCTAACAAACTTTTTCCTTTTAATTTCAGTAATGGAAGATTCCGTATCATTCACTTTCTGATTCAAACGTCTGTTGAATCCTTCATAATCCAGGTGTTTATCAAACTTTTTTAGTGACTCCTCATACTCCTTATTTGATTTTTCCAAAGATTTTAATTTTTCAGTCTCTTCCTCAATAATTAAGGACATCAATTTCATAGAACACTCGGATAATATAGTATTCCATTTCTCCGTAAAGGAGTCACCAAATTGAGTGGTGGCAACTTTTCTGATACGCAGTCCCCTCGGTATCATTTTATGATGGTTTTGAATTTCTGCACGGACCTGATGTACTTTTACTAGATGCATTATAGACACACTGATATATGCTTTTAAGACCAGGATATTAATAGAGGAGGTGAAATGTAGTTTGAATGGGAATGGATATGATCCCACACACTAGAACTTTGAAAAAATTGTAGATGTATGAAAAGTAGTGATGGGCGAGTCCTAAATTACTCGGAATCGCTTGACTCTAGCGAGTCCGAGCCCGGGACTCGCTACTCGTTGTGAGTCTAGCGAGTCCAATGTTAATGAATGGGGAAGCGAGTAATAGCGAGCAATGTGCAATTTAAAACGCAGATGTGTCTCGGAAAGCGCTCGCATTGCCGTGTTGGAAACCCACTCGCAACTGTATTTTGCTGCTGTCTCCGAGGCAAAACTCGCATGTGTTTGTCTTATTTGGCACCGATGAGGCGAGGCAAGCGATTTTCTCCAGCAAACCCCATGCTTTCAGCAAACAAGAAATAAGCCGACTCGAGCTGCCAGACGCGCACACACACAGAGCAAGCATGGCCCGTGTCAACACCCTGCAGTTGACCTGGTGGAGGCTCGCCCCCTGCTTTGGCTGCCCACTGACCCTACCTATGGGGATAACGTCCAGCGGACTACAGCCTGGAGAGAGGTCGCTCAAGTCGTGTTCCCTGCATTCCATCGCAGTGGCCAGGATGCACAGAGCAATATGGGTGAGTTAAATGTGTTCACACGTTATATTGCATTTACCGTATATAGTCGTGTATAAGCCGACCCATGTATAAGCCGACCCCCCTACTTTTGCCCCAAAAAACTGAGAAAAGATATTGACCGCCATCCTGGTATACAGCAGCTATCACTGGTAGACAGCCCCCCAGCAGATTATACAGCTCCACCTGCAGAGTATACAGGCCCCCCAGTGTGTATACATGCCCCCGATATTAGGGTATACAGCCCCCCGTGGGTGTACAGGCCCCCCAGCAGTGGGTATACAGGGCCCCCAGTGGGTATACAGGGCCCCCATTGTAGGGTATACAGCCCCCCCCGTGGGTATACAGGCCCCCAGCAGTGGGTATACAGGGCCCCCAGCAGTGGGTATACAGCCCCCGTGGGTATAAAACCCCCCAGCAGTGGGTATACAGGACCCCCAGTGGGTATCCAGGGCTCCCAGTGGGTATACAGGGCCCCCAGTGGATATCCAGGGCCCCAGCAGTGGGTATACAGGCCCCACAGCAGTGGGTATACAGGGCCCCCAGCAGTGGGTATACAGGGCCAACAGTGGGTATACAGGGCCAACAGTGGGTATACAGGGCCCCCAGCAGTGGGTATACAGGGCCCCCAGCAGTGGGTATACTGGGCCCCCAGCAGTGGGTATACAGGGCCCCGTGGGTACACAGGGCCCCCATAGTAGGGTATACAGGGCCCTCAATGTGTTATCATGCGCCGTCGCATGGTTGCCTATATTTGGATGGGGTCACAATAGTACACTTAGTTTAAGGGCTGGTCCTCCTGGCTCTGAAGGCCAGGGGGTTGGGTGTATATAAATACCACTAATGAGCGGAGTCTGATGCCCGCACTATTACATTCTCTATGCGTTGACATGTGCCCTGCCCCATTTGTGATTGTGGCTACGTGAGCTCAATGTCCGTAATGCTGTTGATGATGTTCCACACTGTCGTGTCACTGTGCCTTGTATACACATTACACACACAACATGAATAAAATGTTATTGTTGATTTGTACACATACTTTTAGTGTTTCAAATGTTACAGAGGTCTAAACCCGGTTTGAAATCATTTCACAGTTGACCTGATTATCAAACGGTGGAGGAGCTGTCGGGATCAACACAAAAGGCAACACCGCAAGATCTTGGAGGGGGGACCGGAAGCTGATCCAGGGCCGATATTTCGCCACTACAACCGGTTGTCCTTCCTTGAACCAGTGGTCCGTATGCCAAGGTATGTGTCTGCTGCACTGTTGTGTACTATTATTATTACTATTTATTTATATAGCGCCATTAGGTTCCATGGCACTTTACATGAGGATAAGGGTTAATGACAAAAAACAGTACATGAAGACAATCAGGTCATTCAGGTACAAGAGGAGAGGACCCTGTCCACGAGGGCACACAGTCTACGTATGAAGCTCTATAATGAGTGTGGTGGTTTACATACCCACACTGGGGTTTGTTTCTGCCATGGTGCAACAGAATTCTATTACCTTTGGCAATGATCCAGGACATACACATTTATAGTCACATTGTGACGTTGGGACAAATAAGCAATGTTCTGCAGGGTGGTCAGACACAATGTTCCGTGACCTCACAATTAGCTATTATTGTTGGCATGTTTGTGGAACAAAGCCATGTTCTTCCCTGCAATGGCCTCTAAGGTGTGTGGCCTTGTCTGCTTTACCTGTCATAAGCCTCATTTGTATCAGTTCCAATGGCCTCGACTTGCATAAGGGCCACATACATCCCTACAGGTTTAGTTGTGGGTGTTTTTTTCGGCTAAATAACGTTGCAAGGATATACCCCTTTTGCACTAAACTGTTTGTACACCATCCCAGATTGTTGACACAGTCACACACATTTCAGGACATACCCTCTATCACTACAAATACGTGTGGGTCAGTTTTCCCATGGGTATTTTTGGGGCTGCAAGGTGATGGTGTAGATATTAGGGCCCACATGTGAATTTTAGTTTTTTTGTCGTTTACTCATGGCCACATTATGAATCCTCCGGAAAACATAGTGTATTAATGCTGTATAAAATCAAACTAAAGGGGGCCATATTTTAAGTGCAACAGGCTTTTCTGTCCAAGGTCCTTTAGGAAACCCGAGGTTTGCCCTTGCTGCTCCCGGTTTTTGTTCGGCCCCATTGGAATAACTGTAAAACTGTCCATCTGTGCATACCACCTTGTTTGGCACCAACGATGTGTGACCTGCTGCTCAAAAACAACCCATACTCTATGTCCATTACAGTCGTTTCAAAAGCCAAGCCATCTGTTTGTGTGTGTTTTATTTACCAAGACATTCCTGATTACATACATGGCAGAAAAAAGGAGTGTAGGCCACTAACGCCGAATGCTCATGTCTCACCTATGCTGCAGGACTCCATTTCCTGTCTTGCTCATCTGCCGTATAGATCTGGGTTATGTGCATTGAGACCAAGGCCGCCCACACTGCGTCTTTTTGTGTCCATCTGATGGCAAAAAACCCTGAAGAATGTGTTTGCCTCACAGTGTCAGGCTATAGCTTTGTCCACATAAAGTTTCCACAAAAAGTCAAAGCAATAGTTGTGGCCACTAATATGTCTTCAAGTGCCTAAATAGCTGTCCTGCCTAAGGCAGGGCACAGTGTAATAGTGCAGACAAATTTTTAATTTCTAATGTAATGGCAAAAAATCGTGGACCAACCTACCCACACATAGAATATTGGTTGAGGCATGAGCCAAAATGTCCTTAATTTATTTGCTGCAATTCCATCTTAAGGCCAACAATGAAAAGACACAGAATACACAGATACACTGAGTCAAAAAAGTGTGCACATTTTATGTTTGGCCTATGGTTTTGTTTCCAAATGCAACCCATTCACCAAATTTTTTTTATATTTACCCACAGAGCTGCTCACTACCAGAGGCGGCGTGGTAACCCGCCAGCACAGCTGCCTGAAGAGGCAAGGGAGGCCCCTGAACCACCACCACTTGGAGTGCAGGAGGAAGAAGGAGTACCACCACCACCACCACCTTTGGGGCATGGCCGGCCACAGGAAGAAGAGGAGGTTGAAGGGCCACCACAACGTCTCCCCACCAAAACCAACCTCTGGCCATCCAGCTTCCTCCACTGCCGACTGCCAGCAGTGTGGGGAGTCACCTGAACCCCAGCAGCCATGCTCTGATCCCGGGGGCACCAAATGACCACCTAGGACAATGTGATGCTGACTTTGCCCGCAGTCTCATATCTTTCTTGGCTCTCATTCCATTGGAGAGAGACTGCGGGCAAGGTCAGCAATCCACATTGTCCTTGATGCCTGTCGGCCCCCAAACCACCCTGGCCAGGTATTTTCTTATTTGGAGGGGTGGCAGCAGTCTAGCTCCAACAGACTGGACAGGGCCACACCCCGGGACAGCTACGTGGCAACCCAGAGGTGGTGTCCACCAAACATGGACCTACCAACACAAGGCCAACCGGCCCAGATGATTCACCCTACAGGGTTACAAACATTGGGGGAGGCTATTCATGGGGCCGTGGACCTCCTCCACGACCAGGGTGATGGTGGCCCGGTAGAGGCTACCCCACACAATGAGCCAACCTACCACCAGCTGTAGGGCCCACTTTTTTTTTTGTTTGCTTGTTTGTTTTGTTATGCAAAAAGTGCATTGCACAATTTTTTTTTGTTTTTTTCTGTTTTATTTGTTAGCTTTTAGAAAGCTAAAAAAAAAAAAAAAGAATCTGACATCTTTGCCATTAAGGCGTAATAATACACATTTTTAAAAAAACGCTTTGTGTCTGTCTTTTTTCAGGGAATGGATGTGTAGGTTGTTTTGTGGGTGGCTTAAAGTCATCATCATTAGCAAGTACTTTACGGCCCGCATGGCGCATGAAGGCACCTTGGTTAGTATGTGTTAAATCATGATTGCACATACAAATGTTGCTGACAAATAAATAGTGCCTGTGTTTGGGGGGGTTACTTAATGACTCGGTATGGCAACAACACTAGGAACACAGATGCGAGAGGCTGGGACGTCTACTTGCAAAACAGCGCGTCTACGCGTTATCTCCGTAGCGTACAGTGGGACCCTTCGCCAGGCTCCAGCAGGATCATAGTACAAGCAACGTCCTCGATGCAGGCATAGGCTTGTTGCCTCAAAAAATTAGCTCAAAGGGCTTAATAAACTCTTTTTATAAATAAGGAGAGCGCCGTGGCCCATACTATATTCTTGCTTGTCCTACAAGCATAGTACAAGCAACGTCCACGATGCAGGCATAGGCTTGTTGCCTCAAAAAATTAGCCCAAGGGGCGGGATCAAAATTTTAAAATTAATGCAGGGCACTTGAGCCAAACAATACATTTTATTGCAGTTGGGAGAAATGCCCACTATGCAGGCATAGGCTTGTTGCCTTGAAAAATTCAGCCAAGAGACTGTATTGTATTGTCTGACAAAAAACAACGTTCACAAATCATCACAAGTGCATGCAGTAGTAAAGTAACATTACTGGAACTGATTGTATAGTTTTGTTGTCATGCAGCAAGTGTAGCAGGAACATGAGTTGTCAAAGCTTCTTAGCAGAGGCACATTGTTTATCCTTCGTGTCAGAAAAGGACATAATGTTTAAACCGCAGTCAGCCAAACATATCAAATTTGATTATGTCACTCTAGGTTTGGGTACTGTCGTCTGGAGGGGTTAAGAAGTTTGATGATATCCAGTCCTTGTTAAACTTAATGAGAGTCAGCCTGTCGGCATTTTCTGTAGTAAGCCGTGACTTCTATCAGTGACAATTCCCCCAGCGGCACTGAAAACACGCTCTGATGTCACACTAGCAGCTGGGCAGGCCAGCACCCCAAGGCATACAAAGCGAGCTCTGTCCAATTGTGAAGCTTGGAAACCCAGTAATTAAAGGGTACAGAAGGGTCGGTTGGGAAGCTGGTACTGTCACTGACATACTCATTCACCATGTTGGAAAATTGTTGTCTCCTAGTCAAGGTGACCGTAGGCATGATCCGTTGTTGATCGGAAGGTCTGTTGAACATCGCCCAGTTGGTGGACATCTTACCCCCACCTCTTCTTGACATTGATGACGTTTGTGTCAAAACCAAAGGCTGCTGTTGCAAAGAGCTGGTTCTTCGGGGTATAGCGGAGTCAGACGGTGATATGGACAGCAAATGGTCAACAACAACACTCTTGAAAAAATCCATGGTTAAGCCCCTGGGTGACTGCAACAGCAGCGATGGAAATTTGTCTTTGTATCTGGGGTCCAAAAAGGTTGACAACCAGTAGAGGTTGCTGGCATATATGTGAATGACGCGTGGATCTTGGGAGACACATTGAGACATTACGTCAGCCATGTGTGCTAAGCTGCAAAGACTCATCTCCTCGCTTGCAACAGAATGAGGATCACTACGCATCATGGCCTCTACATCAGTCTCCGCCTCCTCCTCTTCAGCCCACCCATGCTGTACCGACATAAACGTAGGGTTGGGAGTACCATCAGGGTTCACATCAGTACCACAGAAAAATGAATCTTCTTCATCATCACCCTCATCACCTTCTTCTTCCAGACCCAATGTAGCCTGCTGATATTGGCTTGGCTGGCTAGGATCAGCGATGTTAAATTCTGGCTCCATAGCCATCCGCTGGGCCCTCAAAGATTCTGTTTTCAGATTCAGGAGCGATTCTTTAAGCAAACAGAGCATGGGGATGGTGAGACTGATAATGGACTGATCACCGCTGACAAGTTTGGTGCAGTATTCAAAGTTCTCCAGCAACTCGCAAAGATCAGCGATCCAGACCCACTCGAAAGTACTAATGTGTCTGGTCTGACTTCCGTGGTGACGGGCATGTTGCAGCTGATATTCCGCTATTGCCCTCTGCTGCTCATTAAACCTTGCCAACATATGGAATGTTGAGTTCCATCTCGTCGGCATGTCGCAAATTAGCCGGTGTTTAGGCAAATTTAATTTGTTTTGAAGGGCTGAAAGACTGGCAACTGCTGTGTACGAATGTCTAAATTGGGCGCAAATTCGCCTCACCTTCTCGAGTAGGTCAGATAACTCGGGGTATATTTTCAGGAATTTCTGAACTATTAGGTTCAGCACGTGAGCCAGGCAAGGCACGAGAACAAGGTTACCGTGCTTTAGTGCCGCCACAAGGTTTCGTCCATTATCGCTCACAACAAGACCTGGTTTTAGTTGCAGTGGGGTCAGCCACTCATCAGTCTGTTGCTTAAGACCCTTCCACAGCTCAGTTGCAGTGTGAGGTGTGTCACCTAGACAGATAAGCTTCAGAAGAGCCTGTTGTCACCTTGCTGAAGCACTACTGCAAAGCTCCCAACTTGGACGTGATGGTGCGGTCAGCTCAGCAGTGGACAAGGAAGTTGCAGAAGCAGATTGTGTACTGGACATATATGATGAGGCAGCCACCCGGAATGATGTTGTGCCCGCTATTCGTGGAGTTGGTAGTATCTCACATGGCCACTTTGCGAAGTTGGGACACTGTCCACCAGGTTGATCCAGTGAGCCGTTACTGAGATGTATCTGCCCTGTCCACAATTACTTGTCCACGTGTCCGTTGTTAGGTGGACTTTGGCGGTTACAGCATTTGGTAGTGCACGCTTTAAGTTGTTAACAATGTGCTGGTGTAACGCGGGGACGGCACTACGTGAGAAAAAGTAGCGGCTGGGTACAGAGTATCGTGGTGCTGCCACAGCCAACAACTCCCGAAAAGACTCTGTACCCACAAGCCTAAACGGCAGCATTTCCACAGCTAACAACTTTGCAATTTTTGCAGTCACTTTTTGGGAAAATGGGTGTGTCGATTGGTACTTCGCTGCCTTTCATACAGCTGTGGCACAGACAATTGGACGTTTGGCGCACACTGACCAGTGGCTTGACCTACTGTCATGTCTCTCTTGTACCGCAGCTTGGGAGGAGAACTTTGAGCAGGAGCTGATTCCTGAACACTAGCTGGTGAAGGATGGATCTGAGGTGGCCTGGAAGTGTTGGGATCAGAAGGCACTGATTGTGAAACCCTGATGGGCCGAACCACTGAATTGGGTGCTTAACAGACATATGCTTACGCATACTGCTGGTGCTCATGTTTCTTTTCCCAGGCCTCTGCTTAGCCTTGCATGGCAGATGTTACAGATAACCATATTTGGTACAGATGTGGCATCCTTAAAAAATTGCCCACAATGGCTTTTCGTCCTTTATGTTGAATTGGAGGCAGAGGAGGATGACTCTGTACAACACAACTGTTGACACAGTTTGGGCAACTGTGTTTACAGTTTGTGCAACAGTTGGTACACTTTGTGCAACAGTTGACACAATTTGGGCAACTGTTGTCACAGTTTGTGTTCTGGAGAAAGGAGTAAGCCTTGGTGCTTTTGGCGGTGGTACATAGCCACTTTCCTCCTCCTGGCTGCTCTGTTGGCTATGCATGCCAAGAGTCCAGTAGGATCTGTGGTCTCATCATCCACGCCTTCCTCTTCAAAGTCTTCTGGATAACGTGACTGAGCAGGCTGGCCATATGAGATGTGTGTCTCATCATCGTCATCATCATCCACCTCCTGAGATGCTGTATGCCTTTGCTGAAAGTGGCTTTCTTCAGTACGAGGTGCTTCAAAACTTTGGCCATGAATAGACATTACATCTTCTTGAAGTATCTCGTCAGGCAGTGACAAAGAAAGGCCAGATGCAATCGAGGGCTGATAAGAACCAAATAAATCATCGGAGTGACCAAGGTCGCACTCCAAGTTTTGCTCTGGCTGCCGATGGGTTGAGGAAATAGGAAGACTTTGAGGATTGGATGGCCCTGCGTTGTCTGTAGCGACACTAGACTGTGTTGGCAAGGACGATTGTGTACTGCAAGAACCAGTGGTCGAGGTGTTATCAGCCATCCAAGATGTTATCTGGTCATGCTCTTCCGGCCTCAAGACACGTTTTTGTTGAGTACAGGGAATTTTAGACGTGAGAAAGAGAGATCTATCAATCCTCGTCTGTCTACCTGTACCAGTGCCTTCTTGGGCACGACTGCTACGGCCACGACCTCGTCCCCGTCCCTTTGCAACCTCTTTTTTGGGAAATTGTGGTTTTTGTGACATTGTTGACAAATGCACAGCCACCGAGATGGAGTTAGGTGTTGCTGTAGGCGTCACCTGCTGGCGGGTTAAGTGTGTGCTAACACTTGTCAGTGAAGCAGCACACTAATCCCTGAAAAAATTATTTAGTGCGCACAGCCACCGAGATAGAGTTAGGTGTTGCTGTAGGCGTCACTGCTGGCGGGTTAAGTGTGTGCTAACACTTGTCAGTGAAGCAGCACACTAGTCCCTGAAAAAATTATTTAGTGCGCACAGCCACCGAGATGGAGTTAGTGTTTCGTAGGCTACACTGCTGGCGGTAAGTGTTGCTAACCACATTTCTGTGAGCAGCAACCTAGTCCCTGAAAAAATTATTTGTGCCACAGCCACCGAGATGGAGTAAGGTGTTCTGATGATTCACTGCATGGGAGTTAAGTGTGTGTAACACTTGTCAGTGAAACACACACTAGTCCTGAAAAATATTAGTGCGCAACACCGAGATGCAGTTAGGTGTTGCTGTAGGCGTCACCTGCTGGCGGGTTAAGTGTGTGCTAACACTTGTCAGTGAAGCAGCACACTAGTCCCTGAAAAAATTATTTAGTGCGCACAGCCACCGAGATAGAGTTAGGTGTTGCTGTAGGCGTCACCTGCTGGCGGGTTAAGTGTGTGCTAACACTTGTCAGTGAAGCAGCACACTAGTCCCTGAAAAAATATTTTAGTGTGCACAGCCACCGAGATGGAGTTAGGTGTTGCTGTAGGCGTCACCTGCTGGCGGGTTAAGTGTGTGCTAACACTTGTCAGTGAAGCAGCACACTAGTCCCTGAAAAAATTATTTAGTGCGCACAGCCACCGAGATGGAGTTAAGTGTTGCTGTAGGCATCACCTGCTGGCGGGTTAAGTGTGTGCTAACACTTGTCAGTGAAACAGCACTTAGTCCCTGAAAAAAATATTTAGTGCGCACAGCCACCGAGATGCAGTTAGGTGTTGCTGTAGGCGTCACCTGCTGGCGGGTTAAGTGTGTGCTAACACTTGTCAGTGAAGCAGCACACTAGTCCCTGAAAAAATTATTTAGTGCGCACAGCCACCGAGATAGAGTTAGGTGTTGCTGTAGGCGTCACCTGCTGGCGGGTTAAGTGTGTGCTAACACTTGTCAGTGAAGCAGCACACTAGTCCCTGAAAAAATTATTTTAGTGCGCACAGCCACCGAGATAGAGTTAGGTGTTGCTGTAGGCGTCACCTGCTGGCGGGTTAAGTGTGTGCTAACACTTGTCAGTGAAGCAGCGCACTAGTCCCTGAAAAAATTATTTAGTGCGCACAGCCACCGAGATGGAGTTAGGTGTTGCTGTAGGCGTCACCTGCTGGCGGGTTAAGTGTGTGCTAACACTTGTCAGTGAAGCAGCACACTAGTCCCTGAAAAAATTATTTAGTGCGCACAGCCACCGAGATGGAGTTAGGTGTTGCTGTAGGCGTCACCTGCTGGCGGGTTAAGTGTGTGCTAACACTTGTCAGTAAAGCAGCACACTAGTCCCTGAAAAAATTATTTAGTGCGCACAGTCACCGAGATAGAGTTAGGTGTTGCTGTAGGCGTCACCTGCTGGCGGGTTAAGTGTGTGCTAACACTTGTCAGTGAAGCAGCACACTAGTCCCTGAAAAAATTATTAAGTGCGCACACGTAGTCGCACAAGTAGGTGGCGTACGTGCTATTTGCAGGTAGAGCAGCAACGCACTGATCTGCCACAGACAAAATAAAGCTGAAGGGGTTTTTAGGACCCAAAATCTATCAGGTGCAAAAAAATTGTAAATAGTACCTCAGCTAAGCCTCTGACTTCAGCTATTAGTACAGCTGAGTGAGTAGGCTAAGCTATGAGGTCGGTCCTGTGAGCATTGTAAGGCTGCTCCTCCCTGCCTGCCTACAGTCCTCTACACAGTACTCCTCTGTCCTCCTGGTAGCTCTCACAAGAGCTGTTTGGGTTAAATAAAAGGAATGTTTAAGGTTCCCTACACTGACTGACAATCCCTATGATCTGCTCCAGCATCTACCTCACCCTGCTCTAGCTCAGATCTTCACAGGAATGTGCCCAAAATGGTGGTGGCAAGGCTTATATACATCCTTGCCTGTCATACATGACATAGGCATCACGATGGACAGAAACCAATCATAGTCCTGCCACAACCAACATGGCTGTGGCATTACTGAATATGATTGGCTAACGTGCTTGTCCATCTTCACAAGTTTTCTGACCTAACACGCTAGGCTGTCTCGGAAGTTTTGTCGGAACATAACAGATTCTGTATTCGCGAGTCCCGAATACAGAATACAGGACTCGGATTCGTAGACTCGCTCAGAATCGCTAAGACTCGCTCAGACTCGCTGATGACAGCGAGTATTCGTGAAGCGGTGCAATTCTTTAAACGATTTGGGGAGATTCAAGCTACATAGTGATGTGATATAGTGAGTCTAGCGAGTGAGAAAAAGTAAACTCTGACAAAACTAGGATTGCCATTGACTTGCATTGGACTCGTTACTGTGCGAGTAATCGCTGGGAAACTCGCAGAGTACCGAGTCCTGCGAGTCCCTTACTACTCGCCGAGTAACGAGTCCTAGCGAGTAGACTCGCCCATCCCTAATGAAAAGTTTTTTGGAGAAAAAAATGTTATGAATTATTTATATGGGAAATTTTGTAACATGTATTACCGTATATACTCGAATATAAGCCGAGTTTTTCAGCACAATTTTTATGCTGAAAAGTGCCCCCCTCGGCTTATACTCCAGTCACTCGGTATTTGCTGTGGGGGGCCTGTGACCGGGGGCTGGAGGAGGCAGTAGGGGGCCGCAGTGACCGCTGGAGGTTACGTGGAGCTGCTCATTAATGTAATGAATATGCACTGCATCCCCCTGTCCATGAGCGGAGCGGCGGGAGGAGCGGTGCATATTGCACTACACTGGCCCTCATCAGTGATATACAGCCCCCCTCCTTAGTATCTGTCCCCCAGGCTGCGGCACCTGTTAAAATAACAAACATTTTATACATTACCTTTCCTGCGACTCCTTGCTGACACCGCCTTGTCCTCCGGGCTCCCTGCTTCTTCCTGCTGGTGTCATATGACCGACGCAGCAGCGATGACGTCATCGCTGCTGTGTCGGCCACAGCAATAGAAGCCGACACAAGCAGTAAGAAGCAGGGAGACTGGAGGACACGGCGGTGCCAGCAAGGAGTCGCCGGAAAGGTAAAGTATAAAATGTTTGTTATTTTAATGTGTGCCGCAGCATGGGGGCCAGATGCTAAGGAGTGGGGGCTGTATATCACTGATGGGGGCCTGTATACTAAGGAGGGGGCCTGTATACTAAGGAGGGGGCCTGTATACTACTGCTGGGGGCCTGTATACTACTGCTTGGGGGGCTCTATATACCGGAATGGGGGGCTATATAACAGGATGGGGATCTGCTGCATTTCTCACCCTAGGCTTACACTTGAGTCAATAAATTTCCCTAGTTTTGGAGGGTAAAATTAGGGGCCTCGGCTTATACTCGGGTCGGCTTATATTCGAGTATATACGGTATATGCAATTCTTGTATAAATAAGTTTTATATTATATAATGCGCTAATGGCCGCTTTACACGTCCCGATATCGTTGTCCAACAACGATAAAAAGTCACGTGGTTCGGCCGTTGCCGCCGATATCGTTCGTGCGTTGTGTGGTGTAAATGACCAATTCAATGCAAGAACGATGCCAAAACGATATTGGGGGAGAATTGTGCGGGCTCTCCAACTGGCCGATATTGGATGGACGATCTGGCAGGATCGTGCTGTGTGACAGCCCAACAACGATTTGGAGTACAACTTCCCCTATTCTCTCCCATGTTAAATGGTCGTTCCCTGGTTCGCTTGTACAAGGGAGCGTACACATCGCAGTTGTGTTGCCTGCCGATATCTCCCTGTGTGACAGCTCCTATGCGATCTTGAATTACTGCCAAAAATATGCGCACTCCTGTGCCGTTGTATCCAATATCGGGATGATATCGGGACGTGTAAAGTGGCAATTAGTGTAAAATGGAAAGAAGGATAATATTGCATTTAGTTTATGGTAATTATTCTCATTTGAGTGTTTGGGTTTCTCCAAAAATGTGATGTTCTCTGTAAAAATGAGAACATTTGGAGTGCTTTATCGCTTAATATGAATTATAGTGATGGGCGAATCCTAAATTACTCGGAATCGCTTGACTCTAGCGAGTCCGAGCCCAGGACTCGCTACTCGTTGCGAGTCTAGCGAGTCCAATGTTAATGAATGGGGAAGCGAGTAATAGCGAGTAGTGTGAGATTTACAAATCGCAGATGTGTCTCGGAAGCTTCAGCCTGAAGCAATCCTAGTTTTGTCATTTATTTGCATTGCTCGTTTACTTTGTAAGTAATCGCTGACTCGCACAGATAAGAGTCCTGTCTCCTCTGTGCTGGCTGCCCCAGCTCCAGGGTCCTAGAGCCTGCCTGCTGCCTGATGTAGCAGAGCTGAGATTGTTCTCAGTCTGCTCAATCCCTGTGTACAGACATGAATGTCTGTGCACAGAGATGATGTAGCAGAGCTGAGATTGTTCTCAGTCTGCTCATTCCCTGTGCATAAAGATCTATATCTATACACAGGGGATGTAGCAGAGAGGACATCGCGTTTTGGACTGCGTCGGACGGAAGAGGATTTTTTTAATTAAAGATGGAGTCCCTAATGGCTTTTTTTTTTATTTCTAATAAAAATTTTTCTTTGTGTTGTGTTTTTTTTAAAACAATTTAATAGAAATTCATGGCGGTCATGTCTAATATTGGCGTGACCACCATAAATTTCGGGCTTAGGGCCAGCTGATAATACAAAGCTGGCCCTAACCTCTTTATTACCCAGCGTGCCACCGCTACCAGGGCCGCTGGAAGAGCGGGGTTCAGCGTCAGAGGATGGCGCTTCAATGAACGCGCCATCTTCTGGGGCGGCTGCGGGCTGCAATTTGCAGCGGGGGGTGCCCAGAAAGCTTGGGCATCCCTGCGCTGCGGATTCCAGCCCCCAGCTGCTTAGCTGTACCTGGCTAGACATAGAAATTGCGCGGAGCCCCACGCAATTTTTTTAAATTATTTCATGAAATTCTGAGATTCTGACTCTGACTCTGAGACTCTGACTCTGAAATTCATTAAATAATTTTAAAAAAATGCGTGGGGCTCCGCGCAATTTCTATGTCTAGCCAGGTACAGCTAAGCAGCTGAGGGCTGGAATCCGCAGCGCAGGGATGCCCAAGCTTTCTGGGCACCCCCCGCTGCAAATTGCAGCCCGCAGCCGCCCCAGAAGATGGCGCGTTCATTGAAGCGCCATCCTCTGGCGCTGAACCCCGCTCTTCCAGCGGCCCTGGTGGCGGTAGCACGCTGGGTAATAAAGGGGTTAATACCAGCTTTGTTATACAAGCTGGTATTAAGCCCGAGATTCTTAATGTCAGGCCACGTTTGACCCAGCCACTAAGAATCTCCAATAAAGGGTTAAAAAAACACAGAGAAAATTTTTTATTTGAAATAAAAAAAAAAGCCATTAGGGACTCCATCTTTAATTAAAAAAATCCTCTTCCGTCCGACGTAGTCCAAAACGCGATGTCCTCTCTGCTACATGCACAGGGAATGAGCAGACTGAGAATAATCTCAGCACTGCTACATCATCTCTGTGAGCAGGCAGGTTCTAGGACCCTGGAGCTGCACAGAGAAGACAGCTGGACTCGGCTCGCAAAGAAACAGCAGTTACTTTGCGAGTCTCCCTGCTATCACTGGCACAGTAGCCAGTGATGACTCGCACGAGTCCAATGCAAACAATGGCAATCCTAGTTTTGTCAGCGTTTCTGACAAAACTAGGATTGATATTGATTTGCATTGGACTCGTGCGAGTCATCACTGGGAAACTCGCAGAGTACCGAGTCCTGCGAGTCCCTTACTACTCGCCGAGTAACGAGTCCTAGCGAGTAGATTCGCCCATCCCTAATGAATTAAGTAATGTTTTACATAATTTATGTCAATGTACTACGTATATGGAATACATAACGTATGCAATTTATTTTTACAACTGCAGCAGTTTTTCTCTCCAGCATAGATATAGTTAAAATGAAAAGACTACTGCATAGCAGTCTATCCGGATTGTAATCAATGGTGAATGATAACACATGTGGTAAAGGGGTGGAATGTAAGCTTTTGTTTCTCTATATACAGTTGTGGCCAAAAGTATTGACACCCCTGCAATTCTGTCAGATAATACTCAGTCTTCCTTGAAAATGATTGCAATCACAAATTCTTTGGTATTATTATCTTCATTTAATTTGTCTTCAATGAAAAAACACAAAAGAGAATGAATAGTGATGGGCGAGTCCTAAATTACTCGGAATCGCTTGACTCTAGCGAGTCCGAGCCCGGGACTCGCTACTCGTTGCGAGTCTAGCGAGTCCAATGTTAATGAATGGGGAAGCGAGTAATAGCGAGTAGTGTGCGATTTACAAATCACAGATGTGTCTCGGAAGCTTCAGCCTGAAGCAATCCTAGTTTTGCCATTGATTTGCATTGTACTCGTTTACTGTGCAAGTAATCGCTGGGAAACTCGCACAGATAAGAGTCCGGCTGTCTCCTCTGTGCTGGCTGCCGCAGCTCCAGGGTCCTAGGGCCCGCCTGCTGCCTGATGTAGGAGAGCTGAGATTGTTCTCAGTCTGCTCATTCCCTGTGCATAGACATCTATATCTATGCACAGGGGATGTAGCAGAAAGGACATCGCGTTTTTGACTGCGTCGGACGGAAGAGGATTTTTTTAATTAAAGATGGAGTTTATTTCTAATAAAAAATTTTCTCTGTGTTGTGTTTTTTTTAAAACAATTTAATAGAAATTCATGGCGGTCATGTCTAATATTGGCGTGACCGCCATAAATTTCGGGCTTAGGGCCAGCTGATAATACAAAGCTGGCCCTAACCTCTTTATTACCCAGCGTACCACCGCCACCAGGGCCGCTGGAAGAGCGGGGTTCAGCGCCAGAGGATGGCGCTTCAATGAACGCGCCATCTTTTGGGGCGGCTGCGGGCTACAATTTGCAGCGGGGGGTGCCCAGACAGCTTGGGCATCCCTGCGCTGCGGATTCCAGCCCCCAGCTGCTTAGCTGTACCTGGCTAGACATAGAAATTGCGCGGAGCCCCCACGCATTTTTTTTAATTATTTCATGAAATTCATGAAATAATTAAAAAAAAGGGCTCCCCTATATTCTTGTGTCTGGCCAGGTACAAATAGGCACCTGGGGGTTGGGGGCAGCCCGTCGCTGCCTGCTGGATCTGACTGGTTCCAGAAATACGGCGAAGCCCATGTAATTTTTTTTCTGAAAAATCAATAAAACAATCCTACAAAAGGGACTGCATCTTTATTAACCCCTCGCCCATGGTCCAGGGTTAATAAAGATGCAGTCCCTTTTATTTACATTGTTTTATGGATTTGCCAGAAAAAAATTTCACGTGGGCTTCGCCGTATTTCTGGAACCAGCCGGATCCAGCAGGCAGCGACGGGCTGCTCCTAACCCCCAGGTGCCTATTTGTACCTGGCCAGATACAATAATATAGGGGAGCCCTTTTTTTTATTATTTCATGAATTTCATGAAATAATAAAAAAAAAATGCGTGGGGCTCCGCGCAATTTCTATGTCTAGCCAGGTACAGCTAAGCAGCTGGGGGCTGGAATCCGCAGCGCAGGGATGCCCAAGCTTTCTGGGCACCCCCCGCTGCAAATTGCAGCCTGCAGCCGCCCCAGAAGATGGCGTGTTCATTGAAGCGCCATCCTCTGGCGCTGAACCCCGCTCTTCCAGCGGCCCTGGTGGCGGTGGCACGCTGGGTAATAAAGGGGTTAATACCAGCTTTGTTATACAAGCTGGTATTAAGCCCGAGATTCTTAATGTCAGGCCACGTTTGACCTAGCCACTAAGAATCTTCAATAAAGGGTTAAAAAAACACAACACAGAGAAAATTTTTTATTAGAAATAAAAAAAAAAGCCATTAGGGACTCCATCTTTAATTAAAAAAATTCTCTTCCGTCCGACGTAGTCCAAAACACGATGTCCTCTCTGCTACATCCCCTGTGCATAGATATAGATGTCTATGCACAGGGAATGAGCAGACTGAGAACAATCGCAGCTCTGCTACATCATCTCTATGAGCAGGCGGGCTCTAGGACCCTGGAGCTGCGGCAGCCTGCACACAGAGCAGACAGCTGGACTCGGCTCGCAAAGTAACAGCAGTTACTTTGCGAGTTTCCCAGAGATTACTCGCACAGTAATCAGACCAATGCAAGTCAAAGGCAATCCTAGTTTTGTCAGAGTCTCTGACAAAACTAGGATTGATATTGATTTGCATTGGACTCGTTGCTGTGCGAGTAATCCCTTACTACTCGCCGAGTAACGAGTCCTAGCGAGTAGATTCGCCCATCCCTAAGAATGAAGCAAAAAGCAAAACATTGATCATTTCACACAAAACTCCAAAAATGGGCCAGACAAAAGTATTGGCACCCTCAGCCTAATACTTGGTTGCACAACCTTTAGCCAAAATAACTGCGATCAACCGCTTCCGGTAACCATCAATGAGTTTCTTACAATGCTCTGCTGGAATTTTAGACCATTCTTCTTTGGAAAACTGCTCCAGGTCCCTAATATTTGAAGGGTGCCTTCTCCAAACTGCCATTTTTAGACCTCTCCACAGGTGTTCTATGGGACTCAGGGCTGGACTCATTGCTGGCCACCTTTGAAGTCTCCAGTGCTTTCTCTCAAACCATTTTCTAGTGCTTTTTGAAGTGTGTTTTGGGTCATTGTCCTGCTGGAAGACCCATGACCTCTGAGGGAGACCCAGCTTTCTCACACTGGGCCCTACATTATGCTGCAAAATTTGTTGGTAGCCTTCAGACTTCATAATGCCATGCACACGGTCAAGCAGTTCAGTGCCAGAGGCAGCAAAGCAACCCCAAAACATCAGGGAACCTCCGCCATGTTTGACTGTAGGGACTTTTCTTTGAATGCCTCTTTTTTTCTCCTGTAAACTCTATGTTGATGCCTTTGCCGAAAAAGCTCTACTTTTGTCTCATCTGACCAGAGAACATTCTTCCAAAACATTTTAGGCTTTCTCAGGTACGTTTTGGCAAACTCCAGCCTGGCTTTTTTATGTCTCAGGGTAAGAAGTGAGGTCTTCCTGGGTCTCCTACTATACAGTCCCTTTTCATTCAGACACCGACGGATAGTACAGGTTGACACTGTTGTACCCTCGGACTGCAGGGCAGCTTGAACTTGTTTGGATGTTAGTCGTGGTTCTTCATCCACCATCCGCACAATCTTGCGTTGAAATCTCTTGTCAATTTTTCTTTTCCGTCCACATCTAGGGAGATTAGCCACAGTGCCATGGGCTTTAAATTTCTTGATGACACTGCGCACGGTAGACACAGGAACATTCAGGTCTTTGGAGATGGACTTGTAGCCTTGAGATTGCTCATGCTTCCTCACAATTTGGTTTCCCAAGTCCTCAGACAGTTCTTTGGTCTTCTTTCTTTTCTCCATGCTCAATGTGGTACACACAAGGACACAGGACAGAGGTTGAGTCAACTTTAATCCATGTCAACTGGCTGCAAGTGTGATTTAGTTATTGCCAACACCTGTTAGGCGCCACAGGTAAGTTACAGGTGCTGTTAATTACACAAATTAGAGAAGCATCACATGATTTTTCTAACAGTGCCAATACTTTTGTCCACCCCCTTTTTTATGTTTGGTGTGGAATTATATCCCATTTTGGCTTTAGGACAATTCTTTATGTGTTTTTTCATTGAAGACAAATTAAATGAAGATAATAATAATACCAAAGAATTTGTGATTGCAATCATTTTCAGGAAGAAACTGAGTATTATCTGACAGAATTGCAGGGGTGTCAATACTTTTGGCCACAACTGTATATGTGATGTTCCCATGTTTATGTATGCTTAAGACTAAGGATTCTGTATCAGAAATGCGTCAGGCGTGGAGGAAGGGGGCTCTGCACCCCACTAATGTTCTTATGGATGACTGAATAAAGATCTGGAGATTTTAACTGCAAAAGTCTGATGCCGGAGTTTCTTTAAAAATGTGCAAAAGCGGATGTGGTAACCGGATTGCATTAAGTGCAATCCGTTTGTTCTATTGCTGCCTATGGCTGCGGATCCGGACCCGGTTTAGACCATTTTTAATGGCAAATCCAGATCCGGTTTTGAAAAACAAAACCGCAAATGTGACCCTAGCCTAAGTGCTTACTTCATACAATGATCATTTCATGCTATACAGCTGATATGATTCAAAAATGTATAAAAGAACCAATGTCTCAGTCAGTTAGTGATGAGCACACCCATGGATGTTCGGGTACGCCTGTTTTCAGAGTTGAATCAAACAGTCATGATTGGCATATTTTAACCACTGAGCTACAGTATATTGGCAGAATTCCCCCAAGGAAACAATTTTAAATAAAGGCCCCTATAGAGCCTGTTTTCACAATTCACCCACAAAGCACCCAGAACCGCTTTAAGGGTGCGTTCACACACTGCGTATTTGCTGCATATTTTTATGCGAGTGCTGTTGCAGTTTTCTGAGCCAAAACCAGGAGTAGAACAATCAGAGTAAAAGTCTAATAGAAACAAGTGCTCCACTTCTGGATTTTATTACCCACTACTGGTTTTGGCTACAAAAACTGCAAGAGCACTCGTGTAAAAATACACAGCAAATACGCAGTGTGTGAACGCACCCTAAAATGATATAGAATAAAAAGAAAAAAATAAGGTTTGAATCAAGAGGAGGAGGTCCAAATGAAGTAGGAGGTTGAGGCAGATGTGGTGGTGTAGGTCAAAAAAGTGTCAACACTTTTTTTGGGGTAGGCATTGTAATTTTTTTTCTATTTTTTTTTTGTTTTGTTTAGGAAAATAACTTATATTATGCTAGAAACTCCAACCAAAAAAATAGAATCAGAAGGTAAAAGTCCAATTGGAGGAAGTTGAGGCACACATGGCAGTGTAGGTCAAAAGAGTGCAATACAACATAGGAAAGGAAGAAGAAAAGTTCCAGCACCAGACGACGTCTTTTCATTAAAATCTTCAATATTTTATTTCCATGTCAAGAATAAAACATTGTGCGAGGACGCAGCCCCTAAACACCCAGGCGTTTAGGGGCTGCGTCCCCGCACAATGTTTTATTCTTGACATGGAAATAAAATATTGAAGATTTTAATGAAGAGACATCGTCTGGTGCTGGAACTTTATTCCTTTGCTATTGCTAATGAGTGGTATCCAGCTACTTGTTCCTGGCACCTGTTTTCATCTTTATCCGGGGAGGCACCACTAATCCCCTTCCCTGCTCCCAGTATGACGTTGCAATAAAAGATAGCCAACGCTTTTTTGGATAGGGAAATAGAATTTTTTTTTCTGTTTTGGTTTTGATTTTGTTTCCAAAAACTTTATTTTTGGAGACCCCAAAGAATACAAATATAGTATACCAATGGATCGGTGCATGAGGTAAAATTGTCTAGTCAGCCAAAGGTACATAAAATTCCTGTGTGATCTATGATTTAATTCATTTTAATGAAAGTGCGCTTGTCCATATTGACAGAAGAAAGATCAATGCGGCTGTCTGTGAATGACCCCTGCCGTGATAAACACATCTTGAGACAGTATACTTGCAGCAGGGGAGGCAAGCATCTCCAAGATCTATTGGGTAAGCTAAACCCATGAGTCCAATTTTTAGACACAGAAATTAAATGATGTAGATCCACCAGTTAGTATTTGATAGACCTGTGGACACCTACTCTTCCTTAATATTATAGAAACGCTGCTTTTACTAATACGAACCATATTAAATGATGAAGACACATGTAGTGGAGTGTTGCAGATGAATTTTTGCCACATTTCAGCCATAATAACCCTCCTTTCATAGGTGGTGCCAGTGCACTGCTTCTTTGGCCACTCCTCCTCCTCCTCCTTTGCCTTGTTCTTTCACTGCCATAAAGTAGAGCCTTTAGCATTATGTGCTTATATTCATACATTTTATGATCCAGCTCCAGTGACGAAAGTAATGATGGTACGATGTCTTTGTAGTGTGGATGCAGCAGAGTGGCCCCTGTGTAATTAGCACTGGTCAGAATTCTGGCAACTCGGTGGTCATTGTGCAAGCACAGCAGCATGTACTGGCTCGTGTGTGCCAAGCTGCTTAGAGGTAATGACAAGCTGTCTTCGGTCAGAGGTGTGTTGGCTGTGTTCTCTGTATCCCCCCAGCCTAAGATCCAGTCATACTCCTGAGAAACGTTCAGTACCATTCTGCTATGTAGATGGTTTCTCCTCCTCCTCTTTTTCTGAAACTGTCCCCTGGCTGAAAACTTGTGGACACTCCCACTTTCGGGACAAAAATCCAACCTTGTAGCCCTGTGTGGATGACAGACCAGATAATGGTGTCAATGTTCCCTGTTCCTCTTGCTCCTCTTCCTCTTCTTCTACCACCTTATATATAATGGCCTCGAGCATTTTTTTCATGCAGGCATACAAATGATATAGTACAGCTACTGTAGTGTCATTGTGGCACCCTGGCACTTGTTGGGCACCACAGAACTCCTTGGGACATGAATGGAGTAATAACAGCAAAGCAATACTCACAAAACAACACAAACACTTACATCACTTTAGAACATCTGGTTTCACCCCAAGCCTCTAGGGGGAGCTCCACTGCTCACTTTGAACCAGTTCCCCTATAAATAGGGTCTTGGAGGGAGAAACACCAGAGTGTGCAGACGCTAGAAGAGCTGCAGGTTGTGTGTAATCTCTGGCATTCTGAGACACACACAGGCCCAACCAGCCCACCTAGCAAGTCAGAAGACCCTTGCAATTGGGGTAAGAGGAAAAGGAGAAGCACCTCTCAGGGACACCAGAGTGATCATAAGTCTCTCCCTTATCCACCGGTTACTGGAACCGAAGCTGTGGGAACTACATAGCCACCACAGAGAACCAGCATATTTCACAGGGAGTCTAGCCCCCTGTTCACCTGCCGCACCTACCAACGAGAGCCCAGGGAAGAGGATAGAATTATCATCACCCTTTTACAGTGCCCTCAGTGCAGCTACCCAGGTGAAATCCGTTCCATTGAACATACTGCCCGGTCCGGCTGGATTCCACATCCACCCTGACCTTAGCCTTAGAAGACAGAGAAAGGAAGCTTACACTAACTGCTTGCTGTGAACCTCCAGGAGTGTTGACTTCACTTTCCCCGTCTATCGTGCCTGATTACCACCAGTAAAGGTACCTAAAAGACTTTGGAGTGTCTCGTCTGATTCCTGAGCCTAACAGCAGTATTACCGAAGCTGCCTCACAACATCTTGTGCAGCTCCTGGCTCCGGGGACTCCCGCTCGTCCTGTGGGGAGCGTTCCATCTTGCTACATAACATCCCCCGGAGGCCCAGCAGCGCCGGTGAAATCACCGGAACACCCGCAGGTGGCGTCACAAGACAATTAATCCCCTTATTGTTCAGCCATCCCCCTATTGATCTGGACCGCCGGGCCCCACAGCCGCAGGCGCGGTTCCGTGACAAGGAGAGTCAACGCCTGCGACGTGCAGAACCCGGCTACGTGAGTCATCATCAGTGCTAACCATGTTGGTGGAGTATTCAAACCAGTGCAGTCTCTCCAGCATATGCAAGGTGAACTGCCATCTTGTTGGTATGTCGCATATAAGGTAGTAAGCAATAAAGCAGAAATGACACTGCAGTGCAAATTGGTGTGCAGCAGCATGGTGAAAATGCCAAAAGTGTGTAGAGATTGCCTGCATTTTTACCAGCATCTCTGACACATGTTGGTAATTTGCACCACCAAATTCAGCACATGCACCAGGCTTCGGATTGGAGCATATAGGTGGTTTGAGCTGATCAATCTCTGCCAGTTGTAATTATTCCTGGAGTTTTCCACATCTCTCCCTGGTTTCTTCCTGCTCTGCTGAATCCTTGCAAGCTAAGTGCATGGGTTTTTGTTATTTTGTGGCAGACATGTTGTGTGCATGAGGATCTGCTTATTGCTTGTCTTACTCTGAGTTGTGGGTTGATATTTAGTCTGCATATTTGTTAACCTGCTCTCAGTTAGGAAGTTTTCTTCCTAGGTATCAATTGCTATTCACTGTTGTCTGCTGCTTCCAATTTTGCTGGTGTTAGAACCTATTTATTCAAGTTTGTTTCACAGAAGTTCCTGCAGATATAGAGGGCGCGAGTCTTAGCAGACTCAGGGTTAATTTTTGGTACTATCTGCTGTTGGAGGTTTTTGATAGTATTTTTAATACTAGCCACAATAGTATTCCATCCTGTCCTTACTAACTAGCTAGTGTGGCCTCTTTTGCTAAACTCTATTATCTGCCTGTGTGTGTTTTTTCCTCTCCTGTTTCCCAGTCAATATATGTGGGGGCTTGCTATTCTTTTGGGGTTCTGCTCTGAGGCAAAATAGACTTTCCTGTTTCCATCTTTAGGGGTAGCTAGTTCTCCGGCCGTGTCGAGGTGTCTAGGGCATGGTTAGTTACATCCCACGGCTACTTCTAGTTGTGGTATTTAGTCAGGGACTGCGGTCAGTACAGTTGCTAACTACTTCTGTGAAGTCTGTTTATGTTTCTCCTAGGTCATCTAATCAGAACAGTACAACTGGCCATACAGACAAAAATGAGTTACGTGCATCTCAGAAGAAGGGAAGAGAGGTGTTGAAGCATTTTTTATTCTGTAGTTGTTTTTTTTCTTCCCTCTTTTACTTTGGGTGACTGTGGAGTCTTGTGCCAGTATGAGTGTCCAGGAACTAGCTTCTCGTTTAGACCAGCTTGCTGCTAGGGTAAAGGGAATTTCTGATTATATTGTTCAGACTCCAGTTTTGGAACCGAAAATTCCTACTCCAGATTTGTTTTTTGGTGATAGGTCCACATTTTTGGGTTTGAAAAATAATTGTAAATTGTATTTTGCTCTGAGACCTCGGTCCTCTGGTGATTCCGTTCAGCAGGTTAAAATTGTTATCTCCCTACTGTGTGGTGATCTGCAGGATTGGGCATTTTCTCTCGATTCTAAGGATCCAGATTTACTTAGGCTGCCTTCACACTGCGGCAGTGTCCGGTCCGGGGCTGTCAGAAGTGACAGCCTGGAGCGGAGTTTTCCTCCATAGAATCCTGTCGGGCTGCACGGAGCTGGATCCCGGCGGGTGGTAATTAGCTGCTATCCGGCTGCCAGCTCGCCGGATGAATCGTGCAGAAGTGGGGATTTTCTGCCGATTCCAAAAACGTTGCATGCACCGGTTTTGGAATCGGCAGAAAATCCCCACTTCTGCACGATTCATCCGGCGACACAGCAGCCGGATAGCAGCTAATTAACACCCGCCGGGATCCAGCTCCGTGCAGCCCGACAGGATTCT
This sequence comes from Allobates femoralis, assembly GCA_033576535.1. NCBI lineage: Eukaryota > Metazoa > Chordata > Amphibia > Anura > Aromobatidae > Allobates > Allobates femoralis. The sequence continues at coordinate 282,914,855 of JARQOC010000002.1, read as the reverse complement.
ATGGAGGAAAACTCCGGTCCAGGCTGTCACTTCTGACAGCCCCGGACCGGACGCTGCCGCAGTCTGAAGGCAGCCTTACTGTGCACTAATTTTTTCAGGCTTTGGGTTTACGTTATGATGAAGCAAACTCTGTAGATCAAGCTGAAAAGACCTTGTTTGTCCTGTCTCAGGGTCAAGAGGTGGTGGAATTGTATTGTCAAGAATTCAGAAAATGGTCTGTGTTAACTAAATGGAATGATGATGCTGCGGCGGTGCTTTTCAGAAAGGGCCTTTCTGACTCCGTTAAGGATGTTATGGTGGGGTTTCCCACGCCTTTGGGTCTGAAAGTTTCTATGTCTCTGGCCATTCAGATTGATCGGCATCTGCAGGAGCACAGAACTGTCCACTCCGGAATGTTGTCCACAGAGCAGACTCCTGAGCCGATGCAGTGTGATAGGATTCTATCATGAACTGAAAGACAAGGATTTAGACACCAGAATAGGTTGTGTTTTACTGTGGAGATGCTTCTCATGTTATTTCTGTCTGCCTCAAACGGGCACAGAGGATTGCTAGTTCATTTACCATCAGTACTATACAACCTAAGTTTTTATTATCTGTGTCTTTGATTTGTTCCTTGTCATCATTTTCTGTGATGGCATTTGTGGATTCAGGCGCCGCCTTAAACTTGATGAATTTTGAGTTTGCCAGGCATTGTGGCTTCCCCATGCAGACATTACGGGACCCTATTCCATTAAGTGGGATTGCTGCTACGCCTTTGGATCAAAATAAGCCCCAGTTTTGGACGCAGGTCACAATGTGCATGGCACCAGCTCATCAGGAGGATTGTCGATTTCTGGTTTTGCATAATCTGCATGATGTGGTTGTGCTGGGTTTTCCGTGGTTGCAGGTCCATAATCCTGTTTTGGATTAGAAGTCTATGTCCGTGACTAGCTGGGGTTCTCAGGGGGTACAGGATGTCATTCCTTTGATGTCTATCTACTCTTCGCCCTTGGAGATTCCTGAATTTCTGTTTGATTTTCAGGATGTTTTTGATGAGTCCAAGTCCAGTTCTCTTCCGCCACACAGGGAGTGCGACTGATTTGGTGCCAGGCTGTAAGTTTCCTAAAGGTCGACTTTTCAACTTGTCTGTGCCTGAACATGCTGCTATGCGGAGCTATCTTAAGGATTCTTTGGAAAAAGGACATATTCACCCGTCTTCTTCGCCTTTTGGGGAGTGGTTCTTTTTTGTTGCTAAAAAAGATGGCTCCCTGAGACCCTGTAATAATTATTGTCTCTTGAATAAGATCAAGGTCAAGTTTCAATACCCTCTATCTTTGATATCCGACTTGTTTTCTAGGATTAAGGGGGATGTTGGTTTACTAAGATTGACCTTAGGGGGGCATATAATCTAGTTCGTATTAAGCAGGGTCATAAATGGAAAACGGCGTTTAATACACCTGAAGGCTATTTTGAGTATTATTATTATTATTTATTTATATAGCGCCATTAGGTTTCATGGCGCTTTACATTAGGATAAGGGAGACAAGAACAAGTACACTAAATCTAGTTGATCGGGACGTACAGGTACAGGAGGGGCAGGGACCCTGTCCACAAGGGCTCGCAGTCTACGAGGGGATACAGTAGGATGGGGGAATGTCAGGTATGGGGCGGTCGCCTGGGTCTCATGGCAGGTTGTAGGCTTGACGGAATAGGTGTGTCTTGGGGTGACACTTGAAGCTTCTCAGGGTAGGAGAGTGTCTGACGTGTTCAGGCAGGGAGTTCCAGAGTAAGGCAGATGCCCAGGAGAAGTCCTGGACTCGATTGTGCGAAGAGGTGATGAGGGGGGAGCAGAGGAGGAGTTCTTGGGAGGAGCGGAGGTTGCGTGAGGGTAGGTATCGGGAGACCAGGTCGGAGATGTATGGTGGGGCCAGGTTGTGTATGGCTTTGTACGCCATGGTTAGTGTTTTGAATTGGGATCTCTTGGAGGCGGGGAGCCAGTGAAGGGCTTGGCAGAGGGGGAAGACAGGGGAGTAGCTGGAAGACAGGTAGATTAGTCGGGCAGTGGAATTGAGGATAGACTGGAGAGGTCTGAGGGAGTTAGCGGGGAGGCCATTGAGAAGGAGGTTGCAGTAGTCAAGGCGGGAGATGATAAGAGCATGAATGAGTGTTTTAGCGGTGTCGTGGGTGAGGAAGGAGCGGATCCGTGAGATGTTCTTGAGCTGGAGCCGGAGGGATGTGTTGAGGGCCTCGATGTGGAGCTTGAAGGATAGGTAGGAGTCAAGGATTACCCCGAGGCACTTGGCTTGGGGGACTAGGGAGAGGGTGCAGTCGTTGACGCAGATGGATAGGTTGGGAAGTGGGGGGGAATTTCTTGGGGGGAAGACTATGAATTCAGTTTTGTCCATGTTGAGTTTAAGGAAGCGAGCAGAGAAGAAGGATGAGATGGCGGAGTATCTTGTGATGCCGTTTGGGCTTACTAATGCTCCATCTGTTTTTCAGTCCTTTATGCATGACATATTTCGGGAGTTTATTGACAAGTTCCTGATTGTGTATTTGGATGATATTTTGATTTTTTACGACGATTGAGATTCTTATGTGGCACAGGTCAAGACTGTCTTTCGGATCCTACGTGACAATGCTTTGTATGTTAAGAGGTCTAAGTGTTTCTTTGGGGTCCAGAAGGTTTCTCTTTTGGGCTTCATTTTGTCTCCTTCATCTATTGAGATGGATCCTGTTAAGGTTCAGGCTATTCATAATTGGTTTCAGCCCACGTCTGTGAATAGTCTTCAGAAATGTTTGGGTTTTGCTCATTTTTATTGTTGGTTCATTACAAATGTTTCCAGCGTGGTTAAACCGTTAACCAATTTGACTAAGATGGGCGCTGATGTGGAGCATTGGTCCCCTGCGTGTCTCGCTTGGGAGGTAAGGGATTCAGGTAACAGGTAGGTGAATTGGGAAAAAGGGGGTCAGGAGAGCCTAACCTGACCCTGATGCTGTGGTCCCTGGCTCGCCTTGATCTCGAAGGTACCTCTGATGGTGAGGAGTTCCGAGCCGCCACCCTGTACCCTAAAACTCCTGATTAGCCCTAGACTGAGGGCCCCTACCTCCACCCATGGGTCAGGAATCACAGCTTCTCCCAAGGAAAGACTTTACCCAGCAGCTAAGCATCAGCACAGCACTAAGACCTAGAGCACATAGCTATCAGCAGCATCTGACAGAGGAGAGGGAAGGCTATTTAAAGCCAGGGGGAGGGGATTCCAGGTGAGTCACACATTAACTCCGGAACCAGCAATTGAACATAATAGTGACTGCAGTTCTGGAGCACACCACAGGAGTCAAGGACCTTCACAACCATCAACCATTCAACTCTCAAAGACAAACCACGTACACAGCAGCGTCCAACAATGTCAGCTCCATCTAAGCGCGTGACACTACGGCTGTTTTCACCTTTCAGGAGCTTAAAAGACGGTTTACTTCTGCTCCTGTGTTGCGACAACCGGATGTCTCTCTTCTGTTTCAGGTGGATATTGATGCCTCTGAGATTGGTGCGGGGGCAGTTTAGTCTCAGAGAGATCCTGTTGGTTCCACGATGCACCCTTGTGCTGGAGGGAGCTAAGCATCATGTTGTGGTCTTGACTGATCACAAGAATCTGGTTTATCTCGAGATATCAAGAGACTGAATCCTAGGCAGGCTCAATGGTCATTGTTTTTTTACTCGTTTTGATTTTGTGGTCTCGTACCTCCCTGGTTCTAAGAATATTAAGGCTGATGCTCTCTCTCGCAGTTTTTTGGCTGATTCTCTTGAGGTCTCGGCGCCATTCGGCATTCTTAATGAGGGCGTTATTCTTTCTGCTATTTCCCCTGATTCATGACTTGCTCTTCAGGAATTTCAAGCGGATAGACCTGAGATATGTCCTGTGAGGAAATTGTTTGTTCCTGCCCGGTGGACTACTAAAGTTATTTCTGAGTTTCACTGTTCTGTGTTGGCCGGTGATCCTGGCATCTTTGGTACCTGGTATTTGGTCAGTGGATCTTTTTGGTGGCCTTCCTTGTCCCGGGATGTGCGTTCTTTTGTGCAGTCCTGTGGGACTTGTGCGCGGGCCAAGCCTTGTTGTTCCCGGGCTAGTGGGTTGCTTTTGCCCTTACCTGTACCTGAGCGGCCGTGGATGCATATTTCTATGGATTTTGTTTTTGACCTTCCTGTTTCCCAGAGGATGACTGTTATCTGGGTTATTTGTGACACGTTTTCTAAAATGGTTCATTTGATTCCTTTGTCTAAATTGCCTTCTTCTTTGGAATTGGTTCCGTTGCTTTTTCTTTTTTTTTTTTTTTTAAATCAGATACATTTTATTAGAATCAGCAAGGAATAACAAAGCATAATACAGTCCTTCACAATGTCAATTTTTCCCCCTTGTATCAACCTCCCAAAAACTGTCCCCCTCCCCACAAAACAACAACCACCCATACTTTTTACCCTTACCCAGGCTAGACAACAATCAATCTATTCCAAATACTAACACGCTCCCATACATTTAGCGTTGACAGTGTTCTCACTAATATCAAGCTGTACCGTTATATCGTGCTTATCAGTTATCGTATTAGACTGGCGTCTGCCAGAGACAGCACAATGGATACCTGGAGGTGGTCCAGGTATTTAGCATTTTTCCTCTTAGGCTGGTTTCACACTACGATTTTGGTAGGTCCGATGCTGCCTGATAAAAATCGGGCAGCATCGGACCGATTTCAGCCCCATGCATCCCTATGGGGATCGGGCCGAATCGGGTGTGCACTAATTGCCACCCGATTTGGTCCGATCCGAATCTGTCCGATTTTATTATCGGTGCAAAAATCGGAGCCTGCTCCGATTTTAGCACCGAAAATAAAATCTGACAGATTCGGATCGGACCAAATCGGGTGGCAATTAGTGCACACCCGATTCGGTCCTATAAGTTAACATGGGGCCCTATGGAGCTGGGCCCGAGGAAAAATCTGATACTTTCTCGGGCCCGATTTTAGTGCACTGAGCATGCTCACTACATGCTCAGTGCACTAAGACAGTGAGGCAGGGGTTAAAAAAATAAATAAAAGTATGCTCACCTGTCCTCGAGTCCCCCGGCGTCTCCTCCACGGTCCCGGTGTCTCTCCGCTCTCCCCCGGAGTTTAATCTTCTTCTCTCCAGCGTTATAGAGTGACTCAAGGACCTGCCATGATGTCATAATCACATGGCAGTCAGTAGCCAATAACCGGCAGTCACTTAGCTGCCGGTTACTAGGCAACAGGCTGCCATGTGATTATGACATCATGGCAGGTCCTTGAGTCACTCTATAACGCTGGAGAGAAGAAGATTAAACTCCGGGGGAGAGACGGAGAGACACCGGGACCGTGGAGGAGACGCCGGGACTGTGCAGGAGCGTGGACAGGTGAGAAAAGAATGGAGGAGAGGGGGGAGCAGAGGAGACACCGGGGGAACAGAGGGGAAGACCGGGGGAGAAGAGCAGACACAGGGGAGACCGGGGGAGAAGAGGAGCACTGGGGGAGAGAGAGGAGAGCCCGGGGAGCATAGGAGCACTGGGGGAGAGAGAGGACACACCAGGGTAGAGCAGGGCAGCTGTCATCTGCAGGAGGGCAGGCACCCGATTTTCTGTCGGATCGGATGCCTATTTTGGCATCCGATTCCAGGCAGCCGAAGGAGCCGATGCTGCCCGATTTTTTTCGGGCAGCATCGGCTCCTTCAAAATCGTAGTGTGAAAGTACCCTTAAAGTATATTTTTTCTTCCAGTTTAATCACATAAGAGATTTGTCTAAGAAACTCCTGCCTAGAGGGTGTTTCCTCCAAGATCCAATATTTGGCAATGAGTTTCCTGGCTATGTACAGGAGGCGAGCTATGGCTATCTTCCCCATAGAGTCTACTTCTATTTCCTCCACATACTCAAGTATGCGGACCACCGGGTCGCGCGGAATAACACTGTGATATTTCCCTTCTATTAGGGTGAGGATTACAATCCAGAAGGATGTGAGGCGTGGACACTCCCAGATCATGTGCAGGATGCCCGCACCTTCTAGCCTACATCTCGGACATTCCGACTCTGACCGCAGCCCAATCCTGTGCAGAAAGACCAGGGACCGGTATGCTCTGTGAACAAGCAAGAGCTGGGACATTCTACCTGGTTCACTTAACGATAATTTGGGGATGTACTCCAAAATTGTGTTCCATTTATCCTCAGACAGAACTCCTACATCCCTTTCCCACCTCACCTTCGCTTTCACAGGATGTTTCAGAAGGAACGTATGCAATAGGTCAGCATAGATCGATCACCCCCTTCGATCTTCCAGACATGCAAATGTAGTCCAGTACAATATCGGTCAGTATGCACAAATTCCTTACTTTACTCTGTTTATGATATGCATGTTTAACCTGTGCATACTGAAAGCTATGCCTATCCGTCAGACTGAATTCTGACTTCAAGGATTCAAATGGTTTGAGGCCATGTCGGTCGATCACCTGATGTAAGCATGCTATCCCTCTGCAAGTCCATTCCCTCAATTCTCCCATTTTATAGAATTCCCCAAGATGCATATTATTCCAGATTGGGGTATACACCGTCGCCCCGTTGACCCCCCTGAGAGTTTTCACCTTCGTCCACAGTCTGTGCACCAGGTCAAGCGTCGGACACCTCCTACCGGCCCTCCCAAACAGACCCATCTCTAACCCCTGCACCAACGGGCGTCTATTAATGTAATTTTCCAGAATAGCCTGAAGCGAGCCTTCTCTCGCCCCGTCCACCCATCCCCTCAGATGTTGGGCCTGAGCAGCTAGGAAATAAATCCAAGGGTTGGGCAGGGTAAGACCTCCCTCCTCCTTGGGCCGCTGCAAAGTCTCCAGTTTAATTCTCGGTTGTTTGCCTCCCCAAAGGATTAAGGAATTTCTGGATCTTAATGTGTGGCCGATCATTGGGCACACTAAGATCCAGAAATTCCTTAATCCATGCTGCAATCTGAATACCTAAGTATTTAAACACTTTCACTCTTTTTAAAAGCGTATGGGCCACCTCCTCCACACCTTGATCCTCCACATTATCCACCTCCATTAGATGTGACTTACCCCAGTTAATCCAGAGACCAGACAGACGTCCAAAGCTATCCACTATGTCTATGGCATTAGTCAGAGAGTCCTTCGAGTCGTGTAAGAATAGTAGAATGTCGTCAGCATACAGGGCTACCCTCTCCTCTACCGAACCATATCTAAATCCAGTAATCAAATTAGTTTGTCTCAATACCGCCGCCAACGGCTCAATGGCCAGGGCAAACAGTAACGGGGAGAGAGGGCAGCTCTGTCTGGTCCCCCTCATCAGACTGACTCTATCCGTCCTACCTCCGTTCACCCTAATCCGGGCCAGCGGGGAAGAGTACAGCAATCGCACCCACGTTGTGAATACTGGACCAAAACCCATATGATGCATGACCCGCCAGAGATACTCCCACTCCACACTGTCGAAGGCCTTGTGCGCATCAAGGGACACCACCACTCTGTGGCCAGAATTATCAGCAGCCATCTGAATATTCAGAGACAGCCGACGTAAGTTAATGGCAGTCGATCTGTCCGGCATGAACCCAGTCTGGTCCGTAGCACCACACCAGTAATCACCCGAGTCAGCCGGCCCGACAGTACCTTGGCCAACAACTTGACATCAGTCGACAGTAGAGATATGGGTCTGTACGAGTCCGGCTTCGTGACATCCTTGTTTTCTTTGGGTCGCCTCCATCATAGACTGGGGCAATTGTCCCTCCTCCATAGCCGTCAGTAGAACCTCCCGCAGTCTGGGTAGCATTACCTCCCCCAGAAGCTTATATACTTCTACCGGCAACCCATCTGCCCCAGGAGCCTTGTTATTAGCCATGGATGCCATGGCTTCCTCTAGTTCCTCCAACGTCAGTGGTCCCTCTAAACTATCTTGGTCCAGGGCACTCAGCCTGGGCAGGTCAGCACTAAGCAGAAAACTGTCAATGGTGTCACTAGGTACCCAAAGTTTGGATGTGTATAAGTCGCAGTAGTACTCCTCAGATATCTGCAGGATCCCCTCCGAGTCCGTTGTCAGAGGACCGTCCGGACGAGATAGCCCATAGACATAGAATCCAACAGAAAAAAAGGGGCACCACTATGACCAGTAATCCTTCTTAGGCAGTGGAATATGCATGTGAGGCGGGAAGCACTAGTGCGACCGGTGGTGTCAGTTTTCTTAAATTTGGCCCATAGACATAGCTCGATGTTCTCTGAGCCGCCACTATAGTGGACAGCAGGTGTCCAACCCTCTCCCCTTCCTCAAAAAAGCTTGTCTTTTGAAATTCTTGCTTCATCTCCGCCTTAGCCAAAAACAAGCTGTCCACCTCCTCCTGAGCTTTCCTCATTTTCTGCTGTGCTCGTCGGTGGGCCCCACCATCAACTCCTCCTCTGCTCTTCTCAGAGTATCCAATGCTCCAGCTTTTGCCTCTCTACTTCGGGTCTTACATCTTGATATTTCCCTTATCAATAACCCACGCAAGAACGCCTTGGCAGTGTCCCACACCATTCCTGTCCCTGCACTACCCACATTGTGTAGAAAAAATTCTTCCATCTCCTCAGCTAATTTGGGCATGTCTATCTTATCCAACCATACGGGATATACCTTTCATTCCCACCTGAACGCATTCCACCCGCTCCCATCTGCAACTCCACCAGCAAAGGGCCATGATCAGAGATGACCCGGGGCAAGTACGCAACTCCAACAACTCTAGAGTCCAACAGCATGTTCCCTATAGCCAGATCTATTTCGAGACATAGAACTGTGCGAGGAGGAGTAGCAAGAGTACCTCTTCACCCCAACATTCCTCACTCTCCACAGGTCCACCAATCCCATTTTTCCCATAAATCTAGCAAATTGTGTCTCCTCGTCCCCCGTGTGTCCACTATGGGTCCTGCCACATCTGTCCCACCGTACATTCATGACGTTATTAAAGTCTCCAATGAAGAGAATAGGAACTCCAGTCCAGCGCCTGGTCAGGTCTATGATTTCCTGCAGTTTTGCTCTGTTGTACAGCGGCAGGAAGTAAACCGCCACCACACAAAGCAGCCTCCCATACACCTTACACACCAAGAAGACATACTGCCCTTCTTTGTCCAATTTAACCTCCACCTCCTCAAACAGTACCAGAGCTATGCACCAGTATCGACACCCCTCTCGCATATGTAGAGTATGTAGCATGATATGTCCTCTGGAGCCATGTTCTAGCCAGGACCCCAGTGTTTCCTTTGGTCAGATGAGTTTCCATGAGACATATCATGGAGGGTTTAGAAGTCATGGCATAGCGCAAAGTAGCTGCCCTCTTACCCCTGACTGCCAGTCCTCTCACATTCCAGCTCAATATTTTAAGTTTTCTCCGCCATCCTGTTCTCAGTCGAATAGTTTCACACAACTTGGAACATGCAGATCAGAAACACACTATCGCTCCCTAGCCTTTCCCCTCCCCTCCCCTCCCTCTATCTCAGAACAGTCCCCCCCCAATCCCTATCCCATTGAGCCACCCCACCCAACATTTTACCCTCTCAAGTCTCCTCAACCTCGTTTATTGTTATCACCCTCTCTAGCAGAGAGTGGCGGAATACCACCAGCCAATACGTTATGCAACGTAACACAACTGTAACAATTGTTTAAAACGTAACCGTTATCTCAACCAAGGCCACTCCCGCCTTTTGCTTTGAACTATGGAAAAGAAAGTCATTTTCCTCAACTCTTTGCCGTGACCGGGCAAATCTAGTCCCGTAACACCTGCAAAAATAAAAGAACAAGAATACACAGGAACCCATGCACCAATATTTCAACTCTCCTTATAGTCCCGGACTCTTCTGCTATTCTTTTTGATCCACTCCATGGCCTCCTCAGGGGACTGCAAGAAGTGGACTTTACCCAGCGCAACCAGTCTGAGCTTAGCTGGGTACATCATAGAATATTTCAGGCCCATGTCTCTCAGCTTCCGCTTTACATCAGAAAATCTCATCCGCAGTTTTTGGACCGTAGTGGAGTAATCCGAATAAAAGGAGATATGTTGTCCATCAAAATTGTCAAATCTTGGACATCTCTAGCCCTGCGGAGTATAGTGTCTCTGTCCCTGTAATTCAACAGTCTGGCCAACATGGCTTGGGGGGGAGCACCCGGAGGCTGCGGTCTCAGTGGGATCCTATGGGCTCTCTCCACCACGAATACTTTGGACAGAACATTTGCTCCGAATTTAGACAATAGCCACTGCTCAATAAATTCTGCTGGATTGGCCCCTTCCGCCTTTTCTGGGACCCCCACAATCTTAACATTGTTCCGGGTGATCTATTCTCGAGATCATCATTCTTGGCCAGAACCTCAGCAAGCTGTTTGTCAAATTTAGATTGATTGGTCTGCAAAGTCACTATGTTATCTTCTGCAGTGCTCACACGTTCCTCCACCTCTCCTGTGCGCACCTCAGCCTTCTGCATAGCTGCCTTAATCCCAGTAATCTCAGAATGAATCCCTGAGACCTGGTGAGTCAGTGTAGTTAAACTGTGTTTGCAATATGACACCACAGCAAAAATGTCCCTTAGTGAAGGTTCTCCTTGCACACTGCCCATTGCATCCTGTGTGTCCAGCAGCGATTGCTGCCTGCTGTGCAGCCTGGGTGTCAGCCTCCTGGCTCTCCAAGTCACTGTCCTGCATCTCCACCTCTGCTCCAGCCCAGCTCCAGTGTCCCCTCCATACCTCCAGCGTCTGCTCTCCCCTCTTCCTCTCTCATAAACTTCTCCAGGCAAGCAGCTGCACAGTCTGTCTTTAGCACATGCAGAATTAGCTCATGCTGCATCCTCCCAGGCCTCTTCACCATCTTGAACTCTTCTCCTCTGCCTGCACCTGGATCTCGCTGCCGTGTGCAGGTCATCTCGGGCTCCTGCAGCTCCAGACCTGCTCCCAGCACCCACAGCAGAGTACCGGCAATGTTTCTGAGCACTTTGGGATCTCTGCAGGACCAGCCACCGGTAGAATCAGTGTGTATCGGCGGGAGAGACCTCACACACACGTCCTCTCACATTACAGACTAGGCACCCTTTCCCCCCCCCCCCCCCGTTGTTTTTTCAGCATGTTGTTCGTTTGCATGGTATTCCGGAGAATATTGTGTCTGACAGGGGTGACCAGTTTGTTTTTCTGTTTTGGAGGACCTTCTGTGCTAAGCTGGGTATTGCTTTGTCTTTTTCTTCTGCGTTTCCTCCCCAGTCTAATGGTCAGACTAAGGCTGGGGTCACACATAGAAATCCGTTTTTGGAAGGATTTCCATGACCAATCCGTTTTTTTTTTGGGTGCTTTTTGAGCCTCCTGCACCTCTGAACATTTTTGGACTTAGTCATTTTTTGAGCAAAATTTAAAAAAAAACGATCTGTTTTTTTAAGGCACCATAAAAAAACGAATCCGTTTTTCCATAGGGCCCATGTTAAAATAATTTTTTTTTTGAAAAACGGACCTCAAAAACGTTGCTAGCAACGTTTTTCGCTCAAAAACGGACCTAGCAATGTTTTTAGGTGCAGAAAAAAACAGGGTGTTTATTACATCTAATCTGTTTTTCTATCAGTTTTTGGACTTACAAAAAAAAAAAGCCAAAAATGAAGCCAAAAACGGACCAAGGGCTTATGTCTGACTCTAGCCTAAGAGAACTAATCAGACTTTGAAGACTTATTTGAGATGCTTTGTGTCTGCGGATCAGGATGATTGGGTTGCCTCCCTGCCTTTGGCTGAGTTTGCGCTTAATAATCGGGCGAATTCTGCTACTTTGGTTTCGCCCTTCTTTTGTAATTTTGGTTTTCATCCTCATTTTTCTTGGGCAGGGTGCGCCTTCTGCCTGTCCGGGTGTGGATTCTGTGGTTGAGCGGCTCCAGCAGATTTGGGATTGCGTGGTGGACAATTTACATCAGTCTCAGGAGACAGCTCAACGCTTTGCTAACCGTTGTCGGTGTGTGTTGGTTCTCGGCTTCGTGTTGGGGATTTGATTTGGTTGTCGTCCCGCCATATTCCTCTGAAGGTTTCTTGTCCTAAATTCAAGCCTCGGTTCATTGGTCCTTACAGGATTTCTGAGATTATTAATCTTGTCTCCTATGTCACTATGTGTCAGACTTGTTCTCTCTTCCAGCGTTGCAAAGGATGGTCTAAAAAAGAGGTGAACTGATTCTATGAAATTGCTGTTACCAGACAGACTGTTACTGTTAACGTTTGAGTGATGACGACTTAACGTTCCCCGAGTTGGAAAAGTAGAACTGCGATGTTCACTATGTGCACCACTTGTTTTTTAGGGAAAAGCAGTACTAAGTTTGTCTAAAAGCTTCTATTGATACTCATACTGCATGCATGCATCCCTTTCCAGCGCAGGAAGCATTTGGCCAAATTTACTCTTGTACCGGGGATATAACAGTGTGGCAACCCAGTAGTCGTCATTACTTTGAATTCTAACAATCCGAGGATCATGTTGCAGGTAGTGCAGCAACAAGGCATTCATAACAATGGAATTAGCAGGGAGATAATTGGATCTCATGAATAAAGAGTACAACTACTACAACATATGGCAACAAAGAGGAACAAGTGTTATACGTACTCAAGTAAATGGATGAAGCACTTGATTTGCAAAGCAAAAATGCTGTATTTACACTGTGTGTAGAATTATTAGGAAAGTTGTATTGTAGAGGATTATTTTTATTATTGATCAACAACTATATTCTCAATCAACCCAAAAGTCTCATAAATATCAAAGCTTAATACTTTTGGAAGTTGGAGTGGGTTTTTTTTTTTAGATATGGCTATCTTAGGAGGATATCTGTTTGTGCAGGTAACTATTACTGTGCAGAATTATTAGGCAACTTAATAAAAACCAAATATATTCCCATCTCAGTTGTTTATTTTCACCAGGTAAACCAATATAACTGCACAAATTTTAGAACTATACATTTCTGACATGCAAAAACAAAACATAAAAAAACTAGTGACCAATATAGCCACCTATCTGTATGATGACACTCAACAGCCTTCCATCCATAGATTCTGTCAGTTGCTTGATCTGTTTACGATCAACATTGTGTGCAGCAGTCACCACATCTTCCCAGACACTGTTCCGAGAGGTGTACTGTTTTCCCTCCTTGTAGATCTCACATTTTAGGCAGGACCACAGGTTCTCTATGGGGTCCAGATCAGGTGAACAAGGGGCCATGTCATTATTTTTTCTTCTTTTAGACCTTTACTGGCTAGGCATGCTGTGGAGTAATTGGATGCATGTGATGGAGCATTGTCCTGCATGAAAATCATGTTTTTCTTGAACGATACCAACTTCTTCCTGTACCACTGCTTGAAGAAGTTGCCAGAAACTGGCAGTAGGTCTGGGAGTAGAGATGAGCGGTGTTCGATCGAATTGTTCGCCAATCTCAAATCCGAGCTGTTTTTGGCGATGTTCGAGTCGTTCGTCGAATTAAACTATTTGCTTCAATCGAGATCAGTTCGATTTCAGTTCCACAATGTATATACATACATTGCGGAACTGAATTGAAGGGTTAAAAATAAAAAAATTGATACTCACCTCTCTTATTCATCCAGTGATGCTTCCAGCACTGCCTACTTGTCGGAGATGTGATCCCGGCAGCGTTTCCCGGTGAAATGACGAGTTCTCGCGAAAACTCATCATGTGACCGGAAACCGCTGCCGAGATTATGATGTATCCGCAGGTCCTACAGGCCCTGACTAGAAGTGAATAGTAGTGAGGATCTATAGGACCTGGGTGACGTCATAATCCCGGCAGCGTTTTCCGGTCACATGACGAGTTATCGCGATAACTCGTCATGTGACCGCAGGTCCTCACTACTATTCACTACTAGTGAGGACCTGTAGAACCTGCGGTGACGTCATAATCTCGGCAAAGGTTTCCGTTCACATGATGAATTATTGCGAGAACTTGTAATTTCACCGGGACATGCTGCCGGGATCACATCTCCGACAGGTATGCAGTGCTGGAAGCGTTGCTGGATGGATTAGAGAGGTATCGATTTTTTTTTTATTTTTAACCCTTGATTTTACTTCATTTCAGTTCTGCAATGTATGTATGTACATTGCGGAACAGAAATTCACCACCACACTCGTGTTTTAGTGTGTTCAAAGGTGTTTGACGAACATTCGACGAACACACATCCCATTCGACGAATCGAACCGAACTTGAACACTAGGGTGATGGCTCATCTCTATCTGGGAGTTGAGCTTCACTCCATCCTCAACCCGAAAAGGTCCACAAGTTCATCTTTGATGATATCAGCCCATACCAGTACCCCACCTCCACCTTGCTGGAATCTGAGTCGGAGTGGAGCTCTCTGCCCTTTACTAATCCAGCCTCTGGCCCTTCCATCTGGCCCATAAAGAGTCACTCCCATTTCATCAGTCCATAAAACCTTTGAAAAATCAGTCTTAAGATATCTCTTGGCCCAGTCTTGACGTTTTATGTTATGTTTCTTGTTCAAAGGTGGTAGTTTTTCAGCCTTTCTTACCTTGGCCATGTCCCTGAGTATAGCACACCTTGTGCTTTTTGATACTCCAGTAATGTTGCAGCTCTGAAATATGGCAAAACTGGTGGCAAATGGCATCTTGGCAGCTTCACGCTTGATTTTCCTCAATTCATGGGCAGTTATGTTGCGCCTTTTTTGCCTAACACAAAACAGTTTTTAAGGTTGAAGGAAGACTTTAAGTCCATCTAGTTCAACCCATAGCCTAACATGTTGATCCAGAGGAAGGCAAAAAAAAACCATATGGCAACACTAAGCTCCACATTGGGGAAAAAAATTTCTTCCTGACTCCAGATACAGCAATCAGACTAATTCCCTGGAACAACGCCCTATCAAAGAATCTAGTATATATAACTGGTAATGTTATAGTTTTCAAGAAAGGCATCTATTCCCTTCTTAAATGTTAATAGTGAGTCACTCATTACAACATCATGTGGCAGAGAGTTCCATAGTCTCACTGCTCTTACAGTAAAGAATCCACGTCTGCGATTATGATTAAATCATTTTTCCTCCAGACGTTGAGGATGCCCCCTTGTCCTCGTCCCGTCCCAGGCCTAAGAATAAAGAGATCAGTAAAAAGGTCTCTGCACTGTCCCCTCATATATTAGCACATTATTATAAGATTACCCCTAAGCCTTTGTTTTTCCAAGCTAAATAACCCCAAGTTTAATAACCTGTCTTGGTATTGCAGACCCCTCTGTCCTCTAATAACCTTGATTGCTCTTCTCTGGACCCGTTCTAGTTCAGCTATGTCTTTCTTATACACCAGAGACCAGAATTGTACACAGTATTCTAAGTGTGGTCGCACTAGTGACTTGTATAGAGGTAAAATTATATTCTCCTCATGAGCTCTATGCCTTTTTATGCATCCCATTATTTTATTTGCCTTTGCAGCAGCTGCCTGACCCTGGCCACTAAATGTGAGTTTGTCATCTACCCATACACCCAGGTCTTTTTCAGTGATAGTTTTGCCCAGGTTTTACAATTATGCACATAATTATACCTTTTGTTTCCTATGCCCAAGTGCATGACCTTACATTTATCCCCATTAAAACTCATTTGCCATTTATCAGCCCAAGCTTCTAGTTTACATAAATCCTCCTGTAATATAAAATTGTCCTCCTCTGTATTGATTACCTTACAGAGTTTAGTATCATCTGCAAATATTGAGATTCTACTCTGTATGCCCCCTACAAGGTCATTAATAAATATATTAAAAAGAAGCGGGCCCAACACTGACCCCTGTGGTACTCCACTGTTAACTGTGACCCATTCTGAGTGTGTTCCATTAATGACCACCCTTTGTTTCCTATCACTAAGCCAGTTCTTAACCCACTTACACATATTTTCCCCTATCCCCATTGCTCTCATTTTATGTATCAACCTTTTGTGTGCACCGTATCAAAAGCTTTTGAAAAGTCCATATACACGACGTCTACTGCATTTCTTTGGTCCAGTCCAGAACTTTTTCATAGAAGCTTATCAGATTAGTTTGACAGGAATGGTCCCCCGTCAACTCATGTTGATATTGGGTCATGAGGTTATTTTTCTCCAGATACTCCAGTATAGCATCTCTTAGAAAACCCTCTAGGATTTTACCCACAGTAGAGGTTAAGATTACTGGCCTATAATTTCCACGTTCAGTTTTTGTCCCCTTTTTGAATATTGGCACCACATTTGCTATGTGCCAGTCCTGTGGTACAAACCCTGTTATTATGGAATCTTTAAATATTAAAAATAATGGTCTATCTATGACAGAACTTACCGTATATACTCGCGTATAAGCCGAGTTTTTCAGCCCAAAAATTGGGCTGAAAAGTACCCCCCTCGGCTTATACGCGAGTCAGTGCGGGGGCTGCTGTATACAGCGGTATAAAGCAGCCCCCGCATCCCCAGTAATGCAGGGCCCCCCCCCCTCAT
Organism: Allobates femoralis; assembly: GCA_033576535.1. Lineage (NCBI taxonomy): Eukaryota > Metazoa > Chordata > Amphibia > Anura > Aromobatidae > Allobates > Allobates femoralis. The sequence continues at coordinate 282,898,380 of JARQOC010000002.1, read as the reverse complement.
GCTCCGGTCACCTGTAAAGCAAATTATACTTATCATTGTCCCGCTGCCGTCCGCGCCCGCCGCTGCCGACATCGCGATCCTCCATCTTCATCCGTCTTCTTCCTGTTTCTGTGCGCGTCGCAGGCAATGACGTCATTACCGGCGACGAGCACAGGAAACAGGAAGAAGACGCATGAAGATGGAGGATCGGGATGTCGGCAGATGCGGGCGCGGACGGCAGCGGGACAATGATAAGTATAATTTGCTTTACAGGTGACCGGAGCATGAGGGGGGGGCCCTGCATTACTGGGGCTGCCTGTATACTACCACTGGGGCTGCTGTATATAGGGGCTGCTGTATACACCACTGGGGCTGCAATACCACTGGGGCTGCTGTATATAGGGGCTGCAACACCACTGGGGCTGCAATACCACTGGGTCTGCTGTATATAGGGGCTGCTGTATACACCACTAGGGCTGCAATACCACTGGGGCTGCTGTATATAGGGGCTGCAATACCACTGGGGCTGCAATACCACTGGGGCTGCTGTATATAGGGGCTGCAATACCACTGGGGCTGCAATACCACTGGGGCTGCTGTATATAGGGGCTGCTGTATACACCACTGGGGCTGCAATACCACTGGGGCTGCTGTATATAGGGGCTGCAATACCACTGGGGCTGCTGTATATAGGGGCTGCAATACCACTGGGGCTGCAATACCACTGGGGCTGCTGTATATAGGGGCTGCAATACCACTGGGGCTGCTGTATATAGGGGCTGCAATACCACTGGGGCTGCAATACCACTGGGGCTGCTGTATATAGGGGCTGCAATACCACTGGGGCTGCAATACCACTGGGGCTGCTGTATATAGGGGCTTCTGTATACACCACTGGGGCTGCAATACCACTGGGGCTGCTGTATATAGGGGCTGCAATACCACTGGGGCTGCTGTATATAGGGTCTGCAATACCACTGGGGCTGCAATACCACTGGGGTTGCTGTATATAGGGGCTGCAATACCACTGGGGCTGCAATACCACTGGGGCTGCTGTATATATGGGCTGCTGTATACACCACTGGGGCTGCAATACCACTGGGGCTGCTGTATATAGGGGCTGCAATACCACTGGGGCTGCAATACCACTGGGGCTGCTGTATATAGGGGCTGCAATACCACTGGGGCTGCAATACCACTGGGGCTGCTGTATATAGGGGCTGCTGTATACACCACTGGGGCTGCAATACCACTGGGGCTGCTGTATATAGGGGCTGCAATACCACTGGGGCTGCTGTATATACCACTGGGGCCTGCTGTATATCATACTGCTGGGGCCTGTATACCACTGCTGGGGGCTGTATACCTGTGCTGGGGTCCACCCTCGGCTATATACGCGAGTCAATAGATTTTCCCAGGTTTTGGGGGTAAAAGTAGGGGGGTCGGCTTATACACGGGTCGGCTTATACACGAGTATATACGGTAATTCCTGCAGCACTCTGGGGTGTATCCCATCCGGGCCCGGGGATTTGTCAATTTTAGTAATTTTTAGATGATGCTGTACTTCCTTCTGGGTTAAGCAGGTGAGATTTAATTGCGAGCTTTTGTTATCACTGATCATTTTGTCTGTCAAGGGATTTTCTTGTGAAAATACTGTTGAAAAAAAGTCATTTAGCATATTGGCTTTTTCTTCATCCTCATCCACCATTTCACCCAGATTATTTTTAAAGTGACCAAAACAATCATTTTTTAGTTTCTTACTATTTATGTAGTTAAAAATTATTTTGGTATTATTTTTACTTTCTCTGGCAATGAGTCTCTCTGTCTCAATCTTTGCTGCCTTGAATTGCTTTTTACAAATGTTATTTCATTGTCTGTATTTATTTAATGCTTCATCACTACCTACTTGCTTTAATTCCCCAAATGCTTTCTTTTTGTCACATATTGCGCCTCTTACCGCTTTATTTAGCCATAGTGGTTTCCTCCTCTTTCTAGCATGCTTATTCCCATAGGGTATATATTGTGCAAAGGCCCTATGCAGGATGCTAATAAACGTCTCCCATTTGGTTTGTGTACTTTTATGTCTCAGGACATCGTCCCAGTTTATTGCACTAAGATCATCTCTCAACCATTGGAAATTTGCCTTCCTGAAGTTGAATGTCCTTCTGGCCCCTCTACTCCACATCTTATTAAAGGATACTTGAAAACTTATTATTAGTGATGGGCGAGTCCTAAATTACTCGGAATCGCTTGACACTAGTGAGTCCGAGCCCAGGACTCGCTACTCGTTGCGAGTCTAGCGAGTCCAATGTTAATGAATGGGGAAGCGAGTAATAGCGAGTAATGTGCGATATACAAATCACAGATGTGTCTCGGAAGCTTTGTCGGAACATAACAGATTCTGTATGGGTGGAGGCACACTGTCGTGCATCAAACACGGAGCGTGATTGATGCACGACAGTGATGCGAGTGCAGTGCTAGTTTGGTGCGAGTATAGTGCTAGTGTGAAAATGATTCGACTCCCCCAGCATATATACAGGCAGAGCGGCCGATCACGTGGTGCCGCTCATTTGCTATTCATGATATGCACTGCATCCTCCCGTCCATCAGCGGGGGGGATGCAGTGCATATCCCGTAATACAGGCTCTCCCCGTACCGTAGTTATACAGGCTCCCCCAGCATATATACAGGCTCCATCGTAGGTTATACAGGCCCCCCCTCACAGTTTTGCGGCCCCCCCCTCACAGTATGCCCCTCGCAGTGTTCCCCTCTGCTTCCCCGTCCTCCTATGTGCTCCCCTGTGTCTCTCCTCTGCTCCCACTCTCCTCCTCCTCCTCCATTCTTCTCACCTGTCCTCGCTCCTGCACGTCCTGTACGCTCCCAGTGCCCGGCCTCTCCAGTGTCTCTTGCGATGTGCTGCCAGGACCCGGCATGATGTCATATTCACATCACGGCCGGTTACCTAGTAACCGGCAGTAATTACACTGCCGGTTACTGGTTAATGGCTGTCATGTGATTATGACATCATGCCAGGTCCTGTAGAACAGAGGATAGGTGAGGATGACCTGCCTTGTTATTTTAAACCCCTGTACTCTGGAGGAGTGCATGAATGGATGGGTGTGTATGTATGTATGTGTGTGTATGTATTTATGTATGTGTGTGTATGTATGTGTGTGTATGTATGTATGTATGTATGTGTATGTATGTGTGTATGTATGTGTGTATGTGTGTATGTATGTATGTGTGTATGTATGTGTGTATGTATGTATGTGTATGTATGTGTGTATGTATGTGTGTGCATATGTATGTGTGTGTATGTATGTGTGTATGTATGTGTGTGTGTGTGTGTGTATATGTGTATATGTATGTATGTATGTGTGTATGTATGTATGTATGTATGTGTATGTATGTGTGTATGTATGTATGTGTGTATGTATGTGTATGTATGTATGTGTGTATATGTATGTGTATGTATGTGTATGTATGTATGTATGTGTATGTATGTGTGTATGTATGTGTGTGTGTGTGTGTGTGTGTATGTGTGTGCATATGTATGTATGTGTATGTATGTATGTGTATGTATGTTTGTATGTATGTGTGTGTGTATGTGTGTGCATATGTATGTATGTGTGTGTATGTATTTATGTATGTATGTGTGTATGTATGTGTGTGTGTGTATTTGTGTGTATATGTTGTGAGGTAGCAACTGGGGAACCCGCTTGCATAACGACAAAACACGTGTTTATAAGTTTAACCAATGTCTACCCGTTTATTTTTCACATATAATAACATAACCCGGGTAGCATGTTGAACACATCACATTGCTTATAAACACTTTACATAAATACATCATACATTACATAGAACATTGCACATATACATTCACAGTAACCCGGGACCTGTAACCACGACTCTCTCCCCATTGGAGCTCTAACACCTGCTCCCGGGGTAGCTACGGCCTCCGGCCTACTTACACATCTTACAGTACATTTATAATAAATACATGTGTTATATTTCGACGATGACCCCTCCGGGTTCATAACAGGGATTGAGCAACCTGAGTACCGGGTATGTCATGTATAACCCCTGCTTCTGACCTTCGTTACATACGCCTCAACGGGCCCTGTGGGTCCCAATGGCGGTTCCTGCCGCCTGGTTTTAGTCACCCAGCATGATGATATAACATTACCTCGTAGTCAGGATTCCTGCCTGACCGGGCCTTACATACCATGTGTGATCCATCATTCAAACGTCCATGGATCACATACATTTCTTCCACATGCTCACAGCCCATCATCCATGGACTGTGGCTCCTCCATGGCCCATTACAGGGACTGGCAAACCATAGTACACAGGAACCTCATCCGTTACCTACTAAGAGCCCTATTACCCTTGTGTCTGGCACCACAGGCACACCCACACCATTAGAGGCCGTGGTTGAGGGACGGGTACCCTCTGCAAGCAGCAGGGCAAGCCTCCCTCTCGTCCCACAGGGACGGAACGCCTCCAACATCATCCATACTGACTGGGTCACTTTCTCCCCACATTATTATACAATGTTCTTACATAGGTCATCATCTTACATTCAGGCCAATTGCCTAAGCCCCTACATACATCAACGGGTCCTTTACCGACTGCCTAGTCGGACCCAATAGCGGTTATGCCCGCCTGGCATTACTCACACACAGCTCACTCCGTTACACGGGAACCGCTGTCTTACCGGGCACGGATCCGGGTCTCGCTACCTGTGTACCGGGTCCACCAAGCGTCCCCCAAGGGCTCCTTTCCCGGACGTGGTTCACCCCACGCCCGGACCAGTCTCCACCGGGTTCAGCCACGGCTTCCCCTCCAGGTGCTATCACAACCGCGGACCTTGGCACCGGCCTGGAGCTAGCATGCTCCCTTCATTCACACAGAGCCTCTAGACTGCTCTGCACTTGGCTGGTCTCAGCTTCCATCTGAATCTGACAGCTCAAGTCTCAGCTTCCCTCTGAATGAATCTCTCAATCACTCAGCTGGCTGCCTCTTATCGTGCCAGCCACTCCTACATGGACACACCCCCTTATCTGCTGGTAATCAGCCTTTCACACAGCTCAGGTTAACTCCCTGTGTTCCGGGTTGTCAGCACTCAGCCCTTACATCCTTTTCCTCATGGACTCCTCGATCTTATGAGCCACTCATTAGTAACATGAAACCTTGTGTTCACAGTTGGTTCACACAGCATTATCACAGTCAAACCGGCCAGTGTGCACAGGATCATACCTTGACCCTGCATGTGATGCGCCCCGGCCATGAGGATCATGCCGGCGGTGCCTCACATACCCCCCTCCTTGTTTACACCCGTGGGTAGGGGTTAAACACACTGCCATACAAGTTGGGCGACAGCGTTGCTCACACCTGTGGATAAAGGCTAAACACACTGCCGGCTTGTACACCTAGGACACCGGTAAACCGTGTCCTACCTCCCCCCTCCTTGTTCAGACCAGTGGGGGATGAACACACTGCCATAGGAGCCGGGCCACCATACAAAACCGTGTGGCACAGCTCCCGGTTTGTACACCTGTGACTCCTGTCCAACCTCCCCCCTCCTTGCTTAAACTAGCAGGGGCAAACACAGTTCAGAGAATCCGGATGTGGCGCTGTCTTGGCAACTTCGTGACCCTCAGGCCACCGGAACCTTGATCACGCCGACTTTGACTTCGGGACCCCTAGGGCCTCCCGGTATTTTGAGTACGACGTCTTCGTAACCTCGCCGGGTCACCGGCCAGATGCTAGGGTGCGTCGTGCGGTCGCCCATAGCAACCAAGTCCATTTATAGTGCACCAATCAAAAATGTCCATATAAGAATGTCCATATCAGGTGCCACTATACCACAGCCCTCGGCTGTACCACCCCCGAGTTCTAATTGCTCTCACTCAGCGGGCTGGCATGCCTGCATTCTCCACCATATGTGAGGTAGCAACCGGGGAACCCCTTGCATAACGACAAAACACGTGTTTATAAGTTTAACCAATGTCTACCCGTTTATTTCTCACATATAATAACATAACCCGGGTAGCATGTTGAACACATCACATTGCTTATAAACACTTTACATAAATACATCATACATTACATAGAACATTGCACATATACATTCACAGTAACCCGGGTCCTGTAACCACGACTCTCTCCCCATTGGAGCTCTAACACCTGCTCCCGGGGTAGCTACGGCCTCCGGCCTACTTACACATCTTACAGTACATTTATAATAAATACATGTGTTATATTTCGACGATGACCCCTCCGGGTTCATAACAGGGATTGAGCAACCTGAGTACCGGGTATGTCATGTATCCCCAAGGGGCTCCTTCCTGGACGTATCTCTGCCTACGTCCCGGTCAGAGTCCACCTGGTTCAACCATGGTGTCCCCACTCTAGGAGCCCTTTTAACCCCTACTTCTGACATCGTTACATACGCCTCAACGGGCCCTGTGGGTCCCAATGGCAGTTCCTGCCGCCTGGCTTTAGTCACCCAGCATGATGATATAACATTACCTCGTAGTCAGGATTCCTGCCTGACCGGGCCTTACATACCATGTGTGATCCATCATTCAAACGTCCATGGATCACATACATTTCTTCCACACGCTCACAGCCCATCATCCATGGACTGTGGCTCCTCCATGGCCCAGTACAGGGACTGGCAAACCATAGTACACGGGAACCTCATCCGTTACCTACTAGGAGCCCTATTACCCCTGTGTCTGGCACCACAGGCACACCCACACCATTAGAGGCCGTGGTTGAGGGACGGGTACCCTCTGCAAGCAGCAGGGCAAGCCTCCCTCTCGTCCCACAGGGACGGAACGCCTCCAACATCATCCATACTGGCTTGGTCACTTTCTCCCCACATTATTATACAATGTTCTTACATAGGTCATCATCTTACATTCAGGGCAATTGCCTAAGCCCCTACATACATCAACGGGTCCTTTACCGACTGCCTAGTCAGACCCAATAGCGGTTATGCCCGCCTGGCATTACTCACTCACAGCTCACTCCGTTACACGGGAACCGCTGTCTTACCGGGCATGGATCTGGGTCTCGCTACCTGTGTACCGGGTCCACCAAGCGTCCCCCAAGGGCTCCTTTCCCGGACGTGGTTCACCCCACGCCCGGACCAGTCTCCACCGGGTTCAGCCACGGCTTCCCCTCCAGGTGCTATCACAACCGCGGACCTTGGCACCGGCCTGGAGCTAGCATGCTCCCTTCATTCACACAGAGCCTCTAGACTGCTCTGCACTTGGCTGGTCTCAGCTTCCATCTGAATCTGACAGCTCGAGTCTCAGCTTCCCTCTGAATGAATCTCTCAATCACTCAGCTGGCTGCCTCTTATCGTGCCAGCCACTCCTACATGGACACACCCCCTTATCTGCTGGTAATCAGCCTTTCACACAGCTCAGGTTAACTCCCTGTGTTCCGGGTTGTCAGCACTCAGCCCTTACATCCTTTTCCTCATGGACTCCTCGATCTTATGAGCCACTCATTAGTAATATGAAACCTTGTGTTCACAGTTGGTTCACACAGCATTATCACAGTCAAACCGGCCAGTGTGCACAGGATCATACCTTGATCCTGCATGTGATGCGCCCCGGCCATGAGGATCATGCCAGCGGTGCCTCACAATGTGTATATGTGTGTATGTATGTATGTGTGTATGTATGTATGTGTGTGTATGTATGTATGTGTGTGTATGTGTGTATGTATGTATGGATGGATGAATGGATTCATGGATGGATGGGTGTGAGTGTGCGTGGATGTGTGCTTGCGTGGATGTGAGCATGCCTGAATGTGTGTGTGCGTGGATGTGAGCGTGCGTGAATGTAAGCGTGCGTGAATGTGAGCGTGCATGGATGTGAGCATGCATGGATGTGAGCGTGTGTGGATGTGTGCGTGGATGTGTGACACCGGGACTCACGGTGTCGCAGCTATCTGCTGACAGGGCCTGCTGTGACGTCACAGTCACATGATTGGCAGTCATGTGACGTCCTGTCAGCAGATAGCTGCGACGCCGGGAGGACACTGGGACCCTGCGGGACCCTGCCGACCTCCCTGAAGATAATTTATTCACTGCTCTGCCGGCGCTCCCGCCGGCAGAGCAGTGAATGGGCTGTCACAGTAGGGTTCACCTGAGGTGAACCCTGACTGTGAAAGTCATTTTGCAGTCTGCTCTCCCTCTGCATAGACGTGAGTCTATGCAGAGGGATGTGGCAGTGAAGATTCCGTTTATGGACTACGTTGGAGGCGATCGTCGTGGGACCTTCGTTGTGGACTACGTCGGACGGAAGAGGATTTTTTAAAATAAAGTTGGAGTCCATAATTGTGCTCTGTTTTATTTCTAATAAAATTATTTTTTCTCTGTGTTGTGTTTTTTTTCTATTAATTACTGGAATTCATGGTGGTCATGTCTAATATTGGCGTGACCGCCATAAATTTCGGGCTTAGGGCCAGCTGATAATAAAAAGCTGGCCCTAACCCCTTTATTACCCAGTGAGCCACTGCACCAGGGCCACTGGAAGAGCGGGGTTCAGCGCCAGAAGATGGAGCTTCAATAAATGCGCCATCTTCTGGGGCGGCTGCGGGCTGCAATTCGCAGCGGGGGGTGCCCAGAACGCTTGGGCATCCCTGCGCTGCGGATTCCAGCCCCCAGCTGCTTAGCTGTACCTGGCTAGACATAGAAATTGTGTGGAGCCCCACGCAGTTTTTTTTTTTTTATTTCATGAAATTCATGAAATAATAAAAAAAAAAAGGACTCCCCTATTTTCTTGTGTCCGGCCAGGTACAGATGGGCACCTGGGGGCTGGGGGCAGCCCGTCGCTGCCTTCTGGATCCGGCTGGTTGCAAAATACGGCGAAGCCCACGTCAAATTTTTTTCTGAAAAATCCATAAAACAATATAAATAAAAGGGACTGCATCTTTATTAACCCCTCGGCCATGGTGGAAGGGTTAATAAAGAGGCAGTCCCTTTTTTAGGATTGTTTTATTGATTTTTCACAAAAAAAATGACGTGGGCTTTGCCGTATTTCTGGAACCAGCCGGATCCAGCAGGCAGCGACGGGCTGCCCCCAACCCCCAGATGCCTATTTGTACCTGGCCGCTGCAAATTTCAGCCCGCAGCAGCCCCAGAAGATGGCGCGTTCATTGAAGCGCCATCCTCTGGCGCTGAACCCCGCTCTTCCAGCGCCCCTGGTGGCGGTGGCACACTGGGTAATAAAGGGGTTAATACCAGCTTTGCTATACAAGCTGGTATTAAGCCCGAGATTCTTAATGTCAGGCCACGTTTGACCTGGCCACTAAGAATCTCCAATAAAGGGTTAAAAAAAACACAACACAGAGAAAAATTTTTATTAGAAATAAACAAAAAAAGCCATTAGGGACTCCATCTTTAATTAAAAAAATCCTCTTCCGTCCGACGTAGTCCAAAACGTGATGTCCTCTCTGCTACATCCCTGTGCATAGATATAGAATGATGTCTATGCACAGGGAATGAGCAGACTGAGAACAATCTCAGCTCTGCTACATCATCTCTGTGCACAGGGAGAGCAGGCGGGCTCTAGGACCCTGGAGCTGCGGCAGCCTGCAGAACCCGAGCCCCACACAGAGCAGACAGCCAGACTCCTTACTGTGCGAGTTTCCCTGCGATTACTTGCACAGTAACGAGTCCAATGCAAGTTAATGGCAATCCTAGTTTTGTCAGAGTCTTAGACTCTGACAAAACTAGGATTGCCATTGATTTGCATTGGACTCGTTACTGTGCGAGTAATCGCTGGGAAACTCGCAGAGTACCGAGTCCTGCGAGTCCCTCACTACTCGCCAAGTAACGATTCCTAGCGAGTAGACTCGCCCATCCCTACTTATTATTTTATGATCACTATTACCCAAGTGACCTCCAACCCGTAAATGTGATATGCGGTCCGGCCTGTTGGTTAATATTAGGTCCAGCAGTGCCCCCCTTCTTGTATAATGTATTTCAGGGTAGTTGAAGTCCCCCATTATAATGACTTCTCCCTGAGTCGCTGCTTCATCTATTTGCTTTATGAGGATATTCTCCTCCACTTCCATTATTGTTGGGGACTTATAACAAACCCCTATCAGTAATTTATTATTTTTTCCCCCTCCCCTCATCTCCACCCACAGAGACTCTACATTTTCATTAGATTCACCTATATTATCACGCAGGATGGGTTTTAAGTATGATTTTACATATAAACAGACACCTCCCCCTCGCTTATTTGTACGGTCATTTCTGAACAGACTATAGCCCTGTAAATTAACAGCCCAGTCATGGCTCTCGTCCTGCCATGCCTCAGATATCCCCACCATGTCATAAGTATTTTCTATCAAAATCAATTGTAATTCCTCCATTTTGTTGGTGAGACTTCTGGCATTAGTGTAAATGCACTTTATGCATCTCTCTTTACCTCTATTCCTTCTTACTATATTGACTGTTCTAACCTCACCCCCTATGCCCCAATTTTATTACTTGTGCCCAGGTTACTATTTACACTATCTTCTCCTCCTGTACAATGAATACCCTCCCCCCTAATCCCTAGTTTAAACATTCCTCCATCCTTCTACCCATTTTCTCCCCTAGCACAGCTGCACCCTCCCCATTGAGGTGCAACCCGTCCCTAGCATAGAACCTGTATCCCAGTTCTCCAGAAACCCAAACCCCTCCTTCCTACACCAATTCCTGAGCCACTTATTTATCTCCCTAATCTCCCGTTGCCTCTCTGGTGTGGCACGTGGTACAGGCAGTATTTCAGAGAATACTACCTTGGAGCTCCTTGCCTTAAGCTTGCAGCCTAATTCCCTGAAATCATCTTTAAGGACCTTCCACCTACCTCTAACTTTGTCATTGGTGCCAATGTGCACCATGACCGCTGGGTCTTCACCAGCCCCTCCCAGTAATCTGTCAACCCGTTCAGCTATGTGCTGGACTCGAGCGCCAGGTAGGCAGCACACTGTTCGATGATCCCTGTTTTTGTGACAGATTGCCCTATCTGTTCCCCTAATAATTGAGTCCCCCACTACCAGCACCTGTCTGGCCTGCCCTTCTATCCTGTTTTCCACCTTACTGGAGCTGACAATCCTCTGGCTTTCAGAGGACATGCCCTGCTGCAGCAGTGCTATCCCTGTACTGACACCCCCCTCATCTGCCAACTTCGCAAATTTATTGGGGTGTGCCAGATCAGGGGTAGTCTCCGTGGCACTCTTCCCTCTACCCCACCTTCTAACTGTCACCCAGCTAGCTGCCTCACTGTCCTGCAGCTCCATGCTACCATCCTCCCCCACATCTATCCCTTTGAGCAGCTGTTCAGTGAGAAGCAGATTGCTTTCCATATTGTCTATGGTCGCTTCTTGCGACCCTGTTGGCTATTTGCCATGAAACACTTGATTGTTCGATGATCACGCTTCAAAAGTTTGGCAATATCAAGACTGCTGCATCCCTCTGCAAGACATCTCACAATTTTGGACTTTTCAGAACCCTTCAAATCTCTCTTCTGACCCATTTTGCCAAAGGAAAGGAAGTTGCCTAATAATTAAGCACACCTTATATAGGGTGTTGATGTCATTACACCACACCCCTCCTCATTACAGAGATGGACATCACCTGATTTACTTAATTTGTAGTTGGCTCTCAAGCCTATACAGCTTGGAGTAGGACAACATGTATAAAAAGTATCATGTGATCAAAATACTCATTTGCCTAAAAATTCTTCACACAGTGTAATAAACAAAATCCATGACAAACAATAGGCTACAACCATAAGTACAAATGTTACAAAAGATTATATAAAAGACATACGAGAGGAATACAAACACAGATGGCACTTGATGTATACGCCAAAATAGTTTCTGGGCAGAATAAAAAACTATTTACAGCTGTTTCTACAACTACACACAATGTATGGAATACATAGGTACTAGTGATGAGCGAGTATGCTCGGCGCGACTCGGTACTCGCACGAGTATCTCGGTACTCGGGGTGCTCGGCGAGCACCGAGTACTGCCGAGATGCTCGGACTGCTCGGTAATAAATAGCGATCTGAGACACATACACTGCTCCCTTCAGTGCACACAGTGAGCTGGCACCATACAGGGAGCAGATTGATTGTTAGGATCCCTCTGGGGGCCACAGCAAGGTGCTGTATGCTGCGGCGATTTGAAAAAGCCCACCCTCCCGCCCTTTTCCGGAATTACTCGTTTTATAACCGGAAGTCTGTGGGCGGAGCCTGTCACTCATTGACTTACATTGGACTCGGTGCTCTGGCCGAGTACAAGAGTATCTTGAGATGCTCGGCCAGAGCACCGAGCACCCGAGCATTTTAGTGCTCGCTCATCACTAATAGGTACATATGGAACCACACAATCTCCTATCCAGTGCCCTCCTGTATAATGCACGTATTGTGTCAATGCAAAGTTTCTAGGAGGCTCTACCAGAGAGTCTAGAGGAGGACTAGCTATAGAAGTAGATGCAGACATACCACTGTATAAATTAATGTAAAGAAATCATACCCAGTCTACCAATTAGCAGTGCCAACTGTGTCAGGGAGGAGCCCCGACACTTGTTTCGTCCTTCCTCAGGGTGCTGTGAGGCCCAAGTCCTTGTTGTGTTGGTGGCGGCAGGGTAACATTCATGCTTGCTTCCTCTGCCCTCTCCCCCCAACCTTACACAATACACAATAGAAATGTGATCAAGATATCTCTCATCTGCTGAGTCTTTCATGCCTATCATTTGTTCATCCTCCATTTCTTCCTTGGCTCCTGCACCTTCATCAACAGTTTGGCTGCTACCATGCACCCTTGTTGTTCCCTCTCCCCCACCCTCCCATCCCAGCCGCCTTGGTGCTGCCAACCGTGTGGACCTTTGAGATCTTGTTATCCCTTCCGCATACACCTCCTCTACTTCCTCTCCTTCCTCTTGGACTACCACCTGTCTCCGAATACTGGTTAAAGTGTGCTCCAGCATGTAAATGACTGGAATAGTCATGCTGATAATGGCATCATCAGCACTATACATCATAGTAGCCACTTCAAAACTCTGCAGAAGGGTTCAGAGGTCCTTGATCTGAGACCACTCCAATAGTGTGATTTGCCCCACCTCTGGATCACGTTGACCCAGGCTATACATCATAACATATTGCACCAGGGTTCGTCGCTGCTGCTACAGTCACTGTAACATGTGCAGAGTGGAATTCCCTCGTGTCGGCACATCGCATTTCAGGTGGTGAACTGGCAGATGCACACATAGCAAACCATTGTGTAGTGTAAGCCACTGTCCTGCTGAAAACCGCTCCTGTGTGATGTTTGATCTGCTCAAAAGAGTGTCACAGCAGCCACTGTCAACGACACGAGCGTGTATTCATTCAAAACTCAGAGACAATGGCATCACGTATTAGCCAGCTTTCCAGCACAGGCTGGCCAATCAGAACGCTATTGCATTGTCCAATGAGCGTGTTTGGGGCGCGGTGTAAAACTATTTGGCACGCCTATGTTTTCGACGCGCTGAACAGGTACGCCCACATTCCTTTGGGGATTGCGGCGTGTGAAGCGGCGATGGGAGTCCACTGGATGTTTCCCGCTGGTGGTGTGGCAACTTCCGGGGCAAATTGCGGCGTGCAAAAGCGCCCTCGGCAATCTGAGGCAACCATGAAAAATGTGCATGCACACGTTAGATTGCCTCCTATCGCCGCCAAAAATTACGGCGTGTAAAGGTACCTTTACTGTTGTTATAGAGCAATTGTCTTATCACACCAGTATACTTCATTACAGATGATTCTAGATATCCATGCAAACAGGGATCCATGGTTGTGCTATATATTTGCAGATAATTGAACAGCCCCAGCACTCGACCATTGCTTTTATAATATCCACCTGTCATTTCCATCTTTGATGGGGTAAAGGCTGCTTTACACGTCACGATACCGCAATGCAACTACGATAAAAAGTCACGTGGTTTGGGCGTTGGAGTTTTTATCGTTGTTGCGTTGTGTCGTGTAAATGGGCAATGCGATGCGAAAACAACGCAACAACTATATCGTTTTTTGAATTGTGCATGCTGTTCAACCATGCAATATTGGCTGTGCGATCTGCCATGATCATGCTGTGTGACGATTTGTAGCGCAACTTCCCCTATTCCATGTTAAATGGTTTTTCCCTGGGTCGCTCATGGACAGCGCTTAAGGAGAGGGGCATAGACATTGCAGTTCCTTTGCCTAACGAAATCTCCCTGTGTGAAAGCTCCTAAGCAGTCTGGGACAAGTGCTAAAATAGTGCGTGCTCCCGTGAAATCGTACGCAATATCGTTCCGATATTGCGACGTGTAAAGCGGCCTTAAGATGCTGTGACTTTCCATCACTGCCTTAGTTTTTATCAATATTTTAATACACAACATTTTATTATTTTATTATATTATATTGCTTGCAGTTAAGGTTCCTGACACTACAACCTGGTATCAAATATTGGCAACCATATAGTACTCACCTCAAACGCATACCATGTGAGACATATATAATTATCCCCTGTGGACTTAATTTACATCCATTTTTATAACCACATATAAATAGTTGAAGCATGCGATTTTTATATCTCCCATGTAGCACCAACACTCCATGTGAGATACATCTATAAGATTGATTACGCAAGTGTGGCTCCCCTGCGGGGATTGCCACAGAACCCACCGGTGCAGGGAGATATGCACACCTTGGCATACACAGCATCCAACAACTTCCACCCCCGACCTGGAGGGGGAGCACCACTGGCTGTCCTTAAGCCAGATCTCCTATAAAGATCCAGGCCTGAGGGGAGGAGTCAGGCAGTCTGCAGTCGGCAGAGGAGAGAACAGTTAGTTCCAGCTAGAGAGTAAAGTGGAAGTGAAAGGAACTGGTTGCTGAGACCAAGCCAGGCCCAGAACCAGGAAGCTTGACCCAGCTGTGCAATGCCCTAGGGAGAGGGACGAGGCCAGTGGAAGAAGTAGGAAGAAAGAAGAAGGGAACATACTGTACCTGGCATCCCTTTAGCCCACCCGGACACGGGAGTCCGAAGTTGCTATTCATCTAAAGTGTAGCAGAGAAAGCCCGGACCAATCAGGAGGATCTAGTCCCCCTGAAGTTTCACCAAGTGAGACACCAAACCTGACCAAGCATAGGACCAGGGGCCCAAGAGGAGAATAGGGATCACCACAGCAAGGTCCTCATTGTCAGTTGTGGAGTAGTACCCTGAGAGGAGAAAGAGCGGCGAGTTCAGTTACAGTTACTTGTACCCTCGTACAACCATTTGCATCCGGCATGTACAGATAGTTCAGTTTCAGTTACTTACCCCAATCACTGCACACACTAACAGAGGAGGCCTCACAACTCTACAAGGTGAACGTCCCAAGCTGCACCGAAACCTGGATACCCTGCTGAACCGTGCCTGTTACCGGACATCAGTAAAAAGGTATCGAAACAGAGACTATTGTGTGTGTGTGTGTGCCTGCTTCACCGCCACCGCCTGCAGCGTTCACAGCAGAACTGCTATTACTACTCCCCTCATAAACCCCACTGCCCTGAGGTAAAGCTCCACTTGTGGGGAGCTGTACTACCAAAGCTGCATTTACATCACTTCAGCGGCCAGCCACAGCACTGGTAATCCTATTACCAGGTACCACAGGTGGTGTCACGTTACCATTCCCCCATCATCATCACCCAAACCCCTCCATTGAGGGTCCAGAGCACGGAACCAGGAACTGACTAGCCGTGATCCCCCACTGAAGTAACCCCCTGTCCCGGTATCCAAGTACCCCCTACCCTGTTGACCGACTCATTTCTGGTATCATGAACAGTATCCCGTGCCCGGTAAAACCGGGTACTGTGTGCTTAAAATAGACTTTATTTACTGTTTTGTGAAATGTAAAATCGACCTCCATTACTGTGCCACAGCGCGGGAAGAGCACTGCGGCTAGAAAAGAGCGTGAAGATAAGTCCCGTCCATCCACTCTGCCGAAGATCAATGAAGTGCAGTGTCTGGTTCCGGAAATACCCGAGATGCTCCACTCCCTGTGTAGAGCTGCCGACTACCGAAAAAAGTTTGCCTTCCCTGGCTGGCAGCGGTTAACTAGGGGGGCACCACCATGAGTGAAGCGGACAATGCACAGGTCCCTGAAAGAAGGGATGTCCGAAACGCAGCACCAGCCAGTCCCGCAGCCGGTGTGGGAGCCGCAGCACCTGGAGCAGTGGCCCCGATAATGCCGTTAGCCTTGCCATACATGCGTGATGCAAAATGGTTGCCAACCTTCGAGGATAAGCCCGGTTCCTTAGCAGCCTTTAAACAAAAGATGTGTGCAGTGCTGGACATGTATGCAATGACAAAAAAGCAATGAGCCGCCGTTGTGCTGGGACAATTAACAGGCGCAGCGAAGCTAGAGATCGAGACTTGGAGCGATACTGGCAGAGACACGAGCAAAAGTATTTGACAAGCTTAAAGCTGCTTTAGAAAAACACACACAGTCTGAATTAAGGATGATATTCCACCAATGCAAACAGAGACCGCAAGATACCGTCAGAGACTTTGCCTTACGCTTACAAGGGGCACTCCGATCCTTAAAACAGGTAGACCCGGCAAGTGTGCTAGAAGAAGATAAAATGCTTGCAGAACAGTTTATGAATGCACTGAGGTTGAAATACCACCGCCAGCAGGTACACATATGGGTCTTAGATCATCCTGATGTGAACTTTAATGCTTTAAAAGACCGAGCAAAAACTGTGCTACGAGACCCATTGCCTGCAGAACCTACAACCCAATCCTGGCAGGTTAACATCTCTCCCACAGACTTAGAACCTACTCCCAAAAACCCTGCAAAAGCAGTAGGGCAAGCTGTAGCCACCAACCCTGATGATGACCTACGTAATCAGGTGCTGCAGCTAACCAAATATATGGACTATGTGTTAAAACTCTTGCAAGCCAGGGTGGGGGCACAACCACCAAGCAGGATCCAGCTAGCTGATTGCCCGGAGGATGTCCCGTGGATGAGGAGGAACCCCAAGTCGCCCGTGGAGGGGACCAACAAGTCGCCTGTTCTGGGGACCAACAAGTCGCCCGTTCAGGGAACCAACGCACCATTCCAACGCAGAGCCAGTGACCACACGGATTCTTCAGGACAACCCATCTGCCTACACTTCAACAAACCAGGCCACTTTGCAAGAGGGTGTCCTTTAAACCCGAGATTCCTGGGTCTGAGGGCCAATGCCCAGGAGTAGGACGACCGGGCCCATATGACTGGGGTAATCGGTACGTGGGAGGCCGTTCGTACCTCAACATTACGCTAGATGGAATCCCCACATCGGCCCTACTGGACACCGGGTCACAGGTTACCATTATCCCACATATCCTTTACAAACAATTTTGGCCTGATACTGATCTTAGACCCCCAGACCCTAACTTTATAAAAATATAAGGGGAGACAACAGAGGCGCAGTAGTGCCCTATCACTGAGTATGAACAGGGTCTTATAGATAATCAGGTTTGCACTAACCTGGTCCAGTTGTGATTCCCACAACTGGAGTAAAGGCGTTGGTTTAGTAATATAGGCTGCTGCTGGACTTCCACCTCCACAAGATAGTGGGTACTTCCAAAGTTCTGGGATCAAAGGTGTGTTACAGTCCGCGCTGCCCGGTCATCCAAGGAAACAAAAGGGAAACAATGTTCCAAGTAAAAAGTTTCTTTATTCTTCAAATCAACGCGTTTCGGCGCCCAATCCTTGCGCCGTCCTCAGGGTCCTGAGGACGGCGCAAGGATTGGGCGCCGAAACGCGTTGGTTTGAAGAATAAAGACCCTAACTTTGTCATTCTTGCAGCTAATGGACAACCACTGACTCAGGTGGGGTTCAGATGAATGACAATGAAGCTGGGGAGGGTGGAGTTAAAAAACCAAGGGTTATGTGTGGTAGAAGATGACCCTAATGAATAATACCCCTACATGGTAATTGGTACTAATGTGATTGAAAACTGCCTTGGAGAAGTGTTGTTTTTACTCCAACAGAGTGCTGTGACTGCTGGTTATGAGCGGAAGAGAGTCCTTCAAAGAGAAATCCGAGCCCTCATCTGCAAGCAATAGGTAAATCTGTTTGGGGGAGAGATTGGCAGTGTATGGGTAACAGACCCGTTTCCCATTGTGTTACCACCGAAAAGTGAAATGATGATATGGTGTCGAGCAGCTTTAGGTCTCAGAGTAAAGGAATACAAGGCAGTTGTAGAGCCGGTATATTCAGAGCATAGACCTACACTACTGACAGCCAGAGGGGTAGTGGATGTACGCAAGGGAAGAGTACCAATCTGTGTATTAAATTGTGGGAAAGAAGAAGCAAAACTACCCCAGTAAGCTACTGTAGCAAAGCTGTACATTGTCTGTAACAGCAACATACAGACAGTAGAGCCCTTATCCCCGTCAAACCAGGTGGAGGATAACAACTCCAAGGGACAGCTAGAGGAGTGGTGTCAGCAGTTGCACGTATCAACTGATACCACCCCTCCCCACCAGAAGCACAGAGTCTACCGGGTAGCACAAGAGTTCGAACAGATATTTAGTAAGCATCCATTAGATTTTGGGAGGATTAAGGGGATACACCATCACATACCCACAGGAAATCATCCCCCAATTAAAGTGAGATATAGACCCGTTCCCCCAAACCACTACCAGTATGCCAAAGAGATGCTGCAGGACATGAAGGAAGCCGGGGTTATAAGAGATAGCTGTAGTCCCTGGGCAGCCCCCTTAGTCCTAGTCAGAAAGAAGGATGGCACTATGAGGCTGTGTGTGGATTACAGGGAAATCAATAAGATCACTCGCAAAGATGCTTACCCATTACCCCGAATAGAGGAGTCTCTTGCTGCATTAAAGACTGCTAATTATTTCTCTACATTAGATCTCACTAGTGGGTATTGGCAGGTATCCATTGAAGAAGAAGACCGGGAGAAGACAGCATTCACAACACCAATGGGCCTATGCGAATTCAACAGCATGCCATTCGGGTTATGCAATGCACCGGTAACGCTTCAAAGACTCATGGAATGTTGCCTAGGACACTGGAACTTCGAGATGGTGCTCTTATACCTGGACGACGTCATTGTATATTCCAAAACCTATAAAGAACATTTGGAACACCTGGTGGAGGTATTTACAGCTCTAGCAAAGGACGGAATGAAGCTCAAACCATCTAAATGTCACCTGCTGAAACTAAAAGTCCAATACCTCGGGCATGTGGTCAGTGCAGATGGAGTAGCACCAGACCAGGAAAAAGTGACAGCTACCCAGAACTGGCAGACGCCAACCACCGTCAGTGAGGTACGCCAATTCTTAGGTTTGGTTGGGTACTACAGAAGATTCATTAAGGGCTACACAAAGATGGCAGCGCCCCTACAAGATCTTCTGGTAGGCCAAACTAAGAAGAGAAGGTCTTCAGAGCCACCATTAGAATGGGGAAATGAGCAAGAAGGCTCCTTCCAACAGATGAAGCAGGCTCTGACCGGTGAGGAAATCCTGGCTTACCCCGATTATAACCTACCATTCGTCCTTTACACTGACGCGAGTAATGTATGCCTGGGAGCAGTACTATCGCAGATACAAGATGGCAAGGAAAGAGTAATTGCCTATGCCAGCAGAAAACTTTAACCCACTGAGAGGAACCCGGAAAACTACAGTTCCTTTAAGTTGGAGTTCCTGTCCTTGGTCTGGGCTATAACAGATTTGTTCAAGCATTACCTGGCAGCTTCAAAATTTACCGTCTTCACGGACAATAATCCATTAACACACTTGGATACCGTGAAACTTGGTGCATTGGAGCAATGCTGGATGGCCCGACTATCAAACTATGACTTTACCATCAAGTACCGGGTAAGCCGTAACAATTCAAATGTTGATGCCCTCTCCAGAAACCTTCAAGTACATTTGCAAGGACTTGAAGAATAGGAGGATGACTTGGAGGAAGTAGAACTCCCAGCTTTCCATAAAAGTAGAATGTAACCTCTCGGGGGTCTGCCGCAGGGCTCCAGCGCCCTCTGCTTGAATAGCGCCGCTCATCTCCTCACTCCCGGGGCTACTGCTTGAGCGTATGAAACTCCATCTCCAAATCAGTGAATGCTGGAGAAGCTGCAGGGATCATGCTCCTCCCCTCAGCCAATCACCAAGCCTCTGTGTCCTGCCAATCAGGAGTGCCCTGCTGTAATATAAGCTTCCTGTTTCCTGTCAGTCTTTGCCAGGGCAATTTCTACTTAGTGGAGTTGCTATTCCTGGTCTGGTTAGGTTGCTCCTTATTTTGCTTGTTATCTGATTTCGGTGTGTTACTTCCTGCAGATCTCCGCCCTGCCGGCTCCTTGCTGACTCCCGTGTTCTGGGCCTTCTACCTGGATCTCTTCCAAGCTGAAATTGCTGATTCAGGTCCTGCTCCGGATACTCCGTGTTTCCGGTTCTCCGTGTCCTATCTTATACCCGGTTGCTGTGTTTCCACGTTGCCTTGGGTCGGTTTAACACCCGTGTCCGCTTCATTGGTCCTTCCGAGGTTGGTACCGGCAGTATCCCTGTATAGGGATCAAGCGCTCCGGGGCCTCCTTCGGTGGTGTTCCGGTGCTGTGGCCGTGTGGCCCTCCCCTGTGGCGTGGGTTCTTGTGTTGTTCAATAAACCTGTTGACTCTACTGTACTGGTCCGTCTCTCTATCATCCCGGTATCAGCATCCGCACTACGCGGTCCAGTGGGTCCACGTGTCCGTCAGTAGGACGTGACATAGAAAATGGAAAATGACAGAAACCCATATCTACTAGAACCATCAGAATGTTGCACTAAACCCGTTGCCTCACTATGGATGGAAAGAGACAGAAGATAGTGATCAGGCAGTGAGCCTAGTGAAGAGGCTGGTAACCCAACCGGATTCCCAACTTGAAAAGAATGCTCCACCAGAGGCTCGATTCTTGTTTAAAGAAAGAAGCAGGTTATTGATCTATCAAGGTCAATTGTGTAGACGGTATATCAACCCCAGAACACATGACATGGTATGGAAAATTGTGGTTCCAAAGAGAGATGTCCAAATGGTGTTGGAAGCGTACCATAATGGAGCAGGACACTTCAGATGGAGAAAACAGGAATTATTGTTATGTGAGAGATTCTATGGGATCGACATGAGGTCTACCATAAAGAATTGGTGTAAAAATTGTGGACCATGCTCATTAAGAAGAAAAGACCGTAACAACAAGAAAGCACCACTCCAGCTTATCATCACTAAGCAGCCATTAAAACTGGTAGCTTTAGATCACGTCAAACTCACACCCAGCAGATCGGGCTATACCTATGCTCTTACCATGGTGGACCACTATTCCACTATTCCAGATTCCTTGTGGTAGCTCCTGTGAAAGACTTAACAGCTCAGACAGTAGCAAAAATCTTTCAAGCCTATTTCTGCAGACCACACGGGTATCCAGAACAGGTATTGACAGACCAAGGTCCTGCCTTTGAAGCTGAAGTATTTTAAGAGTTCTGTAAGTTTCTGTTGTAAGAAAATTCATACCATGCCTTACCATTCCCAAACCAACTGAACGTGCGAGAAAATGAATCACATGGTAATAGAATTGTTGAAAACTGCCCTTAGAAGAGCGAAACAGATGGCGAGAAAAGTTACCAGACCTTGTTGACATCTACAACAACATCCCAGTAAGCTCAACAAATTGTACCCCTGCATACCTCATGAGAGCAAGACCAGTAGACTTTGAAATGGGCATAGTAGTTCCTGAAGAAGACACCTCAGATGCAGATTGGGATACCAGAAGAGCAGAGCAGTACAAGAAAATACAGGAATGTGTTGAGAGAAGTCTGGCAAAATCAAGGGAAAAGCAAGAAACAAACTTTAACAAAAGCACACAAGGAACACCCTTAACACCAGGTGAATTGGTTTTAAAAAGGAAAAGGAGACTCCACAAATTAGATGAAAAATGGGAAGCAGAACCATACACTGTATTGCCATCAAACTTTGACAACCAGAAGACCTGCCTGATCAGCAAAGACAATGGAGAAACAACAGCAACAGAGATTATTTAAAGAAGTGCCCTTAACCACCACAACCAAAGGAATATGTACCTTGTCCAGAACCCAAAGAGATGCCAAAGACAGTCCAGACCCTCATAGGAGAACTACCGGCAGATTGGCCCCAAATAGAAGGTGCATACCTAATCCCAATGTTAACATTCCCACAACAGTAGAAGAATCAAGAGCAGAAGAACCACCCGTCGTAGCAGAGCCAGAGAACCCTGCAATTGGTGCACCTGTCATTCCCACTGTGAGAATGAGAAGACATTCAGGCATACCTGTGTTACGCAGATCAACACATGGGTCAGTAAACAGTGTTCACTCTACACCAGGCTTACACACTAGTGGAATATCAGTTTTACGTAGGTCAACATGTAGTAACTTGGGTCAAACACCACTAAGATACAGGCAATAGAATGTGAACATAGAAGAATATAAGTAAATGTTTAAAATGTAAATATGTAATTAATGTTAGTGTACAGAAAGGTGAAGAGTAGGCTAAGACAACCCAAACCAGGTACCCAACATCAGAAAGAGAAGTGAGTGGAGTTGGCATTAGGAGCTGCCTAGGAAGAGCAAAATCTTGGCCAATAGGTGACCCCAGGGCCAGGAGGTCTACAGCGCTTATGACCGGAAGAGGCTCCTACAGTACCTAGGACTACTACGCCGAGGCACCCAAAGTAAGTGTTTGTTGTGTGTTTTGAACTGTTAAGCCTAAAGAGACTTTACCTGTTTGAACTTTTTGAATTTTCTTTTTATAATTTAAAAAAAAAATGGACCATAGCCACAAGACTGGTGGTGGCAAAAATACTTTAAGCAGCCTGCAGCGGATGCACTAGCGCTGTATGGACTGGTTACCTGTTTTTCCCATTTTTTCCTGGTTTTTGTAAATTTTATTTTGAGATTCTGTTCAACTTTCAAATGTAAATAGTTATGTTATGTTTGTTGAAAAATGTTTCAGTCCCGGAGGACTGAAGTTAACTAGGGGAGAATGTGGCTTCCCTGCAGGGGATTGCCACAGGACCCACCGGTGCAGGGAGGGATGCACACCTTGGCACACACAGCATCCAACAACTTCCACTCCAGACCTGGAGGGGGAGCACCACTGGCTGTCCTTAATCCAGATCCCTTATAAAGATCCAGGCCTGAGGGGAAATTCAGGTAGTCTGCAGTCGGCAGAGGAGAGAACAGTTAGTTCCAGCTAGACAGTAAAGTGGAAGTGAAAAGAGCTGGTTGCTGGGACCAAGCCAGGCCCAGAACCAGGAAGCTTGACCCAGCTGTGCAACACCCTAGGGAGAGGGACAGAGGCCAGTGGAAGAAGTAGGAAGAAAGAAGAAGGGAACATACTGTACCTGGCATCCCTTTAGCCCACCCGGACACGGGAGTCCAAAGTTGCTATTCATCTAAAGTGTAGAAGAGAAAGCCCGGACCAACTAGGAGGATCTAGTCCCCCTGAAGTTACACCAAGTGAGACACCAAACCTGACCAAGCATAGGACCAGGGGCCCAAGAGGAGAATAGGGATCCCCACAGCAAGGTCCTCATTGTCGGTTGTGGAGTAGTACCCTGAGAAGGAGAAAGAGTTCAGTTACAGGCAGAACTTACCCCAATCACCACACACACTAACAGAGGAGGCCTCACAACTCTCCAAGGTGAATGTTCCAAGCTGCACCGAAACCTGGTTACCCTCCTGGTCCGTGCCTGTTACCGGACATCAGTAATAAGGTACCGAAACAGAGACTATTGTGAGTGTGTGTACCTGCTTCACCGCCGCCGCCTGCAGCGTTCACAGCAGAATCGCTACTACTCCCCTCATCCACCCCGCTGCCCTGAGGTAAAGCTCCACCTGTGGGGAGCTGTACTACCAAATCTGCATTTACAACTTCTCAGCGACTGGCCGCAGTGCTGGTAGCCGTATTACCAGGTACCACAGGTGGCGTCATGTTACCATTCCCCCATCACCCCCACCCTGCCATTGAGGGTCCAGGGCATGGAACCGGGAACAGACCAGCCATGATCCCCCACTGAAGTAACCCCCTGTCCCGGTATCCGAGTACCCCCTACCCTGTCTATCGACTCACAAGCATCTGCAAGATACCTATAGGCAGAGCTGCTCCACATTGGTTAGAGCACAAACAAATTCATCATAAATGAGCACATAATTTTATACATACACCCTCATTGATGTTATATGTTCATAGGTACCACATGGACTAAATCTTCCTTGGGAACCAATCTACAAGGATCATACTGGCAGTTGCCTCTCATACCATAGAAGGCCACAGAGTACTGCAATTTAAAGAATTGTTTAGTATTTTTATTTAACTAATACATTTTTTAATTATTTGAGTTACACTGTACATCTTGTGTTTCCAATAAATGTTATGTTTTTTAATAAAAACTTCACTAGTTTGCACTGCCATTGATTTTAAACATTAGCACCGAGCCATACCACATATTCAATAGCACATATCTTTTAGCAGGGGAACATACGTGGCACCCCCTAGGCTCACGGCAGCAGCGTTGCTAACATAGCTATTGCTGGCTCCGGTATATAAATAATTTTTAATTATTAACTAAGCACAATCATGAAACCCTTCACACTGCCTCCCCTCCATACAGATACCACTACCCCCACACTGCCCCACTCTTCATACTGATTCCTTTTAATTTCTCCACTCCATATTGAGCCCCTCACATTGTCCTCCATCTATTTTGTCCCTTGCATTAACCCTCACTCTGTAAGACACCTTAACCCCTGTCTACAGTAAAAGTCGCTCTCAGCCCTAATCTACAATAATAGCCACCTCATAAACCCCAGTATATAGTAAATGCTACTCTAAAAACCTTTCTATAGTAATAGCCCCCCTGTCTACAGTATTATGACCCCTAATCCCCAGTCTAAAGCGTTAACCTTCCTACCCATAATCCCCAGCCTATAGCATCAGCCTCCCCATGATCCCCAGCCTATAGCATCAGCCTCCCCATCATCCCCAGCCTATAGCATCGGCCTCCACATCATCCCCAGCCTACAGCATCAGTCTCCACATCATCCCAAGCCTATAGCATCAGCCTCCCCATCATCCCCAGCCTATAGCATCGGCCTCCCCATCATCCCCAGTCTACAGCATCAGTCTCCACATCATCCCAAGCCTATAGCATCAGCCTTCCCATCATCCCCAGCCTATAGCATCAGCCTCCTCATCATCCCCAGCCAATAGCATAAACATTCCTGCCCCCCCCACCTGTAGCATTAGCCATCTTGCCCCATCATCCCCTAACCTGCAGCATTAACCTCCCCATCATCCCCCCAGCAAGTAGCATTAGCCCTCCTGCCCCATAATCCCCCCCAGCCAGCTGCATTAGCCCTCCTGCCCCATAATCCCCCCAGCCTGCAGCATTAGCCCTCCTGCCCATAATCCCCCCAGTCTGCAGCATACGCCTTTCTGCCCCATCCCCCCTCAAGCCTGCAACATTAGCCTTCCTGCCCCATTCCCCCCAGCCTGCAGCATTAGCCTTCCTGCCCTATCCCCCCAGCCTGCAGCATAAGCCTTCCTGTCCCATCCCCCTTCCAGCCTGCAGCATTAGCCTTACTGCCCCATCCCCCATCCATCCTTCAGCATTAGACTTCCTGCCCCATCTCCCCCATCTTCAGCTCTAGGAGCATTGCACTCACCTGCTCCTTCTCCTGTGTCCTCTTGCTCCGGGATCATCCTCCTCCTCCTAACTCTGTGCTGATGTCCTGCAGTGTGGCGAGATGATGTCACCTCAATCCACACACGCTGAAGCTACAGCTCCTTTGACACAGGGAGCTAAATGACCCCAGAAGTGTAAGAGCTGCTACTTCTGGGGTCATTCAGCTCCCTGTGTGAAGCTTATGGAGGTTCGCCCCCCCGCACACAACCCTCTCCTCTCCCTCTGAAAAGACAGCTGATTAGATTGTCTAATGGAGGGGAGAGGAGGAGAGGGTGCCGGCCAGCAGCGATCATGGCCCAGGACTCCGGTCCTTCATATATGAATCCCTGCTCAGCGGCTATGGCCGCCAGGTGCTTCAGTGGTGCAGCACTTCAATCACCAGTGGCCAGATCACAGTCTGGAGGCTTGTACAGATAATAATGTGGTGATTGCAATATGCAAAGTGTATCTGGTGGCCCCAAATGGTCCATAAAACAAAAACTCCTCCTTGCTCCATGGCCCAGTCATCCACTAGCCCTCGCCCACTCCACAACCAACAGACCAGCGGGAGAACTCCCGATGCTCCTGCCTCTCAGTCCAGGCCTGCTCTACACTCTTTCTCCAGACTCTGGGACCTTGATTTCCAAATGAAATGACAAATTTACTTTAATCTGAAAACAACACCTTCAACCATCAAGCAACAGTCCAGTACTTTTTCTTCTTG
The DNA here is from genome assembly GCA_033576535.1 of Allobates femoralis. Classification (NCBI taxonomy): domain Eukaryota; kingdom Metazoa; phylum Chordata; class Amphibia; order Anura; family Aromobatidae; genus Allobates; species Allobates femoralis. The sequence goes on along the minus strand of JARQOC010000002.1, from coordinate 282,871,910 downwards.
GCCCAGGTAAGACGATTCTTGCATTGTCTGTTAGTCATGAGTGGCTTGACACAAGGAATGCGACAGTTGTAGCCCATATCTGAATACGTCTGTGTGTGGTACCTCTTGAAGTACTGACTACAGCAGCAGTCCACTCATTGTGAATCTCCCCCAAGTTTTTGAATGGCATTTTCTTAACAATTCTTTCAAGGCTGAGGTTATCCTGTTGGCTTGTGCACCTTTTTATCCCGGTGGCTTGTGCACCTTTTTCTACCACACTTTTTCCTTCCACTCAACTTTCCATTAATATGGTTGGATACAGCACCCTGTAAACAGCCAGCTTCTTTAGCAATGACCTTTTGTGGCTTACTCTCCCAGTGGAGTTTGTCAATGACTGCCTTCTGGACATCAGTCAGCTATCTTCCCCATGATTGTGCATCCTACTGCACCAGACTAAGGGACCATTTTAAATGCTTAGTAAGGCTTTGCAGCTGATTTGTGTTAATTATTCAAATTTTATGAGATTAACAGAAATAAACAATTGAAATACATCACTTGGCAATGACTCTATATAAGCACTCTATATATGACTCTATAAGCATTTTCAGACCCTGAAGGGAGCTGATGCATTAGTCCTCTGTATTATATTACCAGCTGAATAGTCCGGCTGGGAGGGGGGAGGTGTTTGTGCTGCATACTGTGCTGTCTGTAAGATTTCTATGTGAATATATGAACTTTGGTTTTCCTGTAGACGTGTCATGCATATATCTGCTGAGCAAATGATCAAATGTTCTTAAAATCACATAGAAATATCTCAGACTGCACACGCTGCACATATGTCTCAGATACACAGAATGACATGAAGAACTCATAGCTGCATCACCCCTCCTACCCCCTCCCTTCTCTGTCTGCAGTGAATGAGTCACACAACATACAGATCAGAGAGGAGGACAGTGTAATGATACATAAATATTCATTCCTTGAGGAGTGGACAGCAGAGAACTCAATGTGATTGGCAGATGTAATTACCGTAATCTTTTATTTTGAAGTTTACAGAGGATAGGAGGGAAGTGTAAATAATACAAACACATGAATAGAGAGAGCTTAGAGAAAGGAATTAGAAAATTATAGCAGTTATATATGGATCCCTTTAAAAGATCTCTTAGGAAATGATGCCAAATAAGAAAATGTTATTTTGGCAACAATTACAGCCCAGTAACACACAGTTATCTTGTCTTTACCTGGGTCATTAAAGACATATTGTACAATTTGAGAGATTAGAGTGAAAGAAACAAATGTCTTAAAATGTAACATGTTTACAAAATCGACTTTTTTTTCCCTGGATTTCATATTACATATGTATCTTATTAGTGACAAAAACAGAAATATTAACAAAAACAGTATCAAATATTTGGAAATGGTATTTTCTAGTGACTGTTGTCATATCTGGTTGTGGGAAAACAAAATCTGTTATTTTTGGCTCCATGCATTAATTGACAAAAATGAATGTACACAAGGCCTTATTTATTTGAAATTACAGTAAATAAACAGAATTCCCATATTAAGGCCTAAATTGCTTAACAAACGATATCGTATAAGAAACCTTTCCGTCAGTGCAGTGGTTAAAACAAATCTTGAATGTGTGGTGATGTGTGTTGTACTTGTCCCTGTTAATGTGCACAATTTACAGCTTTGGCTGTGATGTATGAGTTGGATGCTGATCAGTTACTCACTGCAGGTGCCAGCAATCAATGAGTTGTGTGTATCTGTAAACACCATTACACAGGACTCTGCTCTGATCCATTACATCCTATTGCACCTGCTACTGCTTCTGTCTCGTCTGTCTTTATCTCTATTCTAAAATGTCCTGCTTCTAAACTATTTTGTAATATATAGGCAGAAGAAAGTCAACAAACAAATCTAAAGCCTCTTACACACGTGCATATGCGTGCACACATATGACATACTGTCTTGGTGACCTTTTATAAAAATGGCTCTGAACGTCAATGAATCTTTTACCAGAATTGTTTTTTTATGGTATTTTTTGGGGCTGTCCATTTTTCATCAGCTATCAAATGCTTTTAAACGGTGAATTTCCTAAGGCTGGCTTCACACCACGTTTTTCAGGATCTGGGGTTATCCGGTGTGAACCGGATAGCCCCAGATCTGATTTCAGCCCCATAGTATCCCTATGGGGCCGGATGGAGCCGGATGGCAGTCATTTGCCATCCGGTTTCCATCTGTCCAGGAGGATCCGGGAGAATGTGGGTTTTGCTCCCGGACACAAAATCGCAGCTTGCTGCAATTTTGTGTCCGGGGGAAAAATCGGCATAAATCGGATCCTCCCAGATGTGGTGCGATCCAGCGCCCCCTAACATGGGAGTCTATGGCGCCGGATCATGCCGGATCTGACATAAAATTGGATGCGGCTCCCGGACGCCGGCTGATGAAGTTTAGCAGCGAGCGCTGCTAAACTTCAGCACCTGGAGCTGTCCCCTGCAGAGATTTCAGGACTGTGGCTAGCTCCCCGCTAGCCGCGATTTTGAAATTTCAGCAGCTGCAGCTGCGATCTGCCAATTCTGACAGAAAACAGGACTGGAGGGCATATTTGCTGTTTGTCTGGGGTAGTCAGGTTCTGTCCTGTGTTTCTGTCCAGTGTTTCCTGCAAAATACCGGACAAAACCTGAACCACAAAAAATGTGGTGTGAAGCCAGCCTTAGATGAGTTTCCACATTTAAAAAAATTAGGGCAAGATAGCACCAAAGCGTCATTAACTAACCCAGACTAAAAATTGTACAATGGTGCAGCCTGCATGTGAAAGAAAAATAAGAATAAAAATAAAAGAGTTTTTGTCGTGATGCCACCAGTAGAATGAGGCCAGTATAGCCGCTGCTGCAGTTGGGACCTCTGGGGATGATGGGAGTAGCAGCTCTGATGGTTTAGCTCTCCACGAAAAGAGCGGGTCCCCCGGGCAACCGTACAGTCTGTGGAGGTAATTTGGGGGATGTGAGACCAGCAGGGCTGAGCTGGCTGCTGGCAGGGATCAGGGACACTCTCGGGCAGACTCCTGCTGCCGACTCGGTGATTCAGTCTACCTTTCCTCAGGTGCAGAAATAACAGTCTCACACAGTGCTGAGCTTCAACCCGGTTTACTTGGCTTTCTCGGCATATGTTCAAGTTACAAGACAGTGCAGTGGCGGCTCTGGTAGTTTTTTAACAACCGGGATGGCTCATCGAGATCACCCCCTTTTGTGTTCCTTTCCATGGGCCTCTCTTTCTTTCATTTCCGCATGCAAAGCTACGATCCAGCGACCACGGGCCTTTATTGGGCGACCTGCTTGGTCCCCTGACCCTAATACGGTGGCCTTCTCTTCGCTATGTCGGGGTTTGGGTCGCAGGACATAAAGGCCCTGCACCCCGCCGGTTTTGTGGTTGGAGTGTGGAGCATCTTGGCCACCTCAGAGCTGGCACCCTGGTTTCTGCCCCAGTCCTTCAGCTTTCCAGCTAATTCGGGCACACAAGTGGATTGCTCATTAAACACACCCCTAGGACTCCTTCTGTCTCTCTACAATCTTAATATTATCTATCTCCCCTGGAGGACACGGCTGGCGCTGCTCGTAATAGCTGTAGGACCTGCGATTACCGAGGCAACGCTTACACGCAGGGAATCTAGGACCTGTCCGCGTCACCGCGTTTGATCACATGGGACGCGAGGGGGCGGAGTCCGGAAACTAACAGGAGGTGAGCGAGGACGCTGCGAGTGCCCGCAGCTGCTCGCCTCCTTTCATAATACTTACCTAGGAGGAGGATTTCTAAATCAGGCCTTAACCATAGTTGTGCATGGACAGCGCAACTTGTACAGGTTAGTAGGATAATTGTGTGTCCTTACAAATTAGTCCGTGGATACCGCACCATTGCGCCCCCTATTGTCTTCTTTGTCTTCACATCTCTACAATCTGTAGCCCGGGACTCAGAATAGCCTTAAGTGGTACAGGCCGCCAGGTCCGTGTACTTTCAGTCTCTAGTAATGATGGTGTTCTCTCTCCTCTCCGTCTGCTTTACTGACTACTAACTGTTTAACTGGCTCACTGATTGTGGTGTTTTCTGGTTTGTTTCCTCTCCTGACCATTTCCTGTCTAACTTCCCCACCCTCCACCTGTCTCCTCCTGCCATCCCGTTGCTGGGCATAGAGTCCCTAGTCTTGGGATCGGTTTGTGTTGGGTGTGTTTTTGGGGTGACTGAACTTACCGATCCCAGTTGCTGCAACTTTTAGTGGTGACCAGACCACAGGGACACCACACATGAATGGCACAGGGTCTGGCACAGGGTCTGGAACAGGGCCTGGCCTAGTATTTCAAGTTTATTATTGATCAGGAACAGGGGAATGAGGGACAGTCGTAAGGCTGTTAAGTTGGGTGCCCTCATACCTCATGCAACAGCTCCAATAAATGTTCTGCTCCGCCACACTCAGGTGGCACAAGTATTTGCTTCACGGACCAGTATCAAACCATTAGTCAGGTGGGTCAGTATAGGCCTAGTGGGCCGGGGATCTTCAAACGTCTTGCAACTGCTCCAATATGTTTTATACTGCATCACACTAAGGTGATACAAATAGTTTAATGGAATATAGAAGTGATGTACAATACAAAATAATATTGTGGTACCGTGTTAGCCAGAAAAATTTATGTAAATACTTATGTTCCAAAAAAAAGAATAGGAAAAAAGTATTCAAGGAGTGATACCTTTATTGGCTAACCAGAGAAATTATATTCGTTTTCTTTCAGGGCTCAATGGCCCTTTCATCAGACAATATTACAAATGAATTATTGAGGCATTTAAATAGGTTAATACATGAGGTGACGATCAGCACAGATGGGCTAAGGAAATTAAATTAGGGTTTTTGTTATACATGCAGATGAGGTGGAAGTGTTCTATTAAGGTACCTTTACACGCCACCACTGAGGTGTAGCAACTGCCTGGCAATCGGGATTTTTGTCACGGTTGCCTTGAAATTGCTATGAAGTTGCGGTGTGTAATTTGGGAAAGTGATCGGGTTTTTCGCAGTTGCTCCGGGTAGCGGTTTCTGAGCCGTGTTCTAAAATCAGAGGCAACCCAAATGGTGAATTGCCCTGGTATTGGCGTGTAAACGAGCGATAGGGATGGATTCTGCTTCACCTAGTGATTTCCTACAGGTGTGCCACAGCGTGATGTTTTCTGCGCCCCATCAGCGATGATTGGTGGGGCTACTGTGTTACCATTGGCTGTCCCTTCACAGGGTGCCATATTTAAAGAGCTGACCATTCACACTACACAATTGGAATGGCGTCATGTATTAGCCAGCCTTTCTGCGCAGGCTGGCCTATCATGACGCAATTGCGTTGTTCAATCAGCGTGTTAGCGTCACGGAATGCACAAGTCTGTCACGCCTATGTTTTAGCGCCGCTGAACCTGTACGCCCACATTCCCCTACTGATTGCGGCGTGTGAAGCGGCGATGGTATTCAACAGGAAGTTATCCGCAGGATCTGTTTCAACTTCCGGGGAACCACAATACCTTGAGTTGACTACGCAATTGCGGCGTGTACATGCGGAATCGGCGATCGTTAGCTACCGTTAAAAACGTGCACGTGCACGTACGGTTGATACCGATTGCCAGTGATAGTTGCGGCGTGTAAAGGTACCTTTAGAGATCTGAATACCTTGCAGAGGTGTGGGTTGTGTCCAAGTAATGACTCATGAATCCAGTTGTCAAATTGAGTCCTTTTGTTAAAGATTGAAACATCCTTATTAACTTGAATTCCTAGAACTTTCATTCTCTATCATTCTTAAAGTGAATAATTCTCCACTAGTCTAGGGGCCAGTTCCCATTTACTCTGTGGCCTGGTCCCTTCACACTTCTGGATACGGGCGCACCCGAGCGGATTGCTCACTGCCTGGTCCCCTGGTGCCCCTTCTAGCTTCGGGAGCATCCTGGTTCTTTCTCTGTTCCCCGCTCAGGCATTAGGACGAGCTCCTCTGGCTCCAGTCCTCTGGACACTTCTCTCAAGCTCTTACTCCTCTTCTGACAGACTTCCTTTCACTAGCTTCCCGCCAACTCGACTGGCTTCAAGATCTTTCCTTGTTCTATTTAAACCCTCTGTCATGTGTCTCACATCATCTAATTGTGTTTTCCCTGACTTCACTCCTTCCCGGGTGCTCCCCCAACTACTTTCTCTCCACCCATTCCCACTACCCTGGTTCCTCCCTCCAGACAAGATCAGGAACAATGCAGAAATGGTGGTATTTAGATTATGAGCGCTATACAAGGACACTGCACTGATTAGTATTACCTTTAGGTCTTTATTGAATATTGACAAATGTCAATGGATCCACTTGAGGAAGACGCATTAGCGTTGAAACATGTTGTGGCGAGGACTCACATTTGTCAATATTCAATAAAGACCTAAAGGTAATACTAATCAGTGCAGTGTCCTTGTATAGCGCTCATAATCTAAATACCACCATTTATGCATTGTTCCTTACCTTATCCTCCCTATGGGGAGTGTGGTGGAAGAGAGCAGCTTTGTACACAAGGACCTGGCTGACACAATAGGCACGTGATTGATCACGGGACCCGGAGAAGCGAGCTGGAGCTGGGCGCTCATTCTGGAACCAGGAACCGGCGAGCAAAGGTCTCGGATCCCTTCCTCACCACTGAGCCTACTATCTGGTTGTGCAGAGACGGCACAACCAGACAAGGTGAGTGAGGAATTAATATAACGGAGATTCTGCCTTTAGCAAACAGTGTGGCGCAACCGAATTTTTATTTTATCCAGACAAGATCAGGGCCTATGCTCTACAGTAGGAGCAATCTCACCTTAACTCTGACCTGGACTGGTGTAGTGTGTGGTCTGTGTGTCCTGATACCGGTCAGTGCCCCCCTTACCCAAGAGTGGGATACTACACCTCAACTGGGGTGCAGTGCCACTGTGGTGACTGGATCCGCAGGGGTGCCACACATGTATCACAGCAGATGATAGTCTGGATCTGGTAATATACATCTAATCTTTTATAATCCATTTTTCTGATAGTTGTACCTGTAATATGGACAGTGATCTCTAGAAAGATATCCTGTCTCCCAGGTAGAGACCTTGCATGATCCTACATAATGGAATATATTATTTAACACTTACTATAAGCCTATTGTCTCTCCATAGGTTCACATATGTTTTTCCATACAACAGGAAGTAACTGACCCATAGTAAGGGACACTATACCCGGGTCTGCACTGGACCATCTACACCAGGATAGGTCACTTAATATGACATTTATATCTACCTGCTAAGGTATACATAGTTATCACTATGGGAGGATTTCCCCTCCTTTAAGGCGGCCGTCACACGCTTCAATTTAATGCACAATATCGCTTAAGCGATCTGCTTTTTGATCGCTTAAGCGATATTGTTTGTGCATCGCTGCGTGCAATCAAGCGATTTTACAATGTAAAATCGCTTGATCATTACATCGCAGATTGGTGAGCCGGAGCTCATATCAAGCGATAAACGCTTGATCAATCTGCATCATCGTGGTGTGTGACACCACGATGAACGATCTCCCAGCGGCACAGCCTATGCTGGGAGATGGTATCTATGGTAAACGTCGGGTTATTAAGCGCCGCGCGGCACCTAGTAACCCGATGTGTACCATAGTTACCAGCGATCTCGCTGCTCCACATCGCTGGTGAGTCTGTCTGTGTAACAGCTCACCAGCGATGTGAGCGATATTGTTAGCGATCGCGCGTGCACGTGATCGCTAACAATATCGCTAGCGATATTGATGCGTGTGACGGCCGCCTAACTCTAACCTGTGTAACAGATTTCCCCTATTTTCACCTTATATTTCCCTGCTTCTTTTCCTTTGCCCTATTCACTACCGTATGATCTTTTGAACTATCCCACAGTACTCATTAATCCTGCGGCAGCTCCTAACCTATAACACGACCCACACTAAAGATTGACAGGTGAAAGCCTTTGAACACTATAACGTATGCACATAGCCCCTTTCTAATTTCCTTGGTCATTATGATAAGTGATTGATACATGTATATGTGTATATATACTCCTACAGGAGGTATTGCGGACCCTGCTGCCTATGTACAGACACCATCTGATTTCCATAATAAGTCTCCTAGGTAATAATGGGGCCCATACAGTCCACCAGGCAGTCCCGTTCATATTCATACGGTAAGCCCTGCATAGCAATCTTTATCTTTCACTTTATATTTCCTACCACCTAAGGGCCCTTTCACATCAGCGTTTTTTTCAAATCGCGGCAGATGCGGTGAAAAAACCGCATCTGCCGTGATTACCGCATACCGGCTGCACTTGCGGCGCGGTTGCGGTTTTTGCCATGCAAAGTATAGGCGGACTTGCGGCAGGTGCGGCAAGTGCGGTTTTGCACTTGCGGCAGGTGCGGCCGCGAAAAAAAACGCGTTTTTTTCACCGCATCTGCCGCGATTTGAAAAAAAACGCTGATGTGAAAGGGCCCTAATATCACCATCTCCTTACAGGTTTTTTCGCAGCTGCACCTGCCGCAAGTGCCAAAACCGCACTTGCTGCACCTGCCGCAAGCCCGCATATACATTGTATGGGGCTTGCCGCAAGTGTGCCGCAAGTGTGCCTCAAGTGCAGCCGTTATGCGGTGATCGCGGCAGATGCATTTTTTTCAAGGCATCTGTCGCGATTTAAAAAAAAACGCTGATGTGAAAGCACCCTAATACACTGGGGCAGCGTTAGATATTTTTATGGAGTTTTATGGGCATGTTGCAATAAGAATAATGCTATTAGGTAATTTTTGATGTGTATGTAGATACCTTTGACTTGGGACTGTACACTATTTTGTCTCCATCAGTGTCCTCCTGTTTGTAAGTCTCTTAATAAAATAAATACAGGTACTTGCAATTTAAAATCCTCTCTATTTCTTTGGTTGCAGTAAATGAGTGAGGATTGCTTGTTTCCCCATTTATGAAAATGGGTGTAAACTTCTACTGTTGAGTTATGGATTTGTATGTAATAAGTAATACATGTGATTGGGTTGGGTGTACTGCCTATTATTTTGTATTATTTTGTATAATTTTATGATAATCTCATGTAGAAAATATTTTTGTTATCAGTTATATGATGGATATATAATCATATAATTATATCTTTTGTCTCTATGTTGTTCATACTGTGTCAGTTATTTTGAGAAAGACTGGAATAGTTGAAACATCCTATGTTTGATCCAAGATGGCTGCCGACTGAGCAGGATGTGCTCCAGAGAGCTCCACAAGCCCACACTGAATCTGCGGCATCCAACCCCTGAAAGCCCGTAAATCAGCTTGATTCACACTGGGGAACATACCACAGACATTATTGACTGTGGAGAACCCGGCATTTCGGAGCCTAGGACTCAAGAGGTGAACTTAGGAGAGAGCTGAACCATCCCCCCCTCCTGCACGTGGAGTCTGATTATATACTCGGCTTGCGACTGAGCAGCGGTGATTATACCCCCCACCAAGGGACCCCAACGCTGGAGACCCTGCTATGGACCCCACATTTTGAGGAGGAACCCTGGGAGAGACAAGAGTGGGGAGCCGCGCAGGGGAGCAGCGTTTCCCGCCGCCCGCCGGCCGCCATTGGTGAGTGACCGTGCTTGACAGCAATCTACTGCTGCCAGCCCGGACCCTCCTAAGCTGCAGGAACAGGTGGAAGCGGCGGCCGACCCTAGGGGCTGCCAGGAGAGAGCAAGAAGCCGGCAGACAAGTGCACAGACCCGACCCCCTGCAGCTGTGAGTGCAGCTCATGTTTCTTCCACCGTCGGGACCGGAGAGAGACCGGGACGGAGAACACAGGGGAGACTGGCTTGATCTGCTGCCCGAGGTGAGAGGAGGGAGACACAGTCTGGTGGAGTGACAAAGGGGGAAGGAAGGGAGACAAAAGGAAGGAAAAAGGACAGCTCTACAGCAGGACGATAGGGGCCCCTGCACCGTGATAGCTGGGGCTTTGATCTGCACCATCCCCCCCCCCCTCCAGCAGTAGCACTCAGTGTAATCTGTCTGCTAAACAAAACATCACCACTTTGCTAAAGTCCTGAGGACAATATACTGAAAGGAGCATTATCTCCAGAAATATCTCACATCAACTCACCTCATATCTAACACAAGGGAACACTGAGTGCTAGATTAACCCTCTCACTGCCTTGATTTTACACACGGACTTATATCATCATTTACCAGCAGGGGGCAGGCAAGGCAGGCCTATCCTATAGTTCCAGCTATATTGATCCAATAAGGACTTCTTCAGAATTTAAGGTGCCTTACAATGATACCCAATGTACATTTCTACAAATTCTAACTGAAATACCACAGCAATTTCCACCCACCCATCCTGCTCAGTGGAAAATATATAAAGAACTTTTTCTCCACCAAGTTCGCCCATCTTCTGGATCCCTATCCGAACTTTTACTAACAGATTCTTTCTGTACGCCATCAGACCACGTAATGTGAGGATCGAGTGACACTCTGGGAGGGCGGACAGAGAACAAGAACCAGATAGACTTTCAACTTTTTAATACGTCACAATGGTTAAATCTAGCACAAAATCCACAAAACCCTCCACTAAGGCGACCACTAACACCACACAAGTGGACCTTGATAAATATTTAAAAAAACAAGCTGGTCTATCCTCCTTATCCAAAGCTTCGAGACAACTCTTGGTCGAAGACAACATGCCACAGGACCACGATAGTGATTGTGAGGAAACAGATGATGATGAGGAACTCCCGATTACTAGAGCCTACCTCAAAAAGATACTGCATAAGGCTTTAGAACCCCTGGCAAAAGAGATGGCGGATATAAAACAAGACCTTGCACAGACGGGCCGCAGAGTCGAGACCTTAGAATCGAACAACACAGAGATGGTCAAACAAGCTAACGCTACCCATATCTGGTCTCCGACACCATGAAGACCACCTTAACAAGATATACACGATGTTGGAAGACCACGAGAACAGGGACAGACGAGATAATCTGCGCTTGAAGGGAGTTCCTGAGACAATAACACAAGATGCCTTAACCCCGTCCATCATAGACACATTCCGTTCACTACTACAGCCGGACGACCCATCAGATATGGAGCTGGTGAGAGTGCACAGAGCATTACGCCCGAAGCCGCAACCAGACGAATCTCCACGAGATGTAATCTGCCGCTTTCTGGACTATAGGACAAAGGAACTGGTCATGAAGAGGGCCAGAGAGAAGACCACCGTCACATGCAATGGCTCCCCAATTCAGATATTCCAGGATCTCTCTTGGATAACACTAACTAAACGACGTCTCCTGAAGCCGTTAACCACGATATTCCACCAAAGACACTACCCATACAGATGGCTGTTCCCCTTTGGCATATCTGTCACGGCTGGGGAGAAAAGGATCCAAGGTCGAACATCAGCAGACATCAAGTAGATGTGTCAGGAACTAAGTATTGAATTAGAACATTATCCCAATCTGGAGGAAGTGGGAGCTGCATACCAGATGACACCTCTGCAGCAACCACCACCGTGGCAAACCCACCTGACGCCAAAGTCTCAAAGAACAAAACGAAAAAATTCCAAGTTGACCGAGCTCCGAGGCGAAGTCAGCCCAAACGGTTGATAAATAAGGAAGATCGAACGCATCTTCTTTTACTTCCCATGGCCCCTCACTGAGACATTGATATACTTACGAACGCCTATCTACATGGCTGGCCTGGGAAGCCAATATTCCTGTTTCCTCTTTTAATCCACCTAGAGAAATGAGCATAATTCTAATTCTTGACTGTGCAATATGCTATGGTCGACAGGAATCACAATCCAAAAAATTTCAACCACTGTGACAGACGTTCACTAACTTGTTAGCCCTTATGTGCGTCTTTGGGGTGGTTACACTTCCCCATGTTTACTTTCTAATAGCGTTACCAATTTCTTCTGGTTCTTGTACTAGGTTTTAATTATACATAGGCTAGCCTGCAAGAGACTATCTTGTTAACATGTTTACGGCACAAAAGCCTGTTAGTTGTATTTAATGATAAAAGGGTAAAACCTCCTCTGTCGGCCTATTCCCTCACATGCGGTTTTTGCACAGCGTCGGAATGGTCGTGATAGAGAAGAATCTGTCTATTCAGATTTCTCACACACAAAGGTGTATTTCTACAATGTATGTATACGCATTAACCTTACCTTGCTTTGTGTTTTCTAAAAAATTTTTTCTATTGTTACCTTTTACCCTCTTTGTTCTTTCCCACCCATCCACATCCCGAAACCCCGCGAGAGAGTCTCTGCTTCAACGTCAACATGAAATTGAACACCCACCATGACCAACAACCATAAGTCATACCAAGTGGTATCGCATAACCTACACGGCTTCAATTCCCCTATTCCTAGGTCCCAAACACTACACTTCCTCAAGAAAGCAGGTTACGACATCTTATTGTTACAAGAAACACATTTTATAGAAACTAAATTACCTAATTTTGAAAAGAATTACTATAATACCTGGTACCATGCATACTCGCCCCAAAAAAGGGCCAGAGGAGTAGCTATCGCCCTAACAAAAAATGTCCCTTTCCTTCCCATAGATAAAATAGTAGACAAGGAAGGCAGATACATATTTGTAAAAGGTTTACTGGAAGGTTCCGTGATTACATTAGGGAGTTTATACGCTCCAAATAAAAAACACTCTTCCTGGATAAAGAAAGTTCAAAATAAGCTCTCACTATTTGCTGAAGGTTCAGTCTTGATTGGCGGAGACTTAAATATAACGCTAGAACCTTTACTGGATACCTCAACAGGGAAAAGCAACATCTCAAAACGAGATTTAGCCCAAATAAGATCCTCTTTCCACACAGCAAGCTTAATAGACGTATGGCGCTACCATCACCCCCAAGATAGAACCTATACATATTTCTCCCATCCCCATAATAACTACCATCGACTAGACTATTTATTTGTGTCCAAAAACCTCCTTGCAGCAGTCACAGAAACTGAAATACTCCCAGCGCTATACTCAGACCATGCAATGGTGACTATAAAACTGGAATGGGGAAGAACTGCCCAACCTAATAGAACATGGAGGTTGAATGAATCCTTATTAAACTCTAAAGAGACTAAACTTAAAATCCAAACGGCCATTAAAGACTATTTCCAACACAATAACATCCCTGAAGTAGATCCCACAATTATTTGGGAAGCACATAAGGCAACAATAAGAGGCATTATTATATCTATAGCATCGTTTCGAAACAAACAAAGGAAAGCTGACATAGAAAAATTGTATAAAGATATTATTCACTTAGAGAAACAACACCAGACAACAATAAACCATTCTAACATGACACAACTTACAGAATGTAGACAACGACTTAAAGACCTTCTCAATAAAAAATGCAGCTAAACACTTTATAAATTGGAGAAATCGCCTAATGGTACACGGGGATAAGGCTTCTAAGTTAATGATATCTTTGATTAAAAAGAGACAGTTTCGAACCTTCATTCACAAGATTAAAACAGACTCAGGCCAAATAACACAAAATTATGAACAAATTATTACAGAATTTCTAACATTTTATAAAAATTTATACCAGATTCAACCACACGACCATGCAGTAAATCTAACCCAGAGACAACAAGAAATAGACTCATTCCTTTCATCCCTATCCTTGCCAAAATTAGATGAACAACAACAGAAATGGTTGACAAGACCCTTTGAACCGGGGGAACTCCAGTCCATCCTGTCTGAAGGCCAATCGGGCAAATCACCAGGGCCAGACGGCTTTTCGTTACTTTATTATAAGACGTTTTATCCAGAAATAAACACACACCTGTTGAACATGTGTAACGCAGTACTTAATGGCAGCTCTCTTCCCCCCAGTCCTTAGAGGCACATGTTACACTTCTGCATAAAGAAGGCAAAGACCCGGCACAGTGTGGGAGTTACAGGCCCATCTCCTTGCTTAATGTTGACTTGAAAATATACGCTAGCTTAATAGCAAGACGTTTGACGGGCCTGATCCCCCACCTGATCTCGCTGGAACAGACGGGATTTGTGCGAGGACGAGAGGGAAGAGACAACGCAGGCAGAATATTACACTTAATGCAATACGCCAAAAGACATCATAAGCGGATGGTCCTCCTGAGCACAGATGCCGAGAAGGCCTTTGACAGGGTGGACTGGACATTTCTCCGTAGTACCCTAATGGCTTTCCAAATACCCTCCCCTCTAATAGAGGCCATATTTAAAATGTACACCTCCCCATCAGCTAAACTGAAAATTAACAACGTGCTTTCAGATCCTTTTTTAATAAAAAACGGTACGAGACAGGGATGCCCCTTGTCCCCCTTACTATATGTTTTAGTTATGGAACCATTGTTAAGAAGCATTCAAATGAATAAAGACATTAAAGGATTCCAACTGAATAATGTACACCACAAATCGGCAGCATTTGCAGATGATTTGCTGGTAATTCTAACTGAACCAGACAGGGGCATCCCGGCCTTTGTGCAAACCTTAGAAAAATATGGCCAACTCTCCAATTATAAAATTAACTTATCTAAGTCAGAAGCCCTAGGCCTCAACATTCCCAAACCTATCATAGACAAATATAAAACCATATACCCATTCAAATGGCCAGAAAAATACATCACATACCTAGGTATAAAGATAGGGCACACAGATAAGGACCTTCTTTCTCTTAACGTAATATCCACTTTAGAAAAAGCAAAAGAAACGGTAAAATCATGGAGAGCACCCTTTTTATCATGGGTAGGAAGAAAAAACCTAATTAAAAGTATAATTCTGCCAAAATTCCTTTACCTATTTCAAATGCTCCCAATTCGCATCCCGGAATATATATTAAACAAAATCCACAGCTTCATTTTAAATTTTATTTGGAACAATAAAAAACCACGCATCAAATACCAGACACTTGCCCTGCCAAGAGACAATGGAGGTATTGGAGCTCCAGACATACACAAATACTATACAGCAGCTATGTTGACAAGAATAGTAGACTGGATTAGGCGACCACCTCATAAATTATGGCTTTCAATTGAGGAAACTATGTCACCGATACCTCTAAGGTCTTTGGCACTACTTCCAGATCTCTATAACGATCCAAAATTAATTAGTAACACCTTCACAAAAACTACTATAGCTATGTGGAAAAGAGAATGTGGTCGGCTGCTTCCTCCAATGACCCCAATTCTGGATCTGCGGGATCTCGTTGGCCGTTTACCGGCAGGTTCTCAAGCAAACAATCCGAGGGGCTTGGAGTGGAACCCAGCTGAACCCATTCCAATTGATCACATACTAATGGATGGAGCTTTGCTTTCCCATAAAGAAATACAACAATCTACTTCACTACCGAATATGTCTTTTCTGCAATATGGTACGTTGAAAACATTCATACACAAACACCTGAAAAATCTAGATTTCATGAGACCTCTGACACTATTTGAACAACTGTGTTCACAACTACTTGATCCCAAAAAGGTACTATCATTACTATATAAACAACTAACGTTAGATACGGCCCATATTAAAAGAGACTTTTTGGGCCTCTGGGAACGTGATCTTCAAATAGAATTTTCAAAACAACAAATAAGACAAATATACAGAGGATCCCATGGCCCTTCCCCTTGTGTAAAAATTCAGGAAAATTCATATAAAGTAGTAACAAGGTGGTACCGTACCCCCTCACAAATACATAGATGGTGCCCACAGACGTCGGAATCCTGCTGGAGGTGCAACTCCGATATAGGAACATACTTCCATATGTGGTGGCAATGCCCCCTTATCCAAGCTTATTGGTCGTTGGTGTCAACATTACTCACAGATGTTCTGCAAAGGGAAGTGGTTCTTACACCCCTCACAACCCTTCTTAATTTTTTCCTATGGCCAAAGGAACTGCACATATCTAAGCTAGCTTCTAACATCATAGCTGTATGTAGACTTCTGATATCTACCCTTTGGAAGTCTGACCTGACTCCGACGAAAACCCAAATAATGCGGGAAATCGACATGGTGTATCGTGCAGCAGAACTAGCAGCCCTCTCATTCAGTTCACAAGAGACCTTTGAGAAAGTTTGGACACCTTGGATGTGGTATCGCTCAACTACCGAATTCATGTCAACACATGGCTCTGAGTGAATTAAATACCAGGATCTCTCTCGCATACCCTCCCCCACCCCCCCTCCCATTTATCCCCACTCTACCCTTTATTCTCCCCTTTGTTGAATTATTCCCACCTTCCCATTTCTTACTCTTGATATAGAGTATTTAATCAAACTTTTACTGTTATAATAATCCCTGTTGAACGAAATAGACTGCAGTATTAGTAACACGAACATACTTCTGAATATTGATGTCATGTCTGTCGACTGTTACACTTTCTCCCTTATGTTCGGGAATGACAAATGTTGAATGTTTGATTGTATCTTTTAACTTTTCAATAAAAAGACCATTAAAAGAAAGAAAGAAACATCCTATGTTTGACTAACATAAATCAAATAAAACAAACTTTGCTGCAAATACATCATCTCCTTTTTTCGTGTGCCGAAGATCAGACACTATTCACTCTACATGACAGGCTGCGATCAGCGGCTGCCGCTGAGATTAGAAGGGAGAGAGGGGGAGGCAGCGCTCAAGGGGCCCCTGGGGATGTGGTGGGGGGCAGTGCTCAAGGGGCCCTGGGGGTGAGGTGTGTGGCAGCACTCAGGGCCCCCGGGGATGAGATGGGGGCGCACTCAGGGGGCCCCAAAAGGTGAGGTTGAGGGCAGTGCTTAGGGGCCCCAGAGGGTGAGGTGGAGGGCAATGCTCAGGGGCCCCAGGGGTGAGGTGGGGCAGCGCCCAGGGGGTGAGGTGGGGGCAGTGCCCAGGGGGCCCCTGGGGGTGAGGTGGTGGGCAGCACTCGGGGGGCCCTTGGGGGTGAGGTGGAGGACAGCACTCAGGGGACCTTTGGGGGTGAAGTAGGGGCAGCGCTCAGGGGCCCTTGGGGTTGAGGGGGGGCAGTGCTCAGTGGGCCCCAGAGGTGATGTGGGGGGCAGCGCTCAGGGGGCCCCTGGGGTTGAGGTAGAGGGCAGCGCTCAGGGGCCCCCAGGGGTGAGGTGGGGGCAGCCCTCAAGGGGCCCTTGAGGGGTGATGGGAGGGTGGCGCTCAGGGGGCCCTTGAGGGTGAGGTGGGGTGGTGAGGCAGCACTCAGGGGGCCCCCAGAGATGGGGTGGGGGGTAATGCTCAAGGGGACCTGTCCGGGGCAAATTACACAGCGCCAAGGAGGGAGACAGGTACTGGGAGAAACAAGTGCGGGAGGGAGTCAGGTACTGGGGGATACAGGTGCAGGGGGGAGACAGGTACTGGAGGGAGACAGGTGCAGGGGGGAGACAGGTACTGGGGGAGACAGTTTGCCGAGGGGAGACAGGTACTGGGGGTAGACAGTGTGCAGGGGGAAGACAGGTACAGGGAGAAGACAGCCTGCAGGGGGAGACATCATGCAGGGGGGAGACAGGTACTGGAGGGAGACAGGTGCTGGGGGGAGACAGTGTGCAGGGGGCAGACAGGCACAGGGGGGAGACAGCATGCAGGGGGAGACAGGTATTGGGGGAAACAAGCACAGGGGGGAGACATAGCGTGCAGGGGGGAGACAGTGCGTGCAGGAGGGAGACAGGTGCACAGAAAGGAGACAGGCACTGGGGGAGACACAGTGTACGGGGGGAGACAGGCGCATGGGGAAGATAGCGTGCAGGTGAAGACAGGTGCAGGTGGAGACAGGCGCACAGGAAAGAGACAGGCACACAAGGAGAGACAGGTGCGCAGGGGGGACACAGCGCACAGGAAGGAGAGAGGCGCAGGGAGAGACAGGTGCGTGGGAAAACACACAGAGCACAGAGAGGGGAACAAGCACAGGGAAGAGACAGGCTCAATGGAGAGACAGAGACAGCACACAGGGGAGAGAGACTACACATAGAGAAGAGAGACCGCACAGAGAGGGGAGAGACAATGCACAAGGGGTGACAGGCACAGAAAGTGGAGAGACTGCGCACAGGGGGGAGAGACAGCATTTGGGAGGGAGGAGACAGCACAATGGAGGTAGAGATAACAATGGAAGGATGAAATTTGCGAGGTATATATGTATATATTATATTATATATATATATATATTATAGTCTGCAACCTTTATAAAATGTTTATTAAAAAATATATATATGATACTAGATGGCGGCCCGATTCTAAAGAATCGGGTAGTCTAGAATTCACATATAGTTTGTTTACTAATAGTTACGCGAGTGGGTGAAATGAATTGTGTGTATACAGGCGGCTTTGTGGGTAGCAGAGTATACTGGCGGCTCTGTGGGTAGCAGAGTATACAGGCAGCTTTGTGGGTAGGAGAGTATACAGGCGGCTCTGTGGATAACAGAGTATCCAGGCGGCTTTGTGGGTAGCAGAGTATACAGGCGGCTCTGTGGACAGCAGAGTATACAGGCGGCTCTGTGGGTAGCAGAGTATACAGACGGCCCTATGGGTAGCAGAGTATCCAGGCGGCTATGTGCATAGCAGAGTAAGATGTGGCCGGAGGCTGGAGGGGTGAGGAGAGCAGAGGCTGGAGATGTGAGGAGAGCGGAGGCAGGAGGGGTGAGGAGAGCGGAGACAGGAGGGGTGAGGAGAGCTGAGGCTGGAGGGGTGAGGAGATTGATGTGGGCGGAGGCTGGAGGGGTGAGGAGAGGTGAGTCTGGAGGGGTGAGGAGAGGTGAGTCTGGAGGGGTGAAGAGAGGTGAGGCTGGAGGGGTGAGGAGAGCGGAGGCTGGAGGGGTGAGGAGAGCGGAGGCAGGAGGGGTGAGGAGAGCGGAGGCAGGAGGGGTGAGGAGAGGTGAGGCTGGAGGGGTGAGGAGAGCATAGGCAGGAGGGGTAAGGAGAGGTGAGCTGGAGGGGTGAGGAGAGCGTAGGCAGGAGGTGTGAGGAGAGCGTACGCAGGAGGGGTGAGGAGAGCGTAGGCAAGAGGGGTGAGGAGAGCGTAGGCAGGAGGGGTGAGGAGAGCGTAGGCAGGAGGGGTGAGGAGAGCGTAGGCAGGAGGGGTGAGGAGAGCGGAGGCAGGAGGGGTGAGGAGAGTGGAGGCAGGAGGGTGAGGAGAGCGGAGGCAGGAGGGGTGAGGAGAGCGTAGGTAGGAGGGGTGAAAAGAGCATAGGCAGGAGGGGTGAGGAGAGTGTAGGCAGGAGGGGTGAGGAGAGCGGAGGCAGGAGGGGTGAGGAGAGGTGCGGCTGGAGGGGTGAGGGAGGTGAGGCTGGAGGGGTGAGGAGAGCGGAGGCTGGAGGGGTGAGGAGAGTGGAGGCAGGAGGGGTGAGGAGAGCGGAGGTAGGAGGGGTGAGGAGAGGTGAGGCTGGAGGGGTGAGGAGAGCGTAGGCAGGAGGGGTGAGGAGAGCATAGGCAGGAGGGGTGAGGAGAGTGGAGGCAGGAGGGGTGAGAAGAGGTGAGGCTGGAGGGGTGAGGAGAGCATAGGCAGGAGGGGTGAGGAGAGTGTAGGCAGGAGGGGTGAGGAGAGCGTAGGCAGGAGGGGTGAGGAGAGCGGAGGCAGGAGGGGTGAGGAGAGCGTAGGTAGGAGGGGTGAGGAGAGCGTAGGCAGGAGGGGTGAGGAGAGAGGAGGCAGGAGGGGTGAGGAGAGAGGAGGCAGGAGGGGTGAGGGAGGTGTGGCTGGAGGGGTGAGGAGAGGTGAGTCTGGAGGGGTGACGAGAGGTGAGGCTGGAGGGGTGAGGAGAGGTGAGGCTGGAGGGGTGGGGAGAGGTGAGGCTGGAGGGGTGAGGAGAGGTGAGACTGAAGGGGTGAGGAGAGCGGAGGCAGGAGGGTGAGGAGAGCATAGGCTGGAGGGGTGAGGAGAGGTGAGACTGGAGGAGTGAGGAGAAGTGAGGCAGGAGGGGTAAGGAGAGGTGAGGCTGGATGGGTGAGGAGAGCGGAGGCTGGAGGGGTGAGGAGAGCGGAGGCTGGAGGGGTGAGGAGGTCTTAGGCTGGAGGGGTGAGGAGAGCGTAGGCTGGAGGGCTGAGGAGAGCGTAGGCTGAAGGGGTGAGGAGAGGTGAGCTGGAGGGGTGAGGAGAGGTGAGGAAGGAGGGGTGAGGAGAGCGGAGTCTGGAAGGGTGAGGAGATGTGAGGCTGGAGGGGTGAGGAGATCTGAGGCTGGAGGGGTCAGGAGAGCGGGGCTGGAGGGGTGAGGAGAGTTGAGGCTGAAGGGGTGAGGAGAGGTGAGGCTGGAGGGGTGAGGAGATAGATGTGGCCGGAGGCCGCACACTGGGCTGTGGGCGGGGCCTGAGAATTGCGGGTGGGCGGAGATGAATGTGGCCAGTCTGCGGGGGTGATGCCGGAGTACGCACACCGGAGTGTGGGCCGGTCCGGCTCCCGGATGTTGGGGGAGGAGACACACCGGGCTGTGGGTGGGGCGACGAATTGCGGGTGGGCGGAGATGGATGTGGTCGGTCTGCGGGGTGCTGGTGGTGGTGCCGGTGATGCCGGAGGCCGCACACCGGAGTGTGGGCCGGTCCTGCTCCGGATGTTGGGTGAGGAGGCACACCGGGCTGTGGGCGGCGTAGTGCAGGTTTTCGGTACTTGCGTACGCTCTCCTCACCCTCCTGTGTGTGTGCGGGGGTGATGATTGAGGAGTGGATGCAGTGCTGCGAAAGTGTAGCAAGAGTGTGTGTGTGTGTTTGTATGTATGTCCAGGTGTGTGAGTGTGTATGTGTGATGTTGTTCAGATGGTGTGTGTGTGTTTTGGGGCACTGTAGGAGCGGCCGTAAGCGTAGCGGGCTGTATGAGTCCCGCTTCCGCTTACGGCCGCCATCTTGGCTCACCCAGAACGGGTGTAGGGCTCCGTTGACGTCACGTAGCTCTGGACAAAGTGACGGAAGAGCCATTGGCTTCTATATATAGCTCTGGACAAAGTGACGGAAGTGCCATTGGCTTCTATATATAGCTCCGGACAAAGTGACGGAAATGCCTTCGGCTTTTATATATTAGACATACAGCAGTATCTGCTAAAGGGGGTCCTTTGAGACTCTTTCGCCCAGGGCCCACAAAAACTTTGAGCCGGCCCTTCCTCCAACTTAGCAGCAGTCACATCTGTATAACGAAATTCCCTGCCTAACCAACCCTGTATAATTTTATTCACTCAACTCAATGTTTTAAAAGATAATTTAGAAGATCCACATTTCCTATGCTAATTAAGGCTTTGATTAGTCGATTGGGCATTAGTTTCCCCAGACCAATTGGCCTTTTTCCCTTATTATCATGCTCCTGTGTGACACACGTCAGCATTAAAGCCAGAACCTGTAAATCTCACGTATGTACACAGTTCATTTCGTCAGCACCACTGTGCCTCTAAAACCTGGTTTATGTGTCCCGACTTCAGAGAAGCACACTGCACATGATCAGAAGAACAGCTTTTGCACTTCAGAAATAAGCTGCACACATGCCCCAGATTTCAAGGAACTGGTCATGAGGCTGGCTCAGGAAAATCATGTTATCACACCCACAAGGGCTTGATAACATAGAAAGAGGGCCGACTAGTCTGGGAAATCCATTGACTAGTAAAAGCTCCAATTAGCATAGTGTAATGAGGTGTACAATTCAGATTGTATTATCGAAATTGACAGTGAAATGAACTGTGCACAGTCCGCACTTGTCCACCAGGGGGCATCAGTGGACTGTACAATCACAGAGCTGGGAAACTCCCAGCCATCTCTTTTGTTTACCAGGAAGTGAAAGAGCTTAGTACAGACACAGAGTTGAACAAGAGAACATCTGCCTGTGGATGTGTGTTGAAAGAGGGCTACTTTGCAACACCTTGCCGGAAAAATCACCCCGCAGAAGCCCCTGTGACTGATCCTGGGCCACTGGACTTTGGTGCTGTGACTCTGGCCGCTCTGCAAAACCTTGCCCGCCGAGCACCCAGGGTGCATGTGCAGGGGCCGTGACTGACATAAGGGAGACTTCTGTGCTGCTGTGATCTCCCTTCTGCTGTTGCTCTGTGTGCCCTGAGACTGGGAGAGACAGACTGTTACCTGCAGAAGGAGACCAAAGAAGAAGAGTGAGGAGATCCCCAGGCCTGCTACGTGGGAGCGACATCTTCTTCTGTGATAGACTGGTACGTGATTTTAGGGAAAGTTAGGGAAAGATACCTTCATTGTTGTGTTTTTTTCTTGCTGCGTACCCGGCAGAAGCGAAGATTCAGAGACTCTAATATATACAAGTGCGCATATAGTTCGGTTGACTGTGATATAAATATGTTTTACAGTAAAGAAACGTTATTATCGGTTAAACCTGAGTATGGGGATTCTGTTGAGAAAGATCATACACACACACCCGCGGCCTTACCACCGGTCGCTACATCTGGCGTAGTCGGCAGGATGTGTGATCAACAGAATCTCCTCCCGGTAGTAGCTTATAACCAGACTTATACTACGGCCTGCAGGTCCATATCCGGTGCCAGCACTCCGAACAGTGACACGGAAGAATTGAAGCAGATAGTAGCAGAGTTGCAGAAACAGATACTACAGCTACAGCTCATGCTAGACCAACAGGCGGACAGGCAAGCGAGACAGCAACCCAGTCGGCCTATGGGAAGGTGCTGGACATGCGGCGACCCCCGCCATAGGGCAAACCGTTGTCCGCATCCTCCACCCGTGGTCCGATATACCAGAACCAGCAAGCCATGCCCCACAACAGCAGCCACCTTTAAACTAGACGCCCCAGCCAAAGCGGTTTGTTCGGCAGGGGAGATCAGGGAAAAGGGTGTGAAGAGACAGAGCCAGACCGATAAGCAAGTACTGGCCACTCGGGTCCAGGGGACGGTGAAGTGGTTTAATGTCCGCGATGGGTATGGCTTCATCAACAGGAATGACACAAAGGATGACGTGTTTGTACATCAGACTGCCATAAAGTGTAACAATCCTCGTAAGTGCCTCCGCAGCGTTGGTGATGGGGAGGTGGTACAGTTTGATGTTGTGAAGGGAGAGAAGGGTACAGAGGCCGCCGACGTCACCGGTCCTGGGGGTGTTCCCGTTAAAGGAAGCAGATTTGCCCCCAACCGGCGCCGCTACCGCCGGCGATCCTACTCTCCCCGGGTAGAAAATGTGACTGAGTTTATTGGAGATATTGTGAGCCCTGAACAAGGGAGCGAAGGTGAACGGGGGGATGACGGTTTCCCCCGACAGAGGTCCCTACTCCGCCGGAGAGCAATCCCTATGATATCAACGGCCATCACTGCCTTGGAGCCGATGGTTGTTGACAGGGACTGTCAACCTTTAAGTGGGGGGGTATGTAATGAGGTGTACAATTCAGATTGTATTATCGAAATTGACAGTGAAATGAACTGTGCACAGTCCGCACTTGTCCACCAGGGGGCATCAGTGGACTGTACAATCACAGAGCTGGGAAACTCCCAGCCATCTCTTTTGTTTACCCAGGAAGTGAAAGAGCTTAGTACAGACACAGAGTTGAACAAGAGAACATCTGCCTGTGGATGTGTGTTGAAAGAGGGCTACTTTGCAACACCTTGCCGGAAAAATCACCCCGCAGAAGCCCCTGTGACTGATCCTGGGCCACTGGACTTTGGTGCTGTGACTCTGGCCGCTCTGCAAAACCTTGCCCGCCGAGCACCCAGGGTGCATGTGCAGGGGCCGTGACTGACATAAGGGAGACTTCAGTGCTGCTGTGATCTCCCTTCTGCTGTTGCTCTATGTGCCCTGAGACTGGGAGAGACAGACTGTTACCTGCAGAAGGAGACCAAAGAAGAAGAGTGAGGAGATCCCCAGGCCTGCTACGTTGGAGCGACATCTTCTTCTGTGATAGACTGGTACGTGATTTTAGGGAAAGTTAGGGAAAGATACCTTCATTGTTGTGTTTTTTTCTTGCTGCGTACCCGGCAGAAGCGAAGATTCAGAGACTCTAATATATACAAGTGCGCATATAGTTCGGTTGACTGTGATATAAATATGTTTTACAGTAAAGAAACGTTATTATCGGTTAAACCTGAGTATGGGGATTCTGTTGAGAAAGATCATACACACACACCCGCGGCCTTACCACCGGTCGCTACAATAGGAAAAGCGGATCCTAAAAATCCTTTTTTTAAACATTGAGTTAGGTGAATAACGTTATGAAGGGCTGGATAGGCAGGGAAGTTATGTGACTTGCCCACCAGGTCCATGGGGTACTCGGAACCGGGCGGCGGATCTACTGTGGGAGAAACGGGGGTTGAGACCCGGCTCTGTGGCCCTGGGCAGTCAATAAAATCACGGGCTTAGGTTCTCACTGCAGCCGGGATGATTCCTCTGCGTCACTCCCCCTCAGTGTACCTTTTAGGCCCTCTGTTTCTCTCTCCACTCCTACGCGTACAATTTCGGTCCGGCCGTCACGGGCTCTGCAGTGATCTGTCCCACACTCTGGGACACTAGCCCTAGTACAATGGCTTTTTCCTACCCCACACCGGCTGTTGGGTCTCGGGACATAGAGTTCCCACACCCTGCTGGGTGTCTCGTGGTTAGCTTGAAGCATTCCCAACCACATCTACAAAGTTGGCACTCTGGTTCTCTGGCACAGCCACCAGTGACCTGAGTTAGTCGGGCTCACCTGGCACCTTCTATCTCTCCACTGGTTCAGCCTGGGTTCCCGGCTGGCCAATAGTGGTACAGGCCACCGGGCCTTCTTGTTCTCTCCGCCTCTGGCACTCAGCTGAAGGGTGTCTCGCCTTGGGGATCCTTCCCTCTTCTTCATCTTCCAGGGAATTCAACCAACTTAGTGTTCCTAGTTCCTTTTAGAGTCTAGTTCCTCCACCCCTTTGTCCGAGTTCTTTCTACTTCCTGCCCACACGTAGCTACTCCCGCCACCCCTCGCCTGACATGAAGTGACTTAGGCTCAGGGTCGGAGTGTGTGTATTTGTGTGGAGTGACTGTCCTGCCCAGCACCGGACTGGGAAGTCTGGGGCCTACAAGGGAAATTGACACCAGGGGCTCAGCCACCTGGGCCCACCCATGCTTCAGCTATATGCAAATACCTGTTAGCCATTATACCTATTATTGTGGAGCGTGGACTGTAAAATGCAGGAGGTTCCTGCACATCACAGTACGCTCACCATTACTGCGATGTACAATTACTGTAGTGTGCATTAAAGGGATTTTTTGGTGGCAACAAGTTATCAGTGATGCACAGGTTCAAAAGGTGATCACTTATTTATTGGTTTAATTCGCACCATCAGAAGGATGTGGCACTTTGAGCATTTGTTGAGTTTTTTACCTTAGCATTTTTAAGACAAAACTAGGAGTGGAGCAATCAGAGGTAATTTTTTTATGCATTTCTCACCCAGTCCTGGTTTTGTCTTATAAATACTATAAGGTGAAAATCTCACCAAATGCTCAACTTGCTTTCTCTGGTGAACCTCTGTAAGTGCATCTCTGCTGCTGTGTCACAGGACAGGGAGGGGTTAATCATCCAAGTATTTAATATCTATTGGAAATAAAGATGTTTCCACTTATTGATATCAGATAAAACGAATGACCGACCACAATCCACTCTACCAAGACCAATAATATCAGATAGAAGGCAGAAATACCACTACACCGTGACCAGATCACATATTACCACCACATACTGCCCAAATAATGCCACATACAAGGCACAAATGCCACCACACCAGGACCAAAGCACATAATACCACCACACAGTGCTCAAATGCTACCACATACAAGGTATAAATACTGCCATACCATGAGACATATATTAGCATTTTATAGTGACCGAATAATACCACATACAAGGGACAAATATTGTCATGTCATGACCAAAGCACATAATGCCACCACAGTGACAAATAATACTAAATTAATAAAAATGTAAAAAAGCACTGTATATTGGGTCAGTGTACAGGTAATACAGTGATCACCAGTGACAATATACACAGGAGTTCTGTATATAGTGTCAGTGTACTGGTAATACAGCTATCAGCGGTGACATTATAAACAGGAGTTCTGTATATAGTTTACAGGTTATACAGTAATGATGAGTGACATTATACACAGAAGCTCTGTCTATAGTGCCAGTATACAGGTAATGCAATGCTCACCATTGACAATATACACAGGAACTCTGTATACAGTGTCAGTATACAGGTAATGCAATGATCACCATTCTAATTATACACAGGAACTCTGTATATTGTGTCAGTGTGTGTATAGGTAATACATGTAGCTTCTCCCCACACATTCCATATAGCTTCTCCTCCCCATCCATCCATATACTTTCTCCCTCTATTCCCATCCATCCATGTACGTTCTCCCCCATCCACCAAACTATCCATATCCATGTACCTTCTTCCCCATCCATCCATCTTCTCTCCCATTTTCCATGCCGCCCCCGTCCATCCATCTCATTCTCCCCCCTTTCCATGCTGCCCCTCAATCATCCATCCTGTTCTCTCTCCTTTTCCATGCCGCCCCCCTACCCATCCATCCCATTCTGCCCCCTCTTCCAGACCGCCCCATCCATCCATCCATCTATCTATCTCATTCTTACCCTCTTCCTGGCCGCCCCATCCATTCATCCATCCATCCCACTCTGTCCCCCCAGGCTGCTATCTTCGGCTGTAAAAGCGCCTTACCTGACTCCACACTTCTGATCCTTGCAGCTTCTTCTTCTGCGGCTCCAGGTCTCCCGCTTGCCTGCACCAGGCAGCTTCTTCCTCTGCGGCTCCCAGTCTGCTCACCGGCACCAGGCAGCTTCTTCCTCTGTGGCTCCTGGTCTTCAGCACCAGGTACCCGGCACCCAGCAGCTTCTTCCTCTGCGGCTTTGTCTGCAGCTCCCAGTCTCCAACACCAGGCACCCGGCATCTTCTTCCTCTACAGCTCCCAGTCTCCGGCACCAGGCACCCAGCGCCCGGCAGCTTCTTCCTGTGGCTCCTGGTAAGTGGCACCAGGTACATGGCAGCTTCTTCCTATGCGACTACCGGTCTCCGGCACCAGGCAGCTTCTTCCTCTGTAGCTCCCGGTCTCCGGCAATAGGTACCCAGCAGCTGGCAGCTTCTTCCTCTACGGCTCCCAGTCTCTGGCACCCGGCAGCACAAGGCACTCAGGACCACCAGGCACCTGGCACCACCAGGCACCTGTCAGCACCAGGCACCCAGCACCACCAGGCATCCGGCAGCACCAGGCATCACCAGGAACCCGGCAGCACCAGGCATCCAGCAGCATCCAGCACCCAAGCCCCCGGCAGCACCAGGTACCACCAAGCAACCGGCAGCACCAGGCAACACCAGGCCCCCGGCAGCACCAAGCACCAGGCACCCAGGACCCTGGCAGCAACAGGCACCACCAGGTCCCCGGCAGCACCAGGCACCCAAGCCCCCAGCAGCACCAGGCACCACCAGGCGCCCGGCAGCACCAAGCACCACCAACTGCCAGGCAGCACCAGGCACCACCAGGCGCCTGGCAGCACCAGACACCCTAGGGGCCCGGCAGCACCAGGCACCCAAGCCTCTGGCAGCACCAGACACTACCAGGTACCTGGCTGCACCAGGCACCACCAGGCCCCCGGCAGCACCAGGCACCCAGCAGCACCAGGCACCACCAGGCGCCCGGCAGCACAAGGCACCACCAAGTGCCCGGCAGCACCAGGCACCACCAGGCACCAGCAGGCACCACCAGGGGCCCGGCAGTACCAGTCACCACCAGGCACCCTCACCACCAGGCAACACCAAGCACCTGGCAGCACCAGGCACCCAAGCCCCCGGTAGCAAGAGACACCACGGCACCCAAGAGCACCAGGCACCCAGGGGCCCACACCACCAGGCACCCAGAGGCCTGGCAGCACCAGGAACCACCAGGAATCTAGGCAGCACCAGGCACCTCGCAGCACCAGACACCATAGCACCCAGCATCACCAGGCACCCAGGGGCCTACACCACCAGGCACCCAGCACCACCAGGCGCCTGGCAGCACCAGGCACCACCAGGGCCCGGCAGCACCAGGCACCCAAGTCCCCGGCAGCACCAGGCACCACCAGGTGCCCGGCTTCACCAGGCACCACCAGGCCCCCGGCAGCACCAGGCACCAAAGCCCCAGGCACCCCACACCACCAGGCATCCAGCACCACCAGGCACTCAGGCACCTGTCAGCACCAGGCACCCAGCACTACCAGGCATCCGGCAGCAACAGGCACCCAGGCACCACCAGGCACCTGGCAGCACCAGGCAGCCGGCAGCATCAAGCACCCAAGCCCCCGGCAGCACCAGGCACCACCAGGCGCCCAGCAGCACAAGGCACCACCAAGTGCCCAGTAGCACCAGGCACCACCAGGCGCCTGGCAGCAGCAGGCACCACCAGGGGCCCAGCAGCACCAGTCACCACTAGGCACCCTCACCACCAGGCACCACCAGGCACCCGGCAGCACCAGTCACCAGGCCCCCAGGAGCATGAGACACCACGGCACCCAAGAGCACCAGGCACCCAGGGGCCGGCACCACCAGGCACCCAGAGGCCACATACTCTTTATCCCTGTAAATATTTCCTCCATCAAACAAATGACAGCCAGGGCACGGAACCGGCAACCCGACCACCTGTAATTCCCCCAACCAAGTCGCCATCAGTCCCGGTGTCCGACTACCCCTTGCCCTGGGCTCATTATTTTCTGGCGTCGACGAACAGGATTTGAACCAGCCTGGTAATACCAGGTAAAGTGTGCCTAAAGACTTTATTGACTGTTTGTATACTGTGGATCCACAGGTGGCGTCATGTACTCTTTATCCCTGTAAATATTTCCCCCATCTAATAAATGACAGGCAGGGCACGGAACCGGGAACCCGACCACCCGTGATTCCCCCGTCACATCCATCAAATCCATCCCGGTGTCTGAGTACCCCTAGATCTGGGCTCATCACTCAGGGGCCCGCATCACCAGGCACCCAGGGGCCTGGCAGCACCAGGCACCATCAGGCACCCAGGGGCCCACACGACCAGGCATCCAGCAGCACTAGGCACCACCAGGCACCCAGGGGCCCACACCACCAGGATCCCAGTGACCCGGCAGTACCAGGCACCCAGGGATGGGGCAGCACCAGGCACCCAGGGGCCCGCACCACCAGGCACCCAGGGGCCTGGCAGAACCAGGCACCAAGGGGCCCCGCAGCACTAGGCACACAGGGGCCTGGCAGCATCAGACACTCAGGGCCAACACCACCCGGCACCAGTTTTGCATATACTGTTTATTGATCACAACATAGAGAGTAAGAGTAATTCATTGTTTACAATGCCATAACTTAGTATACTTGTGTGATGAGCATAAACATGGTATTGAAGGCCAAATCTGCAGATTGTGTGTCCAATTGGGGCCATGAAGAGAGAAGAGAAGAAGACCAAGGACTGAACTCTGAGGGACCCCAATAGTAAGAGGAAGAGGAGAGAAAGTGGAGCCAGCGAATGATACACTGAAAGAACAGTTCAAAAGATAGGAAGAGAACCAGGAGAGCGTGGTGTCCTTTATGCCGATGGAGTGCAGTATGGAGAGTAGGAGATGGTGGTCAACAGTGTCAAAACCTGCAGAGAGGTCAAGAAAGATCAGTCAGGACAATTCACTTAGGTGTAGTGGTTTGGGTCCCGTCAAGTCTTCCAAGCCTTCATTATTTCTAACCATATGATTATATACACAAATGCTTTTGTATTTTGTATGTCTCTCCCTCTTCTTTTATTTCTTTATAATTATGGATTTTTACAAGAATCTCTTTAAGAACTTAAATATATGTATGCTATTGCCATTGTTTTATGTCATAATGTGTGTGTTGATACCGATATATAAGATCAGACACCACATCACCGAATCGCCTCTCTATGGTGACGTCACCATGAAACTGCAAATTTTGAAACTTTGACGCCTTTTTTCCTATAAATTGTAATGTAGACTTGATCCTCTGGATATCTCCCTGAGGAAGGAGCCGAGAAAGGCTCCGAAACGCATCGGTGAAATGAAGCAACAATTTATCCCAGGCATTCCAGGGACTCTGGTATTTTCTTGGGCAGCAGCGCAGACACCAAGGCACTTTATCCTGGAAATTGATCTACACCACAGTGAACTGTGGAGGTGAGGTCCTTGCAGCAGCTGCATTGTTTGAGTGATCATACCGGTTGTGGGTGACACAACCTGACCAGGTGAGCAGCTTTCATATTATCTATCTGTCTTTTCAGAAGATGACACCAAAATAATGAAGGAACTTTTCCATATATTGGAAGATATTCTGAATGATGAAATTAAATATGGTATTGATGCCAGGTTTCTTTCTTTATATATCGAGGAAGAAATCTGTCCAAATGGTCTCAGACTGGTACTGAGTTCTCCCTTCCCAGAGGATATTGACTTTACAAAGAGGTGGACAGATTATCTGAAAAGTTGCATGCATAATCTATTGACTTTATTGTTTCTTAAAAGAAATGGACTAGCGGACAAAGCAACAGACAATATTAAGGATGTGTCTTTGAAATTGGGGAAATTTGATGTGCATCCAGAATATAAGAGAATCTATTCTAATATTTGTACCAGTATTGTAAAAATGGAACATGAAACAATTCTGAGGAAATCCAAAAAATTAAATAGAGATAGAAATGATAGTGCCACTAAAGATGATAATAATAAACAGATAGAGAGGAATATTTTTTCTAATAGGATTTTTTGCTGCAAAGGAAGAGGTCCTTTTCTGATTCAGGAGCAGGCTTGAAAGATTTCGTTTTTTTCCCTAGGCGTTTCTCGAATAGTAAATGGCAGAAATCATATAACAGGTTTGAAAATAAAACTTTCACCGAGGTAGTGCTGACCAAATCAGATGTAAAAAATGTCACCGAAAATGCTGATAACAAATCTAAAATCGTGGTTGAGAACCCCAAAAAGATGTCTGAGATTGTAATTTTCAATGAAGGTACTCTGGAGAGTGATTCACAAAACGTAGACTCTAATATTGTCACTATCAGCAATGAGAATACTACACCGAAGAGGAATGTACCTCTTCAATGAGTGAAGGTGTTTTTACAACTGATGAATGGGATCATTTAGAATTGGCCAAACAGAAAAAAGACAGGATACATTGAATATAGAAACTAATCAACTTAAAAGTAACAATAAGACTAATGAGACCCATACAACTAAGACTAAAGGCCCTGTCTCACATAACGACCGCTCCAGCGATCCCGACAGCGATAACGACCTGCTGGGATCGCAGGAGCGTCGTTACCTGGTCACTGGGGAGCTGTCAAACAGGCAGATCTCCCCAGCGATCAGGGGCATGGGAGCCACCTCCCACATCGCTGATACCAGCGTTCTCCCTGTTTAGCGCTGCCTGTAAGCAGGGAGGATGCTGGTAACTATGATAAACTCCGGGTATCCAGGTAGCGCACGCTGCCTATATACCCGCTGTTTATCATAGTTACCAGCACTAAGCAGGGAGAATGCTGGTAACTATGATAAACACCAGGTATCCAGGCAGTGTGCGCTGCCTGGAAACCTGCAGTTTATCATAGTTACCAGCATCAGGTACCGCTGCAGCTGCAATCCCCAGCCTGCTCCCCTCTGCTCCTCAGTTCAGCGCGGGTGCCTCTGAAAGCACCCCCCCAGCTCTGCACTCAGGCGGCAGGGAGGGTTAGTTCACCCCCTGCTGGTAACCATGGTAACACAAACACAGGGTATCTAGGCAGTGCGCACTGCCTGGATACCCGGTGTTTACCATGGTTACCAGCCAGTGAGGTAACTGATCGCTGGTTTCTTGCTGTCACACACAGCGATGCGTGCTGACCAGCGGGAAACCAACGATTAAAAAATTACCTGCATCACTTTGCAGCGATCAACAACCTCACAGCAGGGGCCTGATCACTGCAAAGTGTCACACAGAACGATATCGCTGGAGAGATCGCTGTAATGTCACAGTTACAATGATCTCTCTAACAATATCGTTATGTGAGCCAAGGCCTTAAAGGGATCCTGTCACCCCCAAAACACCTCCTAAGCTCTTAAAAGCTGTCCCTAGTGCATATTAACACTTTCCCTACACTCCTTTTTGCTCCTAAATGCACCTAATCAAAGTGAAGAAAAACGTTTTATAAGTACCTCATTATTGATACTAATGAGTGACTATCTATTCATAGTCACTCATCCAGGCAGCCCCTCTTCATGATATCACGCCTATTCAGGCGTGATCTTCCTAATAGATTCAAAATCGCGCCTCCCCACTCTCCCATTACGCACGGGCTTCAGTGGGGGCATTATGACGCGATTCGCGTCATTTCCTGGCGCTGGATGACGTATACACCCGCGCCGCTCGCTTTGAGCTTCAAGTGCCTCACTGCGCATGCGTGCGGGAGCCGGAACAGAGCGGCCGGCGATCCGGAGACACAGGCACAGAAGAGGATTCCATTCCTCATAACAACAGTATGGCGGTCCCATTACAAACCCCTAACTTAGGGGTTTGTAATGGGACCGCCGTACTGTTGTTATGAGGAATGGAATCCTCTTCTGTGCCTGCGATCCGGAGACACAGGCCGCTCTGTTCCGGCTCCCGCACGCATGCGCAGTGCGCTCCCGCACGCATGCGCAGTGAGGTACTTGAAGCTCAAAGCGAGCGGCGCGGGTGTACTACGTCACCCGGCGCTAGGAAATGACGCGAATCGCGTCATAATGCCCCCACTGAAGCCCGTGCGTAATTGGAGAGTGGGGAGGCGCGCAGAGAGGCGCGATTTTGAATCTATTAGGA
Source organism: Allobates femoralis (assembly GCA_033576535.1). Taxonomy (NCBI): domain Eukaryota; kingdom Metazoa; phylum Chordata; class Amphibia; order Anura; family Aromobatidae; genus Allobates; species Allobates femoralis. The sequence goes on along the minus strand of JARQOC010000002.1, from coordinate 282,839,130 downwards.
AGATCACGCCTGAATAGGCGTGATATCATGAAGAGGGGCTGCCTGGATGAGTGACTATGAATAGATAGTCACTCATTAGCATCAATAATGAGGTACTTATAAAACGTTTTTCTTCACTTTGATTAGGTGCATTTAGGAGCAAAAAGGAGTGTAGGGAAAGTGTTAATATGCACTAGGGACAGCTTTTAAGAGCTTAGGAGGTGTTTTGGGGGTGACAGGATCCCTTTAATACATTTACAACTAAAGCTATAATACACCATGAGAAAGAGAGTATTGACACCTCTGTCAGTAACTTTTGCACCAAAGATAAATCTACGAAGAGTATTGTATCAGAAGATGAACATCTTCTAAAAATTAAGGAGCAATGAGCCAAAAAAATAGGAAAAGACATCTAAAACCTATAGTCCTGCATGATAATAGCAAAATACAGACGAATACTCAGCCACTAAATGGAGAACATGATCTGATTGTTATCAGCGCACAAAAGACTCCAACTAGACCTTTGAAAATCAACACCACTACAACTATCCAATCTCAACAATTAATACCGATGACTCCAACATCAGAACCTCTCATAAATGAAAAAATAGTAATTGACAATTCTAATAGCAACAATACAGGGCTTGTTCCTTTTTTAAATTTTGCCAACCAACAACATCAGATCACAAGTTTTTTCAGTCCTATGCTAGGAAAAATAAAAATAGAACAGGTGGAAGAAGTACCGTATATACTCGTGTATAAGCCGACCCGTGTATAAGCCGACCCCCCTACTTTTGCCCCCAAAACCTGGGAAAACCTATTGACTCGTGTATAAGCCGAGGGTGGACCCCAGCACAGGTATACAGCCCCCAGCAGTGTGGTATACAGGCCCCCCCAGTGGTAGTATACAGCAGCCTCCCCAGTGGTAGTATACAGCAGCCTCCCCAGTGGTATATACAAGCCCCAGCAGTATATACAGCAGCCCCAGTGGTATACAGCAGCCTCCCCAGTGGTATATACAGGCCCCAGCAGTATTACAGCAGCCTCCCCAGTGGTATATACAGGCCCCAGCAGTATATACAGCAGTCCCAGTGGTATACAGCAGCCTCTCCAGTGGTATATACAGGCCCCAGCAGTATATACAGCAGCCCCAGTGGTATACAGGCCCCAGTGGTATACAGGCCCCAGCGGTATACAGTCTTCCTCCGCAGTGGTATATAGGCCCCTCCGCAGTGGTATACAGGCCCCCTCTGCAGTGGTATACAGGTGCCCCCCCCATCAGTGGTATACAGGCCCCCCCCCTTGCTGCTGCACACCTGTAAAGTAATACATCATTATACTTATCCCTGTCGCTGTCGCCGCTCTGACACCGCGCTCCTCCGGGTCTTCATGCTTCTTCCTGCTTGTGACCGGCGGCGCAGGCAATGACGTCATTGCCTGTGCGCCGGAGGAGGAAGCATGAAGACCCGGAGGAGTGCGGTGTCAGAGCAGCAACAGCGACAGGGATAAGTATAATGATGTATTACCTTACAAACATTTCAATAAATGGTCCTGAAAGATTTTGATACACTAAACCGAACACACACTAAAAGTAAAGGTAATTTATCTTTGGATGAAAAAACAGCTCTCCGCAATTTACAATGCAATAAGAACATTGTCATCAGAAGTGCAGATAAAGGGGGTCGGATAGTTATACAAGACTATGGGGATTACATTGAAGAAGCATACAACATCCTATCAGATAATGTATATTACAAAAAAATAGATCATGATCCTTTTCCTGAGCTTATTAAAATATATAATGGGATGATCAAAAGTGCTTTTGATGATGGATTAATAAACAACACAGAGAGAAAATGTCTTTGTAAGGGCCCTTTCACATCAGCGTTTTTTTAAATTTGCGGCAGATGCGGTGAAAAAACCGCATCTGCCGCAACTGCCGCATAACGGTTCCACTTGCGGCACGGTTGCGGTTTTTTCCATAGTAAGTATAGGGGGACTTGCGGCAGATGCGGCAAGTGCGGTATTGCACTTGCGGCAGGTGCGGCAGCGAAAAAAACCGCAGTAAGCCGCGGTTTTTTTTCTCTGCCGCACCTGCCGCAAGTGCAATACCGCACTTGCCGCATCTGCCGCAAGTCCCCCTATACTTCCTATGGAACAAACCGCAACCGTGCCGCAAGTGGAACCGTTATGCGGCAGTTGCGGCAGATGCGGTTTTTTCACCGCATCTGCCGCAAATTTAAAAAAACGCTGATGTGAAAGGGCCCTAACAGAAGCCCTGTTACCCCCTTCATGTACCATCTACCAAAGGTACACAAAAACCTAAAAAAAAACCTCGGGGAGGCCAATTATCTCAGGCATAGATTCACTCACTAGCAATTTAGCGAATTATGTGGACAAAATCCTACAATACCATGTACTATCACTTGAGAGCTACCTGTGAGACTCTACACAATTAAGTAATATTTTAAAAACTGTGTCTGGAAAGATTCATACTGTTTTCTAACTCTAGATGTGGCTTCTTTGTACACAAATATTGAGCATAATATCGGGATTGCATGTTTTGAAGCTTTTCTTCAAACTAACAGCAGAATTCACCAAAAACAGAGTTCATTTTGCATGGTCTTGACTTCATTCTAAGAAACAACTTTTTTACTTTTTTAGGTGAATTCTTTCACCAGATTATTGGTACCTTTACACGCCGCTACAGGATGGTGGAAACAACCGGGTGCTTCACATGCACGAGCACGCACAAACGGTTGAAAACGGTACCCGCATCGTCTTTACACGCTGCAACAAGGTGCGCTATAGTAGGTTACATCTATCTCTGGATACACCGCCGGGTGCCACAAGTTACCTTCTGTAGCTCACCTTATCTCATTTACACGCCGCTATAACAAGGTAATATGGGCGGTACAAAGGCAGCAGGGACAACACATAGGCGTGCCACAATTGTGAATTACGGTAATTCCGTACACTGATAGGACAAAGCAATAACATCATGATTGGGCAGCCAGCGCAGGAGGCTGACTAATACATGACGCTCGAGCAATTGTGTAGTGTAACTGGTCAGCTCCTTAAATATGCCGCCCTATGCAGCGTAACGCAGGAGCTTCCACCAATGATCGCTGATGGGGCGCGGTATCCCGGAGCCTGTGTCACGCCCCAGGTAGATAGCAAGGTGTCGAAACAACCCTCCTGTTCCTTATTTACATGCCGATACAGGCCGTAACAATCGCCTTGAAATCAACCTGTTTTTGAGCTCTGCTCTGAAACAGGTGCCTCAAGTGACGGATGGAAACAACCGTCTTTACACGCCGCGACCGCGGGTTGATTTGGCGGTGCAAGATATATTTCTCTCATCTACCCGGTTGTTTCCACCATCCTGTGCCGGCGTGTAAAGGTACCATAAGGGTACAGCAATGGGTTCAAAGGTTGCATGTGTTTACACTAATCTCTTCATGGGAATGTTTGAGAAGATCTATATTTATGATAATACCTATAGTAAAAGACTAGAACTTTACAAAAGATATATTGATGATATCTTTATTATTTGAGACACTGATTACGATGATATTGATAATTTTTTAAGACAGCTGTATGGCAATATCTGGGGCCTAAATTTTGAGCCACACATTGATAAGAACACAATTGATTTTCTAGATTTAACTATCTATCTTGAAAATGAACAAATAATGTCCAAAACCTTCTTTAAGAAGGTGGATAAAAACAGTTACGTGCACTTTTCTAGTGGGCACTATAATAAATGGCTACGCAATATTCCGGTAAATCAGTTTGAAAGGATTAGAAAAAATTGCACTGATACTAAGATATTCTCTGAACAATCTGAAAATTTGAGTAACAGGTTTGATTAAAAAAAGTACCCCAAAGAGTTAATTGACAACACATACATTCTTAGTAAAAATGCTACGCAAAAGGATATGTTGCAGAGAAAACATAATGGTGTTAAGATCACGAAAAATGATAAATTCTCTTTTAATTTTATTACCACCTTCAACAGAAAAAAAACGGGAAATTAAAGACATCCTGTGATCAGACATTGGCCCCTACTGCTGAATGAACCAATTCTGAATAAGATTTTGCCAAAGAGACCAGGCATAACGTACTGCAGAGCACCTACTATTAAAAGCATGATAGCACCTAGTAGATTGAAAAAACCTAATACGGATCGTACAATCAAACAGGTCCCCTTAAAAGGATCTGCAAAATGTGGAGAAAAGCGATGTCTCTGTTGTAAATTAATGCAATCCACCAAGAGTTTTTGCTGTGTGACTACGGGGGAAACTTACCCTATAAAGGTACCGTCACACAGGGACATATCGCCGGCGATGTTGCCGGCGATCGCGGGAGCGCGCATCCCTGACAACATCGCCGGGGAGATGTCACACTGAGCAACTTACCGGCGATGTCGCCGGCTAGTTGCCGCGGCTATCGCTCGCTGGGTCGCCCAGCAACCCAGCAAGCGATAACCCGCAATGTTGTAGATAGGCGGAATCGCCCGTAACATTGCTGGTTGCCGCGTTACACAGGGCGATCAGGCAGAATCGCCTGACCAACATCGCCAGGTTTCCGAACATGGTTGGGAAACCTGGCGATGTGACTCAGGCGATTCATCGCCTGATTATCGCCCTGTCACACGCGGCAATTCGCCGGCGATGTCGCCGCAACCTGGCCACGCCCCTCGGTTGCCGGCAACATTGCCGGCGATATCTCCCGTGTGACGGTACCTTAAGTTTTGATTTATGCTGTAACTCCTCCTTTATTATTTACTTGCTAGAATGTCTGTGTAAATTACAATATATTGGACGTATTGTACAGGAATTACATTGCAGAGTAAATAAACATAGATTTAATATAAAAAATGGTTTTAAACAACATGGGGTTTCAAACCATTTTGAACTAATTCACAAGAGAGATTTTAAAAAACTAAAGGTAACAGCTATTGACCATATCCCCATCAATACTAATAATAGGCTAGGTGCACTAAACAAGACAGAAAAATATTGGATGTATAAACTGGGCACTTTGAAACCGAAAGGATTGAATTTGGTATCTGAAATCATTGCTTAATCTTTTATTATTGATTATTTGTATACCTTATGTTCATACTTTCATATAATACCTTGACAGCCCTAATTGTTTGTCACTTAGGTCACTTTTTTTTTTTTTCTTCTTTTTACCTTAGTATGATTCTTCACACTTATTTAGCACTCTCACAATCAGGGTAACCTTTATTTATTTGCATCCCCAACACTTATTAAGTTTCAAATTAATGTTATGCATCTTATCACTGACCGACTGGTACTAATACAATTTATTATGATTCATTATATCCAATATAAATTATCAATTTTGGATAGTTTCTTTCTTTTATTGCTAAAATTAATGGCACTTATTTTCAGACTGATTATTTTTATATATCTATTATATACATATTTGTCTACTTAACACATTCATTAATTATATCCAATATATCTTGATTTAACTATATGCAAAGATACCCATGAGCAGAATAATACTCCAAGAAGATGAATTAAGTTTGTCCTTTGGATGATTTCCATCTTGATTCTAAATACATGAAATCCCATTCCCTGCCAATATGATTAATTGGCAAAATATTTATCTGCAATATATTATTCCTCAGTTTCCCCTCTTTCTAGCAAAGCACAGATACAAACCTCTGACTTTGATATCCTCTTGACACTAAGGGCCACTTTACACACACCAACTTATCTGTCCAACTTCTGAACAACTTACTGCTTGCAGTGAAATCATGGACACATTGCTCCATTTTGTGGCTGTGTACAATGGAACAATGTGTCCATGATTTCACTGCAACCAGCAAGTTGGTCAGAAGTTGGACAGATAAGTTGGTGTGTGTAAAGTGGCCCTGATAAATGTTACCATGTCGGTGCATGTTGGGATCTCTTCCATCCTTTCTCTGCAGTCTCTTGGTTATCTGAACATATGTTCTTTGCTCTCCGCTATTAGTGTGCCCGAACGTCACCTGTGTCTTACTGCACTTCTGGAGGACGTTACCGCGATAGCACAACAATATTGATGGTGATTCACTATAATATTATCATAATAACAATAACCTTATATCGACTTTAGAAATATATTCACCTTTAAAATTAGATGCCCTTGTCAACAACAGAGAATCATATGATAATGACATGAATTTATTGAATTTATTTAACATTTTTGTATAAATTTTATATATTTATAAATAAATTAATTGTTTTTTATATGTTTATTGGTTTTATGCCCAAATACATCTGAATTCATTTTATATATTCAATATACCCCCCCCATTTTTATATATATTAAATAGACTGAATAAAGTTTTTATTTTTATTTATTTTTCAGTCCCTCTGTTTTTTGATCCGACATGATCTCTTGGACGTTTTTTGATTTGTTCGTCCGATATTCATTCTTCTCTTTCCTTTTAGGCTGCCTTCACATTTGCGTATGGAGCGCAGTGTACCAAACGCAGCCAAACGCTTGCGCACATGCGTTCCTATGTTTAACATGGGAACGCGTGTGCCTGCATATGGCTGTGTTTGGCAGCATTTGCGTTCGGATGCGCATAATTTATGCGCCCTCCGACCACACTCCAGACGCAGCATGCAGCATTTTTTTGTGCATTCGCGGCGCTTCTTCTATCCGCAAGCGCACAAAAAATGCATTGATCTCAATGCATCCGCAGTGTCCTCTGCATGACACCGCAGGAGAGCGCTGTGGATCTCATTGAAATCTCTCCCGGCGGCCACCGGGAGATCATGCAGAGCTGCCAATGATCTCCCGCCGATGTCAGCGGGAACATACAGCTGATCTGACAGCTGTTTAAATCTCCCGCCCTGACACCGGATAGGATGATATCAGCGCGGGAGATTTGAAGCAGGGATCAGCTGTTTCTTATCTCCCACACTGATATCACCCTATCCGGTGTCAGTGCGGGAGATTTAAACAGCTGTCAGATCAGCTGTATCTCCTTGCTGACACCGGCGGGAGATCAGCTGTGCCAGGAGGAGGAGATCTCTGCCACTGATCTCCTCCTCCCGGCCGCCCCCAGAGTCAGCTGATTGGCTGCCGGGGTACCATAGTAATGTGAACACATGCAGAGATTCTCTGCTGCGTTCACATTATTATGGGCTGCTTTTGCCTGCGTTTGCATCTGCATGCCCTCTGCATGCAGACACAAACGCAAGTGTGAAGCCAGCCTTACGGCTGCATTTCGTTTCACCATGACATTAGGACCTGATGTAAAAAAGAAAAAACAAGATTTTTAAGTTTATTAGCACACTGGTCATTATGCTGTCCCCATCACTGAAGCCATAGGGCTTCTTTAAATCCTCACCAGAGCTATTGGCTTTCACCCTTCACCATTATGTTGAATGGTTTACTTGTGACACTAATCTTATCGTTTTATTCCAGTATTCTATTATATTATGTTCCCTATATCAACACTTGCATTCCACTCTCTTTACGTAGCAGTAAACTAGCTCACCATATTGGTGCGTCAGTCAGGACATTCACTTAGGTGTAGTGGTTCGGGTCCGTCAAGTCTTCCAAGACTTCATTATTTCTAACCATATGATTATATATACAAAGACATGCTTTTGTATTTTGTATGTTTCTCCCTCTTCTTTTAATTCTTTATAATTATGGATTTTTACAAGAATCTCTTTAAGAACTTAAACAATGGCAATAGCATACATATATTTATGTCATAATTAGTGATGAGCGAGTATGCTCTGCGCTGCTCGGTACTCGCACGAGTATCACTGTACTCTGGCTACTCGGCGAGCACCGAGTAATCTCGCGATACTCGTGCTGTGCTCGTGGTCCTCATCCCTGCATGTTGGCGCTCTTTAGAGAGCCAGCCCACATGCAGGGATTGGCTAGCAGACCACTGCAATGCCACAGCCCTGTTAGTTGTGGCATTGCAGTGATTGGCCGGCCTGCACAGCGTGACCGAGCCTTTATAAGACCCGGCCGCGCTGTGCTCTGCACACAGCCATCCAGACAGTGAGTGTAGGGAGAGTGTCTGCTGCTGTTAGGGACAGATTTGCGGCCCTCATAGGTAGATCCGAAGCAGGGCTGCAAACTGCTGCTGACCACAACAGTCCTTCTCAGGACTAATCTAGGAGGATATAGGCAGGGTGATCCAGATCGGTATCCAAGCTTTTCTGTGACCATAGCAGTCACCAGACTGTTGTACTTACTAGCTTGATACAGGTTAGGGACTAAAATCCTACTCTCCTGTGACCATTACAGTCACCAGACTGTTGTACTTACTACCTTGATACAGGTTAGGGACTAAAATCCTACTCTCCTGTGATCTGAACAGTTACCAGACTGTTGTACTTACTACCTTGATACAGGTTAGGGACTAAAATCCTACTCTCCTGTGACCTCAACAGTCACCAGACTGTTGTACTTACTACCTTGATACAGGTTAGGGACTAAAATCCTTCTCTCCTGTGACCATAACAGTCACCAGACTGTTGTACTTACTACCTTGATACAGGTTAGGGACTAAAATCCTACTCTCCTGTGATCTGAACAGTTACCAGACTGTTGTACTTACTACCTTGATACAGGTTAGGGACTAAAATCCTACTCTCCTGTGATCTGAACAGTTACCAGACTGTTGTACTTACTACCTTGATACAGGTTAGGGACTAAAATCCTACTCTACTGTGATCTGAACAGTTACCAGACTATTGTACTTACTACCTTGATAAAGGTTAGGGACTAAAATCCTACTCTCCTGTGATCTGAACAGTTACCAGACTGTTGTACTTACTACCTTGATACAGGATAGGGACTAAAATCCTACTCTCCTGTGACCATTACAGTCACCAAACTGTTGTACTTACTACCTTGATACAGGTTAGGGACTAAAATCCTACTCTCCTGTGACCATAACAGTCACCAGACTGTTGTACTTACTACCTTGATACAGGTTAGGGACTAAAATCCTACTCTCCTGTGACCATTACAGTCACCAGACTGTTGTACTTACTACCTTGATACAGGTTAGGGACTAAAATCCTACTCTCCTGTGACCATAACAGTCACCAGACTGTTGTACTCACTACCTTGATACAGGTTAGGGACTAAAATCCTACTCTCCTGTGATCTGAACAGTCACTAGACTGTTGTACTTACTACCTTGATACAGCTTAGGGACTAAAATCCTTCTCTCCTGTGACCATAACAGTCACCAGACTGTTCTACTTACTACCTTGATACAGGTTAGGGACTAAAATCCTACTCTCCTGTGACCATAACAGTCACCAGACTGTTGTACTTACTACCTTGATACAGGTTAGGGACTAAAATCCTACTCTCCTGTGACCAAAACAGTCACCAGACTGTTGTACTTACTACCTTGATACAGGTTAGGGACTAAAATCGTTCTCTCCTGTGACCATAACAGTTACCAGACTATTGTACTTACTACCTTGATACAGGTTAGGGACTAAAATCCTACTCTCCTGTGACCATAACAGTCACCAGACTGTTGTACTTACTACCTTGATACAGGTTAGGGACTAAAATTCTACTCTCCTGTGACCATAACAGTCACCAGACTGTTGTACTTACTACCTTGATACAGGTTAGGGACTAAAATCCTACTCTCCTGTGACCATAACAGTCACCAGACTGTTGTACTTACTACCTTGATACAGGTTAGGGACTAAAATCCTTCTCTCCTGTGACCATAACAGTCACCAGACTGTTGTACTTACTACCTTGATACAGGTTAGGGACTAAAATCCTACTCTCCAGTGATCTGAACAGTTACCAGACTGTTGTACTTACTACCTTGATACAGGTTAGGGACTAAAATCCTACTCTCCTGTGATCTGAACAGTTACCAGACTATTGTACTTACTACCTTGATACAGGTTAGGGACTAAAATCCTACTCTCCTGTGATCTGAACAGTTACCAGACTGTTGTACTTACTACCTTGATACAGGTTAGGGACTAAAATCCTACTCTCCTGTGACCTCAACAGTGCCAGACTGTTGTACTTACTACCTTGATACAGGTTAGGGACTAAAATCCTACTCTCCTGTGACCATAACAGTCACCAGACTGTTGTACTTACTACCTTCATACAGGTTAGGGACTAAAATCCTTCTCCTGTGATCTGAATAGTGACCAGACTGTTGTACTTACTATCTTTATACAGGTTAGGGTCTAAAATCCAAATCTCCTGTGACCCGAACAGTCACCAGACTGTTGTCGCTGTATACAGGCAAAATGTGCAAGGGCGTTGGCAAGGGCGTTGGCAAGGAACAAGGAAGTGAACGTGATGGTGGTGCAGGCAGAGGCCGAGGTTGTGTGCAAGCACTAATTTCGCAACAACAAAGGGGCACATCTACTCGCTCACACGTCCTGTCCCAAATTCTTGGGGCCCGCTGCAGTACACCGCTCTTGAACCAAGACCAGTGTCAACAGGTTGTTACTTGGATAGCGGATAATGCTTCAAGTCAGATTGACACCTCCACAAGCACCCTGTCTTCCTACACGGTCAAGTGTCAGTAGCCGTGATACTGCACCGCACATTTCCCAACCTGATCCTCCTTCCTACCACCAGGCCGAGTACACGTCCACGGACATTACTGATCCCACACTTGGACACTCGGAAGTCCAGAAGTGTGTACCCATGGGTGAGTGGAAGGTACAATGGCAAATTGCCATAACAAAATTTAAATTCCGCTGTCATTTGTGTGTGGTGTGGTGAAGTCTGGCCCAATCCATCCCTTCTTTATCTTGATCAGAGTCAGCCTGTCAGCATTTTCAGTTGACAGGCGGGTGCGTTTATCAGTAATGATTCCCCTGTGGCACTGAAAACACGCTCTGACAAAACGCTAGCGGCAGGGCAGGCCAGGACTTCAAGCGTAGAGAGCCAATTCATGCCACGTGCCAGCTTGGAGACCAATAATTGTAAGGCACAGAGGAATCTTACAGTACAGTTGTTCAATCTGCAAGGTACTCCTTCAGCATCTGGCCAAACTTAGCATTTCTTGTGGCACTACCCCGAACCTCACGGGCTGTGGTACGTGAGGGGCTGAGAAAACTGTCCCACATCGTAAAGACTGTTCCCCTACCTCTGGCGGATTGGACTTGTGCCCCTCTCGGCCGTACGCCTTGGTTGTCCACCGATTCCTGACCTATGCCGCTAGCGTTTTGTGAGGGGAATGCTTTGCCTACTTCCGTTACTATGGCCTTCTGGAACTGCTGCATTTTGGCTGACCTCTCCGCCTCAGGAATGAGAACATGAAGTTCTCCTTGTAGCGTGGGTCTAAGAGTGTTGCCAACCAGTACTGATTGTCGGCCAAGATGTTCTGAATGCGAGGGTCACGAGCCAGGCAGCTTACCATAAAGTCAGCCATGTGCGCCGCCAGACTCTTAAAAAGCCATGCTGTCTCCTCCTCCTCCTCATCTCCCCTGTCCTCTGGCCAGCCACGCTGAATCGAGGGTATGACTGGTGTGCATGTCATATCCTCAATTTGGCAAGAGAGTTGCTCCATGTCTTCATCCTCCTCCTCCTCCTCGTCATAGTCCTCCACTGCACATTGTGATGACATGAGGCTGGGCTGTGTGTTATCACCCACACCCACTACAGTTTCTTGCTCCAAGTCATCGCGCTCCGCCTGCAATGCATCATCTTTGTTTTTCAGCAGAGACTGTTTTAGAAGGCAGAGTAGCGGTATGGTGACGCTAATAATGGCGTCATCACCGCTCACCATCTTGGTGGAGTCCTCAAAGTTTTGGAGGATGGTACATAGGTCGGACATCCATCTCCACTCCGAAGGTGTTATGTGTGGAGTTTGACCCATTTCCCGACGGCTTAGGTGATGCAGGTAGTCAACAACTGCCCTCTTCTGCTCACATATCCTGACCAACATGTGCAGAGTTGAATTCCAACGCGTGGGGACATCACACACCAGTCTGTGGGCCGGAAGACGCAAACGGCGCTGAAAGCCAGCAAGGCCGGCTGAAGCAGCAGGTGACTTGCGAAAATGCGCAGACAGGCGGCGAACTTTTACCAGCAGATCAGACAGCTCTGGGATATGATGTAAGAAACCGCTGAACCACCAGGTTGAGCACATGGGACACGCATGGAACATGCGTTAGCTGGCCTCGCCTCAAAGCTGCCACCAGGTTCCGGCTATTATCACATACGACCTTTCCTGGCTTTAGGTTAGAGGTGTGAGCCAGTGATCTGCCTGCTGTTTCAGAGCTGTCCACACCTCTTCTGCATTGTGGGGTTTGTGACCTATGCAGACTAGCTTCAGCACAGCCTGTTGCCGCTTCGCAGAGGCAGTGCTGCAGTGCTTCCAGCTTGTGACTGGTGTGGAGGGTACAGTGGATGAGGATGCGCAGGATGAGGAGGAGGAGGCTGATGAGCATCGACATTCCAGAGCTGTAGAGTGTCGGTGAAACCCTGACAGAGGTAGGGCCTCCAATCCTTGGTGTGGGAAGGACGTGTTCCATCCCTCGCTCAGACTGGGTCCCAGCTTCCACAATATTAACCCAGTGTGCCGTCAAGGAGATGAGCGGCCTTGCCCACAAGCACTTGTCCACGTGTCTGTGGTCAGGTGGACTTTGGCTGAAACAGCGTTGTTCAGGGCACGTGTGATGCTTTGGGACACGTGGTTATGCAATGCGGGGACGGCACATCTGGAGAAATAGTGGCGGACTGGGGACCAAGTAACGTGGGACAGCAACCGCCATCAGGTCGCTGAATGCTTTCGTCTTCACCAGCCGGAAAGGGAACATTTCTAGCGCTATGAGTCGCGAAATGTGAGAATTTGGACTGTGGTATGTGGGGCGTTGGCAGCGTATTTGCGCCTGCGTTCAAAGGTTTGCTGAATGGATAATTGAACGCTGCGCTGGGACAAGGACGTGCTTGATGGTGGTGTTATTTGTGCGTGGGCAACTTCAGGTGCGGGGCCGGAGGCTTGTTCGCGGCCAGCATGGACAGGGGATTGGCTCGCATGCACAACACGCGAAGACGTAGCAGTGACATCAGCAAGCATCGCTCCTCGACTCTGTTGCACTTCCCACAAAGTCGGGTGCTTGGCTGACATGTTCCTGATCATGCTGGTGGTGGTCAGGCTGCTAGTTTTCGTACCCCTGCTGATGCTGGCATGGCAGGTGTTGCAAATGGCCTTTTTAGAGTAATCTGGAGCCAACTTAAAAAACTGCCAGACACGGGAAGACCTAACATTTGCACAGGCACCTTGTGTCGTGTTGTTGTCGGGGAACGGTTGCCTGCCTTCTGCCTGCGGACACGACCCTGCTTCGTACTGCCTGTTGGGATGCTACGCCTCCCTCCCCCTGTGCACTGCTGTCCTCGCTCTGCATATCCTCCTGCCAGGTTGGGTCAGCTACTGGATTATCCACCACGTCGTCTTCCTCTTCCTTGGCTAATCGCTGGACTGCTCCTCCTTGTCCTCATGTGCCAACATGATGACCGTTACAATAGTTAGGCTGTTGTTTCAGGTATACCCCCAGTGGTAAATTTTTACGCCCATTCTTTTAGAATGGGCATTACAATGACAGGATACCGCTCCTTTTCAATGGGAAAAATGTTTTGAGGCCCTCCTGCACGTCTCTATCAGGAACAATGTGGAGCCTCCCAATTTTTGGCTGCCCTGCCAAAGGGCTATACTACAATACACCCACTTCAGGTTTACAGGCCCTCCTGCACGTCTCTATCCAGGGACAATGTGGAGCCTCCCAATTTTTGGCTGTCCTGCCAAAGGGCTATACTACAATACACCCATTCAGGTTTACAGGCCCTCCTGCACGTCTCTATCCTGGGACAATGTGGAGCCTCCCAATTTTTGGCTGCCCTGCCAAAGGGCTATACTACAATACACCCACTTCAGGTTTACAGGCCCTCATGCACTTCTCTATCCAGGGGCATTGGTGAACCTCCCAATTTTGGACTGCCCTGGCAAAGGAAAATACTACAATAGACCCAGTTCCTCAAAATGGGCACATTATGTCAAGACAGGGCTTCATGTACGTCTCTTCTCAGGGTCATCGGAGTGCCGCACAATGTTTTCACGTAAAATCTTTCATGTAATCACAAAAAGTAACATACACAGCTGTATCTCACTATTGGGTATGTGCCCTTAACATTTCCACCCTAAATATCATTTTTAGTGTCATTTTGGAAGGTTTTCTGGTGACTCCGTAAAATTGGCGTGAAATCGGACAAATTGTTCACAGCTGTGACTTTTGAGTGAGAAATGCTTCCAGGGGTCTTCCCATGGTGTTGCCATGTCATTTGAGCACTCTTCTGAGACTTTTGTGACATTTTTAGGGTTTCTACATGCTGCCGGCAGTTATTTCATAAAAATACTTGGGTCTCCCATAGGATAACATTGGGCTCGGTACTCGGGACGAGTACACGAGTATCTCGGGATGCTCGGCCCGAGCTTCGAGCACCCGAGCATTTTAGTACTCGCTCATCACTAGTCATAATATGTGTTTTGATACCGATATATAAGATCGGATACCACATCACCGAATCTCCTCCCTATAGTGATGTAACCATGAAACTGCAAATTTTAAATTTTGGCGCCTTTTTTCCTATAAATTGTAATGCACACTTGATCCTCTTGATATCTCCCTGAGGAAGGAGCCGAGAAAGGCTCCGAAACGCGTCGGTGAAATGAAGCAACAATTTATCCCAGGCATTCCAGGGACTCTGGTATTTTCTTGGGCAGCAGCGCGGACGCCAAGACACTTTATCCTGGAAATTGACCTACATCACAGTGAACTGTAGAAGTGCGGCCCCTGCAGCAGCTGCATTGTTTGAGTGATCATACCGGTTGTGGGTGACACAACCTGACCAGGTGAGCAGCTTTCATATTATCTATCACCATCAATCTCTTTTAGGAGATAAGACCCTATTTGCGCATTCTCAATTCCATAGATAATCAGAAAGATAGGAAGAGAACCAGGAGAGCATGATGTCCTTTATGCCTGATGAAGTGCAGCATAGAGAGTAGGAAATGGTGGTCAACAGTGTCAAAACCTTCAGAGAGGTCAAGAAGGATAAGAAGAGAGTGGTCACCATTACGTTTTGCTGTCAGAAGGTCATGGTGACTTTGATGAGGGCAGTTTCTGGAGAGTGTAGGGGGCAGAAGCGGACTGTAATGGATCTAGAAGACAGTGAGTGGAGAGCTAACGGGTAAGGTGGATGTAGACAGGTGCTCCAAGAGTTTAGGGGCTCACACTTGCAGATGGATCTGCAGCGTTTTGCAGATGACTGCAAGTGTGAGCATGCTGACCGCCCTTGTTTATAATGGCAGGTCTGACGTTATTCTTCTATAGTGTACTGTCAGAGGCGATGCCTGTTACAGATACAACTCCGCCGCGCACGGACGGAGATGCGTCATGCTGCGGGGAGTTGTGATCTGTCAGAGGATAGCTGCTGACAGTAATATAGGAATGATGAGAGCGTTCAGACCGTGCGCCCATTATAAACATAGGGCGCGGTAGATGCTACACTTGCAGATGCATTGCAAACGCTGCAGATCCTTGAAGTGTGAGGAGCCTTAGAAATGAAGGGGAGATTGGATACTGGTCTGTAGTTATTTGTGTAGTATGGCTCAAAAGACGATTTCTTTAATAATGGAGTAATGATATAGTCTTTGAAGGAGGAAGGGAAGATGCCAGAAGAGAGGGAAAGGTTGAAGATTTTGGTTAGGTGAGTGGTGACGACCGGAGAGAGGGACCGGAGTACGTGTGAGGGAATGGGGTCAGTGGTGCATGTAGAGGGACGAGAGGAAGAGAGGAGCCTGGAGACTTCTTCTTCAGTTAGTGGGTTAAATATGGAGAGTGAGCCAGAGGAAATGTGGGGTAGAATGGGAGTAGCAACGCTTGAAGGCTGGGAGCTGAATTCCTTGCAGATGTTGTCTATTTTCTCCATAAAGTAAGAAGCCAGATCATCAGCACAGAGCTTGGTGATGGGGGCCTGCACTTTAGGACTGAGGAGAGAGTAAAAGGTGTCAAAAAGGTTTTTTGGATTGTTGGATGGTGAGGAAATCAGGGTGATGAAATAGGTTTGTTTGGCAAGGTGAAAGGCAGAGTTGTAGGTTTTTTACATGAAAAGGCTATTAAAGTACATGGAGAAATCATCATGGAAAACTCTGACCTGTTATTGGCTTAAAAATATGGCTATAGATTTATTTAACTGTATGAACATATATTTTAAGATCATATAAAAATGAATAACGAACAATAAACAGTAATTCAAAGGAACAGAAATCAGAGTTGAATATCAAGATTTTTTATGTATACAATACCATTGTAATTTCCAGTGTAGAAATCATCTTGTCACCAGTGTAAGATCTGAGGGAACATTCCCCAAAAAATGTGCTGAATAGTTTGATAATCAGCTGCACAATCACAGGCAGGACAGTCAGATTTTCCCCACTTAGGCATAAGATCTGCACAAACACCAAAGTTTGTTCTGATACGATTCAGAGTCACCCAGGCTTTCCTTGGTGAATTAAAGCCTAGTGGTGGATTTTGTAAGTCAGGAAACGTTTGGAGCTCACCGTCTACTGCACTGACCCAAAGTTCTCGCCATTTTCTTCTAAATTGAAATCATTATCATACATGGTGATTACGGTTTGGATGGGTGGATGTCTTGATTTCAGTTGCTGTATTTGAACATCTTGGATGTTTTGATGTATTAGGAGATTTTTATCATTCACTACATTTGTGTATTCTTTAAGTAGGAGCTTTCGTCTTCTCAGGTTTGCTGGTGTGATATAGCTCAAGACAGGAAATCAGTGGACAGGTGTAGGTCTGATGGCACTGTTATTATGTGCATGTAGTTATTCAGCTGAGTGTAGATTGTGTTCATGTGACAACTGTTCAACCATACTGAAGCACAATATTCTGCGGCAGAGTACACTAAGGCAAGGTTTTGTCGAGCCCACTGGGACGAGGGTACTCGGTACCAGACCGTGTCTGCTTCTGCGGAATGCCACGGGGTCCTGGTCCGGACCATGTCCCGGGCCCTGGCAAATAAAAGGGTGTATTTACAGGGGAGAATTGTCTATTGTGACGCCACCCACTGTGTGCGGCCACTGGTGGGGCCGCTGCTGCTGCAGAACCTCCGGGGATGATGTAATAGCAGCGGAGATGGAATAGTTCCAGTGGGCAGAACTGGGTTCCCAGGGCAGTGTTGGTAAAGTCTATAATGGTGGTGAATAGTAGTGGAGACGGGTTAAGGAACACACACTCACGCTTTGTAGTTTCCAAAGCTTTACTGCGATGTTCGTGCAGATTGTCCACGGAGTCTGTAGGGGCCGGGTTTTCCTCTCACCCTGTCCGGGTCATCAGCTTCCTCGTGCTGCGCTGTGTGTGTGTGTCCTGACTGCTGCGTCTAGCTGAGCTGCTGTGACTGTCTCACTTCTCTCTCTGTGTTCTGCTGGTACCACTTGGCTAGGCAACTTGAGTCCTCTGTGCTGAACTGACCCCGCCGTGGTGCTTTGCTCTGGTACTGTGGCTGTCTAGAGACCCCACTACTCCTGGATTCACTGTGCTGTGGGTGCCAGACACAGTGCCGGATCCGGTGTTCGTTCTGTGCGCTCTTCTGGGGCGTGTGAAGATATCACTCCAGCTCCCAGACATGTTCCTCTGTCTTTCAGTGCTCCTTTCCTCAGACCCTCACTAGGCCTGGAATTGGTGAGCAGACTGCAGAGAAGCTTAGCACAGCCTCTCTGACACTGCAGTCTCTCTCCTCTTCACAGTACTGCCTGTACTGAACTTCTCTCCGCTACTTCCTGTGGACTTGGAGTATTTAAGAGAGCAGGTTGTGCTCCGCCTCCTGGCCCAGAGGTACTAGTGTAAGTCAGTGTGTTGTGGGGGAGGGAAACTGTGTGATGTTACTGTGGCACATTAACCAATGGGGTGCCACATTCCCCCTTAGTTAAATACAGTACTCCGGGACTGTGGAAAAACAAGTAAACAACAGTTAATACATTTTATATTTAAATAAACTTAAAAGGGAAAAAGTACAAAAATCACTAAAGTTTCAAAAAGAGTTCAGAGTTCAAAAAGTCAAAAAGTAGTCTTTCCGAGCTGATCAATATATACACATGAGAGTTTTTACCACAACCAGTCCATGGTATGTATGGTCCATAAGCAAATAAGAAAAGTTCAAAGTTCATACAGGATAGTCTCTGTAGGTACTGGGCTTTTTAACGTTGCATTAACTATCTACACTTGTTTAACGAGTTCAATTTATATTCAAACAAACATATTTACATTTCACAGTTAATGACATCTTAATCTTTGTACCTAGCTGGTAAATGACCTTGGGTACTACGCTCTGACCTGCGTAAAACGGTATGCTACTTGCCAATGGACTTCTGATGTTAGTATGCATGTACCTACGTGTTGTGCTTGGTACTGAGGCAGATGATGATCTGACTGCAGGACAGGCAAGTTCGCTAGGACCAGGAATTTGTTCTTCCTCTTCAGATTCTACTTCCAGTTCTTCTAGTCTTGGGTCTTCTTCTGGTAACGCAGGTTCTGGTAACACGGGTTCTGGTTTTGGGTCCACCATTGGAGGGAATGCAATCATTGGTACTACAACGGCTCCGTGGTAATTTGGCCATGTTTTAGGGAAATCTCCTAGTACTGTGTGGAATACTTCATCTTCTTTCTTTTCCTTCTCTTGGATAGGTTGGACCTGTACGGGTTCTGTTACTTCAGGTGTCTTCAGGGTTTCAGGATACAATTTGAGTTGATCTCGAGATGCGACTGCTGAAGTTTTTCATTCATCTTTGCTTATCAAACAGATTTTAACATTGTCTAGGTTAGATGGTAAGACTGTATATGGGACGGTTTCCCACTGATTATCCAATTTGTTAGAGCGTCTCTTTCTCATGAGAACTTGATCACCTTCTTGTAATCGCTTTGCTTGAGCATGTTAGTCTTATCTTGTCTTGCTCTGGCTTGCTGTAAGTTTCTTTCTACACATTCTTGTACTTGCTGATACTGTTTCTGACGTTTGGTATCCCAATCTGTTTCTTCTACTTCTATATCTGGTTTTATGATTCCAGTAGTTCCAACTTGAAGGAGCTGTATTTCTCGGGATTTCTTTCTGTAGGCCGAGCTTCCTGCTTGCAAAGGCAATAACTCTCCCTTTGCCTCCTTGGTTCTGTGACAATACTGCTCCCAGTCCCACGTTGCTGGCATCCGTGTATAGAATGAACGGTTGATGGTAATCAGGGTATGCCAGAATCTCTTCTCCCGTCAGTGCACTTTTCAGCTTGTTGAAGGAATCTTCTCTTTCTTCACTCCACTGGACAAGAGGATTACGGGGTGAAGACTTTTTTGATTGTCCTACCAGAATGTCTTGCAAGGGAGCTGCGAGCTTCGTGAACCCTCTGATAAATCTTCTATAATAGTCTACCAGGCCCAGGAATTGCCTCACTTCTGTCACATTTGTGGGTCTTGGCCAATCTCGTATCACTGTGACTTTATCAGGATCCGGTGCTACTCCCTCTGAACTCACGACGTGTCCCAGGTACTGTACAATTGGTTTGAGAAGATGACACTTGGATGGCTTGATTTTCATGCCATATTTGGATAAGGCTTCAAACACTTCTGCTAGGTATTGTAGATGTTGCTCGTACGTCTTTGAATAGACTATGACGTCATCTAAATACAGGAGGACAGTTTCAAAGTTCTTGTGTCCTAAGCAGCTCTCCATCAGGCGTTGGAAGGTCCCAGGTGCGTTGCAGAGTCCGAACGGCATACAATTGAACTGACAGAGGCCCATCGGCGTAGTAAACACTGTCTTCTCCTTGTCGGCCTCGGCCACATGAACCTGCCAGTACCCACTAGTGGGTGGAAAAGTAGTTAGCAGATTTTAATGCAGCTAATGACTCCTCAATCCTAGGTAATGGGTATGCGTCCTTATGTGTGATGCGATTAATCTGCCGGTAATCTACGCGCATTCTCATGGTCCCATCCTTCTTTTTCACTAGTACTAGAGGTGCTGCCCAGAGGCTACAACTGTCTCTTATTACCCCTGCAGATTTCATTTCTCTCAGCATGTCTTTGGTGGTTTGGTAGTGAGTGGGTGGTAATGGTCTATACCTCTCTTTTATAGGCTGATGGTTACCTGTGGATATAGTGTGCTCTACCCCTTTGAGCTGCCCAAAGTGTAACGGGTGTTTACTGAATATCTGCTCATATTCTTTCACTACCCGGTATACTCCATGCTTGTGATGGGAAGGTGTAGAACTGGCACCTACATGCAGCTTTTGGCACCAATCCTCCAGCTTCTCTCCTGAGCCATTGTCATCCACCTGACTTGATGGGCTCAAGGGCTCGATGGTTGTGATGTTATTGTTATCAACCGTGTACAACTTAGCCATGGTAGCATACTTTGGTAATGCAACCTCATCTTCTTCACAGTTTAATAGGCGTAATGGCACTCTTCCCCTGTGTACGTCAACTACTCCTCTAGCTGTGAGTATGGTGGTGTCTGCTGTCTGAGTACACGGGTTCTACCAGGGCTTGATAGTCTCGCCCTTTAATGCCTATCGCGGCTCTACACCAGACCAACATTTCAGTTTTGGGAGGTATCACAATGGCTATTGGATCACTTACTCGTACACTGCCGATCTCACCTCCGGAGATTTCTACCTGCTGCTTCAACATCAGGGCTTTGATCTCTTTGTGCAGAAGCCTCTGCTGTCCGGTTCCAGCAGTCTCGGCGATTTGCTGCAAAACACTTAACACTTCGGAAAAACATTTCTCAATTACATTCATTCCTAGCAGCATCACTGGTTCACGTTCTCGCCGGTTAACATCTATGATTATAACACCCTGGTTCTGCAATTCTACCTTCCCAATCTGAATACTCATTTCTCTAAACCCAACCTGTGGTATTAACTGTCCATTACTAGCCCATATATCAAAGTTAAAGTCATCTGGTGCACTAGTAATGTCTGAATCAGCCCAGTACCTTTTATAAAGAACATGTGGGATCGATGTTATTTGGGACCAGGTATTCAGCAAGGCACTAAAGGGAATGCCATCCAACACTATAGGGATTACCGGCTGTCTTCCCAAGAATCTGTCAAACCAGGCTGAAGGACCTTGAGAGTTTATTCCTGGGGAGCCTGCCCAGGGAATCGTCGTTTAAAGGACACTCTCGGGCAAGGTGACCTGGTTTCTGGCAACGGCGGCAAATGGGCTGTCCATCTGGTTGATAGCGATCGCTGGGTCATCCTCTTGTCCCTTGGTATCTTCTGGGCCTCATCCACGGGACATCCTCTCTGCTGGTCGCCAACTTGATCTTGGGTGCAGGCTTTGACTCTCGCAGTTCCTTGATGACCTTGGCTATAGAGATCACAGTGTCTGTCAGGGCATCTAGCTTTTGATTGAGGGCTGCGTTAGAAATGAGTTCCCCAGTTTCAGCAGCAGTTGCTGACATGGCAGAGGTCGCTGGCGCTGCCGGCTGCTGAGGTGCTGCTGCAGTGTCCGGTACAGAGGTTAATTCTTGGAGCTCTTTTAGCTGCTGCAGGCAGATAGCCCTATCTTTCAGCTCAGTAAATGTCAGGGTTTTGCAGCAGTATCATGCTCAATTGTCCTCTGTGGGAAGGGGAATGGAGGCCCTCTATAAATTGATCAAGTAGCATTTTATCAGCTCCCGGGGCTAAAGCAGGTTCTGCCAGCTTAAGGGCTTTGGGTGCTTCCTGCAGGTTCAAGGCAAAGTCTCTGGCACTCTGTTTAGGTTTCTGGTGGCATGCAAAGAACCCCATTTTAGCCCGGGTATCAGCAGCAGATTCAAAAGTTGCTTTCAGTCTGGCTACTAGATGATCTACAGTGTCCTTATCTGTGTCCAGCCAGGACGCAACCTCTCGCCGTGCATTGCCCGTTAATTGTCCCATTATCATTCCTACACGTTGGGGTTCAGTGAGGGGGTACATCACATAATACTCTTTAATCGTTAGCATAAAGTCAGTTAGTGTATTAGGCTTACCAGAGTATTGGGGCAGCCACATTGCCCCTGGAGTATACGGCATCAGGAACGGCATGATGGGTGCTGTTCCTTGCGCCGCTGCTCCGCCGGGCGCTACTGGTTGATCCGGCGCTGCAGCTCCACCGGCTGCTCCGTCGCCGTCTTGTGCATCGGGCTGCAACATTTTGGGCCCCCTTAGTTAATATCCACCCTCCGTCTTCCGCTTCCGTCCGGATGTCTCTGGGAGGTTCCGCGGTGTAGCAGGGATCTTCTTCCCCGCCGGATGTCGTCAGCACCAAGGGTGGAGGCTGGGTTCGCGCCACTGCAGGGTAACGCCCCCTCTCTTTCCTGCGCGCCGAGCACAGCAAAATGGAAGATTTTCAAAAATACAGTTCAGATGGCGCAGTTCAAAATCAGTTTTCACATCAATAACGGCACACAATGCCCATTTTAACGGGCACGGTAGATCCTGTTCGTGACGCCAGGTTTATCGAGCCCACCTGGACGAGGGTACTCGGTACCGGACCGTGTCTGCTTCGGGGGAATGTCACGGGGCTCTGGTCCGGACCGTGTCCTGGGCCCTGGCAAATAAAAGGGTGTATTTACAGGGAGAATTGACTATCGTGACACCACCCACTGTGTGCGGCCACTGGTGGGGCCGCTGCTGCTGCAGAACAAGGATGATGTAATAGCAGCAGAGATGGAATAGTTCCAGTGGGCAGAACTGGGTTCCCCGGGGCAGTGTTGGTAAAGTCTATAATGGTGGTGAATAGTGGAGATGGGTTAAGGAACACACACTCACGTTTTGTAGTTTCCAAAGCTTTCCTGCAGTGTTCGTGCAGAATGTCCACGGAGTCTGTAGGGGCCGGGTTTTCCTCCCACCCTGTCTAGGGTCATCAGCTTCCTCATGCTGCGCTGTGTGTGTGTGTCCTGGCTGCTGCGTCTAGCTGAGCTGCTGTGACTGTCTCACTTCTCTCTCTGTGTTCTGCTGGTACCACTTGGCTAGGCAACTTGAGTCCTCTGTGCTGTACTGACCCGCGGTGTTGCTTCGCTCTGGTACTGTGACTGTCTAGAGACCCCACTACTCCTGGATTCACTGTGCTGTGGGTGCCAGACACAGTGTCGGATCCGGTGTTCGTTCTGTGTGCTCTTCTGGGGTGAGTGAAGGTATCACTCCAGCTCCCAGATGTGTTCCTCTGTCTTTCAGTGCTCCTTTCCTCAGACCCTCATTACGCCTGGAATTGGTGAGCAGACTGCAGAGAAGCTTAGCTCAGCCTCTCTGACACTGCAGTCTCTCTCCTCTTCACAGTACTGCCTGTACTGAACTTCTCTCCGCTACTTCCTGTGGACTTGGAGTATTTAAGAGAGCAGGTTGTGCTCCCCCTCCTGGCCCAGAGGTGCTAGTGTAAGTCAGTGTGTTGTGAGGGAGGGAACCCGTGTGATGTTACTGTGGCACATTAACACATGGGGTGCCACAAGTAGACATACTCAAAACAAACCTTGAAGAGCCCCAGGAGGATCTGAAGAGTTTCTGAATAATATTATTATGTATTTTCAGTTTTTGTGCTGTCTTAGTGAGATTTGAAGGTTAGGTTTCTATCAAGGGTTACATCTAAATATTTAGGATTTAAATGGTGTTTGACAAATTGACCTTTAAAATGTACTTTGAGGTTAGTCTTAGCACTTGTGTTGTGTAAATTAAAGCAGCATACTTCCATTTTTGGTGGATTGGCTTTAGCCTCCATTATCGAAATTATTTTCCCACTGGGATGGGGTACTCGGTGTCGGACCGGGGTACTGCTGGGGGTTGTCACGGCGGTCCTGGTCCGGACCGTGTCCCGGGCCCGCACAATAAAATGGGGGTTATTTACAGGGGATTTGTCAGTCGTGACGCCACCCACTATATGCGGCCAGTGATGGGGCCACCGCTGCTGCAGAACCTCCGGGGATGATGGGATAGCAGCTTGGATGAAATAGTTCCAGTGGGTAGAACTGGGTTCCCCGGGGCAGGGATGATAGTAGTTGTGAAAGTCTGTGATGGTGGTTATTAATGCTGCAGGAGAGTAGGGGTAGCGGTAGAGATGATGAGAGTGGAGGCAATTGCAGTTTATGAGGGAAAATGGGGCTTCAGCATAAGGATCACACACACTCACAGTTTCTGTAGTTTTCCAAGTCTTTACTTGCAGATGGTATAACACAGTATTGTCCACGGAGTCTGTACCGGGTTGCTCCCACCCTGACCGGGTCCTTGGCTTCCTACTTATGCGTTGTGTATGGCCCTGCTGCCGCTTGTAGCTGAACTGCTGTCCCTGTCTCTTCCTACGGGTACCAATCTGCTAGGCAACTTGAGTCCTTTCTGTCACTGATGCCTCCGTGTTGCTTTGCTATGGTACAGTGAAGATGGTGGACCTTCACTATCCCGGTATTTACTGTCCTGTCTGTCTCAGGCACAGCCTCGGATCCGGTATCCGTCTTAAGCGCCTCTCCGGGGTTAAGTTTAAGGTAACTCTTTATCCCAGGGATGTTCCTCTGTTCCTCTGTCTCCTCTCCTCAGACCTCTCAGGACCTCCACCTCTACTTGACTCTCCTTCTGCTCCAGACTCAACTAACTAACTGTCATTGTCACTCTGAGGTAAACAACTTTAGCTCCTCCCACTAGTGCAGGTGCCACCTAAGCTCCTCCCACTTTCTAGTGTAGTGTTGTGTGGGGAGTAAACCTGTGTTGATGTTTCTGTGGCACATTAACCCTTGGGGTGCCACATTCCCCCGTAGTTAAAGACAGTACTCCGGGACTGTGGAACAATAAAGAAACAATCAATTAATACTATTAATATTTACAAAGACTTAAAAGTAAAAATTACAAAAATCACTAAAGTTTAAAATAGTCCAAAAATTCAAAAAGCAGTCCTTCCGGGGGTGTAGTCTATTGCCTCCGGGCTGATGAATATATACAAGAAAGTTTATACCACAACCAGTCCGTGGTAGTATGGTCCATAAAAAATAAAATAAAAGGAAAAAGTTCGAAAAATATGCAAGAAGTTCATACAGGATAGTCTCTGTAGGTACTGGGCTTTATAACGTTGCATTAACTATATACATTTGTCCACGGGCGTATCTGCTTAGGAGGTCTGGATTCTCTACACCACCCCCAGGCACTTTCTTTCCCTAACTTAATGTACATGGGGGTTAATCCAGTTCCTCCACCCTCTTGGACACTATCTACCGAGTTTAATTTATATTAACACAAACATATTTACATTTTACAGTTAATTTGACCTTTTAATTCCTGTACCTAGCTGGTAACCGCCCTCTGGTACTACGCTCTGATCTGCGGAAAACGGGTATACTACTTGCATGTAGCCTATTGGTGCTGGTGGGCATGTACCTACTTGTAGTGTTTGGTACTATAGAAGATGAAGATCTGACTGTAGGACTGGCAAGCTCACTGGGACCAGGAATTGATTCTTCCTCTACGGGTTCTACTTCCAGTTCGTCAGGTCTTGGGTCTTCTTCTGGTAACACGGGTTCTGATGTTGGTTCCACCATTGGAGGGAAAGCAATCATTGGGACTACAACGGCTCCGTGATAATTTGGCCATGTTTTGGGGAAATCTCCTAGCACCGTATGAAATACTTCATCTTCTTTCTCTTTGACAGGTTGGACCTGTACGGGCACTGTTACTTCTGGTGTCTTCAGGGTTTCAGGACACGGTTTGAGATGGTCTCTGGAAACAAGTATCGAAGTTCTTCCTTTATCTTTGCTTATTAGACACATTTTAGCATTGTCTAGATTGGATGGTAAGACTGTGTATGGGATGGTTTCCCACTGATTATCCAATTTGTTAGTGCGTCTCTTTCTTCTGAGCACTTGCTCACCAGGTTGTAATGGAGTTGCTTAGGTTATAGGTTCTCTCTTGTCTTGCTCTAGCTTGCTGAAGATTTTTCTCTATGCACTCTTGTACTAGGCAATACTGTTGCTGACGTAGAGTATCGCAATTGGATTCTTCAACTTCTGCGTCTGGTTTAACGATTCCCATATCTAAGTCAATTGGTAGCTTGCCGGGTCTTGCACGCATAAGATAAGCTGGGGTGCAGTTTGTAGAACTCACTGGAACATGGTTGTACAAGTCTACCAAATCAGGTAATTTATCTGGCCATTGATTTCTCTCCAATTCTGGTAACGTTTTCAATAGGTCTTTTACAATATGATTCATCTTCTCGCATAAGCCATTTGTTTGGGGATGGTACGCTGTCATGCGGATCTTCTTACAGCCGTACATGTTGCAGAATTCTTGGAAAATCTCTGATTCAAAAGCTGGACCTTGATCTGCAAGGACTTGTTCCGGGTAACCATGCGGTCTACAGAAATGGTTCTGAAATGCTTGAAAAAGACGCAATTGGCGTTGAAACGCGTTGTGGCTAAAGGGATCCATTTGATGATTAAAGCTGAGAGGTAATACTTCTATGAGCCGAGTCCTGTGTGTACCTTAGCGCTTACTATATCACTTTATTTTCCGGAGCTGCAATCGTTTTCTTCCCCGTCGGGAAGCGTGATAGACAGCAGCTTTGGATCACAGGACCTGGCAGACGTCATTCCACCACTCCCCCGGAGCAGTCACGTGCACTGAGACACACGGAGGGTACGTGCAGCTTCCACCCCGCTGATTACAGCTTAACAAGGAGAGCCCAGCAGAGAATATCATTAATCCAGTTGTGCGGAGAGGCACAACAGCAGAAGGTGAGCGGTGGGGTTGAAAAACCGACCCCACTAATTCATTGAAAGCAGTCCGGCGCAAACTATTTTGTTTTTTGAAGACCATTTTGACGTCTCGCTTGGGTACGATGATCTGCCAGACCAATTCATGTGTTTTAGGGTTGGTGTGCCTTCTGCAGAGCTTCCCTTGATACAGGAACAACTTGCCTTTCTCTTTCCAGAGCTGTTGAGTCTCTGCCGGGGCATTCTGGTTAGGGTACACACCTTGTTGTGTAAGCAGTTCTTTCACTAGCTTCACAGCTGGATCACTATCTTGGGTATCAGCCCATCCATGGTGTGCTAACGGGTTACGACTTGCCTGTTGTTCTCTTTGGTAGATGCCGGTTGATACTTGTCTACCTTTGAACGATGAAAGGCCGGTAGTTCAATTTCTTCCAACTCTTCCGGTTTCTCTTCCACGTCTCTCAGGTGTGGCATCCGGGATAAGGCATCTGCATTCCCGTTCTTGCGGCCTGCTCTATATTTGATGACAAAATTGTAGTTAGATAGCCGGGCTATCCATCGCTGCTCCAATGCACGTAATTTTGCTGTATCCAGGTGAGTCAACGGGTTGTTATCTGTGTAGATGGTGAATTCTGCAGCTGCCAGATAATGCTTGAAACGTTCAGTTACAGCCCAAACTACTGCCAGTAGTTCTAACTTGAAGGAGCTGTAGTTCTCGGGATTTCTTTCTGTAGGCCGGAGCTTCCTACTTGCAAAGGCAATAACTCTTTCTTTGCCTCCTTGCATCTGCGACAACACTGCTTCCAGTCCCACGTTGCTGGCATCCGTGTATAGAATGAATGGTTGATGGTAATCAGGGTATGCCAGAATCTCTTCTCCCGTCAATGCACATTTCAGTTTGTTGAAGGAATCTTCCTTCTCTTCACTCCACTGGAAAGGAGGATTACGGGTTGAAGACTTTCTTGACTGTCCTACCAGGATGTCTTGCAGAGGAGCTGCTAGCTTCGTGAATCCACTGATAAATCTTCTATAATAGCCTACTAGGCCCATGAATTGCCTCACTTCTTTCACATTTGTAGGTCTTGGCCAATCCCTTATCACTGTGACTTGATCAGGATCCGGTGCTACTCCCTCTGAACTCACGACATGTCCCAGGTACTGTACCTTTGGTTTGAGAAGGTGACACTTGGATGGCTTGATTTTCATGCCATATTTGGATAAGGCTTCAAACACTTCTGCTAGGTCTTGTAGATGTTGCTCATACGTCTTGGAATAGACTATGACGTCATCTAGGTACAGGAGGACAGTTTCAAAGTTCTTGTGTCCTAAGCAGCTCTCCATGAGGCGTTGGAAGGTCCCGGGTGTGTTGCAGAATCCAAACGGCATACAATTCAACTCACAGAGGCCTATCGGTGTAGTAAACGCTGTCTTCTCCTTGTCAGCCTCGGCCACAGGAACCTGCCAATCCTAGGTAATGGGTATGCGTCCTTATGTGTGATGCGGTTAATCTGCCGGTAATCTACGCACATTCTCACGGTCCCATCCTTCTTTTTAACTAGCACTAGAGGTGCTGCCCAGGGGCTACAACTGTCTCGTATTACCCCTGCAGATTTCATTTCTCTGAGCATGTCTTTGGTGGTTTGGTATTGAGCGGGTGGTAATGGTCTATACCTCTCTTTTATAGGCTGATGGTTACCTGTGGGTATAGTGTGCTCTACCCCTTTGATTTGCCCAAAGTCTAACGGGTGCTTGCTGAATATCTGCTCATATTCTTTCACTACCCGGTATACTTCATGCTTTTGATGGGAAGGTGTAGAACTGGTACCCACATGTAACTTTTGGCACCAATCCTCCAGCTTTTCTCTTGAGCCATTGTCATCCACCTGACTTGACGAGTCCAAGGACTCGACGGCTGTGATGTTGTTATTATCAACCGTGTATAACTTAGCCATGGTAGCATACTTTGGTAATGTGATCTCATCATCTCCACAGTTTAATAGGCATAATGGCACTCTTCCTCGGTGTACTTCAACCACTCCTCTAGCTGTAAGTATGGTGGGTCTACTGTCTGAGTACACGGGTTCTACCAGGGCCTGATAGTCTTGCCCTCTAATGCCTATTGCGGCTCTACACCAGACCAACATTTCAGTTTTGGGAGGTATTACAATGGGTATTGGATCACTTACTCGTACACTGCCGATCTCACCTCCGGATATTTCTACCTGCTGCTTTAACATCAGAGCTTTTATTTCTTTGTGCAAAAGCCTCTGCTGTCCGGTATCGGCAGTCTCGATGATCTGCTGCAAAACAGTAATTACCTCAGAACAACATTTTTCAATTTCATTCATTCCTAGTAACATTACTGGCTCTCGATCTCGCCGGTCAACATCTATAATTATAATACCCTGGTTCTGCAATTCTACCTTTCCAATCTGAATGGTCATTTCTCTGAACCCAATCTGTAGTATTAATTGTCCATTACTAGCCCATACTTCCATGTTAAAGTCTGATGGACCACTATCAATGTCTGAATCAGCCCAGTACCTTTTATATAGAACATGTGGGATTGATGTTATCTGGGTTCCGGTATCCAGCAAGGAATTAAAGGGAATGCCATTTAACACAATAGGGATCACCGGCTGTCCTCCCACGAATCTGTCAAACCAGGCTGAAGGACCTATAGAGTTCATACCTGAGGAGCGGCCCGCCTGCCCAGGCAATTTCCGTTTGAGTACTTTCTGTCACTGACCCCTCCGTGTTGCTTTGCTATGGTACAGTGAAGATGGTTTACCTTCACTATCCCGGTATCTACTGTCCTGTCTGTCTCAGGCACAGCCTCGGATGCGGTATCCGTCTTAAGCGCCTCTCCGTGGTCAAGTTTAACCCCTTCAAGACCCAGCCTATTTTGGCCTTCCTGACCTGGCCATTTTTTACAATTCTGACCAGTGTCCCTTTATGAGGTAATAACTCTGGAACTCTTCAACGGATCCTAGCGATTCTGAGATTGTTTTTTCGTGACATATTGGGCTTCATGTTAGTATTAAATTTAGGTCGATATTTTTTGCGTTTATTTGTGAAAAAATAAAAAATATGGCAAAAATTTAAAAAATTTTGCAATTTTCAAATTTTGAATTTTTTTTCTGCTAAACAGGAGAGTTATGTGACACAAAATAGTTAATAAATAACATTTCCCACATGTCTACTTCACATCAGCACAATTTTGGGGAAAAAAAAAAAAATTGTTAGGAAGTTATAAGGGTTCAAAGTTCATGAGCAATTTTTCATTTTTCAACGAAAATTTACAAAACCATTTTTTTAGTGACCACATCACATTTGAAGTCCCTTTGAGGGGCGTACATGACAGAAAACACCCAAAAGTGACACCATTCCAAAAACTGCACCCCTCAAACTACTCAAAACTACATTCAAGAAGATTATTAACCCTTCAGGTGCTTCACAGGTACTAAAGCAAAGTGGAAACAAAAAATGGATATTTAAATTTTTTTATCAAAAATGTTCTTTTAGCCTCAATTCTTTCATTTTCACATGGGCAACAGGATAAATGGATCTTAAAATGTGTTGTGCAATTTCTCCTGAGTACATCGATACCTCATATGTGGTCATAAACCACTGTTTGGGCGCACGGTAGGGCTCAGAAGGGAAGGAGCGCAATTTGAATTTTGGAGCTAATTTTACATTCAAAAAGTGAAATGGCGCTCCTTCTCTTCTGAGCCCTGCTGTGCACCCAAACAGTGGTTTATGACCACAAATGAGGTATCGATGTACTCAGGAGAAATTGCCCAACAAATTTTACGATGAATTTTATCCTGTTGCCCATGTGAAAATGAAAAAAGTTAGGCTAAAAGAAAATGTTTGTGAAAAAAAAGTACTTTTTCATTTTCACAGATCAATTTGTAAAGCACCTGGGGGTTCAAAATGCTCATCACCCATCTAGATAAGTTCTCTGGGGGGTCTAGTTTCTAAAATGGGGTCACTTGTAGGGGAGCTCCAATGTTTAGGCACACAGGGGCTGTCCAAATACAACATGGTGTCAGCTAAGAATTTGAGCTGATTTCCATTCAAATTGTTAGCGGACACCATGTCGCGTTTGGAGAGTCCCTGAGTGCCTAAACATTGGAGCTCCCCCTCATGTGACCCCATTTTGGAAACTAGACCCCCCAGGGAACTTATCTAGATGTATAGTGAGCACTTTGAACCCCCAGGTGCTTCACAAATTGATCCGTAAAAATGAAAAAGTACTTTTTTTCCACAAAATGGTTTTTTTTTCATTAATTTGTGAAGCACCTGGGGGTTCAATATGCTCACTACCCATATAGATAAGTTCCCTGTGGGGTCTAGTTTCCAAAATAGGGTCACTTGTAGGGGAGCTCCAATGTTTAGGCACACAGGAGCTCACCAAACGCGACATGGTGTCAGCTAGCAATTTGAGATGATTTCCATTCAAATTGTTAGCGGACACCATGTCGCGTTTGGAGAGTCCCTGTGTGCCTAAACTTTGGAGCTCCCCCACAAGTGACCCCATTTTGGAAACTAGACCCCCCCAGGGAACTTATCTAGATGGGTGGTGAGCATTTTGAATGCCTCAGTGCTTCACAAATTAATCTGTGAAAATGAAAAAAGAAAATTTTGGGGGAAATAAAAGTACTTTTTCATTTTTACGGATGAATTTGTGAAGCAACTGGGGGTTCAAAATGCTCACGACCCATCTAGATAAGTTCCCTGGGGGCTCTAGTTTCCTAAATGGGGTCACTTGTGGGGGAGCTCTAATGTTTAGGCACACAGGGGCTCTCCAAACGAGACATGGTGTCAGCTAGCAATTTGAGCTGATTTTCCATTCAAATTGTTAACGGACACCATGTCGCGTTTGGAGAGCCCCTGTGCGCCTAAACATTGGAGCTGCCCCACAAGTGACCCCATTTTGGAAACTAGAGCCTCCAGGAAACTTATCTAGATGGGTGGTGAGCATTTTGAACCTCCAGGTGCTTCACAAATTCATCCGTAAAAATGAAAAAGTACTTTTTTTTTTCACAAAAATTTTCTTTTTCATTTTTACAGATTAATTTGTGAAGCACCGTGGCATTCAAAATACTCACCACCCATCTAGATAAGTTTCCTGGGGGGTCTAGTCTCCAAAATGGGGTCACATGTGGGGGAGCTCTAATGTTTAGGCACACAGGGGCTCTCCAAATGCGACATGGTGTTTGCTAACAATTTGAGCTGATTTCCATTCAAATTGTTAGCGGACACCATGTCACGTTTGGTGAGCCCTGTGTGCCTAAACATTGGAGCTCCCCACAACGTATCTAGATGCATAGTGAGCACTTTGAACCCCCAGGTGCTTCACAAATTGATCTGTAAAATGAAAAAGAACTTTTTTTCCACAAAATGTTTTTTTTTCCATTAATTTGTGAAGCACCAGGGGGTTCAATATGCTCACTACCCATCTAGATATGTTCCCTGGGGGGTCTAGTTTCCAAAATTGGGTCACTTGTAGGGGAGCTCCAATGTTTAGGCACACAGGGCTCTCCATACGCGACATGGTGTCCGCTAACATATGGAATTGTTAGCATACACCATGTTGCGTATGGAGAGCCTCGGTGTGACTAAATATTAGAGCTCCCCCACAAGTGACCCCATTTTGGAATCTAGACCCCCCAAGGAATGTTTCTAGATGCATAGTGAGCACTTTGAACCCCCAGGTGCTTCACAAATGTATCCGTAAAAATGAAAAAGTAAATACATTTTTTGTGGAAAAAAAGTACTTTTTTATTTTTATGGATCAATTTGTGAAGCACTTGGGGGTTCAAAGTGCTCATTATGCATCTAAATACATTCCTTGGGGGGTCTAGTTTCCAATATGGGGTCACTTGTGGGGGAGCTCCAATGTTTAGGCACACAGGGGCTCTCCAAACGCGACATGGTGTCCGCTAACAATTGGAGCTAATTTTTTATTCTAATTGTTAGCGGATACCATGTTGTGTTTGAAGAGCCCCTGTGTGCCTAAACATTGGAGCTCCCCCACAAGGGACCCTATTTTGGAAACTAGACCCTCCAAGTAACTTATCTACATGCATTGTGAGCATTGTGAACCCCAAGTGCTTCACATATTGATTTGTAAAAATGAAAAAGTACTTTTTTTTCCACAAAATATTTCTTTTTTCATTTTTACGGATCAATTTGTAAAGCACCTGGGGGTTCAAAGTGCTCACCATCTATCTAGATAAGTTCCCTGGGGGGTCTACTTTTCAAAATGTGGTAAACTGTTGGGGAGCTCCAAAGTTTAGGCACACAGGGTCTCCCCAAACGTGACATGGTGTCCGCTAACAATTTGAGCTGATTTTTCATTCAAATTGTTAGCGGACACCATGTCATGTTTGGAGAGCCCCTGTGTGCCTAAACATTGGAGCTCCCCACAAATGACCCCATTTTGGAAACTAGACCCCCTAGGGAACGTATCTAGATGCATACTGAGTATTTTGAACCCCCCAGGTGCTTCACAAATTGATCCATAAAAATGAAAAAGTACTTTTTTTTCCCACAAAAATGTTCTTTTTTCATTTTTATTGATCAATTTGTGAAGCACCTGGGGGTTCACATTGCTTACTATGCATCTAGATAAGTTCCCTGGAGGGTCTAGTTTCCAAAATGGGGTCACTTGTGGGGGAGCTCCAATGTTTAGGCATACAGGGGCTCTCCAAACGCGACATGGTGTCCGCTAACGATTTGAATAGAAAATTAGCTCCAGTTGTTAGCGGACACCATGTTGTGTATGGAGAGCCCCTGTCTGCCTAAACATTGGAGCTCCCCCACAAGTGACCCCATTTTGGAAACTAGACCCCCCCCAAGGAATTTATCTAGAAACATAGTGAGCACTTTGAACCCACCAGGTGCTTCATTGATCCGTAAAATTGAAAGTACTTTTTTCTTTCACAAAATTTTTTTTTCATTTTTACAGATCAATTTGTGGAGCACCTGGGGGTTCAAAGTGCTCACTATGCATCTAGATATGTAATGAGCCGATCACCATGGGGAGAGGTACGAGACTCTGCTCCCTCTCTCTGGACCCTAAGTGCTGTGAACGGTAAGATCACCGCACTTAGGGGGTGACAGACAGCCACGGCACAGTGATAACACATATCGATGTGCCTAGCTGTCACATCGCTCCTCTGCAGCGTCATCTCCATGCAGGGAGATGACACTGCAGAGAATGCTGGCACAGGAGGCAGGGGGGCACAGGAGGGGAGGGGGTGACCGGAGGAGGAATGGGGTATAGGAGCGCAGGGACACAAGGTTGCAGGAGTGCAGGGTTCAGGGCACAGGGACACAAGGACGCAGGGTGTAGGGACACAAGGGTGTAGGGGCGCAGGGCACAGGGGTGCAGGGCAAAGGGCACAGGAGTGCAGGGGTGCAGGGCGAAGGGCACAGGAGCACAGGGACACGGAAGCACAGGGGTGCAGGGCACAGTGATCAAGGGACACAGGGCGAATGGCACAGGAGTGCAGAAGCAAAGATCGCAGGGGTGCGGGGATGCAGGGGTGCGCGACGCAGAGGTGCAGGGATACAAGACTGCAGGAATGCAGGCCTGCAGGGTGCGGGGATGCAGGCTGCAGGGCACAGGGGTGTATGGACGCAGGGCTGCAGGGCACATGGGTGCAGGGATTGCGAGCTTCAGGGGTCCATGGACGCAGAGCACAGAGGTGCAACCTGCAGGGATGCAGGCTACATGGGTGTGGCGTGCAGGGCACTGGGGTACATGGTGCAGGGACAAAGGGCACATGTGTGCAGGCTGCAGGGCACAGGGGTGTGGGCTGCAGGGCACAGGGAGGTGAAGGGGTGCGGGGCTGCAGGGCACAGGGGGTTGAAGGTGTGCAGGGCTGCAGGGCACAGGGGGTTGAAGGGGTGCGGGGCTGCAGGGCACAGGGGGTTGAAGGGGTGCAGGGCTGCAGGGCACAGGGGGTTGAAGGGGTGCAGGGCTTCAGGGCACAGGGGGTTGAAGGGGTGCAGGGCTGCATGGCACAGTGGTACAGGGACACAGGGCATAGGGCTGTGGGCTTCAGGGCACAGGGGGAAAAAGGGGTGCGAGGCTGCAGGGCACAGGGGGTTGAAGGGCACAGTGGTCCAGGGACACAGGGCACAGGGGTGTGGGCTGCAGGGCACAGGGGGTTGAAGGGGTGCAGGGCTGCAGGGCACAGGGGTCCAGGGACACAGGGCACAGGGGTATGGGCTGCAGGGAACAGGGGGGTGAAGGGGTGCAGGGCACAGAGGTGCGAAGGGGTGCAGGGCACAGAGGTGCGAAGGGGTGCGGGGCTACAGAGCATAGGGAGGTGAAGAGGTGCGGGGCTGCAGGGCACAGGGGGGTGAAGGGGTGCAGGGCACAGGGGTCCAGGGACACATGGGTCCTGGGACAAAGGGCACAGCGGTGCGGGGCTGCAGGGCACAGGGAGTTAAAGGGGTGTGGGGCTGCAGGGCATGGGTGGGTGAAAAGTTGCAGTGCTGCAGAGCACGGGTCCAGGGACACAGGGCACAGGGGTGCGGTGTGCAAGGAACAATGGGGCGAAGGGTTGCAGGGCTGCAGGGCACAGGGGTGCGAGGCTGCAGGGCACAGGGGGGTGAAGGGGTGTGGGGCTGCAGGGCACAGGTGGCCGAAGAGGTGCAGGGCTGCAGGGACACAGATTGCAGGGCACAAGGGTGCAGGGGCGCAGGGTGCAGGGGCTGCAGGGTACAGGGGTGCGGGGCACAGGGGTACATGGGGTGCAGTACTGCAGGGGTGCAGACCCTGATAATGGACGCAGTGTGGAGCAGGCATGATGGGAGTGATCAATCCCATCAGATCACTCCCATCATCACTGGAGGGGGGCAGGTATAGCCGATGTAATGCAATTAAAAAAACAGCTGGTAGTGATCTGAACCAGGACCAGGGCTACAGTAAGATGGAGGTGAAGGTGTAGCTACTGGGCGGGGAAGGGAGCACAGTCAAAACAAGTCATATTAAATACATAAGGACTGGCTTCACCTTTTTAAATGTGCAGGTGCAGGCAAAAAATATGTGTATGCACTATATATAATGAAATTGCCGCTACACTGAACACACCATGCTAGGGAACAAGCTAAATGGCTGATACATGAAATGCAGGATTTGTCTGTGCAGCTAATGAATGCATGTATGAAAAATGAACACAGTAAATACTGTACTGGAATAAATGAATTGAGAGACTTAGCTTCATCACTGACGTCACTGCGAAGAGCCCGGTAACTGCGCCAAAGTGCTCTCAAACTTACCGGGTCCTACTCTGACACTATGTGTGGTCTACATTGCTGGGAAGTGATTTATATGCCGGTGTAATGCAATTAAAAAACCAGCTGGTAGTGGTTTGAACCAGGACCAGGGCTACAAGTTTGAGAGCACTTTGGCGCAGTTACCGGGCTCTTCGCAGTGACGTCAGTGATGAAGCTAAGTCTCTCAATTCATTTATTCCAGTACAGTATTTACTGTGTTCATTTTTCATACATGCATTCATTAGCTGCACAGACAAATCCTGCATTTCATGTATCAGCCATTTAGCTTGTTCCCTAGCATGTTGTGTTCAGTGTAGCGGCAATTTCATTATATATAGTGCATACACATATTTTTTGCCTGCACCTGCTCAACTAACTAACTGTCACTGTCACTCTGAGGTAAACAACTTTAGCTCCTCCCACTAGTGCAGGTGCCACCTAAGCTCCTCCCACTTTCTAGTGTAGTGTTGTGTGGGGAGTAAACCTGTGTGGGGTGCCACACTAAGATATTCTGTTAGAACCTCTTCGGCTTCCTTCATTGTTTTGCTCACTGTAACAAGTGCCCAGTCATCGGCATATCCAAATTTTCATAAAATTGTGGCAGGATTGTTAGGTAGGTACAAAGTAAATTGGAGAGGTGCCAGCGTTGATTCTTGGGCCAAACCATTGTTTAAGGTTTTCTTACAATTGCTTGAATCGCCCATGAAAAGTTGAAAAATTTAATTTGCAATCATATTATTCAGGAGGTACATCATTTTCTTACATGGGATCAACTTCAGAAAACATGTATAGAAGTGCTTCTCTCCATGCAGTGTTGTATGCGGCAGATAGATTGATGAATGCCACTGAAACCTTATTACTCTTCTGAAATTCAGCTTCAATGAGCTGTCAAGGCTAAAACTTGGTTACTGCAGTTTCAAGCAGGTCTAAAGCTGGCTTGCTCTACAGGTATTTAGTCAAAAATCTTTAAATTGATCTTGTTATAGATTCAGCATTCTAGAAACTTGTTTAGGCAACTCAATAAAGCAATGGGTCTATAGATTTATAGATTATCTTCAGGCTTCCCAAGTTTTAACAATGCAATAATCTTGGTGAGTTTTAATTTACTAGGGACTTGAGCATTCTTCATGATATCTGAGAAGAACTTTGCCAGCCATTTCTTCACATAAGGTCCACAGGTTTGGACAAATTCGGGATGAATCCCATCAAAGCTGGGGGCTTTGCTACTTTTAGTATCAACAGAGGCAATTTCAATGTTGTAGGTTGTAAAAGGACAGGAGTATTCTTCAATTGGTGCCACAGATGATTTTAGTAGCTTAAACGTATTTTAAACTTCTATGGTATGAGCTTGGTCTTTAGGGGATCTTAGGGTGTTCACAATGTGTACTGCGATTTGGTTTGGAGTTACAGCAATCGTTTTCTGCTTTGCTTTATGGTTTTCTTCTAGTTTTCTTAAAAGAGACCACACTTTTCTACTGGACCCTTTAAAGTCAAATTTCTCAGCTGTTTCCATCCATTTGACACAATGTGCTGCATTTAGTTTATTCAGCAACTCATCACCGATTTCACCATCTTCAATCTCAAGGAATTGTCTGTACAATTGTTCACATTCAAGAGTCCATCCTAGGATGTATTGTTTGGAAAAGCCACGTGGTATTGATTTCTTTGCAGCCTTGATAACAGCTTTACAGAACCGCTCATAGTTTTTACTGATTGAGGATATCCAGCCAACACACTTGTCAAGATGATCTGCAAACTTCTTCCAGTTGGCTTTAACCAAATTCCATCGAGGGCGTGTGTACGAAGTTACAAGAGGAATGGATACTCCAAAGAGGATTATGACAGGGTGATGCTGACTATGAGGGAAATGTTTGACAACACAACAAGATGTAGGTAGAGGTTGATTGTTTCTATTGCATGATACAAAACATAAGACAGGGTTGTATCCTCTCTGACATGCTGCTGATTGGAAGGTTGGAAAATCCTTTGCATCAAATACCAGGAATGTGTTGTGCACATCAGACCAGTTTACCAGGTGCTCACCATTGTTGTCATTGCTAGCATATTGCTAGAGTTCATGGTGACTGTTGAAATCTCCTATGTATATGGTAGGATGTGGATGGACATGGATATCTTCAGTGGGCCATTGTACTGCAGGAGGCTTGTAAATATTGACAATTGTGATATCACCAACTTTAATCACAGTTTTGTGGATGTAATTTTTAACAAAAGTGGATACAAGCATTACATTTTCAATGTTACCATTCACATAGGTAGCTACACCGTAGTGAGGGTCATACGTAGCACCAATTATATCAAAACCAGAAATGGAGCCACAAACTAGAAATTGGTCTTCATTTTCAAGATGAGTTTCCTGAAGAACAAGAATGTATATATTATCAGTGAGAAATATGTGGAGAAAATCACATTTTGATCGGCTGATACCTTCAATATTGATTTAGCAGATTTTCACAGTGGGTACAAGATCTTTCATGTGATAAGTGTTATTTGTGATGGTACCATTATTATTAGTTGATTCCTTTAGATCAACTTTGATAATGTCTACAAATAATAATGGCCATAGATAAAACAAATCAAGGAATGCCTCCAAACTGTCTGACATGATAGTTGATAAAATGATAAAATACATGTAACTGGCAATTGACTTTTGGCCAAGGTCTTATAAACTGCTCCAGGCTCCAGAGTCTGTACTGTAAAATAAAATATACAAACCAAAAGTTACCATTGCTCAGCCTTATAGAAAATAATATAAAGCTTACTTTTTTTCTTTTTATACTTTCCATTGTTTTCAATCTACTTATATAATCGGGAGTTTGGGATTCGGGCACTGTAGTCAAATCCCAAGTTCCTTTGCGGCACTGCGAGCGATGACGCACAGCGTCATCGCGAGCCGCAGCCGCACTACCGTTGAAAAAAAAAAAAATGCTCACCTCTCCCCGAGCCCCCGCCGTCTCCCGCCGTCTTCCTGTAGGCTCCGGTGGCTCCCACAGGCTCCCAGTGTCTGCAGAGGTCTTCTACTGCAGTACAGGACCTGCGGTGATCTCACAGTCACGAGACACCAGCTTACTCCATGGTAACTTGCGGTCACGTGACTGTGACATCACCGCAGGTCCTATACTGCAGTAGAAGACCTCTGCAGACACCGGGAGCCTGCAGGAGCCACCGGGAGCCTGCAGGAAAACGGCGGGAGACGGCGGGGGCTCGGGGAGAGGTGAGCATAAACTCTTTAAATTTTTTTTAACCCCTGCCTTCCTGTTTGGAGATGTTTTTTACTGTACTGAGCATGCTCAGTACAGTAAAAGCCTCCTCCAGCCTCACAGCCTCTCCTGCCTCACAGCCTCCTCCAGCCTCACAGCCTCCTCTATCCTCACAGCCTCCTCCAGCCTCACAGCCTCCTCCAGCCTCACAGCCTCCTCCAGCCTCACAGCCTCCTCCATCCTCACACCCTCCTCCATCCTCACAGCCTCCTCCATCCTCACAGCCTCCTCCATCCTCACAGCCTCCCCATCCTCACTGCCTCCTCCATCCTCACTGTCTCCTCCATCCTCACAGCCTCCTCCTGCCTCACAGCCTCCTCCTGCCTCACAGCCTCCTCCTGCCTCACAGTCTCCTTTATCCTCACAGCCTCCTCCAGCCTCACAGCCTCCTCCAGCCTCACAGCCTCCTCCAGCTTTACAGCCTCCTCTATCCTCACAGCCTCCTCCAGCCTCACAGCCTCCTCCAGCCTCACAGCCGCCTCCACATCCTCACAGCCTCCTCCAGCCTCACTGCCTCCTCCAGCCTCACAGCCTCCTCCAGCCTCACAGCCTCCCCATCCTCACAGCCTCCTCCAGCCTCACTGCCTCCTCCAGCCTCACAGCCTCCTCCAGCCTCACAGCCTCCCCAGCATCACAGCCTCCTCCAGCCTCACAGCCTCCTCCAGCCTCACAGCCTCCTCCATCCTCACAGCCTCCTCCAGCCTCACAGCCTCCCCATCCTCACAGCCTCCTCCAGCCTCACAGCCTCCCCATACTCACAGCGTCCTCCAGCCTCACAGCCTTCTCCAGCCTGAAATCCTCACAGCCTCCTGCAGCCTCACAGCCTCCTCCATCCTCACAGCCTCCTTCATCCTCCCAGCCTCCTCCATCCCCTTAGCCTCCTCCATCCCCTCAGTCTCCTCCATCCTCACAGCCTCCTCCATCCCCTCAGCCTCCTCCATCCTCACAGCCTCCTCCATCCTCTCAGCCTCCTCCGTCCTCACAGCCTCCTCCGTCCTCACATCCTCCTCCGTCCTCATAGCCTCCTCCATCCCCTCAGCCTCCTCCATCCCCTCAGCCTCCTCCATCCTTACAGCCTCCTCCATCCTCACAGCCTCCTCCGTCCTCACAGCCTCCTCCGTCCTCACATCCTCCTCCGTCCTCATAGCCTCCTCCATCCCCTCAGCCTCCTCCATCCCCTCAGCCTCCTCCATCCTTACAGCCTCCTCCGTCCTCACAGCCTCCTCCGTCCTCACAGCCTCCTCCGTCCTCACATCCTCCTCTGTCCTCATAGCCTCCTCCATCCCCTCAGCCTCCTCCATCCCCTCAGCCTCCTCCATCCTTACAGCCTCCTCCATCCTCACAGCCTCCTCCATCTTCACAGCCTCCTCCATCTTCACAGCCTCCTCCATCCTTACAGCCTCCTCCATCCTCACAGCCTCCTCCATCTTCACAGCCTCCTCCATCTTCACAGCCTCCTCCATCTTCATAGCCTCCCTATCCTCACAGCCTCCCCATCCTCACAGCCTCCCCATCCTCACAGCCTCCTCCATCCTCACAGCCGCCTCCATCCTCACAGCCTCCTCCATCCTCACAGCGTCCTCCATCTTCACAGCCTCCCTATCTTCACAGCCTTTTCCATGCTCACAGCCTCCTCCATCCTCACAGCCTCCTCCATCCTCACAGCCTCCTCCATCCTCACAGCCTCCTCCATCCTCTCAGCCTCCTCCATCCTCAGCCGCACTACCTGACACCGCTGCCATCCTGCCAACCGTCGGCCCCGCTTCATCGCCACCGCCCTCGCGCCCTCCGCGAGGTCCACGCTGCCCGGATGCCGCCGGTGCCTTCCGCCCTTCGCCGCTCTCTCACCACTGGGGCCTCAATGTCACCATGCTGGTGGAGTAGCGGTCTACGGGCTGTGGCCGGGTGCCAGGAGCCAGTGACGTCGTCCTGTGGGCGGCAACAGCCAATGGGAGTGAGCGGACCGTGTCAGCCTGCAAAGCCTGACATGCCCCGCTCACTCCCATTGGCCGCCCCTGCCGCCCCTGCAAGCGGATTGGGCGCTGTGTTGTACACACAGGACGCCCATCCCATTGCCCAGAACTTGGCATCCTAGACCAATCGGATGGCCGTCCTGTCTTTACCACACACCGCCCAATCCGCTCCTTCCCCTCAGGTCACATGTGTCACCTGAGGGCAGGGACTGATCCCTCTCTGCATCACCCAACCCGCCGCAGAGGACATTGCCGTGTGACTGGGGCTGCGATCAGCCCAGCACGCAGCCACGTCCTGCCGCCGAGCGGTGATGTCGCCGCTCCAGCCGCATCTCTCCTCACCCCTCCAGCCGGACCTCTCCTCACCCCTCCAGCTGAACCTCTCCTCACCCCTCCAGCTGGACCTCTCCTCACCACTCCAGCCTCTGCTCTCCTCACCCCTCCAGCCTCCCGCCACATCATACTCTGCTATCCACAAAGCCCCCTCTACACTCTGATACCCACAGAGCCGCCTGTATACTCTGCTACCCACACACCCGCCTGTATACTCTGCTACCCACAGAGCTGCCTCTATACTCTGCTACCCACAGAGCCGCCTGTATTCTCTGCTACCCACAGAGCCGTTTCTATACTCTGCTACCCACAGAGCCGCCTCTATACTCTGCTACCCACAGAGCCGCCTCTATACTCTGCTACCCACAGATACGCCTGTATACTCTGCTACCCACGGAGCCGCCTATATACTCTCCTACCCACAGAGCCGCCTGTACAATCTGCTACCCACAGAGCCTTCTCTATACTCTGCTACCCACAAACCCGCCTGTATACTCTGCTACCCACAGAGCCGCCTGTATGCTTTCCTACCCACAGAGCCGCCTGTATAATCTGCTACCCTCAGAGCCGTCTGTATACTCTGCTACCCACAGACCCGCCTGTATACTCTGCTACCCACAGGGCCCCATGTATACTCTGCTAGCCACTCACCCGCCTGTATACACACAATTCATTTCACCGTGCTCCCGATGCAATTGCATCGGGCCTTTTTACTAGTAATAAAAATAATAATGAGACTTAATTAGAAATGAAAAGTATGAATAACGTTTGTATACCTGAGTCCTATGCTTGGCAGTGTTTTCATGGGATTTCCTTTATTGTAGCTCAATGAAACCTGGATTAAAGAATTTTTTTTTAAATGGTAGTCATCTACATCTGCTTGGCAATTAGATTGTGGCACTTTGATATCATTGTATTTATGTAATGACAGTTTAAATTCAGTATGTAGGTATGGATTTATGGTATTTTAATAATTATTCTAACGTAAGAAAATGAGAGTTTGCATTTCAAATAAAAACTAGATTTCATCAGGATAAGCAGCTTCCGTATTGTGATCCTCTACTTCTCATGTTCACAATTAAAAATTAGTAAGAGTGGTTCACAGATGGTTTTCTGTCTCTGCCAGGTTTAATGAGACAGAAATGTTTTATCCAAGTGTTGAGGCATTTTATGTGATGTAAAAATTCACTATATAAAGCAACTTAATTTGAATAAGTCTAGCCATGTAAGTGTTGCATTCCCTTGTTTATCATTAGAATTAGACCATCTTTAAAAAAAAAAAAAAAAAAAAGGTTGTGTCTTTCTTTTAATGTTTTTACAAACTATTGGTCAGCTCAATAGCATTCAGAACCATCAACAGTTTTGTGCACATATCAAAATTCCCTATTTAACTTGTCCCTAGTATCTATAGTTTATTTATGATATTTAAATTAGGGATTTGATACACATCTGTTAACCTAGTGATTTTTTCCCGATGAAGGGTTAATTCCTGAAACGCGTAGAAAATAATAATCAAATTAAATAAATCTCCGCGAGTTGAGATTTTTCATCTAAGTGGGAGTGCGGTCTGAAAACCCTTATTCTTTTTATACTACCCTGTTTTCCTGACCCAAGGGAGACTGCAGCAGCCCGCTATCAGGATATCACTGGATATATCATGAGTGATTTGGTTTGGTTGTGACCCCCCCACAACCATTATAAGGTGAGCAGTGTTCAGACGGCCTTATTTTATTCATACACAGGTATACCCTATGTGCGCTTTTTTCTTCCAACTGTCACGCTTGGACTAAGGGGATGTCCAGCAACCATGCGTGACAGTGGCGCACGGACCAACGATGTTTGGTGCGCAACAACGAAAAAACATCAGACATGGAAACACCAAAGGGAATAAATACAATGGAGGGCACTGCTCATAGGGAACAGGGGAGAGGTGACTTCATGCACTCACCTGCGGCAGCCCTGATCTCCCTATCATCCCTATATGAGTTCTTTCACCTCATCGCTGAGCAGGAAACCTAAGCCCTCCGCTGACCTTGATATTACCTCTCACTAGGCAAGGCCAATAGGAGCACTAGTCCCATCCACTACAATAAAGAAACATGAGGGAAGGGGAAGACAGAGAAAGAACAACAGGACAGCTACTTCACATCTGCTGACACTTCACCAGACAGCAGACAGCTTGACAGCAAGAGGTTCTTCACAGAGCTCTTTTCACCTCAGGAGCTTGGCCAAGAATGATGTTCAATCTCCAGAAAAGCATGCTGGAACCTTGTGATCCAATAAAGTCAGAGGTAATCACAGAGTGGCTACACCTGGACAAGGCCCAACTAGCATGCTGGCAACAGAGACTAACATTAACTCCTCCAATGCCAAAGGAAAAGGACGTGTTTAATATGAAGTCCCAATTCAGACATGAGACTTAGGTCCAAAGCAGTCACAATACTCCCAGGAACAGGAGACTATCATGACACCAGCTTTACTAAATACTGGGGTGGAAAGGTCATTGGAGATCCATGACTTATTCATCTTGATAAAAGTTAGGCGGTCTACATTTTCAGAGGACAGCCAGGTGCGCTTATCCATCAGGACACCACTGGCAGTGTTAAGGACATTTTCTGAGAGAACGCTAGTGGCCTGGTATGATAAAACCTCTAAGGTGTGATGAGCAAGCTCAGGCCACTACTCAATTTTTAAAGCTCAAAATGAAAAAGGATCAAACTGCCCCCTGATGGCATGGATATTGAGCTCTAGATACTCTTGCACCATCCTTTCCAGTCATTCACTATGTGTCAGACTTGTACTCATTGATTTTTTGGTAAATTGCTTGGGTTTCCGATCGCGAACCATATTGTCAATGGTCGTGCCGATTTTGAAATAGCCAAACGTGTTCTGGGAAAGTTCGCTCATCTCTACTCATGGAACCAGAGAAAATGTTAGTAAAGGTGCAGGAGCCGAGGAACAAATGGAGGAGGATAAGGATAAAAGGTATGGGCATAGAACAGTCAGGGGATGAGG
This sequence comes from Allobates femoralis, assembly GCA_033576535.1. Classification (NCBI taxonomy): domain Eukaryota; kingdom Metazoa; phylum Chordata; class Amphibia; order Anura; family Aromobatidae; genus Allobates; species Allobates femoralis. The sequence continues at coordinate 282,794,477 of JARQOC010000002.1, read as the reverse complement.
AAGAAATAATTCCTCTTTCTGTTGTCCAAAGTTGGCAGGAGAGGATGGAGGAAGGAAGCCTGAATTTTTACATCACCACCAGCACAATAAGGATTTGGGCCTCATGGACGCATCAGACACATGGGGGCCTTCTTGCTGCACTCTCTGTGACATGATGCCCATTTCATTACAATTCGAATTAGCGATGACTACTGGTTTGCCACACTGTTGGATCTGTGGTACAAGATTAAACTTAGTTAAATGCTTCCTGTCTTGGACAGGGATACCCGCATGCTGGTGTATCAAAAATAGCCGATAGACAATCTTAGGACTGATTTTCCCCAACACATAAGTGAGGGACACAGTACACATTGCAGATCAACACTTACAACTTGGGAGAAGTCGAGTCATCAGCGTAGAAACATTAGAAGCAGCACTTTAACTGCAATAAGCAATTTCTGGGAGTCCTTTGACCAATGTTTTAAACTAGACCATCCAAAGTGTTGAGCTCAGCCAGATAGGAGCCTGACATTTTGCACGATGTCAGGTGTTCTGAGACTGGTATATAGTGACAGGGAGGGAGGGAGAGGTGGGAGGGTTTGGTTTAGTGCAAACAGGGGAGTAATACAAAGAAACCCAACCCCACATTGTGATGCTGTGCTGCACTTATGCTAATGTGCTGCACTGTTTTCCCGGTGTTTGATAACAGTTTTCTCTGCAATCATATATGTAATCATTGAAGTATAAAGTATGATTGCACTCAGTATCCCAGTGCTTTTAAGGCTCTGGCTTCACTTTATAGCCCATATGATGCTGTCATGTATTTGGAAGCTTTCTGGCTTATTGGCAACAACTGAGGTAATATGAATGCAATATCCTTTTGCATCATTATAAATACTAAATCCCAAGAAACTAGATCACCCATCCGGGACTGAGGCGCAATCTCCAAACAACCATATAATAATAGGAGGAACACATAGAGTATTTTGCAGTAAAGAAGAGTATTTTTATTTAGATATTTAAAATGCGTGATAAAAGAGAAAGGAGGGGTTAGAGATGCATCTCGCCCTATGGTAGAAGGACAAAGCATGATATAACTACCCTGCACAGTGTTACAAAACATGAGGGCCTGGTACAAATCATAATGTGAATAGGGTACAAATGTAATGGGCTGTAAATAATATACACTACTGTTCAAACGTTTGGGGTCACCCAGACAATTTGGTGTTTGCATAAAGGCATAACTACAAGAATGTGCCAAAACCAAAATTCTCATTTAAACCGTATGAGACAATGCTGTTGAGTCTATAAATCCACTTACTCTCCAAATGTCCAAGGATCCTACTCAAATTAATGTCTATGTATGTTATGTGCACAAATGGATGCCCACTTAATATATATATATTATATTCACTTTCCTTGTCGTCCAAATCTGGGAGTCCCTGACATTGGGTGTTATATGCTGCCCCCTGGAGGTCACACCAAATATAGGAGAGATTTTCTCCTCCTTCTCCCCTGCAGCATATACGCCCCCTGCAGAAATACTGTCAGTTTGTATTTTGGTGTCGTTGGAGGCACATCTCCACACTGAAGCTCCATGCTACAGATGAAGTTTAGGGGACCATCGGGTCCCCCGGCATGGGCCTTCGGCCCCATATGCTGCGCTCCCTCACCATACCCTTTCAAAGGGCCTCTGGTGAGGTGGAAGCCGACTGAGGGGTCTACAGTTCTCTGTACCCCTGGCCGATACACAGTCACTGTGTGGCCCCCTGTGACGGAGTTCAACTCCTGGCAGTCACAGGCGATTGATGCAGGCTCAACCTCAGGTACCGAGCTGGCCCCCCATCTTCTCCCCTCTGGGGATTCAGGTATGTGCCACGCACATGGGGGCCCCCGCATCTACTGCAGGATCCTGGACAGGACCGGCAGTATTGTCCCTGCAACGGCCCCAGGCCTTGCTAGAAGCCAAGCAGCGATCCCCTCCCTGCCTGTCTTTGCACAGCAGGGGGATGGGGCATAGGGCTCAGGGTATGGGGCTTCCTTTTTCCGCATTAGCGGTGGTTTTTCGGGACTTCCGCGCCAGACCCCTCACGCAGGCCTTCCTAATTTAGTCCCCGGCTTCGCCGGAGGCCTAGGCCGCGATTCTGCCCCCTGCATGTCTATCAGCAGCAGGGGATCCTCAATGGACTGACGTCTTATCTCAGTCATTGTCTGATTCAGTGGCCCTGGCAGTATCGCGAGCTATGTCGCAATCTGTAGCCTCCATGACTAGATCCATCATTCAGGCCATTAACCAGGACCCTGACCATGATTTGGAGGGTTCATCCTCGGTCCCGGGTCCGTCTCTTTTGGCAAGGCGTAACAGGCCCACACCGTCTCTTGGGGGGCCCAGTTCCAAAAAACAACGCCTAGACCCTTCCCCCTCCTCGCCCAGATCTCAATCAAGGAAACCTCTGGAGGAGGGTGAGGAAGAGGACTCGTCATCCTCTGGATCAGAGGCGGCCTCTGAATCGGTCCTTGAAGGGGACGCTTTGGCTGACAATATTGTCTCCATTATTAATAACATCCTAGACCTTCCTGCTCCTGACACTCAGTCTGAGCAGCGAGCCAAGGTCTTGCTCAGGGATCCTAAGAGACCTGCCAACATCTTCTCTGATCACCCTGACTTTACAGACACGGTGCAAAAGCCTAAGGCTTGTCCGGCTAAACGTTTCCTGCCAAAATCCACGGATCCCAAGTATCCGTTTACCCCAGCAGTCCTCTCTAGCTGGTCTCAACCTCCTAAGGTGGACCCGGCTGTAGCCAGATTGGCTACCAGAACCACAATTTCCATTGCCGACAGCTCGTCTCTTAAAGACTCGGCAGATCGTCAGATTGAACTTTTAACCAAGTCGATCTATGACGCAGTCGGCGCTGCGTTCCCTCCCGCCTTTGCAGCCGCATGGTCTCTTAAGGCCCTTTCTGCATTTACAGACGTGGTTCATTCCAGGACCTACGAGAGGTTTCCTGAGGTGTCTCCCCTCCTAGACCAAATGGCAATGGTATCGAAATATGCTCTTAACGCCGTGCTTGACTCGGCCGGTCGTTCAGCAGTGGCAGCCGCTAATTCACTTGCCATTCGGAGAATTCTCTGGCTCCGGGATTGGAAAGGTGATGCTTCTTCTAAGAAGCATCTTACAAGGATTTCCTCACCGGGAATCGTCTTTCGGGGAGCGTCTGGACGAACTTATCAAGGACACAACAGGAGGCAAAAGTACTCTTTTGCCCCAACAAAAAGGAGGCAAACCTGCTCAGCAAAAGTCTGCCAGGTTCCGTTCCTTTCGTTCATTTCGCTCCCCTGGCTGGTCCTCCAGACAGTCCTCCTCTACCAACAGGACATTTCGGTCCGACAAGTCCCAGTCCGCCCGAGGCCAGTGTTCTTCCTGGCGTTCTCGCCAGCAGAAGTCCTCTAGTCAGAAGCTGTCCAAGACGGCCTCTGCATGACTCGCACGGATCCAGCTCCGCTCCCAGAGTCGGGGGCAGATTGTCCCACTTTCGGGACGTTTGGCTTTCCGACGTACTAGACCAATGGGTACGAGATATTGTCTCTCACGGCTACTTCATAGAACTGAACTCAGTTCCCCCAAGCCGTTTCTTCATGACATCTCCCTCTCCCGCCAAGGTCCACGCTTTCCACCAAGCGCTGGAGGCTTTGAAGCGGGAAGGAGTCATCGTCCATGTTCCCGAAAGGGAACGGTTTCAGGGATTTTACTCAAATCTCTTCATTGTGCCCAAGAAGGACGGGTAAGTCCGCCCTGTGCTGGACCTAAAGCTTCTCAACAAGCACGTCAAAGTGAGGCATTTTCGCATGGAATCTCTGCGTTCGGTGATAGCCTCAATGTCTCAAGGGGAATTCTTGGCATCCATAGACATAAAGGATGCATATCTACACATCCCAATCGCTCCAGCTCACCAACAGTTTCTGCACTTTGCGATTGGAAACGACCATTTCCAGTTTGTGGCTCTCCCCTTCGGCTTGGCCACCGCCCCACGAGTATTCACCAAGGTGATGGCTTCCATAGTTGCCATACTTCACTCGCAGGGGCTGTTGGTCATTCCTTATTTAGACGACCTCCTGGTCAAGGCTCCCTCACATCAGGAATGCCGACAAGCGGTTTCCGTGACTCTGTCGACGCTCAAGAGGTTCGGCTGGATAGTCAACCTCCCGAAGTCGGTTCTCGTGCCCACCCAGAGTCTGGTGTATCTGGGTATGCTTTTCGACACTCGTGCAGCGCTGGTGCATCTGCCTCACGAGAAGTCCGTCTCTCTTCAAGCGGGAGTTCTCTCCATCCTACCGCCTCGCTCGTACTCCATCAGGCATCTGATGCAGATCCTGGGAAAAATGGTAGCTTCAATCGAAGCAGTTCCATTTGCACAACTCCATCTGCGTCCCCTTCAGCTGGAGATCCTTCGTGTCTGGGACCAGAATCCGAGGACCTTGGACCATAAGATCTCCCTGTCCCCCGAAACGAGGGAATCTCTCCAATGGTGGCTGACATATCAGTCCCTCTTTCGGGGTCGCTCTCTTCTCCCGCCATCTTGGTCGGTGGTCACTACGGACGCCAGTCTATCCGGCTGGGGAGCGGTGTTTCTTCACCACAGGGCTCAGGGTACATGGTCTCCGCTGGAGTCCTCCCTTCCCATCAATATTCTGGAAATCAGGGCGGCGTATCTTGCGCTTCTGGCGTTTCAGCCTCACTTAAGCGGCCGCCAGGTGAGGATCCAATCAGACAACGCGACGGCCGTCGCCTACATCAATCATCAGGGAGGCACTCGCAGCACCCTGGCGATGATGGAAGTTCAGAAAATCCTGTCCTGGGCGGAGGCCACGGGCTCCGCCATCTCAGTGGTCCACATCCCGGGAGTGGACAACTGGGAAGCGGACTATCTCAGCCGTCAGGGCATGGACCCGGGCGAATGGTCTCTCAACCCGGAAGTATTCCAAGCCATTTGCAGGTGGTGGGGGACGCCGGATGTCGACTTGATGGCATCTTTCCTCAACAACAAAGTTCCGGTTTTCATAGCCAGGGCTCATGACCACAGGGCGTTGGCGGCGGACGCACTGGTTCAGGATTGGTCTCAGTTTTGCCTGCCATACGTGTTTCCACCTCTGGCCCTGTTACCCCGAGTGCTTCGCAAGATATGGGCAGAATGTCGCCGTGTGATTTTAATCGCACCTAATTGGCCCAGGAGAGCCTGGTTTCCGGAACTGCTCCGTCTCGCCGACGGCGAACCTTGGGGTCTGCCAGATCGACCAGATCTTCTCTCTCAAGGTCCATTCTTCCGCCACAATTCTGCGGCACTCAGGTTGACTGCTTGGCCCTTGAATCCTGGGTCCTGACACAATCGGGTCTTCCCGGGAAGTTCAGGACACCATGAAACAAGCTCGTAAGCCTGCCTCGCTAAAGATTTATCACTGGACGTGGAGAATTTTTCTCTCCAGGTGCTTTACTAAGGGCCATTCGCCGTGGCCCTTCTCCTTGCCAACATTACTCTTGTTTCCTCAGTCGGGGCTGGACACTGGTCTTGCCCTGAGTTCTCTAAAAGGACAGGTTTCAGCTCTCTCTGTCCTTTATTCCAAAAGGCTGGCTAGGCTCCCACAGGTTCGCACATTTATGCAAGGAGTGGCCCACATTGTCCCTCCTTACAAGCGTCCTCTGGAACCTTGGGGTCTTAGTTTGGTTCTCTCGGCCCTTCAGAAGCCTCCATTTGAACCTATCTCAGATATCCCCTTGTCCACCCTTTCACAAAAGGTGGCATTTTTGGTGGCTATCACCTCGTTTCGGCGGGTGGCAGATTTAGCGGCATTGTCATGCAAGCCTCCCTTCTTGGTGGTACATCAGGACAAGGTTGTCCTGCGTCCCGTTCCCTCTTTTCTCCCGAAGGTGGTCTCTCCTTTCCACCTCAATCAGGATATCTCTCTTCCGTCTTTTTGCCCAAACCCAGTTCACAGGTTTGAAAAGGCCCTCCACACTCTGGACTTGGTCAGGGCTCTGAGGGTGTACTTGTCTCGCACAGTTCCTCTACATCGGACTGACTCCCTCTTCATTCTCACGGCTGGACGCGGCAAGGGCTCTTCCGCTTCCAAGGTCACAATTGCCCATTGGATCAGGACGGCTATTTTAGAGGCCTATTCGGCCTCGCACACGTCGCCCCCGGCGGGTCTCAAGGCGCATTCCACCAGGGCTGTGGGCGCTTCTTGGGCTTTGCGGCACCAAGCCTCGGCCCAACAGGTGTGTCAGGCTGCCACTTGGTCTAGCCTGCACACGTTCTCTAAGCATTAGCAGGTACATGTTCATGCCTCAGCGGATGCAGGTCTGGGCAGACGCGTTCTCCAGGCGACTGTTGCCCACCTGTAAATGTCTGAGTTGCCTTTCAGGGTGCAGTGGTTTTTTCCCACCCAGGGACTGCTTTTGGACGTCCCAATGTCAGGGTCTCCCAGATTTGGACGACAAGGAAAAAGAGAATTTTGTTTACTTACTGTAAATTCTTTTTCCTTTAGTCCGTAAATCTGGGAGACCCAGCACCCTCCCCTTTTTGCCCTATGGGCGTACCTGCGGCTCTTATCAGCACATAGTCTTACTGTTGGCCACCGTTCTGGCCTTATAATTTTCCTGTTCGGCCATGTTGGCCGGGAATTTGTTTTAGAGTGCAATGTTTTCCTCCTACTGCTTATATACCAAACTGACAGTATTCCTGCAGGGGGCGTATATGCTGCAGGGGAGAAGGAGGAGAAAATCTCTCCTATATTTGGTGTGACCTCCAGGGGGCAGCATATAACACCCAATGTCAGGGTCTCCCAGATTTACGGACTAAAGGAAAAAGAATTTACGGTAAGTAAACAAAATTCTCTTTTTTTGCTACATGTCACTTTTTAAGCCTTCGCACTGCACTTCCCTTTGGCATTCTAAACTAGTTTTAGCGCCTCCCACTCCTCCTCTGTGCTCTGTGACATAGTGCGCCTTCTGGACACACCCACTTCCTGGCACATGACCTTCCGGCCGATGCGACGTCATAGTGACGCTGCCAATGCTTGCGGGTCAAAGACCGGATGTGCGCGTGGTCATGTGACGGAGGGCGGTCCTGTGATTCTCAGCACCGGAAATGGGGAGGAAATTGCGGGACGCGACACACAGGGCAACAGCCTCACTTCACATCTAGACACTAGTATAAGAGGCTGAGCTAACAGCTCTCTGCTGGCAGCTGGTAAATTACAATCCCCCTGAGGAAGTTCTTAGGACCGTAATGCGTAGGGGTCACGGGCGCTACGGAGGAGCGACCTCCATACTTAGATCACTATAGGTATGTGCTTTAACATGCTTCACTGATTGCTTTTCTAGAATAACTTTGCACCATTTTTTGAAAGCGATTTAACTGGTGTAGTTGGAGATATCTTTCACCCTAGGTAGAAGCATTTGGTAATGCAGGTTACATCAGTTAAGGGCCCATTATAGGGACCCAGAGATGACATCTGCACTCCATTGATGTAACTAGACATAGGGGTTTTGGTTTTAGATATCTCTATACTTAGTTTGCACACAGTTAGCTTATAATCCTAGGTCTGGGCGTATTTGGTGCAGTAATTCTGGATACTTGAGATAGTTGTGGATACAATACATTTTGCTTCACATAAATGGACAATTTCTGAGTAGTTGAGGTACCGTATATACTTGTGTATAAGCCGACCCGTGTATAAGCCGACCCCCCTACTTTTGCCCACAAAAACTGGGAAAACTTATTGACTCTCGTATAAGCCGAGGGTGGACTCCAGCACAGGTATACAACCCCCAGCAGTGAGGTATACAGGCCCTCCCAGTGATATACAGGCCCCAGTAGTATGGTATACAGCCACCAGGACAGGTATACAGCAGGCCCCCAGGGGTATATACACAGCAGGCCCCCAGGGGTATATACACAGCATGCCCCCAGGGGTATATACACAGCAGGCCCCCAGGGGTATATACACAGCAGGCCCCCAGGGGTATATACACAGCAGGCCCCCAGGGGTATATTCACAGCAGGCCCCCAGGGGTATATTCACAGCAGGCCCCCAGGGGTATATACACAGCAGGCCCCCAGGGGTATATACAGCAGGCCCCCAGGGGTATATACAGCAGGCCCCAGTGGCACTCGCCCCCCCATCATGAGAAGAGCCCCCCACACTTTGCAGAGCCCCCCCCCCGCTGCATTATCTTACCATCCAGGGTCTTCTTCACCGCGGGTCCTCGAGTCCATCCTCGCGCGCTGTGTTCCCAGTCTCTTGTGACCCGGCGGTCGCAGTGGAATGACGTCATCGCGCAGGGTCACGTGAGACCGGAACACAGCGCGCGATGATGACTGCAGGACCCGCGGATGGTAAGATAATGCAGCGGGGGGGCTCTGCAAAGTGTGGGGGGCTTTTCTCATGATGGGGGGCTAGTGCCACTGGGGGGCTGTCTGTATACACTGGGGGGCTGTATGCACGGCTCCCCTGCCGCTGTGATGGGCGGGGGGAGCCGTGCATATCTAATGAGCGGCCCCACATGATGGGCCACTCTTTCAGCAGCCTCCCCCCGCCTCCTCCAGCCTTGTTGGAGAAGTTACCGTATTGACCCGTGTATAAGCCGAGGGGGTGACTTTTCAGCCCAATTTTTGGGCTGAAAAACTCGGCTTATACACGAGTATATACGGTATATATGGTGTTGATGGAATACAGCATACTGAATACATTTGTGCACAGGTTAAAATTGAGAGATTTTGATTGTTGTATAAATCTGAAGATTTTTCAGACCGTCAGTTATTATGCATTGTAATTACCCGGCTATATTTTCTGTTTTTTGGATTCTGTTTTTATTCCAATTTGTATGATGGTATTTCTTTAAGATTCTCATAACAGTGAATTGTTGAAGCATGGCATATGCTGTAAAATTTTGAGTAGCGTTCTCCGGCCCCCTCAGCATGCTGTGAGGCACTGTCCTCTTGATAGTAAAATAACTGTAATTAATTTCCTCATACTCATTCCATTTTTCAGTTTGTTTCTATTATGTTATTTATGATCTGATAAAGCTATTAAGCTTGTTTTTAAGCCTAATAATAAAGTAATAACTTTTGAGTCTTAAAGATACCCTTGTTTCCTTTTGGAATTGTTTGCTGTTAGGATCACACTTGGCATGCTTTTTTTTGGTGCCTTACAAATAAGCATGTGTTTCTGCATGCTTTTTTCATTTCTGCATGGGTTTTTTTTAGGTGCTTTTTGGCACCCAATGCGTTTTTCCATGCATTTTTGAATCAGCAGCAAAAAAAGTTCATGCACCATTTTTTGGTGCTGATTTAAAAACGCATGTGTTTTTTTAACATGGGCCCTATGGAAAACGCATGCGTTTTTGGATGGTACTAAATGGTACTAACGGTACATGCGTTTTTGCATGCGTTTTTGAAGGCAGCTCCTCACATAAGTGCAAAAATGTATGCCAAAAATGCATGGCAGTTTAGGCATGTGTTTTTGCTATTGGGGCATGCGTTTTTGCTATTAGGGCATGCGTTTTTTGCATGGGGGCCTATGGTGGGGTTTTAACATGCGTTTTTAAAAACGCAGGTCTCCAAAGAAGCATGTAAAATCTGCAAGTGTGACCCTAGCCTTAGTCTGAAAACCTCATACCTATATGGACACCACAGGGGGAGAGTAATCTCCAGGGAAAGAGCAGGTCCTCTGGAAGGCCCCTACATGTGTTTCGCCAGCATCAGTAGCTAAGCTCTCTCAGGGAGAAGTTAGAGGTCATAGTGGACGCAGCCAAACACTACACTAGGTGCCCTTATAAAAGCCCAGAAATCCCGGGTGCGGTGTGCAGCACTTCCGGGTTCCGCTGACGTTGCAAGCATGCGCGGTTGTCTCCTCATTCACAATGAGGGGCCTGCCTCCAGCTCACACTGTGGCTGCATCTGGCAAGGTACATGTCACCATATCAGCCACATGGGAGGTGGAGCTGTGCATAGTGCCTAAAGTCATGAATAGAGTATCACTCCAAAAATACAACCATGAAAAAGAGTAATCCTCTTGTTTGTAAAAATGTTTAAACCTAAAAGGAGAACATAGGACCAAGAAAAATTATTTAAAAGCAATCAGTAGGAAAATGAAATCCTGAGGGGGAACGATCAATACACTATAAAAATGTAGCGAAAGTCACATTTTCATTGAGACCTTTGGGGGTCAAAGTGTCTAAGGTTACAATCCACTTTGTTTCAATACGGGCTAGGAACTTTTTTAGGTAATCTTCCCTAATGCCATCATGTACCATGTCAATCACCCTGACTCTCAGGGAAGCTGGGTTGCATCCATGATGTTGTCTAAATGTCTAGGTATTATCTTCAATGATGTGAAGTCCACCGCGTCTCTAGCTGCAACAATGTCCCGAATGTGCTCCCACATCCTCACCCTCAGCTCTCTCAATGTAAGTCCCACATAGATCAAGGAACAGGCACATTTTGCAAAGTATACTACATGGGTAGAAATGCAGGAAATTCTGTGCCTGATCTCGTATCTGTGGGACACATCAAAGGAGTGAAAATGGGTGGTACGCTTGACATTGTTGCAAGCAACGCAGTGTCCGCATGGATAGCAACCCAGTGTAGGACCCCGAGAGCCAAAGTGGCTCTGTATATAGGGCGCGTAGTGGATATTGACCAAGATATCACCCAAAACTCCTGGCCTGCTGTGAGGTTGTGATGTTGTCAATGGTTTCTCAGGTAGATACTTTTTCAAAGTAGGATTGGACTCCTCGTTACCCAAGGATCACTCTTTTTTCATGGTTGTATTTTGGAGTGACACTCTAAAAAGGAATACAAAAAGGGGGGGTTGGGGGAACAAGAGGCGCAATAGTGCCCTTATCACTAGACACTAAATTGTAAACTCAGTGAGCAACAGGGGTTCACTCACCTGATCCAGTTGTGTCACCCACAACTGGTTTGAAGACGTGTTAGGAATTATATCCTGATGGCTGCTGCTGGACCTTCACTGACCACTCAGACGTGGAGAAGCATCAGATTACTTGGGAAAGGTGTTTTGCGATCCGCGCTCACTGACTCGCATCAAAGAAGACACTTGTAGATGAAGTGTTAATCAAATCCTTCTTTTATTCACCGACGCGTTTCGGTGCCCACCTGGCACCTTCATCAGGGTTACCCTGATGAAGGTGCCAGGTGGGCACCGAAACGCGTCGGTGAATAAAAGAAGGATTTGATTAACACTTCATCTACAAGTGTCTTCTTTGATGTGAGTCAGTCTGGCAGCGCGGATCGCAAAACACCTTTCCCAAGTAATCTGACTCTAAAAAGGAAGGACTTTATTTATGTGCTCGGACATATATATGTACAGTCTCCCGACATAGATATAACCTTGTTACATTTAGAGGAAAAAGGGAGAAGCTTGGAAGTCTAAGAACACCATCTTAGCTGTAAAACACAAGGGTGGCAGCATCATGTTGTGGCATTGAATTGCTGCAAAAGGGACTGGTGTACCTCTCATAACACTGGGGAACACAATTTTTTAGGAGTTAGATCAGACAACTGTTCTCAATTAATTTTGGATGCCGAATCCAGAAATGATCTCAGTTTTTCTCTATCACGTCAAGTTTTTGAACTATAGGATTTTTGTCTTCTCAAAAATATGTAAACTACTGTACCTAAAAAGTGTTTTTTTTTCAAGACATTGATAATTATGACGTATTGGGAGCTGCACACACCTCTCACCACACTGTCTCAGTTGTGACTACTCTTACAAGTTGCCACGTAGCTCCATATGAGTCGAATTGTAATCAGATAACAAGTCTTATTACAGATATCAGTGCAATTGTGCTTCTCTGCCAGGTAAGTTGTGGAGGAAAAACGTGACGTGCTAGAAAAAAACTGACTACATTTTTGGAATCAGCATGCCAATTTTAGTATAAATCAGCTCAAAAACCTAACTCAACAGAAAATTTTTTTCAAATTGTTCCCCAGTGTAATAGATGTCATCATGAGGAAAGAATATTAAGTGGCAAAACTGAGGCAACAGCTCAAGACATGGGTCCCCAAATCCAGGCCTCAAGGGCCGCCAACAGTGCAAGTTTTCAGGATTTCCTTAGTATTGCACAGTGGTTGGACTCATCACCTGTGCACATGATCACGTTAGCACCTGTGCAAAACTAAGGAAATCCTGAAAACCTGCACTGTTGGCGGCCCTCGAGGCCCGGAGTTGGGGACCTCTGGCTCAAGGCATCAGCCAGAAAGTTACAGCTTGGGTGGAAAAATAGTCTTCCAAACGAACAATGACCTGAAATATACTGCCAAACTGGTCACAATATGACTTAAGGTTAACAAGGTCCTGATCTCAATCCTATTGAAAATGTATCAGCAAAACTGAAAAGGCAGATGCCAGCAAGACGACCTACAGACATGGCTCAGTTACACCAGTTCTGTCAGGAGGAATGGGCCGAAATTCCTATTAACTATTGTGAAAAGCCTGTGAAAGGATATTCAAAACATTTGATCCAAGTCATACAATTTAAGGGCAATGGTACCAACTACTGATGAAATGCATGTAAACTTGTGACTGCAGAAAGTAATACAAATGCTTTAAAATATTCTCTCCCATTATTCCGCAAACTTGATCATCCCCGCAGAAACCTAAAACACATTGATCTACACTCACTCTCAGAATCCCTTCTCCCTCTCGCCAACATAACATCTATACGTGACACAGACACTGCCACCACCCTCTACAACACCACATTAACCAAGGCACTCGACTTAGCCGCCCCCTCACACACCACGCTCCACGCACTAATAGGCAACCCTGGCACACCACCCTCACTAAAGACCTGAGATGGGCATCCAGGGTCGCCAAGAGGCGATGGAAAAAATCAGGTTCCACTGAGCATTTTGCGCTGTTCAAACAGTCCCTCATCGCCTTCAAGACTGCACTTGCCACCGCCAAACAAACCTTCTTCTTATCCTTAATAACCTCCCTGTCCCACAATCCCAAGCAACTTTTCAAAACCTTCAATTCCTTACTCCGCCCGCCTGCTCCCTCTCCCTCTCCCTTTATCTCTGCAGAAGACTTTGCCTCCTTCTTCAAAGAAAAGATTGACAGAATCAGAGACAGCTTTGATCCACTGTCCCCACAGCCTCCCCTTTCACCTATACTGCCCTCTATTTCAATCAACTGCTTCCCCCCTATAACTGAAGACCAGCTCTCCTCCCTCCTGTCAAAATCACACCTCACCACCAGCGCCCACGACCCACTCCCATCCCACCTCATTCCCAACCTCACCTCCGTTATCATCCCAGCCCTAACTCATCTTTTCAACCTATCACTCACCACCGGCACCCTCCCCTCAGCCTTCAAACATGCCTTGATCACACCCATCCTCAAAAAACCCTCCCTCTATCCCACAACTGTCTCCAACTACCGCCCTATATCTCTCCTCCCTTTTGCCTCCAAACTACTTGAACAGCATGTCCACTCTGAGCTGTTCTCTCACCTCTCCTCCTGCTCCCTCTTTGACCGCCTGCAATCTGGCTTCCGACCCCTCTATTCCACTGAAAAAGCCTTGACCAAAGTCACAAATGACCTACTGACTGCCAAAAGCAAGCGCCACTACTCTGTTCTCCTCCTCCTCGACCTGTCAGCCACCTTCGACACTGTTGACCACTCCCTTATACTACAGATCCTGGAATCTCTTGGCATCACGGACCTTGCCCTCTCTTGGATCTCCTCATACTTAACGGACCGCACCTTCAGCGTCACCCACTCCCACACATCCTCCTCGCCCTATCCACTATCTGTCGGGGTCCCCCAGGGCTCGGTTCTTGGACCATTACTGTTCTCAATCTACACTCTCGGCCTAGGGCAACTCATTGAGTCCCATGGCCTCCAATATCACCTCTATGCCGACGACACCCAAATCTGCCTGTCTGGTCCTGACATCGCCTCCCTTCTATCCAAAATTCCACACTGCCTGTCCGCCATCTCATCCTTCTTCTCTGCTCGCTTCCTTAAGCTGAACATGGACAAAACCGAGTTTATAGTCTTCCCCCCAAGACGCTCCCACTCACTACCTGACCTATCCATCGTCGTCAACGACTGCGCTCTCTCTCCAGTCCCCCAAGCCAAGTGCCTCGGGGTTATCCTTGACTCTTCCCTCTCCTTCAAGCCCCACATCCAGGCCCTCGCCACCTCCTGCCGACTCCAGCTCAAAAACATCTATAGGATTCGCACTTTCCTTGACCACGACACTGCTAAAACCCTTATTCACGCTCTCATCATCTCCCGCCTCGATTACTGCAACCTCCTGCTCACTGGCCTCCCCAATACCTCCCTTGCACCTCTCCAATCTATCTTGAACTCCGCTGCCCGCCTAATCCATCTGTCTCCCCGCTACTCCCCTGTCTCCCCCCTCTGCCAAGCCCTTCACTGGCTCCCTACTTCCCAGAGATCCCGGTTTAAAACATTAACCATGACATACAAAGCCATCCACAACCTGTCCCCTCCATACATCTGACATGGTCTCCCAATACCTACCCTCACGCAACCTGCGATCCTCCCAAGAGCTTCTCCTCTACTCCCCCCTCATCTCCTCTTCGCACAACCGCATACAGGATTTCTCCCGTGCTTCACCGAGACTCTGGAACTCACTGCCCCAACACATCAGACATTCTCCTACCCTGGGAACCTTCAAAAGAAACCTGAAGACCCACCTGTTCCGCCAAGCCTACCACCTGCAATAAGACCCGGTCCACCACACCTCCTCACGACTGGAAGTTCCTCCTCCCACTGTATCCCCACCTGCCCCTCGTAGACTGTGAGCCTTTGTGGACAGGATTTCTCCCCTCTTGTTTCTGTACAACCGAACTGTCAACATTTATTGTTACTTGTATTGTTACTATGTTACTTGTCCTAGTCTGCCATTTTTAGCATGTAAAGCGCCATGGAATATAATGGCGCTATATAAATAAATAATAATAATAATAATTCTGGCTTGTGGCAAGTATTAATAATTATGGTAATTCTAATTGACCTAAAATGGGATAGGTTTACTCTAAATTCATATCAGATAGTGAGAAAAACATGCATATTATGTTTTTATATAGTGTATGTAAACTATGTAAACTTGTGGTTTCAACTATATATATAATTGCCATCTAATGTCTTGACATCTGGTATGTCTAGGAATCCCACATTCCACTGCACTGGAGGTTCGCCGACCGCCATATTGGAGCACACAAGTCATGGGTATTCCGATATGCCAATCGCCGCACTCCCAGGTGAGAGGCCCTACACCACTGCTGCACCCACCTCCACTGCCTGATACCTCCACCCAATTCCCACAGCCTAGTGCCCATTCCCCCTCCCACCACCTAGCAGTCCATCTGGCCTCCCCCTACCCCTTGTCTCACCTTCCTGCTGGTGTTCCCATCCGCTCCAGTCCCTCCTTCCTGCTGGTGTCCCCATCCGCCCCAGTCTCCCCCTCCTGTCGGTGTCACCGTCACCCAAGTCTCCCCCTCCTGCCGGCATTACCCGAATCTGAATCTCTGTGATGCAGCCGGGTCATGTGATGCTGCTGGGTCACATGACCTGGCTGTGTCACTCAGGTTCTTCAGCATCGGAGCACCGGGTAAAACTGGCAGGACGGTGAGACTGGTATGTGTGTGCGTGTGTCTCTATAGATGTGTGTGTGTATAGATGTGTGTATACATGTATGTGTACATGTGTGTGTGTGTATATGTGTGCATACATGTGTGTGTACATATGTGTGTGTCTGTATATGTGTGTGTATGTTTGTGTATACATGTGTGCATACATATGTGTGCGTGTGTCTGTATACATGTGTGTATACATTGTGTGTGCCTGTATACATGTGTAAGTACATGTGTGTGTCTGTATACGTGTGTGTATGTTTGTGTATACATGTGTGTATACATGTGTGTGCGTGTGTCTGTATACATGTGTGAATATATGTACGTGTATACCTATGTGTACATGTGTGTATACATGTGTGTACGTGTGTGTACATGTGTGTGTCTGTATACATGTGTGTATATGTGTGTGTACGTGTGTGTTTGTATACATGTGTGTCTGTATATGTGTGTATACATGTGTGTGAATACCTGTGTGTGTGAATACCTGTGTGTGTGTATAATTGTTTGTGTGTCCGTATACATGTACATGTGTGTGTATACCTGTGTGTGTAAACATGTGTGTTTGCATACCTACGTGTATACATATGTGTGGCTACACGTGTGTATCTGTATACATGTGTGTGTACATGTGTGTGTCTGTATACATGTGTGTATTTTTTGTATACATGTGTGCATGTCTGTATACATGTGTGCATATACTTGTTTGTGTGTTTGTATACATATGTATCTACATGTGTGTTCCTGTACACGTGTGTTTATACATGTGTGTTTCTGTATACATGTGTGTGTACATGTGTGTATCTGTATATGTGTGTATGTCTGTATACATGTGTGTATACATTCTATACTTGTGTATACATGTTTGTGTGTGAATACTTGTGTGTACATGTGTGTGTGTCTGTATACATGTGTGCAAGAACCCTGCTGTACATATTAAAGGTGTACCTCTAACTCAAATCTACACGTAAGAGAGGAGAACAAATAATTTGTACACAAAATTCTTTTTATTATTAATGCAAGTGTATTGGTTTACAAAACAAATAAAGTGTCAAGTGTAAACAGAATATACAATTCAGCGGACAATTACATGGATCCTATGGCTATATAGTGTACCGGACCACAACTAGACTGAAAGCATAAACACCTTTTGTATTGAAAGCCTCCATTGTCATTATCCCTGCGCTGTGTATCATTATGTGGAGGCTTTCAATACAAAAGGGAATTTTATGCTATCAGTGTAGATGGTTTATTGTACAGCAAGTGTTGTGGTCTGGTATGCAATAAAGCCATAGGATCTATGTAATTGTCCAAATTGTAATTTGTTTTGTAAACCAATAAAATTGCATTTAAAATGAAATACATTTTTTGTGTACAAACTCTGTTCTCCTCTGTTAACTGTATACATGTGTGTATACAGGTGCTTGTACAAGCGTGTGTATACACATGTGTGTACATTGTGTGTGTGTGTGTGTGTGTATGTCTATGAAATGACCTGCCATATCATGTCATACACATATACACACATGTACATACACACATATATACACAATTATATACACACACATACACACAAACATACACATATAAACACATGGTGAGTCACATTATACATATACACAAAGACATATAGACACATGTGGTGGGTCACGTCATACACATATATGCACATATATACTCACGGAGTCATGTCATACACATACACACACATATACACACATGTGCTGGTTCACGTCACACACAAACACATATATACACAAATACACATGCGACAGATTATGTGATGTACCGGTGACATACGCATATACACACACAGCTGGTCACATGATTCACTACGTCCACATATACATAAGTACACACACACATGTACACGTATATTCACATGCGGTGGGGACACACTCGCATATACACCCACACATGGTGGATCACATGATGTGTTTGGGGACATAGACATATACACACACACGGTGGGTCACGTGATACAGTGGGTCCACATATACACAACTAAAAAGAGGGGGAACAAAAATGCAAACAGTGTCTTATCCTTTTAATATAGTGAGCAAGGAAAACTAATATCGCTGCTCACCTTGCAAGGTTGTGAAACCCACAACTGGTGTAGGCACGTGTATGCACTGCTGGACCCACACTCCACGCAATCGCTGTGGCTGCAGTAATGATCCCAAATGGACGGTGCATCTTGTCCCGTGCACACTGCTGACAACAAACCAAGCCAGAACTCCACGAGGTAAAAGTAATGGTGCCTTCCACACTCCTTCATCGAGACGTGATTCTCCTGATGAAGGAGTATGGAAGCGCTCCAAAACGCGTGCAGATTAAAGTCACCATTACTTTTACCTCGTGGAGTTCTGGCTTGGTTTGTTGTCGGCAGTGTGTGTGCAACAAGAAGCACCGTCCATTTGAGATCACATATATACACACACATAGGCGGTGGGGACACAAACAAATATATACACATAAATAAACACATGCCAGGTCAGGTGACGTGGCAGGGACACACACACATATACATACATGCACACTTACGTGGCTGCTATCTTTGGACACTCAGGTATACAAAGATGATGGCAAGACACATCACACTGCCCCACTGTAAGATTTCAGTAATTACAAGATTACATTGGAGGAGAACTTGGTGGGAGCTAATAAGGTGGATAATGAGGTGTCTCGGTCTGTTTTTTATGTAATAAACGATTTCTCTCTCTGTGAGCATCTTTTTTTTTTCTCTCCACTGAAAGTATTGCTAATGGCCGGCTATCATACTGATGGCTGACATTAGAAATAGGGCTTGATGTCAACTGCCAACAAAAGCTGACATCAACCCCTTTATTACCCAGTCTGCCACTGCTACACGGCAGTTAGAAGGGCAGGGTAACCACCAGTTTTGGCATCTCTCATGGAGACACCAATTCTGGGGCGGCTGCTGGCTGAAATTTTCAGCGTAGGGGGTCCAGAACACTGGGACCTAACATGCTGATAATTCCAGCCCTCAGCTGCCTGGGTTACCTAGGCTGGCAATGAAAAATACAGCAAAGCCCACACAATATTTTTTTTATTACCGTATTTATTTCAATAAGTAAAAAAAAATAGGTCTCCATTGTATTTTTCATTGCCAGTGAAGGTAACACCAGGCATCAGAGGTTGGCAGCCAGTAGCTGCTTGGTTTACCTGCGCTGGCAATAGAAAATGCCACAAAAGCTTACACAATTTTTATCAGCAAATTAAACACTTTATTAATAAAAATAAACACAGAAAGAGGTTTTTAAGTAAAAATGCATTTATTTACATACATTACACACAGAGAGGAGAGCGCACAGGGGAAGACAGCACAATGTAGAGAGCACATGAGGAGATAAGACAGCACGGGATGGGAGAGAGACAGCAAACAAGCAGGGAGATAACACATAGGGATACAATTCAAGGGAGAGAGCACACGAGGGGAAAGTGCAAAGGAGGAAGACAGCTCAAAGGAGACAGCACATGGGGAAGAGAGAACGGGCAGTCAGAGTGTGCACAGGGGGGAGAGATGGCCACAGAGCTCATCTCCATTGTGCCGTCATCGCCCTCTTGATACAATAGCATTAGGCCTCCATCTAGTATATGTATATATATATATATATATATATATATATATATACATGCACGCGCACAGCTCTGGCAAACATTAAGAGACCACTGCAAAATTTTCAGTTTCTCTGTTTTTTCTTTTTATAGGAACAGTTTTGAGTAAAATGTACATTGTTCTTATATTCTTTAAGCTAAAAATGTTGTATTTATTTGCAGCAAATGAGAGATCATCAAAATAATAAAAAAGAAACAGTGCTTTCAGACCTCAAATAGTGCAAAGAAAACAAGTTCATGTTCATTTAGAAACAACAATACTAAAGGATCAGGATGAGTTCAGAAATCCATATTTGGTGTAATAACCATGATTTTTAATCACAGCTTTCATGCATCTTGGCATGCTTTCCACCAGTCTTTCACACTGCTTTTGGGTGACCTTTTGCCACTCCTGGCACAAAAATGTAAATAGTTCTCCTTTGTTTGATGGCTTGTGACTATCCATCTTCAATGGGGTTCAGATCTGGAGATTGGGCTGGCCATGAGAGGGTCTTGACGTGGTGGCTCCTTCATCCACAAATTGTTTGACCTAGCCGTGTGGCATTGTCCTGCTGAATAAACGAGTCCTTTGGTCCCTGGTTGGGGAGTGTTGCCTGAGCAGAAGGAAGGAAGTGTTTTTCAAGGATAATCTTGTATGCGGCTTGATTCATAAATTCAAAGATTAACCTGCCCAATTCCAGCCTTGCTGAAGCATCCCCAGATCATCACAAATCCTCCACCAAATTTCACAGTGGGTGTAAGACACTGTGGCTTGTACGCCTCTCTAGGTCTGCGTCTAACCATTACATGACCAGGTGTTGGGCAAAGCTGAAAATTAGACTCAAAGAAGATTTCCTTACTCCAGTCCTCTATAGTCCAATCTTTATGGTCTTTAACTTCAGCCTGGGACTCCTTTGCTTCTCATTGATGATAGAGCTTTTCTATCTTTACATGACTTGAGCCCTGCCTCTAGGAGCCTGTTATGAACTGTTCTTGCCGTGCACTTTACCACAGCTGTCATTCCTTTTGCAGGTCACTTGATGTCATCCTGTTGTTGCTGAGTGAGATTCGAATAAGATAAAGGTCATCCCGGTCAGTGGAGAGTCGCTTTCGCCCTCTGCCATTCTGTAGCTTTGTTGTCCTCAATGTCTGCTGCTTGACCTTGTTGTAATGGGCTACCGTTTTCAAAATTTTAAAGATGGAGGCAACATGACCCTCACTGTATCCCTCTGCTAGTAAAGCCAGAATTGAGCCCTTCTTTTCCTCACTCAAGACTTTTCTTTTCAACTCCTTTGGTATGGCTAAAAGTTACTTTTTCATTCAAATTACTTTTGAGCTATTCCTAGCACTTGTTTTGCCATCCAGCTTGTCCTATTGCAAGAGGATTGTGAAGACCACAGCAGTGTTTTTTATACTTTCCCTCGTTAAATAAGATTAGGTTCAGATGATCACTAGTGATAAGCGAATATACTTGTTACTGTTCTCTATTCGCATGAACAGTATGGTATTAACAATACTCGTTACTCGGTGAGTTTTTGGGATTTTACCTGTGATATTCGAGTGAGCTGAAAAGTATCTTTCCTGAATGATTTTCAGCCAATAAACATGCTGGGATTGCGTGCCAGTCATAGTAATGCCATATTCATCTTTGATAATAGCATTACTGTGATTGGCAAGCGCAGTATCACCGAGGTAAAAAAAAAAAAGCTCAAACCAAATATTATGAGGTCTGGGGGAAGAAGGGGGCAGAGATGGATGAGAACATACTCAAACTGCATGGAAACAGTATACAGACATGATGTACACTGTCTTTATACTATTCTTCCATACAACTATGACATAATCTATTGAAGATAGATAGAACAGGTAGATTGGGCTTACCTGACTCCTGCTGCTGATTCCAGGCCTCTCAGTCTCCTGCTTAATCACTTCAGGGGCTGCTTATTAAAGGGGTTGTCCGGGCTTATTTTTTATTTCATATTTATATCTAGGCTGCAAAATGTTGACAATCTGCAATATACATGTTGTCAACATTTTGCAGGGTTTCCTAGTTATAAACACATTTACTGATGGCAGAGAGTGTCCAGGGGGTGTGATTGTGCATACTGGTCGTTTACACCTACTCTAGCACAATCACACCCCCTCCCCTATACCTAGTATGGCCAGCCACCCCCAGGCCATACATGCCCGCCCCTTGCCCACTAAACACTATGTAATGAAACCACCCCCAGGGCTCCTACAGGCCGCCCCAGCCCCTAAATCACCACCCACCCTCTGCAAAACAGCGGTCCCCAGTGCACTGATACAAGGTGCCGAAACCGCTGCTGTGAAAGCGATTCCGGCACACTGTGTCAGTGCAGCAGGGGACCCGCTGCATATGTGTGCTGCTCACCCGACATTGTCCTGTGCAGCCGTCCCGGTCCGCCTTGGTCCCGGTCCGCCCTGGTCCCGGTCCGCCCTGGTCCCGGTCCGCCCTGGTCCCGGTCCGCCCTGGTCCCGGTCATCTGCAGGCGGGCTCTCCACACTGCAGCCGTATCTGTGCTGTGTGTGTGGAGCGGTGCCCGGCGCCTGATCTCCCCAGACCTCCAGTACAATAGAGCAGAGGCTGTGGAGCGGTCCTCTCTAAACCGCTCCACCAGCTCTATTGTACTGGATGTCTGGGGAGATCAGGCGCCGGGCACCGCTCCACACACACAGCACAGATACGGCTGCAGTGTGGAGCCCGGCTGCAGTGTGGAGAGCCCGCCTGCAGATGACCGGGACCAGGGCGGACCGGGACCAGGGCGGACCGGGACCAAGGCGGACCGGGACGGCTGCACAGGACAATGTCGGGTGAGCAGCACACATATGCAGCGGGTCCCCTGCTGCACTGACACAGTGTGCCGGAATCGCTTTCACAGCAGCGGTTTCGGCACCTTGTATCAGTGCACTGGGGACCGCTGTTTTGCAGAGGGTGGGTGGTGATTTAGGGGCTGGGGCGGCCTGTAGGAGCCCTGGGGGTGGTTTCATTACATAGTGTTTAGTGGGCAAGGGGTGGGCATGTATGGCCTGGGGGTGGCTGGCCATACTAGGTATAGGGGAGGGGTGTGATTGTGCTAGAGTAGGTGTAAACGACCAGTATGCACAATCACACCCCCTGGACACTCTCTACCATCAGTAAATGTGTTATATCTAGGAAACCCTGCAAAATGTTGACAACATGTATATTGCAGATTGTCAACATTTTGCAGCCTAGATATAAATATGAAATAAAAAATAAGCCCGGACAACCCCTTTAAGCTACTTGCATATTCACTGCACTGTCAGACAAACAGCCAATCACAGACGCTCACACTCTGTGGAAGCCTCTGTGATTGGCTGTTGTAGTCAGAGTGCATTTCCACAATCTGGACAGTGATTGTGCTTGGTTGCGATACACATTAGTGTATGGCAACCAGCCTGCTGTCATATTGTGTTAAATAAATAAATAATTAAAAAAAAAATGTGTTGGTCTTCACAGTATTTTTAAATCTAGCCCGATGAAATCCGACAGCTGTGAGCTGCCACACTCAGCTGTCTAATTTTACCTTGGCCAGCAAAAAAAAAAAATGTCTCCAAATGACACGCTGGGTGTGGGGCGACACCAAGCGCTGGACGACATCAGAGGAGGGGAAAGGAGACCCTGATGCTAAGGGCAAAAGGGGATATGGTGACCCCTAGATAAACTAGCGCTGGCACCTGGCTCCCCTAATGTCCCTATACAGTTTTCGCAACTGTCGCCGCCAGGATACCTATTCCCTGAATGAACCTGAACTACTGCTAAATAAAGATCAGAGTGGGTGAACACTAGTCAGCCTGGCTACCAACAAAAGATAAACACAAGGGAAACAAACAAAGAGGGAAGGGAAGAAACACTTAGCTTGAGAAGATACACTCAGCAATTCAACAGAAACTTCAGGATATACAGCAGAGCTGAGATGCTTCCTCCAAACACCTGACAATCTATCACCAGCTGTGCATTCTGGGAGTCAAGGGGAATATATAGACAGCTCAAGGTAAGGGATCAGCTGGGTCCTAGTGACCTCTAGCTTTTACTAAAAGGAAAATGCCTCTTAAAGCGACATACACTTTTTTTATGATTTGGACTGTTTGGCCAAACGCTGGGACCTTCTGTGAATGGCCTCTACAGTCTCATCCATGCCTCCTGACACATGCATGACACCACCCCTTTTTTAATTGCTAGCCAAGGTAAGACTAGGCAGCTAAGGGCTGGTATTCTCAGCGGGCTGAAGGCCCATTGTTTTAGGGTCCCGCCATGCTAAAAAATAGCATCCCGCAGTCGTCGCTTAAAATGGCGCATTTATAGAGAGCGCTATTTGCAGGTGCTTTACCAGACTCTTCCAGTGGCCCTTGTGGTGGGTGGAAGGCTGGATTATAAGGGGTTAATACCAGCTTTGTTTTACCAACTGTTATTAAGCCCTGAGATTTTTTATGTCAGGCCAAGTTAGACCGAGCCATTAAGAATCTCCAATGAAGCATTAAAAAAAAGATCACACAAAGAAAAGTCTTTTCATTAGAAATAAATACACAGACACACTTAGAGACGCCAGCTTTATTACTCCCACGCATTCCGTCCATTATCCTGGTCTTCTGTCCACTTCAACTGATGCAGCTCTGCTATATCTGAGCCCAGAGAAGAAGAACGCTTCATACCCATGCTCATTGATCACTCAATGACGTCACCGCTGCCACCATTGCTATAGTAACCTAATGAGCGGCTACCATAGCAATGGTGATCTCCGATCACTACTGTTAACTACCTGATTACCAGTTCATGCAACTCCTGAATGATCCGGCTCCCTAATGAGCCGGCTCATGCAGGAACAGCAGGAGTTAACTCCCTGCTTACTGGCTCCGCTATTACCACGACTCCTGAATGAGCCGCATTGGAGATCACCGTTGCTATGGTAACCACTCGGTGGGTTACTATGGCAACAGTGGCAGCAGTGACGTCACCGCTTACCATGACGCAGTCTCAGCTCACTCATTGAGTGATCAGCGAGCACTGGAATGAAGTTTTCTTCCTCTCCATGGGATGTGTGGGAGTAATAAAGATGGCATCTCTAAGTGTGTCTGTGTATTTATTTCTAATAATTTTTTTTTCTCTATGTGGTGTCTATTTTTAAACCTTTATTGGAGATTCTTTATGGCCGGGTCTAATTTGGCCTGACATTAAGAATCTTAAGGCTTAATACCAACTTGATAAACCAAAGCTGGTATTAACCTCTTATTACCCAGCATGCCACACTCCACCAGGGCCGCTGGAAGAGCCTGGTAAACTGACTGGACATGGCGCTTCTTAGAAATGCGCAATTTTCAGAGGCGGTGACTGTGGGCTGCTATTCCTTAGCGCGGAGAGGCCCTAAAACAATGGGCCTTCACCCCGCTGAGAATATCATCAGCTGCCTAGTTTTACCTTGACTGGCAATTAAAAATAGATAACGTAAAAGAACAATTGCACACTCATATGCTTTCTTCTGCAAAAAGGTGATTTTTATTGTTTTAGTTAGCAACAGGGAACCAACGTTTCGGTCCACCTTAGACCTTGATCACGGTAGTTGCTAGAAATCATAAGAAACACAAAATCAATATATACATATGTACAGTGGATAAGGTATAAGGGAAAGGGATATTTACATATATTACAATTCGCATAGACGTAGATCCTACAGATATAAGTATCTGTAAGGGCCCCTTTACACGCGGCTACATTTCTTGGGTGGCTACAGGTAACTTACTGGTTGCAGTGAAATCATGGAGACAAGGTTCTATCTTGTTGCTGTGTACAAATGGAATAATCTCTCCATGATTTCACTGCAACCAGTAAGTTACCTGTAGCCACCCAAGAAATGTAGCCGCGTGTAAAGGGGCCCTAAGGGTACCTTTACACGCCGCTACTGGAGGATGGATACAACCAGCTACTTCACGTGCACGAGCAGGCACAAACGGTTACAAACGGTAAACGCACCATCTTTACACGCCGCCACAAGCTACGCTACGTGACATCTATCCCCGGATACACCGCTGGGTGCCACAAGTAGCCATCTGTAGCTTAGCGTACCATCTTCACACGCCGCCACCACAGGGTAATCTGGGCGGAACAAAGGCAGCAGATAAAACATATAGGCGTGCCACAGTCTATCACGCCGCGCCCAAACCACAACCATTGGCTAACACAACAGAGTTCTGATTGGGCACGACGCAAAGGGCGGATGGCGGACACCTGACGTAGTAGTGATCGGACTGTGGCACGGAATAAGCGCTTGTGACATGGCGGAGTGTGCAGGAAGAGCCAATCGGTACGTAGTATCTTCCACCAATGATCGCTGATGGGGCGCGGTAACCCGGAGCCTGTGTCACGCCCCAGCTACATACCAGGTACATTGCCTGGTGTCGACACATCCCTTCTGTTGCTTCTTTACACGCCGATACAGCTCGCTACAATCGCCTGTGTAGCCACCTGTTTCCGGGCAGTGCTCGGAAACAGATGTATCTGTGGCTGGGTGCCTGCTACCGTCTTTACACGCCGCTATTACGGGGTATTTTGCCGCTACAAGCTACATTTGTAGCCTGTAGCTGGTTGTATCCACCCGCCAGTAGCGGCGTGTAAAGGTACCCTTAGTATGTTCACATCTGAATATAGGTCATATCAGATAGAGGAGAATAGCAAGAGGGTAGATATTCAAGGAGGAGACTAGGGTTGTTTCCAATGATCTTAGGTAGAGTTCAGTTTATGTTACCAGAGATAAAATTTGACCCATTATTATCTATATAAACACCGATGTGGCCACTAATGTTTATGGTGGACTACTTGGTTGTCTTATGTGCAATTAATAGTACTAATTAGGTGTTCCCATTGGTGAATATCCATCTTATTACCCTTTAACCGTTGCTTTCTTTCATTTGTGTGGGTATACGTATCCCTTTCACTCTTTCAGTCTTCCTGTGATATATGTAATAAATTATTAATAGGGTACAGTTATTGTAGCAAAACTATCAGGTTAGCCAATTCTTATATGTTACCTGTATGCTATATCCAGGATCCTGGGACCCTGTGTTATGGGTACCTGTAAAAATGAAATTGCACATTAGGGGGCAGTGGTCCATAGATGGTCGTTCAAATATTTTTATTGATTATATGGGGGTATTTACAGGGTGAAGACTTTACAGACAGTAATACAAAACAAGGTTGAAGACCACAACATTGGGATAGTACGATGGTTACATAGAAGTAAGATAACATAAAATTAGGCAATTGCCTATCTCGAACAGATAAACATTTCAAAAAGAGAAAAAAAAAAATTCCAATAACTTTGGTAGAAATAAATGTCTTTGACAAAAAATTTGACCAACAGTGGTCGATTCGATGAAGATATAAAATGCATATATTAAATACATCAAAAACATAGGATGAGATGCGCTCATCAGTCTATATTGCAAAGGAAATGTACATAAATAGAACAACAAAGAGGAAAGAAAGAACACCTGAGGTGACCAACACATGGATATCCTATTATAATCTGTAGTAATAGGTATGTATCCGAGGCATTGAAATGTTAATTATTAGTCATTGAGGTTTAGAGGTTAGGGGGGTTGTTTGTCAACAGCCTTGGTCAGATGATTCAAGGATTGTGTAGAGATCCATAGTTCCCAATTATAGAAGAATTTATTATATGTGTTGTCTCTAACTGCGTAAGTAAATTCAAAAGAACAATGATTAGAAATTCTGTCCGTTAATTCTGCAATGGTGGGAATTTCTGAGGACTTCCATTTAGCGGCTATAAGTAGCTTAGCAGTGAGAATAATTTGGGATACTATGAATCTAAGAGTGTGGGGAATGTCTGATATGCCAATTGAGAGAAGAACCAGTTGAGGGGAGAGAATGAGTCTAAAATTGGTAGTCCTATATATTAAATCTTGAACACTCAACCAGAAGTTGACAATTTTTGGGCACCTCCAGAATACATGTGTTAATGTTCCAATTTGAGAACATTCTCTCCAGCAATTCGGAGAGTTAAGAGGGTCTATGTGATGCATTCTGGAAGGAGTCCAATACCATCTCGTTAGTATTTTAAAGAAGGTTTCTTGGATGGAGGCGCAGTTCGTATTTGAATAAGAGTGATCTATTGCTTTAGCTAATTCTTCCGGTTCTATATTAAATCCCAACTCTTTCTCCCATGTTATTATATAGGGAAGTTTATGGATAGTGAGGTCGTCAATCAGGGTACGATAAATATGACCAGTCATCCAAGTCGACTTTCTTTGTGGGTTTTCTAAAAGTTCTGTGATAGGCCTAGGGACTGTGAAGACAGAGTCAAAATCCACTTGAGATGATTTAATCAATCTCCAAGCCGACCTGTCTAACCAGGTGAGATCATATCTCTGTTCCAGGACTAGAAATTGTACTAATTTCCCTGTGGACAACAGGTCATCTATGAAACGAATACCCCGGGCCAACCAAGAAGAAAGATCTAAGCCTGGGATGATATATTCAAGGGTTTCTAACGGGATTTTCTTAGAGGGTGGGTCAGAAGCAAGATGGTTTGTTTTTTTAAGAAGCGCTATCCATGCTTGTAACGTAGCTTTAATTGTTGGGATTGCAGGTAGGATTTTTGTTGGGTTATAAAGGTGCGCAATTATTAATGCTGATGGATTATTAGATTTAATTAACTCTAGTTCAAGTTCAACCCATACTGGGGAGTTTAATGAAATATTGAGCCAGTTATGGGATAGTTTCAACACGGAAGCAAGATAGTAAGCGTGAAGGTTAGGAATCCCCATTCCTCCTCTCCTTTTATGTTTTTCTAAAATTGTACCAGATAATCTAGGTTTAGACTTTTGCCAGATAAATTGTCTCAATTGATGTTGAAGACCATTTAGGCTATTTTTATAGACGGGGAGAGTAATCGCTCGGACCATGTAAATAAACTTTGGAAGTATCTTCATTTTTAGAGCAACCACTCTACCCGTCCAGGAGAGTTGGAGTTTAGATAGGTTTGCAATGTCTGTTTTGAAGGAATTTTGTAGATTCAAGATGTTTTTTTTAGTGATATCTGAAGTGGGATTCGTTAATTGGATACCTAAGTATGAAATTGAGTTAGATTTCCAAGAAAAGGGGAATTGCTTCTTTAGATAGAATAGGAACGTTTTCTCGATGTTGAATTCTAGAATTTGTGACTTATTAGTATTTATCTTATAATGGGAGATACTTGAGAAGGTCTTGATAGCATAGGAAAGGTGATGTAGGGATTTAAGCGGATTTGTAACGGATATAAGTATATCATCTGCAAAAAGTGTAATTTTGTGCCGTTGTGAATTTATGTGGATACCTCTGATATTTTCATTTTGTCTAATTGATTCTGCTAATGGTTCAATAAAAATGGCAAAAAGGATAGGTGACATGGGGCAGCCCTGTCTAGTACCATTGGAAAGGGATATTTTACGGGAAATTGCTTGATTTGAGTAAATTTTGGCTGTGGGATTGGAGTACATTGCCGAAATTGAATTAAATATATTACCTCGAAATCCGAATTTATGTAAGGTTAGAAATAAATAGTTCCAATTGACTCTATCGAATGCCTTCTCGGCGTCAAGGGCCAAGAAGGCAGTCGGGATCCTAGAAGTTTCAGAGTGGATTAGCAGATTTATGGCTCTTCTGGTGGCATCTGAGGTCTGTCTGCCTGGGATGAAACCCACCTGATCTTTTTTAATTAGTTTACTAATATGCTTTTGGAGCCTATTTGCTATTTTGGTGTCACTGTTTAGGAGGGATATAGGTCTGTAATTTTTAGGTTCAGTGGGATCTCCTTTGTCTTTCAGAATAACTATCACCACTGCTTCTGACATCTCTGGAGGAAGGGAGCCCGATTTTGCTATCGAATTCGCCAGTCTTAGAATAAAAGGGGAGAGATGTTTAGTGAAAGTTTTATACAGCTCGTTTTGCAGACCATCAGGACCTGGAGCTTTCTCTTTTTTTAAGGTTGCAATTAAAGAGTTGATTTCCAAAAGAGAATATGGGGCGTTAAGATTTTCTATCTCAAGATCTGAGAGAGAGGGCAATTTGAGAGGATCTAAAAAATTCTTAATACTTTCGATGGAAGGAATCTGAGTATTAGAGTCATTTTTAAGATTTTAAAGGGAGTCATAATAGTCGGCTAAAGTGTTAACAATATCCTTGGGGTGAAATTTACTTTTCCCTGTTGAGTCTTTTATCTCAGAACTTCTATTCTTTTGTCTGAGAATTTTGATTCTTGTTGCAAAAAATTTGGTCGGTTTGTTATCTGAGAAATAGAATCTAGATTTGGATTGTTGGATCATCTTGGCATAATTTGAGGTTAATACAGATCTTAGCTCTGTTCTCAGTTTGAAAATGTCTTCTGAGGTGTTAATGGATGGATTATTGATTTGAATGTTTTCTAGATTTTGTATTTTGTCTATTAAATTCTGGGTTTTTTCACGTTTTTGCTTATTTAATCTAGAATTTAGTTGAATTAGTTTCCCTCGTAAGACAGATTTGAATGCTAGCCATAAAGTCGAGATGTTGATGTCAGGAGTGTCATTTTCTGCAAAGTAATATTTAATAGTATTTTCTATGTCAGTCTTGAATTGTGGGTGTGAGTATAGAAAGCTGTTGTTCCTCCATAATATTTCAGGGCAAGAAACTGGAGATGGGGAGAATTCAAAGAGTATAGGGGAGTGGTCAGACCAAGTTCGTGGTCCTATGTTATTTTTCGAAATTTGTGGAGTGAAAATACATTTGTCAGAACCAGGTCTATTCGTGCATAAGAATTAAATCTGCCCGAGTAGTGAGAAAATTCAATTGAGTTTGCATGAATACATCTGAAAACGTCATATAGCTCAGTGTGGGCAAGCCAAGGATTGAGGGGTTTAGTATAATGTCTTGATTTTGTGGATGAGTCAAGGATAGGGTCTGGGACAACATTAAAATCACCTAATATGATTAATTCACCTTTCTTTTTATCACTTACAATATTCATGAGTCTATTTAGGAATGTAATATGACTCTTGTTCGGGAGATAAACATTCACTATAGTATAAGTGTAATTGTTGATTTTGCACACTAGAATTAAATATCTACCCTCAGGATCACTGGTCAGGGAAATTTCCTCGAAGGATATAGAGTTTTTAATAAGGATAGCTACACCTGCTTTTTTCTTTTCATTTGAGGAGAAGTAGTATTTCTGGAAGACTTTGTTTTCAAATTTTGGGGGATTAATTGATGAGATTCTTGTCTCTTGTAGGCAAACAATCTCCGAATTGGATTCTTTAATAAGTTTCCAAGTGTGGTACCTGCGTTGGGGGGAATTTAGGCCGGTGACATTGATGGAGAGGAACTTAAGGGACATTAAATATTTGGTTTTGATTAATTATATGTCTCGGAGTGTAGGGAACATACTTATAAAAGGTCATGGGGAAGTCAGGTAGTTTTGAGTCTCTCAGGCAGAAGATAGGAAGGGTTAGAAGTTGAAAGTTAGAGAATGGCAATTTCCAGTCGTGGATTAGTTATCACAAAGAGCAAAGTGTCAACTAGTGAGGGATGTAAATTGAACAAATTATTAAACAATAAAATAGAGGAATCCCAACACGGAGGGTTTCGTAAGTGAATAAACCTCCTGGGGGGCTACTGTTACAGCCTTTAAAACCTAACAACTGGTCTAGAACTTGAACTTTAAGAAATGATTAGATTGAGTCGGCGTAGAGTTTTTTGTCCCTCTGTGGAGTTATCAATTGTTATAAGCTTGTCTTTGTAGGTGAACAGGACCTTGGCAGGGTTGAAGCCCAAGTGTAAAGGATGGATTTTCTACGGAGAACTTCGGTGATTCCAGAAAGATTTTTCCTGTGAATCAATGTCTCCCTTGAGAGGTCAATAAGTATTTTTAGGGAATCGTATGGTTTGGGAAGTTGTTTATGCATTTTTATATATTTCAAGAAGCGCTCTTTCGTGTGGAAAAAATGAAATCTAACTATAATGTCTCTAGGAATTTCTGGTTTCAAGTGAGTAGGTTTGCTTAGCCTGTGGGCTCGGACAAGGGTCATGTCAAGTTCAGATAACTCTGGAAGAGTTAATTTAAGAATCTTTTTAATGTGTTGTTCGATTTGATGAGATTTAATCGTTTCCGGTACTCCTCGGAATTTTAAATTCAGCCTCCTGTCCCTGTCCTCCATAGCAATCATCTTAGCCCTCACCACAGAGAGGTCTCCTTTGAGTGTTTTTTGTACTTCAGTTATTTTTTGAACCGAGGTTGTGATAATTTTGATATCATCCTCATTTTTTTCAGTACGTATGGAAATAGATGCCATAGCGTTTTCTAGGGATTCAAAGCGACTATCAAGGTCTGATTTGAATTTACTGAAAATTTCCAGGAAGAAATCTTTACCTGGAGGTTTATCTCCGTCTGAAATTTGATTTAATTCTGGATTTGACTCAGCTTTGTGGCGTCGTCTTAATGGACTAGATGTTGGGGTTTTATCTCCGTCAGAGTTTAATTGGATTTTAGAGTTATGAGATTTGGACCTAGATGATGTGGTCAAGTCGGGTTCTTTTCTTTTACCTGTTCTCTGTGAGGTATCCAGAGGAGAAGTTTCATCTAAATTATTATCAGTAGAATCCGACCATTGGTCAGAGTGTACAGATGTGTTAGGAGATCTCGATCTATCTCTTCTTGTCATGTTCCCTGAATTAGTCTCCATGGCTTGACCTTCAGAATCCAACCCTCCTTTAGAGTTTTTGTTCTTTGTGTTTGGCATTATCATAAAAAAAAAAAAAAACTGGTCTCCTAGTAGAAGGATATATGAGGTGATTTGAGTACAAGAAAGATACACTTAGATTCGACTAGGACTATATGAACAAAGGGGGAGTACGTGAAGATCGGAAAAGTTTATAATGAGGGCCCAGATAAAGCCGGGAACAGTTGACAAAAGGCCCAGTTAAAGTATTACAAATAATAGAGATATTACAATCTGTAGGTTATCTCGGTAATACAATCTTCAATTTAAACAAAAACACATTTGGTAAAAATCATATTATACTCTTGTTAGAGGACAGGAAAGAAGGAAATGAGGATATAAAGGACAGGGAAGAGACCTGAGGTAGATCAGATGAGGATTACTCTTATAAAATAGTGATGAGGGTTAGAAAACGGCCCAGAGAATGGAGACAAAGAGGGGGAAATAGAGGAGGTATCTAGTGTGAATAAGAGAAGAGAGATATTTTTAGGAGATGTTAGAAAGTATAAATCCGATGAGTCTCAGAGTGCTCAGCTCTGATGAAGTTGAGAATCACTTTTGGTTAGGAGATTTAGTTAGGGAGAGGGTTGTATAGAAAAGAAGTGAGAGAGGAGAGAGGGTAAAACAAGGAAAGATTTCAGCAAAGTAGATAAGCAGGTGTAATTCACATAAATACCAGACAACTCCAGGTTAGACTTGTAATAGGTTTTGAAGACCAGGAACTCTTCATATAGATGTTGTTTTGTGGACATATCTGCGTACTGAGGGGACTGCGGTTTCAAAGATGCGCTTTTCCGGATTGAAGAACAAGTCTGTGAGCTGCAGTGAGAGAAAAAGGCGCGAGTTTACACCTCTGGCTGACAGATTATTCCTTTCAAATTGGCAGCAAATGTAGCAGAGTCGCTTCTGTTTTTTCCCAACTTATATGAATGTTTCTAGCTTGGAGAGGAGAAAAAAACTCGCTCCTTCTCCTCCTGGTTTATCAGGCTGCTTCTCCCCACCTCCGGTGAACAGTCAGATCAAGGTGTCACTAGTAATCAGTGCCTCTCAGAGAAAATAATGTAAATAATATGTCTGAGGCCAGTCAGACCTTGGTAGATTGGAAAGTCAGGTGCTGCTTATAAATTATTGATGACAACAGGTTTTGACAGACGCTATTCAGACCCTGTCAGCTCAGGTAGCCATGTGTCACTTAGAGATGAATACTGGCAGTAGGGACTATCCAAGTCCAGACAGACCGTGCTAGATCTGGCAGCCAGGCAATGCCTGAAGACGACTAATGGCAGCGGGTACTGACTGAGGCCCGTCAGACCGCGCCAAATCAGGCAGAGAGACACTATTTGGAGTTGTTTGATGGCAGCAGGGCCCGTTCCAGGCCAGTCATAACGCGCCAGTACTGACAGTCAGGCGCCGCTCTGAGGTAATCGATGGTAACAGGGTCCGCCCGAGGCCAGACAGACCGCAAAGACCTAAGCAATCAAGAACCGCCCAGAAGATGCCAAGACCGCGGATCCACCGGTGGCAGCCAGATCATGGAAGTCCCAACAAACAAGTGGCACTTAGAAAGACCGGCAACAGCAAGGCTTCGGAAGGGTGCCGACGCAGGATCTGTGCAGTCACGGTAAAGAATCAGGCTGAGGGAAAGATGTCAGATGGATCTGACTGGTTGAGGCAGGAGGAATGGCTGGGGGAGCTCCGTGAGGTAAATAGTCACAGGGGCCTCAAAGCCAAGATTTCGGGTTAAAGTAGACAAAAACAAGCTCAAATCATTCTTAAAGATTAAGTGGATGATTCCCTATAGGAATCATGGATGGATGACTCCTAGGAGGGCTGCTGTCTGGTAGATTCCAGTCATGAGGAGAGGAGCTCAGCAAACAGCGATCATTCTTCTTGAGCTCCAGGCCACGCCCCTCGTGGTCCATAGATGGTGAGTCAATGCATAGTGTGTATATTCCTTTTTAGAAGTTTGCTGTTATATGAAGGGTTAAGGCTCATTAGTAGCTAGTCCACCGCTGCAGCGAGCGTTAACTTATTTCAGTGCATATCAATCCCTGGTCCGGGTGGGTGTCTTTGTGCAGTGTCCATGATTTGCGGACGCTCTTTACAGGAGTCGCCGGAAATGCTTTGAGACGCCGGTGCATGCGCCGTTAGACTGCAAGTGCGTCACCGGAAGTGCCCACAAATGTTTTCAAGCGCGTTGTCACAGAGATCATCAATGTTGCGCTTCTCCTCTGCTCTGTATTTTAGTAGTATAAGCGTTGTGTGGACCTAGTTATCTGAATTACTAATATATTGGCATAATTTAGGTTAGGTTTGGTGAGGGGCAAGGTAGAAGGTTATCAGTATAGAGAATATATGCACAAATGTTATCATATAAATACCAGTATGTTATAAAACAATAAAATCTGTGTGGACATTCTTCTTGTAGATGATACAACGTAGTAATTTGGCAAACATAGACATATTCATAAGTGTTATAGCATATTACAATCTTCTCAGAGGGGGACAAATATTAGGTCTCCCCTACTCCACGAGTGGTGTTGTTATTGTCATGTTCCTATGTCCCTTATGGGTAGTCTCGCTTCCAGGAGTCAATAGTTAGTGTCTAAGCTGTTGGAAAAAGGTCACAGGGGGTCCCAACCCGAAAATGTACATTTATAGCATATATTATACAGTCTATCTTCTAAAAATAAAGGCTCTAAATCTATATATATTAAATGCATTGATACATTCTATGGTTTCTTACCCTCCAAGGTGCACGACTATAGACAATAACGGTGATGGCGAAATCCTGTCTCCTTAGTATATCTGAATAATAGGGTTATAAAGAAAATATTAGTCTCAGATCAAGTGGGCCAGTCGATTTAATCTATTTAAACCATTTGGATATAACGTTTGTAAGGTATATATCCAATATTATCTATATTGTGGGTCCACCAAACCCCTCAATTAGCACCTCATCCTACACAAGAAAACTCAGAGTGCACGCCTTCTACTATATTACGGCAATTAAAAATAGGGCAGAGCCCATGCAATTTTTTTTGCCAGCCAAGGTAATATTAGGCAACTGAAGTTGGCAGCTTATAGCTGTCAACTTTCATCAGGCTAGACTGAAAAATACTGTGAACCCCACGCGTTTTTAAATTTTTTTTATTTATTTAACATCCTATGATGGCAGGTTGGTTGCCATACACTAATGTGTATGGCAACCAAGCACAGTTGTTGTCCAGATTGTGGAAATGCAGTCTGACTACAACAGCCAATAACAGAGACTCTCACAGAGTGCTAATGTCTGTGATTGGCTGTTGGTCTCACAGTGCAGTGAATATGAAAGTAGCTAAATAGGCAGCCCCAGAAGTGATTCAGTGGGAGACTGAGCTGACCTGGAAGTGATTCAGCAGAAGTACAGGAGACTGAGGCCCCGGGAGAAGCAGCAGGAGACTGATAAGCCCGATCTAACTTTTCTTCTATCTATCTATTTTCACTAGTTTCTGTCACAGCTCTATGGCAGAACAGTACGCAGTCTCCTTTAAATCTGCCTAAAGTTCCCATGCAGTTTGAGCACTGTTTCAGCCTTTTTACAGCTCTCCCAGACCTCTTTGCAGGGTCCAACAGAAACTGACTCCCGTTTCCCATTGACTTGCATTGTACTCGTTATTTGGAACGAATATACGAGTATTACAAAGTCCTCATTACAAGTATAGCGATTACGACTAATACGGTACTCGCTCTTCAGTAGTGATCACCTAATCAGAAGCACATTAAGTAGAATGAGGTGTACTTTGGTTGGAATTCAAATGACACTGGAATGGCTGTCAGACATGTAGAGATGGGGATTTTTAGAAAATTTTGCAGTGGTCTCTTAATTTTTTCCAGAGATGTATATATATTAGATACTTTGAAGATTGTTCCTGTTTGAGATTGGTCCTTTTCATTACTACTGCTTTTTCTTTACTTTGGTACCTCATTTACTAAAGTTCTAGCATTCCTTTGATCAACAAGTAAAATGTTAATGTAGGTAAATGTATGTAAATTTGCAATTTTGTACAAACCATAATCTGCACAAATAAACATATGCACACACATACACACTTTATGTAAGTGTACTGAAACTCAAGATACTCAAGGTAAAGCTTGAATTTGGAAAAGAAATGCACAGCAGACTTCCTGTAGTAGGCATATTGAAGAACACCACAGGATGTTGCTTGATATCTAAAATAGCTAATATCGAATAAAGAACAATACCTTGCACTGAGCTACATAGAAAATTCAAAGAAAAAAAATCACAAGTTATATCTGAGTATGGAGAAACTGCAGGATTTTTTTTTAAAGTAGCCACAGTAGTTCACAGCAGAAAAGAATTACATCTAAAAACACACTATTAGATTACTGCATCTATAATAAAATTGAAAAAAAATGTATATTTGTATAACAGATATTTGTGTAAAGGTTGTAATACACAAGTTAAAAGTATTTATAATGTAATATTTTTTGTTCAACTTTGACAGAGAATATGAAGAATCACATGTTCAAAGCTGATCAAGGCTTACTTAGACCAGCCTTAGACCTCATTCATACAATCATTCCCATAATGCAGTATAAGCATAAAAGATTTGAGGGAATGGAAAGCAGTCTTTTCCTTCTTTTTTGAGGACTGATATGAGCTGTAATTATAGCAAGGATAAACAGGCTACAACTGGTTTTACAAATCTGATATTTACGGATCACAACGCCCAGACCAATTGCAGGGCTACTGACCCAAAATCAAAATCCTCATAGGCATTTAAAGGGAACCTGTCACCTCCTTTGGGGTTTTTGGAACCCCTCTATGTGCCCAGACATCCCTGTCATAGTTGAGATATGAACTTATATTCATTCCTGCGCTGCCTCCTATTAAGTCCGGGAGGCAGGCTATTTAGACAAGATGTATAATGTCCTCGCCACCCCCTGGCTGCAAAACCTTCCCTGCAACTTGAAAATTCCCGCCCCCTCTCTGACCGATTTGGTGAGTGACAGGAGCACTTGCGCCTTCGCAGTGGAGCCGCTGACCGTGCTCCTCCATTAAAGTGCGCAAGTCAGGCAAGACTTCACAAATCTCGTGAGACGTCGGCATTATCTTCAATGGGGGAGTATGGTCAGTGGCTCCACTGCGCAGGCGCAAGTGCTCCTGTCACTCACCGCGCCGGCCAGAGGAGGGGCAGGAATTTTCTAATTGCAGGGCAAGTTTTGCAGCCGGGGAGCAGCAAAGACGTTATACATCTGGACCAAACAGCAGCCCTCCGGTCTCAATAGGAGGCAGCCCTGGACAGAATATAAGTTCATATCTCAGGTATGAGGGGCACGTCTGGGCACATAGAGGGGTTATAAGAACCCAATTTACGTTATGTGTAAGCTGGTGGGCACAGTTTAAAATACCCAAACAGGGGTGAAAGGTTCCCTTTAATTGTATGCATGAGGCCTAAATCTTGCCTAAAACAGCCATGCTGAATTATGACTTCAGCACTAATGGTACTTTTAGTGCTGTATTCATGTACTGATGAGCGATAATGAACTTTACCTGCAAATGTTCGCCAATTTCAAATTCAATACAGACATTGGAGATTCAGTTCAGGATCGGAATCATGAGCAATTTAAAGAAAAAAGCTTTGTTTGTCAAACTAATCGGATAAAAAAAAGCATTACCCCTCAACTGGTGAGGTGGGGTTTTTGTCACAGAACTAGTGATGTGGGGTTCCCTATACCTCAGTGTTTAAATATATATAATTTTTACAGAAAATGCAAGGATCACGTTTCTTTTAATCGTTTTCTTATTGGCGATTGATTACACATGAGTATAACAAATCTTTGACACCCACAAGTATCAGAAAATGTAATACTTTGATAATTCAATCCGAGGGCATTATGAAACATGACTTTTAGGATAATGTAAATAAAAATCACAAACATTTTTCAAAAACAAGTGAATATAAGTATTAACATAAAAACTGAATTAAAAAATTGAAACAAAGAAGTTTTCAAAATTTGAAAATGTGTAAAAAAGAATTACATGAGTGGTGATGTGGGGTTCACCAAGGCCAAGACAGCACTTAGCAACAGCTAGCTCTGTTATACGTGGCCAGAAGAGAGAGGCCTTGATGACATCATGTTGACAA
This sequence comes from Allobates femoralis, assembly GCA_033576535.1. NCBI lineage: Eukaryota > Metazoa > Chordata > Amphibia > Anura > Aromobatidae > Allobates > Allobates femoralis. The sequence goes on along the minus strand of JARQOC010000002.1, from coordinate 282,756,252 downwards.
GGAAATGGATGGAAGCTAGTGAGACACCTATCCTCATACCAGCATTTTTCAATGAATGGCAGCCGAACAAAAATTCCCTGGGGTGTGGCAAACCCCACCTCACCAGTTGAGGGTTACTGCATTTAAGTGATGCATTTCTTCTATATTCTTCAGTGTAGGATAGTGGGTGAGATGTGTTTGATGAGGAGAGGGGTGTGGAGAGGTCAGAGGAGTGTCAGACTGCGTTTTTTTTTTCAACACTTTCTTTGTGGAGGTTCCGGGCTGGCAAGCAATCAGGATGCATAAAACTTCCACCAGTTGAAGACCGAAGGGTTTGTGTCACTGGCTGGCTTGTTTCCTTAGCTGCCTAAGTCACATGATTCTCGGGATAAAAGAAGCAGCCAGTTGCCATTGCCAGCATTTTCACAGTGCTACTGCTTAGGGACAGTGCTGCTGCCACTGCAAGCTCCTCCATCCATAGTACACAAAAAGATAGATAGCTGTTTGAATTCTTTTTGGATAGAATAGGACTGCGAGAGGTTCCATCCAGACATAGGCTTCTTTTTGCTGCAAACAAATGTAATTATCAAATCTGTGTGCATTACCAATGCCACGTTTTTTGCATACTACTGATTGCCAAATCTTTGTGTTTTCCCTAAAAAGGTTTTTTTTGCCTCACAGCAGTGATTGACAAATCCTTCATTTTCCCCTAAAAAGGTTTAACCTCAGAGCAGTCATTGCTTAAATCCTTAAGTTTCCCCTAAAAAGCCTGCATTTGGACTCAAACCAGTGATTGCTAAATCCTTCACTTTCCCCTAAAAAGACAGATTTTGGCCTCAAAGAAGTGCTTTACAAATCAGTGTGTATTAAACATGAATGGGCAATACTGATGTCATGGTGATAAGAGGAGGCAGAATAAGCATGGTGGATGCTGGAGTAGGCTTGGTTTTTGAGGCGCACATGGGGTAGGTGCTACTGCTAATGTTACTTGACATTGGACTGAATGCGAGTTGCGGATGAAGCCCTGAAAGAGCTTTTGTTACAGTTCATGGCAAGCACTGCATAAAATGTCCTGTCCTCTTGTTCTTCCACCTCAATATCACAGACAGTACAGTCCTCAGATGTGATGCCTAATTACCCATGCCTCACCCCATGTCACAACTCTCCAATCACACATCTTATTGTGGGGAAACACAGATGGGTGATTCTGCAGAGATGTTCACACATTCTATTTCATGGGCATCAGAGGTCTACTCCAAAGATACATATACTTCAGAGAAGGAAAGCATCTGCACCGATACCCAATATTTTTTTGAGCTGGATTTGGAGAAGGACAAAGTATGGTCCCACCAGAATCCACATGCTTGTCACCAAACATTAATCCCCCGGGGGTTGAGATGATGAAGTTTTTGAGACCTCAGATCCCACTTAGAATGAACCCAGAGTAATGCTATTGTGCTCAGCAAAGTAGTAGAAAGACGAGGAGGTTAGGTTGCATTTCCTGCATAGAGACTGGGGGCTGCAAGCACTATGGCAAGTGTTGTCCAACAAGTGTCTGGTGACAGAACCCCCACTTGTTTACCTGCTACATTTGGGGTGAGTGAGAGCTCATCAGCTGTTACAGAAGTGGACACACCTGCTGTTTTTGATCGATATCAAACATTGAGCAAACTACTTGTTTGTCAACCCACTACAACATCTCCGCCTGCACAGTGCAGCAGTTTGTTGGATACACTTTACTCCACCCTCTCTCAGCACAGCAGCCGGCCATTGGTGCTGCAGTTGTGGTCATGTACTTAATTATTTTCTCCTACACATCTCAAAGCAAAGAGCTTGAACTTCACCATTTTCAATTTGCTGGCCACGGAAATACTGCCTTTCTGCTTGGTGGATTCAGATGGTTTCTGAAAGCTGATGCCCCTCGCAGCCCATAAGTATCAGTTGCACAGTTGCCATTACTTCTCAAAGAAAGTTATGCCTTTTCTACACCAGAATGTCATAGACAACAGCACCTGTCCCTTGAGAGACTCTGTGTAGGACAAGGTGCATATCACCACTGACACCTGGACAAAAATCCATAAGCAGGGCTTTACATCTTGCTCACTGGGCACTGAGTGACTCTGGTGGCTGCTGAACCAGGCACCAGGTATTCCCCAGGTTTCAAATCCCCAACTAAACCATGGAGCCAGGTAAGGCCGTATGCAATAATGGTACAAACCTGGTGGCAGCCCTCCGCCAGGGCAAACTTACACATGTGCCTTGCATGGCTCACATCCTCAACCTGGTTGTCAAGCAATATTTATGCCACTATACCGGCCAGGATATGAAACTGCACAAGGCTTGGTTGCTTTGTGCTCCGCTATTCTCATCCTGTGGCTCATTGACCAGTATCACTATAGAGGTGCTTTGGACATCCAGTTAATTGTTTGATATGCAATGTGTCGACACAGCAGCGACAAGACCTGGCGTAGTGTTTAATGACATGTACAATGACAAAGTGATCCAAATGTGGTGCAAATGATGCTTACAGAGTGGACACATATCAAAAACCTCTGCACTCTTCTGCACAATTTCAAAATTGCTACTAATATGATTAACACTGATAATGCCTGTTACAACACAGCTCTTACAGTGTGTGGTATGGGTTAAATTTTCTTAATTTGGCCAGACATATTGGTCTTTTGTTTGCTAGCTCATGTTTGAAAAGTCATTGTTTTTTGCCAGACAATTCTGAGCCTTTAATAGCTATGTATGTGCATTGCTAATTTAATGTAAAGTAGCTCACCCCCTCTGTCTACATCACTCAAAGGAGAATTATGTATTCGGCTTGAAATGCCAGCAAGTGTAGACTTGGGTTATTAAAAGGAATTTCTTCAGTCACCAGAAGTTCATATGCTTTGTGGCCTCAGTCTTGGGACTTTGGCCCTAACTAGAGGATCACATCGCATCTTCAGCCTAGGAATTTCAGTTCCGACTGCCAGGATAACATCATGTCTTCACACTCTGCATGGCCTCAGTTTAGGAGCTTCAAGTCTGACTACAGGAGCAGCAAAACTAGATTATAATGTGCAGGAGTTTAGCCTAGGATTCTATGATTTGGCTGGAATAACAGAGACTAAGGAAGAGACTCAGGTTGGGACAATTCGGTCACCTGGTTACAGACTTTGCTTTGCTCGGTTAGCTTCCGAAGCTTACTGCTATTTTTTTCTCAGTGTGTATTCACCAAAAGTGGGGTCTGTAGGATTCGAATAAGTGATTCTGGGAAGCCCAAAGGCATAAAGATTCTTATCCCTGGTGAGCCAGTGGAAGAGTGAGACTTTGTTGCCCCTTACATTGTGTGTTTTGCATGGGTATGTGTTATATGCCTTTAACTGTTGGGGATCTAATAAAGTCTAATCATTGTTTGGTTCTCTCACCCTGTGTTATCTGAGTAGTGTTCCATCCACGATGGAGTTTGTGTGTTCAGCTGGGATAGGCCCTGGTCCAGACGGTCCTTCTAAAGGCGGCCGGGCCAGCAGATGAGAGCATCCACTGACCTCTGTGTCTCTACAATGCCATCATCAACATCAGTTTTCTAGTCATCTACATGCTAGGGCAAACTTTGAAAAGTCTGTAGGATGAGGTGGTGGTACTAAAGGAAGAGGAGGTGGAATAAGAGGAGTATGCAGAAAGAATTACAATATCTCAAAGGTCTGGACTCTCGTCACATAGGTAGGTGCCATGTGAGAGTGGAGTAACAGTGGGGGCAGTGGGGGGGCTCGTGGTACCAGATAAACTGACTAAATAACTCGAAATCTTGAAATGTTGCATAGTGAATGTTCTGCCTGTTACATTGCTCTGAAATGTTTTTGCTTCAGTTAGATACTTGGAAAAAAAACACCTGACACACCTAAAAGTGCCAAATTCTCTCCTCTCTAACCATGTTCCCAGCTTCTGTGGTGGCACATACATTCTTTGTATAAATTGGTCCTTTATGGTTCCCCCATCTGTAGGTAAATGTGGACAGAATGGTACCAAATCAGCCTGCTGAAACCTCCAATGTTTCTGGTTGACTTCTTGTACCTTCCTCGAGAAATTATCAAACTTCCTGATGATACTTAGAACCTGTGTAAAAACAAAAGGGGTGGGGGACAAGAGGCGCAATAGTTCCCTATCACTAGCGACACTAAAGTGTAAAGGTGGTGCTATGGATCCACTCACCTGGTTCAGTTGTGTGACCCACAACTGGTTTGAAGGCATCAACAAATAAGCTGCTGCAGGACCTCCACCGACCACTCGCACGTGGAAAAACGTCCAGACAAAAGTTGGGATTGAAGAGGTGTATCACGGTCTGCGCTGCTATACCCAAATAAACACTCATATGGAAGGCAGGATTTCAAAAGCAGGAAAAAACTGCTTTTGAAATCCTGCCTTCCATGTGAGTGTTTCTTTGGGTATAGCAGCGCGGACCGTGATACACCTCTTCAATCCCAACTTTTCTCTGGATACTTAGAACCTGTGAATCGTCCTTCACCTTGGGAACAAGAAGAGTTGCTTTGGGGGTTTCCTACACTTTCTTAAAGGCTTCTGTAAAGATTTTACTGGGGTATCCTCTGTGGAAGAATCTAGTTTGTAGAATGAGTGCATGATGGTAAAATGAAATGAGCCATCTGTGGAACAATTCCTCTTCATTCGAACATACTGTCCCCTTGGGATCCCTTTATCTAAGTTTAAGAGATGATGACTTTCCCAATGAAGGATGTCATTACTAGCTGTTGGTTTCCTGTACGCCATGCTCATTCTTCTCAATCTTCACATCTAGGAAGTATAATTCCCTTTCCTAAAATTCTGAGGTAAACTTAAACCCAAGTCATGAACATTAATGCACGCTAAATGCAGCTATCTCCCCTGCCCAAAGTATGATGACCTCATCAATGTATTGAACCCAATATAAAATCACCACCATAGAGTCGTGTTTGCCTGATTGCTAAAGATGACGGTGTCATCCACCAGCCAATGAAGAGGTTGGCGTATGTTGATGTTACGGAACTGCCCATGACTGTAACCCTGAGCTGCTGGAAGAACTTACGATCAAAAGCAAAATAATTGTGAGCAAGGAAAAATATAGCAAGGAGAGTATAAATTCATTGTACTCTTTATATTGAGATACAGCTCTGAACGTTTGGTCATGCGGAATGCTGCTTTAAAGAGCTTTAACATCAATTGATGCTAAGTAATCTCCATCCTCAACTACTAAGTAATCAAGCCGTGACAACAAATCCATTGTGTCCCTCAAATAAGAGGGTAGGGCCTTGACAAAATCACTGTGTACATAATCCAGGTAAATGCTGGCATTTTGGGTTAATGAATCAACACCTCAAACTATGCAACGCCTCTTCATAGGGTCCAGACCTTTATGGATGTTGGGAAGGGCATAAAAGACTGGCAAGACCTGAAAATTGCATTCATTTTTAGAAAGCGGCTTCTGTTGAAAAGCACCCATGACAATTTTTTCTCCAAATCCTTCTTGAAGGTATTCAAAGGATCCTTTTTTAAAACCTTGTAGATTGAGTTGTCATTCAAAAGACAGTAGCACATATTCTTATTTTTAATGTGGTCCATGATAACAAGATTTTCTCCCTTCTCTGAAGACTTTAAGATAAGGTCTTTATTCAATGCTAGGTAATGAAGAAAGGACAGAGTATGTGGTAAGCGCTAGGGAATAATTACAGCTCCACGGCCAGTAGTAAATTACCTTTAGGCTTTAATGAAAATGTGTACAACATGCGGGTCCATTAACCACGATCCTTTCTTAATTACCTTATATATCCTCCCTACGGGGAGGGGGATGTGGAGCTGCTCTGGGCTACAGGACCTGGCCTTCGTTATTTAGATCCTCCTGAGCTGTCACGTGATCCTTGGCCTCCGAGGAAATCATTGAAGACGCCATTTGTTCACATTATTCCAGAAGAGTGAAATTCATTATTTCAAAGACCTCACAAGGGTGCAAGTTTATCCAGTTGTGCGGACGGCACAACTGGTAAAGGTGAGCAATACAAAAATATACCGAGGGTAATTATTGTTAACACAGTATGGCGCAAATTGGATTTTATTTTTTATTCAATGCTAGGGTATCCAAAGACTCTCTTTCATCTTTATGCAGATTATTACATTTTCTGTTCTTATTGTTAATCATCTCCTATAGATCCTCACTCACTACTTTGGTAAATATATCAATACTATAATTAAAATACCAATGTAGTAGGAGAAACTGGGCACTGGCTAATAACATCAAAGACTAGCATCAGCTCACTTCAGCTTATCGTGGACAATAGCCGGCATTGCTCAGCTCTAGTAATGAGAATCAAACAACAAAGTGAAGAAAAAGCAGCACTTACCGGCCTATAGACCTGTCGAAGCGCAACCAGGCGAAATGGTGACTATCGTCCCACCCTGCTGATCCCTCCCTGCACACTGTAACCATGTTTTATCTGGAATAAAGTTCCACTTTGCAAAAAAATATTGCCGTTGAGTGCCGCTTTTCCTTCACTTCATTCTATGGTTAAAAGACACTGATGGCGTTTTCCTGATTTTTAACCTTAGGTTTGTAAAAGGCCCACTGCTGCAGAGTTGGCTTGAAGTAAATCAACTAAAATAGCATATTCCGGAAGATCTTCCAAACTGATATCCGTGCATTTTTAATGATCAAAAATTTCCCCCATTTCAATTTATGGGAAAATAAATTGATATCTTTCACCCATTCAAAAGCATAGAATTTATTTGTTGGTACAAAAGAAAGCCCTTTTCTAAGTACACTCTCTTCAATAGTAGCAAAACATGGGTAGTTAAGTTGATTATTTTCTTGTCTTCATGGTTTGTGTCTGTTCTTCGGATACCTCGTGATTCGGCTCCTTGCAGGTTGTGAGGCATGGTTACTTGTATTGCAGTTGAACTACTCTGTCCCATAGCTCATAACTCCTCTGTTGATATTGGTTCTATAAAAAAGATGGATGGGTAATTAGTGGACCATAGAGTGCAACATATGGTGAGCCTCCAGAGAAATTGCATTGTGGTACATCTCCTCCTCTTCTTGGGCACCATCCTTCTCATCCTTTTCCTCTTTTGAGCTTCGTACTGCCTCTTGGTCATCTGGGATCTCCAAACTGATTATTAGATTGTCTTTTGTTATCAGAGGTTTCCGCTTCTGATAATGAAATATCAGAGACAAGGCCCTCACTACTCATTGAAACTCCTGGAAATGCCTTACCTTCCTTGAAGTAAGCCGAGAGTCTCGAAAACTGTTTGTAACTATGGTTTTTTATGTCAGATTGGAATTTTCCTATGGTATGTTGAAGGGCTCCCTTTTTCCTTGTAAAGTCGGGATCACTCTTTAATTTTAGTGTCTCTTCTGTCAATTTGTTTAGTCTCTTGCTTGTTACATCAAAAGTATGCTTTTCTTCTTTGATCAGAATTTCCATAAAACGGATGCAATACTGCATCACTTGGCTGGGACAGCCAACGTCAATGCGTTTCACTGCTTTCCACTGCAGATAGCGGATCCGTACAAAAAGGATCAATAGTGCACTGTGTTAAAGTAGCCTCAGACCTACTATTTTATATTTGATGTGTCTGGTGTCAAGGGTCGAGGTGCTTGGATCTCGGGCGTACTGGTACGGGAATGTCACGGGTGGTCGGTGCCCGAGTCTGTGCCCTTGAGCAGAAAATAAAAGGGGTTTAAAATAATAAAAGAAAGTCAAGTTGTGATGCTACCTTGGGCCGGTGATGGGCGGCAGCAAGGTGTTGTAGCTCTCTACAGGATGAGTGCGTTCCCCGGGGCTGTAGGGTATGATGGTGGAATAAGGCAGCATGGTAGGAATGGGGCTGCGCAGCTTTTGCGGTGTGGTGCAAGGCAGGTAAATCACAGTTTATCTATAAGGAACACAGACATGTTGCTAACTCTGAACGGGCACTTTACTCCAGTAATCTGCAATCTTTCAGGGTACACAGTTGTTTCAGTCAGAGTAGTGGACCGGGCGGTCGTGGCAGTGAGTAATGTCCCTCTGAAGCTCCGCTAATGTTCCTTCTCTATCACTTTCTCTGTCCTTTCTCTGTGATGCCCTGCACAATCCCACTTCTTGAACCAGGCCCGTTGGGTGATATGGGAACTCTTTATCTCTCCAAAGGGAACTGAACCCTGTTTTGTGCTTCTGGTGGAGACCGTGCTTGGTTTAGTTTTGTTGGATCGTGCTCCTAAGAAGACATCGACCATGCCGGTAATTTGCGGTTCAGGAATGGACCTCTGATCCACGTCGGAGCCGGTACCCTGCTTCGGACTGGGCCAGGGTATTTGGTTACCCTCTTTCTGCCCCTTTCTCTTCTGGGTCACCAGGTTGAGGTGCTCTACAAGTTACTTCTCCTCTGCTGTTCTCTGCTGACTTCTACTTCTTCTGTTTCAACTGTGCTGTTCTGTTTCTCTTCACTCTTTCTGTTCTACTGTTCTTCTGCACTTCTGCACTTTCCCTCTTTCCCCACTCACTGTATAACCTAGCTCTCCTCCCACCCTGACCGGTTACCATAGTAACGGGTGTCTGATTGGTCCCCTATCACTAGGTGTATGTGTGTGGTTGTGGAGCTTCAGGCTTCTATTACTCCTTACTAGAACAAAGCATACTGCACCTTCTGTTAGGGGTTAGGGGTGCGGTACCCTTTTGTAGCACGCTTACTAGCGGGGCGCTACAGATGCTTCCTATTTTTTACAGGTGCAAGGATGTAAAATAGCAGCAAATTTCTTGCCCTCAGTTGCTCTACGGTAGTAGATGCATTCTTAGTTGTATATATGTCCTTTGGTGATGCATTTCTGGTTTCAATTCGGGAGGATTTTTGAAGTGTTTTAAAACATACTAATAATATGCATATGAGGAATGTTATTATAGAGTTGGTAATTCCTCTTACTTTTCCAACAATCAAAAAAATAAACAAGCTATAAAACTGGGGATTGTCTGTAATCAAATGTTACAAGACAAGGTTGAAGTAAAGAAGTAAAAATGTAAAAAAGATTAAGGGAGTCATATTCAATAATGGGGATTTTATTTGAGATTTTTTCAATAGTTTTTTGTACGTAAACAATTCTTTATCCTCTTGGTTGAGCTGAGAATTGCTGTATGGAGAATAAAGTGTAAGTTTTGTAGGTGTTTGCATTCTTCCTATTTTCTATTGCCTATGAGTGGTATCCAGTCACTTGTTCCTGGCACCTGTGTTCTATTAGATTCCGGTGAGGCGCCATGTCCTATCCTGGCTTCCCACTATGTACCATCAGATATTGTTCACTGAAAGTAGGATATACTGGAGTATTTTTGGAATCTTGGAATCAAAAAAATGTAATAAATTAAATAACTCTAAAAATTCTTAATTTCTTAAATAATTTATTAAGTCCACAGAGGGATCGTTAAATACAACCACCCCCTCCCCCCCAAAGAAAAACACACTGTGCCAAAAAACGTGAAAAAAAAATACTTGGATAAGAAAAATATAAGATCTCAGACGGAGTAAAGTCACAGATGCAAGTCCATCTGTAAATGTCTGGAAGCTTATTGTCTGATCAATCACACGTAATCAGACACTCGTGTACATATGGTAATATACACACAAAATCAGATAAACAACGTTTTTATAGTACCGTATATACTCGTGTATAAGCCGAGTTTTTCAGCCCAAAATTTGGGCTGAAAAGTCTCCCCCTCGGCTTATACACGGGTCAATACGATGGTGGGGGCTGTGGAGGCTGCAGGAGGCGGGGGGGCTGCTGTATGAGCGGCCCCGTCACGTGGGGCCGCTCATTAAATATGCACTGCTTCCCCCTGTCAATCAGCGGCAGGGGGAAGCAGTGCATGTAGCCCCCAAATGCTGGCACTCGCCCACCCCTTGTAAGGGCCCCCCCCCGCTGGTTATATTACCATCCCGGTCTTCTGATCAGCGCCGCTCCTCGGTGCTCCGCGGTGCTCCGTCCGTCCGTCCTGCTGCATCCGGGATTCCGGATGTAGCAGGACGGGAGCAGAGAGGACGGAGCGCCGAGGAGCAGCGCTGATCAGAAGACCGGGATGATAAGAGAAGCGGGGGGGGCCCTTGCAAGGGGGGGCGAGTGCCAGCATTTGGGGGCTGCTGGGGACCCCCAGGGGGCTGCTGTGTACCCCCAGGGGCTGCTGTGTATCCCCTGAGGGCTGCTGGGGACCCCCATGGGGCTGCTGTGTACCCCCAGGGGGCTGCTGTGTATCCCCTGGGGGCTGCTGGGGACCCCCAGGGGGCTGCTGGGTACCCCCTGGGGGCTGCTGGGTACCCCCAGGGGGCTGCTGTGTACCCCCAGGGGGCTGCTGTGTATCCCCTGGGGGCTGCTGGGTACCCCCAGGGGGCTGCTGGGTACCCCCTGGGGGCCTGCTGTATACCACTGGGGCTGCTGTATACTACCACTGGGGCTGCTATATACTACCACTGGGGCTGCTGTATACTACCACTGGGGCTGCTATATACTACCACTGGGGCTGCTATATACTACCACTGGGGCTGCTATATACTACCACTGGGGCTGCTGTATACTACCACTGGGGCTGCTATATACTACCACTGGGGAGGCCTGTATACCACACTGCTGGGGGCTGTATACCTGTGCTGGGGTCCACCCTCGGCTTATACACGAGTCAATAGGTTTTTCCAGATTTTTGGGGCAAAAGAAGGGGGGTCGGCTTATACACGGGTTGGCTTATACACGAGTATATACGGTAAGTTCTATCAGTGCCCAATTAACAAGAGTAGAAATCAATTATTTAGTATTTGAATAAACTGACCATAGGCCAAACACATCTTTAGCAATAATGACAACACAACTCCATGGTGGCATCCCATGATTTTATATAAGAGTCATATGTCGATGACGTCATCATACTTTGGGCAGGGAATGTAGCCGCGTTTAACCGATTTATAGTGTGCATCAATGTTAATGACTTGGGTCTTAAAGGGAACCTGTCATCTCATGCAAGCCCCCTAACCTGTCAATACCTGTCCCTGCAGCACCCAAATACTTTCTTAATCATCCCAGTCTGAGCTCTAGGGGGTTTAAAAAAGTTAAATAGTATGTTTTAATAGCTTACATCATTTTTGACGGGTGGGCGTTTCTGATGGAGGGGCAGTGTCCCCAGGGCTGCGCTCCCCCCTCCTCTCCGCTCCAATTACATCCCCATGGGCTGTTCTCACCATTCTTCTTCTCTGCCTTTATGATATTTTTGTTGGCCTGCCACTTCTGGCCTTTACAAGAACTGTCCCTGTGGTCTTCCATTTCCTTACTATGTTCCTCACAGTGGAAAATGTACAAATGCAAGAGGGGTGGGGGACAAGAGGCTCAATAGTGCCCTATCACTAGAGACACTTTTAGGCTGTAAAGGTGGTGCTATGGAACCACTCACCTGATTCAGTTGTGGCACCCACAACTGGTATAAATAGCATCAGTACTCCAGCTGCTGCTGGACCTCCACCGACCACTCACACGTGGTGCTGTCCAGAAAATGTTGGGAAAGAAGAGGTGTACCATGGTCCGCGCTGCTGGGTCCAAAGAAAAGTCACATGGGAGTCAGGGTTTCACAAACAAGTGAACTTGTTTGTGAAACCTTGACTCCCATGTGAGTTTTCTTTGGACCCAGCAGCGCAGACCGTGGTACACCTCTTCTTTCCCAACATTTTCTCACAGTGGAAAATGACAGGTTAAATCTCTGAGACACCTTTTTGTATCCTTCCCCTGAACAACTATGTTGAACAATCTTGTTTTTTAAGATCATTTGAGAGCTGTTTTGAGGAGCCCATGATGCTACTCCTCAGAGAAGATGCAAATAGGAGAACAACTTGCAAGTGGACACCTGAAATAGCTAACCACATTCCCAGCTTCTGTAGTGGCACATACATGCTATGTATGAATTGGTTCTCTATGTTCCTCCCCTGTGTATAAGTAATTGCCGGAGAGAGTGGTACATAATCGTCCAGGTCTGGATTGGCCTGCAGAATCCTCCAGTGTTTCTGGATGACTTCTCATACAGTCATATGAAAAAGTTTGGGCACCCTCTTAATCTTACTCATTTTTTTTTGTTTAAAATTGGGTTTTTGCAACAGCTATTTCAGTGTGACATGTGTAATAACTGATGGACACAGTAATATTTCAGGATTGAAATAAGGTTTATTTTACTAACCAAAAATGTGAAATATGCATCATTTCAAAAATTGACAGGTGCAAAAGTATGGGCACCTCACCAGAAAAGTGACATTAATATTTAGTAGATCCACCTTTTGCAAAAATAACAGCCTCTAGTCGCTTCCTGTAGCTGTTAATGAGTTCCTGGATCCTGGATGAAGGTATTTTTGACCATTCCTCTTTACAAAACAATTCCAGTTCAGTTAAGTTTGATGGTCACCGAGCATGGACAGCCCGCTTCAAAACATCCCACAGATGTTCAATAATATTCAGGTCTCGGGACTGGGATGGCCATTCCAGAACATTGTAATTGTTCCTCTGCATGAATGCCTGAGTAGATATGGAGCGGGTTTTTGGATCATTGTCTTGCTGAAAGATCCATCCCCGGCGTAACTTCAACTTTGACACTGATTCTTGAACATTATTCTCAAGAATCTGCTGATACTGAGTGGAATCCATGCGACCCTCAACTTTAACAAGATTCCCGGTGCCGTCATTGGCCACACAGCCCCAAAGCATGATGGACCCTCCCCCAAATTTGACAGTGGGTAGCAAGTGTTTTTCTTGGAATGCTGGCTTTTTGTGGCGCCATGCATAACGCCTTACTGTATGACCAAACAACTCAATCTTTGTTTCATCAGTCCACAGGACCTTCTTCAAAGATGAAACTGGCTTGTCCAAATGTGCTTTTGCATACCTCAGGCGACTCTGTTTGTGACGTGCATGTCGAAACGGCTTCTTTCGCATCACTCTCCCATACAGCTTCTCCTTGTGCAGTGTGCACTGTATTGTTGACCGGTGCACAGTGACGCAACATTAAATGAACCAAATATGTGTTAAACAGCACCACGGGCATATATAGCAATATAATAGGGACTGAGACACTACAACGGGGTGATTGTGAAAAAATTACAAATATCTAGTTTATTCAGTACACTTACATATGCAAAGCACCAACACAGACATTTAAAAGCAATTAAAAACGTGTAAAAACCTCCACATGAGGTTGTGGGTGTGCTCCCTATAAGCTAAGGCAACAAAATGGACCACCTAACAAAAAAGTGCTATGATATTAATACATGTGCAAATGTACCACTATCTATACATACACAATACTACCTATTGTTCACATACGGTTACAAATCACTTATTTGTACACATAAATGGCATAATCAGAACCCATATGGTCACAAATAGAGACACTGAAGTGGCACACAAGATATGGCAAGTATATATGGACAAAGCACCAAAATTGTTAATATCACCTCGCTCCAGTATATGGAGCTATCCACATATGCATTGGTGGTGGTACCAGACAGGCTATAGGGAGACACAAAATGGAATACCCCACGCGTTACGCCAGACACTGGCTTCCTCAGGGGTATTGGAGCAATTGCAAGAATCATCTATATATGCAAGTGCAGCTATCAGTATTAATTATAGACACATGTGAAAGTATACCCACATAAAGCGATCATACCAAATGGAGCTCCCCCATCTACTCACCCACAACTGTGCATATGATAATTATCCCTTACCAAGAGGTCCAAAGCGATCATACCAAGTGGAGCACCCCCATCTACTCACCCACAGCTGTGCATATGAATAATTACCCCATTCCTGGAGGTCAAAAGATCATAAAAGCGCAGAGCACAGTGAATACTGTGCTTCTCCATAGAGTTCGCATGGCCAGGACGCTGGCGCATGCGCAGAACAGTGCGTTCCGGGCCTGGGACGCAAACCGGAAGTGGAATCCCATAGGGCATATAAGTGGACACATAATGGTAATGGACGTAATAAGAAACCAAAGACACCTAATAATAAACCACTTCCAGTACCTAATGATGGACCACCAGCTGGAACACCCAATAGACCAGTGGTCCCTACTCCTGTCTCTACTAACCCTGGAGAAGGTACCTCCAGCAATTTTTTACCAACAGATCAAAGCGACCTGGAAGGAGGACGAGGAGAGGCGGTCGCAAATATCAACAACAAAAACAAAAAACTCTCCAAAACGAAAACACTACATGTGCCCTCCAACCGGAGGATTCGCACGAAGCCATATTAGATGGTAAGAACAATCTACAAATCATTAACTTGACCAGCTATCAACTTTCGGATGTGGAAAAAGCCGTTCTATCCAAAGGACTGTCTTTGTCTCCCACACAGGCTTTGGACAAGTTCATTCTGATTAAGGACGTTTATTTATTTCGCAGAAATCTTATTTTTAGATATATACACCGTACCCCTACGGCATTGGCGAGTACCTCTGAAAAAGAACAAAGTACCCTGACAGAACTATTGGACCTTTTGGAGGAACAGCAGGAACCACAAGGTAGGAGAATCTGCAACTTGAGACTTCCTTCACAGCACACCCCCTCTCTTGGCATATCGCCAACAATTTTGACCTTTTTTCACACCATGGTCCATGATATTCAAGCCCTGAAGGGGAAGAGGAAACATAATATGGAAAATTTGACGAAGGAAGAGAGGGATGCCATCAACACCCTTCAAGGTAACGGCACCTTTGTAATTAAGGAAGCCGATAAAGGGGGAAACATTGTGCTGTGGCCAGTGAACCAATATGTGCAGGAGGCTCATAGACAACTACATAATGTGGATTTATATATTAAACTACCTTCTGATCCCACAGAAATCTTTCGCAAGAAGCTGTCCAATTTAATCTCTGAAGCATACCATACTGGGGTTATCAACAAGCGTGAAAGGGACCTTTTAACACCAACCTCCATGACGATTCCTACTTTGTACCTTCTTCCGAAGGTACATAAGTCCTTAAACAACCCGCCGGTCAGGCCATTTGTCTCAGGCATTGGTAGTCTATATGAGCACGCATGTGAATATGTGGACTTTTTTCTCCAACCTTTAGTGCTGAATCTGAAATCATATGTGAGGGATACCCTGCGCCTTTTGGAACTGTTGGAGAAGATAGATATTCCTGAGGGTACCTTGCTCGTCTCTATGGATATCGAAGCTCTTTACACCAGCATAAACCATGATTTGGGACTTCGGGCTGTCTCTGTCTTTCTGGACAAGGAATTGGGAGGTAAAACTGCACATAATGATTTTCTGCTCAGTCTGCTCGGTGCCACCCTGAGACATAATTACTTCGTCTTTGACCGACCTTCTACAGGCAGATATCGGGGGCAGTAATGGGGTCGCGTTACACGCCCTCCTTCGCCAACCTCTTTTTGGGTTGGTGGGAGGATGAACACGTTTATTCCTCGCCGTTTTTCTCGGGGTCTGTCTGTGGTTGGTTCCGGTACATCGACGATGTGTTTTTCTTATGGACTGGCACCGAGGAGTCATGTGTTGATTTCATTTCAGCTTTGAACTGCAACGATTTGAACATTCGTTTAACTTGGAACATATCTACCACAACTTTGGACTTTTTGGATGTATGTCTGTACTTAGAAGATGAGAGTAAAAAAATCCCTGGTCTGTGGAGCGCTAGGACTCGAGATAAAATGGCACTATGGTTATTTTTAGAAAATTATTTCTTTATTAACCTCTTACAGGCCACTATGCGTTTCTGCAGCAAAGCGCTGCCTTCATCAGCTTCTTGCACTTGTGCACACCTGGCAAGAGCAGCTCTGGACAAGAGATACCATTAATCCTAGATCCTGAGCTCCATGACCTAGCAATACAACACGGTCACCATTGAAGGACCTGTGGTGACATCAATCCGGTCACGTGACCGCGGCAGGAGCTGGAGCTCCCGAAGCAAATTTCGGTGCCTCCACTATACCTCCAAGCGGAGGTGGATTCACAGGCGTAAGACCGTAGTTGTGAAGGGTTGCACAACCACCTCTGGTGAGTGGCCACACAGCCCTGGCCTAAATCCACTTCAAAAGCTTTCTTCACATGCGCTCCCACCCCCTCCCCCCTTTTGTACTTAGAAGATGGAAAGATTGGAACAAGTCTACATAGAAAGGTAACGGCTACTAATAGCTTGCTTTGCTATGATAGCTTCCACCCAGACCATCTCAAAAAGGGCATACCCAAAGGCCAGTTCTTAAGAGTCAGAAGGAACTGTAGCTCTGACACTGATTTCATCAGTCAAGCGGCTGACCTTAGTGCCAGATTCCGTGACAGGGGATACCCAAAGAGCACGATAGGTCGTGCCTTTAATCATGCACGGTGTCAAGAGAGGAAAGCCCTCTTCAAACCTAAAATGAGAGCTGGAAAAGAACGTTCGGACCCACGATTAATTACAACATTTAACAGCCAATGGGGTGATGTGTGGGCAATACTGAAAAAGAACTGGAGCATTTTAACATCAGATATTAAAATCCGTTCTCTTGTTTCAGACAGACCTTTACTAACGGCAAGAAGAGCAAGAAACTTGCGAGATGCCCTAACCAGGAGTCATTTCACTTTTCTCATGATTGGATACACCGGGCTATGAAGTACAAAGCTCAATGAGGTTACCAAACCTCAGTCAGTAAAAAGTAGTTAGGAGTATTCAAATCATGAAAATCAGAAGGGTGCCCATACTTTTGCACCTGTCAAATTTTGAAATAATGCATATTTCACATTTTTGGTTAGTGCAATAAACCTCATTTCAATCCTGAAATATTACTGTGTCCATTAGTTATTAACATAGTAACATAGTAACATAGTTTTTAAGGTTGAAGGAAGACTTTAAGTCCATCTAGTTCAACCCATAGCCTAACATGTTGATCCAGAGGAAGGCAAAAAAAAACCCCCATGTGGCAACACTTAACTCCACATTGGGGGAAAAAATTCCTTCCTGACTCCAGATATGGCAATCAGACTAATTCCCTGGATCAACGCCCTATCAAAGAATCTAGTATATATAACTGGTAATATTATAGTTTTCAAGAAAGGCATCCAGGCCCTTCTTAAATGTTAGTAGTGAGTCACTCATTACAACATCATGTGGCAGAGAGTTCCATAGTCTCACTGCTCTTACAGTAAAGAATCCGCGTCTGTGATTATGATTAAACCTTCTTTCCTCCAGACGTAGAGGATGCCCCCTTGTCCCAGTCTCAGGCCTAAGAGTAAAGAGATCATTAGAAAGGTCTCTGTACTGTCCCCTCATATATTTATACATTATTATAAGATCACCCCTAAGCCTTCGTTTTTCCAAGCTAAATAACCCCAAGTTTAATAACCTGTCTTGGTATTGCAGACCCCTTAGTCCTCTAATGACTTTTGTCGCTCTTCTCTGGACCCGCTCTAGTTCAGCTATGTCTTTCTTATACACCGGAGACCAGAATTGTACACAGTATTCTAAGTGTGGTCGCACTAGTGACTTGTATAGAGGTAAAATTATGTTCTCCTCATGAGCATCTATGCCTCTTTTAATGCATCCCATTATTTTATTTGCCTTTGCAGCAGCTGCCTGACACTGGCCACTAAATGTGAGTTTGTCATCTACCCATACACCCAGGTCTTTTTCAGTGACAGTTTTGCCCAGTGTTTTACAATTAAGCACATAATTATACCTTTTGTTTCCTCTGCCCAAGTGCATGACTTTACATTTATCCCCATTAAAGCGCATTTGCCATTTAGCAGCCCAAGCTTCTAGTTTACATAAATCCTCCTGTAATATAAAATTGTCCTCCTCTGTATTGATTACCCTGCAGAGTTTAGTGTCATCTGCAAATATTGAGATTCTACTCTGTATGCCCCCTACAAGGTCATTAATAAATATATTAAATAGAAGCGGGCCCAACACTGACCCCTGTGGTACCCCACTGTTAACTGTGACCCATTCTGAGTGTGTTCCATTAATAACCACCCTTTGTTTCCTATCACTAAGCCAGTTCTTAACCCACTTACACATATTTTCCCCTATCCCCATTGCCCTCATTTTATGTATCAACCTTTTGTGTGGCACCGTATCAAAAGCTTTTGAAAAGTCCATATACACCACATCCACTGCATTTCCTTGGTCCAGTCCAGAACTTACTTCTTCATAGAAGCTTATTAGATTAGTTTGACAGGAACGGTCCCTCGTAAAACCATGTTGATAATGGTTCATGAGGTTATTTTTGTTCAGATACTCCAGTATAGCATCTCTTAGAAAACCCTCTAGGATTTTACCCACAGTAGAGGTTAAGCTTACTGGCCTATAATTTCCAAGTTCAGTTTTTGTCCCCTTTTTGAATATTGGCACCACATTTGCTATACGCCAGTCCTGTGGTACAGACCCTGTTTTTATGGAATCTTTAAATATTAAAAATAATGGTCTATCTATGACAGTACTTAATTCCTGCAGCACTCTGGGGTGTATCCCATCCGGGCCCGGTGATTTGTCAATTTTAGTGATTTTTAGACGATGCCGTACTTCCTCTTGGGTTAAGCAGGTGACATTTAATTGAGACTTTTTGTTATCACTGATCATATTGTCTGTCATGGGATTTTCTTGTGTAAATACTGTTGAAAAAAAGTCATTTAGCATATTGGCTTTTTCCTCATCCTCATCCACCATTTCACCCAGTCTATTTTTAAAGGGGCCAACACCATCATTTTTTAGTTTCTTACTATTTATGTAGTTAAAAAATATTTTGGGATTCTTTTTACTTTCTCTGGCAATGAGTCTCTCTGTCTCAATCTTTGCTGCCTTGATTTGCTTTTTACAAATGTTATTTAATTTTCTGTATTTATTTAATGCTTCATCACTACCTACTTGCTTTAATTCCCTAAATGCTTTCTTTCTGTCACATATTGCACTTCTTACCGCTTTATTTAGCCATAGTGGTTTCCTCCTATTTCTAGCATGCTTATTCCCATAGGGTATATATTGTGCACAGGTCCTATTCAGGATGCTAATAAACATCTCCCATTTGTGTTGTGTACTTTTATGTCTCAGGACATCGTCCCAGTTTATTGCACTAAGATCATCTCTCAACCGTTGGAAATTTGCCTTCCTGAAGTTTAGTGTCCTTGTGGCCCCTCTACTACACGTCTTAGTAAAGGATACTTGAAAGCTTATTAAGTTATGATCACTATTACCCAAGTGACCTCCAACCCGTATATTTGAAATGCGGTCTGGCCTGTTGGTTAATATTAGGTCCAGCAGTGCCCCCCTTCTTGTTGGGTCCTGAACCAGTTGTGAAAGGTAATTGTCTCTCATAGTTTTCAAAAACTTATTACCTTTGCTGGAACTGCAGGTTTCTGTTCCCCAATGTATTTCAGGGTAGTTGAAGTCCCCCATAATAATGACTTCTCCCTGAGTCGCTGCTTCATCTATTTGCTTTATGAGGATATTCTCCTCCACTTCCATTATTGTTGGAGACTTATAACAAACCCCTATCAGTAATTTATTATTTTATTCCCCCTCCCCTTATCTCCACCCACAGGGACTCTACATTTCCATTAGATTCACCTATATTATCACGCAGGATACATCACACTGAAATAGCTGTTGCAAAAACCCAGTTTTAAACCAAAAAAAATGAGTAAGATTAAGAGGGGTGCCCAAACCTTTTCATATGACTGTATGAGAAGTCATCCAGAAACACTGGAGGATTCTGCAGGCCAATCCAGACCTGGACGATTTTGTACCACTCTCTCCGGCAATTACTTATACACAGGGGAGGAACATAGAGAACCAATTCATACATAGCATGTATGTGCCACTACAGAAGCTGGGAATGTGGTTAGACAGAAGAGAATGTGGCATGTTTATGTGTGGCAGGTGTTCTGTTTGCAAGGATCTAACTGTAGTAAAAACATTTAAGAGCAATATTGGGGTGTGTGGTCACGGTCTGGAATTGCAGTGTGTTGGACGCAGCATATTGCTGCGTTGTACAGTAGCAGCATAATGGATGTAATTTCAAGAAATCCCATGCTCATTATACTTCTCCCGACCGCAGTGTGTTTTCAGCTGCGGTGCAGGATTCTGGACTCCCGCATCTCTGCAGCATATTAATTTCAGGTTGCAGCCTCAAAAGAGTTAGCCATTGGGTGCATGCAGGGAGAAGATGCCCTGCACCCCCCCTCAGAACTTGAGTACAGGGCGGCTGTGGTCTTTCTGTGTGCATCTGCGGGTTCCCTCAGGTCCAAGATGCAGCGCCTCTGGATCATAAGCGCATATCCTTCCAGGCAGTACATTCACTATGCAACATTTTGCGAACTGTAAAACTGTACACTGTTACACTGTGTGCAGAATTATTAGGCAATTTGTATTTTAGAGGATTATTTTTATTATTGATCAATAACTATGTTCTCAATCAACCCAAAAGACTCAAATATCAAAGCTTAATATTTTTGGAAGTTGGGGTTTTTTTTTTTTAGATATGGCTATCTTAGGAGGATATCTGTTTGTGCAGGTAACTATTACTGTGCAGAATTATTAGGCAACTTAATAAAAACCAAATATATTCCCATCTCACTTGTTTATTTTCACCAGGTAAACTAATATAACTGCACAAAATTTAGAAATAAACATTTCTGACATGCAAAAACAAAACCCCAAACAATTAGTGACTAATATAGCCACCTGTCTTTATGATGACACTGAACAGCCTTCCATCCATAGATTCTGTCAGTTGCTTGATTTGTTTAAGATCAACATTGCGTGCAGCAGCCACCACAGCCTCCCAGACACTGTTCCGAGAGGTGTACTGTTTTCCCTCCCTGTAGATCTCACATTTTAGGAGGAACCACAGGTGTTCTATCGGGTTCAGATCAGGTGAAAAGGGTCATTTAGGGTACCGTCACACACAGAGATATATTGCATGCAACTCACTAGTTGCAGTGAAATCATGGACACATTGTTCTATTTTGTGGCTGTGTACAAATGTAATAATGTGTCCATGATTTCACTGCAACCAGTGAAATGCATGCAATATATCTCTGTGTGTGACGGTACCCTTAGACCTTTACTGGCCAGCCACGCTGTGGAGTAGTTGGATGCATGTGATGGAGCATTGTCCTGCATGAAAATCATGTTTTTCTTGAATGATACTGACTTCTTCCTGTACCACTGCTTGAAGAAGGTGTCTTCCAGAAACTGGCAGTAGGTCCGGGAGTTGAGCTTCACTCCATCCTCAACCCGAAAAGGGTCCCACAAGTTCATCTTTGATGATACCAGCCCATACCAGTACCCAACATCCACCTTGCTGACGTCTGAGTCAGAGTGGAGCTCTCTGCCCTTTACTGATACAGCCTCTCGCCCATCCATCTGGCCCATCAAGAGTCAGTCTCATTTCATCAGTCCATAAAACCTTTGAAAAATCAGTCTTGAGATATTTCTTGTCCCAGTCTTGACGTTTTATCTTATGTTTCTTGTTCAAAGGTGGTAGTTTTTCAGTCTTCCTTACCTTGGCCATGTCCCTGAGTATAGCACACCTTGTGCTTTTTGATACTCCAGTAATGTTGCAGCTCTGAAATATGGCAAAACTGGTGGCAAATGGCATCTTGGCAGCTTCACGCTTGATTTTCCTCAATTCATGGCCAGTTATTTTGCACCTTTTTTGCCCAACACGCTTTTTGAGACCCTGTTGGCAATTGTCACGCTGGGTGTAGGGAGACACCCAGCGCTGGACGACAACAGGGGGGGTGGAAGGAGTACCTGATGCTAAAGGCAAAAACAGGGGAAGGTGACCCCTAGAACAACTAGCGCTGTCACCTGGCTTCCCTAACGTCCCTATACAGTTTCCGCAACTGTCACCGCCAGGATACCATATTCCCTGACTGTCCCTGGACTACCACTACACAGGGCTCAGAGCGGGTGAACACTAGTCAACCCGGCTACCAACTAGAAAACACACAAGGGAAACATACAAAGTGGGGAAGAGATACACTTAGCTTTAGCAGATTCAAGCAGCAAACCAGCAGGCTCCAAGAAGCACTGCTTTGATCCAAGAATAAATCAGGAACACCTGAGGCTATCACCAGCAGTGCATCCGGGGAGTCAAGGGAAATATATAGGCAGCTCCAAGGTAAGGAATCAGCTGGGTCCCGGTGACCTCCAGCTTTAACTAAAAGGGAATTGCCTCTTAAAGTGACAGAGACATTTTTTCTTTAGGATGTGGGCTCTTTGACCAAGCGCTGGGACCTTCTGCGAGTGATCTCTACAGTCTCATCCGTGCCTCCTGACACACCTGTGACAGTACCCCCCCTTCTACGAGTGGTCACTGGACACTTAGGACCAGGCTTGTCAGGATGGGAGAGGTGAAAGGCACAGACTAGCCTGGCAACGTTCACCTCTGACGCTGGCACCCACATCCTCTTCTCGGGACTGTAACCCCATCAGTGCACCAAATACTGAAGGGAACGGCGCAACATGCGAGAATCCAGAAACTTTGAAATTTGAAATTATAAATTCCCATCCACACAGATTGGTTAGAGTGGCAAAGGAGATGGCTCAGATGAAGGCACATATGGTTAGAGAAGAGAACTATGAAACAAATTGTGAATCCTGAGTGCTTGGGGCAACTCAAGATGAAAAGCTACAGGGTTAATGACGGCGGTTATCTTATAAGGACCAATAAACCTAGGTCCCAGCTTCCAAGAAGGCACCTTCAGCTTAATATTCCTGGTAGACAACCACACATAGTCATTCACACATACGTCCGGACCCGGCGAGCGCTTCTTGTCAACCATAAGTTTGAATCTGTCACCCAAGAGTCTCAAGTTACTCTGAACCCCCTGCCATAAAGAGGAGAGAGAAGAGGCAAATCAGTTCTCCTCAGGAACTCCCGAAGAACCTGTACCAATAAAGGTACCAAACTAAGGATGAAACCTATATGCACCAAAAAATGGTGACTTGCCGGTGGACTCCTGGTGACACTTATTCATGACAAATTTGGCTAAAGGTAAATAGGAAGCCCAATCCCCCTGGTTTTCGGAGATAAAACACCGAAGATAAGTCTCCAAATTTTGATTTGTGCGCTCAGTCTGCCCATTACATTGAGTATGGAAAGCAGTAGAACAGGACAATTTTATCCCTTATCGAGGACAAAAGGCTTTCAAAAACTTGGAAACAAACTGAGTACCACGATCTGAGACCACATCGGTGGGGACCCCGAGAAGTCTCACGATCTCACTGACAAAAACCTGTGCCAGTGTCTTGGCATTAGGAAGTGCTAGTAGTGCCACAAAGTGTACCATATTGCTGAATCTATCAACCACTACCAAAACCACCACCTTGCCTGCAGACACAGGGAGATCCGTGATAAAATCCATAGACAGATGTGTCCATGGTCTATTGGGAATGGACAATGACATCAGAGATCCAGACGGACGGGTATGCGGAACCTTAGCGCGTGCGCAAACACTACAAGCAGACACAAAGTTAATCACATCCTTCTGCAATCCTGGCCACCCAAAACGACGAGACAAAAGATCCAAGGTGGCCCTACTACTTCTTTAATTACCTTGAGGCACAAATCAGGCGGTAAAAAAAGTCTCCCTAAAGGGCACATGACAGGAGCACCCCCCTGAGCCTTTAACACCTCCCCCTCCAAATCCAGGTAAAGAACCGAAACAACTGCCCCTCCTGTTAAATGGGAACGGGACTCACTTGATTACTACCACCTGGGAAACTACGTGATAATGCATCTGCCTTCACATTCTCAACCCCCGGATGGTAGGTGACAGTGAAATGAAATCTTGTAAAAAACAAGGACCATCTGGCTTGCCTGGAGTTGAGATGCTTGGCGGATGCAAGGTAAGATAAGTTCTTGTGGTCAGTGATAACAGTGATGGGATGGACAGCCCCCTCCAACCAGTGACACCATTCCTCAAAAGCCAACTTAAAAGCCAAAAGTTCTCTATTACCGACATCATAATTTCTTTTGGCCGACAATAATTTTTGCAGAAAAAGGCGCATGGCATTACCAGGAGAAGGCCCTTGTGACAACACCGCCCCCACCCCCACTTCGGATGCATCCACCTCAACAATAAAGAGCTGAGAAAGATCAGGCTGACAGAGGATAGGTGCAGTAGCAAAGCATCTCTTCAGGGAGGAGAAAGCCTGCCGAGCGGAGTCTAACCACTTAGAAAAATCCGACCCCTTCTTAGTCATGTCCGTGAGGGGTTTCACAATTACAGAATAATTCTTAATAAATTTACAGTAGAAATTGGTAAACCCCAAAAAACGTTGCAATGCCCTCAGGTTTTTTGGATGATCCCAGTCAAACACTACCCGAACCTCCTCTGGATCCATCCGAAAACCCGAAGGTGACAACAGGTACCCCAGAAATTGGACCTCCTGAACAGCAAAAACACATTTCTCCAATTTGGCATGCAGTTTGTTGTCCCGTAAAATCTGTAGCACCTGTTTAACATGAGACTAATGTGTCGCCATATCGGGTGAGTAGATCAAAATATCATCCACGTAAACTACTACAAATCTACCCACCAAATGATGGAAAATATCATTCACAAAGTGTTGGAAAACTGCAGGGGCATTCTTCAGACTGAACAGCATCACGAGACTCTCAAAATGGCCCTCAGGGGTATTAAAAGCAGTTTTACATTCATCCCCCTCTTTGATTCTAACCCGATTTTAGGCCCCCTCAAATCCAACTTGGAGAGCCATTTAGCTCGCACAATCTGACTGAACAAATCAGGAATCAGAGAGAGGGTATATGGATCATGGACCGTTATCTGATTCAATTCCCGTAAATCTAAACAAGCACGGAGGCCCCCATCTTTTTTTTTTAACAAAAAAGAATCCTGCCGCGACTGGCGAAGATGAGGGTCTGATATGTCCTTTCTCCAGACTCTCGGCAATAAAATCCTTAATGGCTTGTCTCTCAGGACCAGATATATTATACAGCCTGGATATGGGTAGTTTAGCTCCAGGAATGAAGTTAATAGGACAGTCGTGTGTACGGTGAGGAGGAAAATCCCGACAAGCCTTTTCTGAGAACATATCCTCATACTCTGATAAATATGCAGGCAATAGCACAGCAGAGACTGCAGCAAAAGATGTATTCGAACAATTCTCCACACAGAAATCACTCCACTTTACAATGTCTCTGGACTGTCAATCCACCACGGGATTATGTTTAACCAACCATGGCAGGCCCAGAACAATGGGAGCGGGGATACCCTCCAGAACATAGCAAGAAATTGTCTCCTGATGTTGGAGTTCAACCTTCAACTGAATATTATACACAATTTGCATAAGACTTCCCTGAGCAAGTGGTGCTGAGTCGATGGCATAGATATGAATGGGTTTAGACAACAAACTGCAGGTAAGCCCATGAGTCGTTACAAAATGAGCATCCACCGTGCTGACCCCAGCTCCACTATCCACAAAAACAGAATTTTTTTCAGTTTTGCTTTCTAGCGCCACCTTGGCTCTCAGGAGAAACCGGGTAGCCCACCTATGAAACTCAGAACAGTAAATTCTGAGCGATTTCCCTGTTGGAGGTGACACAATTTGGATTCAGCCAAAGAGACATGGTCAGGATCATCATACATGAGCCCAAGAGCATCAAAAAAAACCTCTACAGACTGGAGACAATCAGAGTCATGTGGCAACGAGAAAACCCAGGATTGGGGATCCCCCTGCAACAGCGACACAATAATTCCCACCCACTGCTGCTCATCTCCAAAGGAGTAGGGCCAAAGCCTAAAGTATAATTTACAGGCTGCTTTAAATGCAGCAAATTTGTCTCTGCCTCTTGCAAACCTGTCTGGGAGGGCAATCTTAGGTTCAGGTCTGACCTGCCCACCTGCTGGGATCCCCACCACAACATTCTGCAGCTGCGGGCCCTGCAAAGACGGCCGGATGTCTGCAACCTCCAGAGACAGAGTCTGGAGCTGCTGGGCCAGAGCAGGCACAGGATCTATGAATAGAAAAGGAAGAAAGAAAAAACAATCAGTTTCACCCTTTTCATTTAATTAAGGTGCGGCTGTTGATAATGTCACGCTGGGTGTAGGGAGACACCCAGCGCTGGATGACAACAGGGGGAAAGGAAGGAGTACCTGATGCTAAGGGCAAAAAGGGGGAAGGTGACCCCTTGAAAAACTAGTGCTGACACCTGGCTCCCCTAACGTCCCTATACAGTTTCTGCAACTGTTGCCGCCAGGATACCTATTCCCTGACTGTCCCTGGACTACCACTACACAGGGCTCAGAGCGGGTGAACACTAGTCAACCCGGCTACCAACTAGATAACACACAAGGGAAACATACAAAGTGGGGAAGAGAAAGACTTAGCTTTAGCAGATCCAGCTCTTTGCCATGAATCGCTTGATTGTTCGGTGATCACGTTTCAAAAGTTTGGCAATTTCAAGACTGCTGCATCCCTCTGCAAGACATCTCACAATTTTGGACTTTTCAGAGCCCGTCAAATCTCTCTTCTGACCCATTTTGCCTAAGGAAAGGCATTTGCCTAATAATTAAGCACACCTTATATAGGGTGTTGATGTCATTACACCACACCCCTCCTCATTACAGAGATGCACATCACCTGATTTACTTAATTGGTAGTTGGCCCTCAAGCCTATACAGCTTGGAGTAGGACAACATGTATAAAAAGTATCATGTGATCAAAATACTCATTTGCCTAATAATTCTGCACACAGTGTAGGTGTTATTTATTTGTTTCAATGTAAATGGGGAATGAAGTATATTAACAAAACCAAGCGTGAGTTTAGGAGATGGGTAGGAGATTACACCGGTGATATTTGCAACTTAAGGGACACACCGATATCAATCCATGTCAGATCCATACATGGGAGCGACTTGGAATGCTTTACCTTCTATGCTGTGCAGGTTTTAAGTCCTAGCCGGAGAGGTGGTGACTGGGATAGATGTGTCCTACTAAAGGAAAGTCGCTGGATGCATAATCTTGGTAAAAGCCACTCTAAAGGCTTAGGCCGGTTTCACATCACGATTTTCGGTCATCCGAGTGTATCCATTTCAAAACGGATACACTCGGATCCGAAATCGGATCCCCTGTATCCCTATGGGGCTCGGATCGGATTGGATGTGTGCCTTTTGCCATTCAATTTTGGCACCATCCGATCCTGTCCGATTTAAGCACGGACGCAAAACTGCAGCCTGCTGCTTTGGGTCTGACACTAACCCACAGTGAATAGATCCCTCCAAGACTGTTGGAACACAAAAATTGATGGTATGGTGTTCTATATAGGGTACAAAGATAGTGGGACCATTCTCCAACAATGGAAACCTCAATGTCACTGGATACCTGAAATTGCTACATGATTCAGATATCCAGTGGCATTGAGGTTTCCATTGAGGTTTCCCTACAACTACCGTATATACTCGTGTATAAGCCGACCTGTGTATAAGCCGACCCCCCTACTTTTGCCCCCAAAACCTGGGAAAATCTATTGACTCGTGTATAAGCCGAGGGTGGACCCCAGCACAGGTATACAGCCCCCAGCAGTGTGGTATACAGCAGCCTCCCCAGTGGTATATACAGTCCCCAGCAGTGTTACAGCAGCAGCCCCAGTGGTATATACAGCAGCAGCCCCAGTGGTAGTATACACGCAGCCCCAGTAGTATATACAGCCCCAGTGGTAGTATACACGCAGCCCCAGTAGTATATACAGCCCCAGTGGTAGTATACAGCCCCAGTGGTAGTATACAGCAGCCCCAGTGGTATATTCAGCCCCAGTGGTAGTATACAGCAGCCCCAGTGGTAAATACAGCCCCAGTGGTAGTATACAGCCCCAGTGGTAGTATACAGCAGCCCCAGTGGTATATACATTCCAAGTGGTAGTATACATACAGCCCCAGTAGTAGTATACACCCCAGTGGTAGTATACAGCAGCCCCAGTGGTATATTCAGCCCCAGTGGTAGTATACAGCAGCCCCAGTGGTAAATACAGCCCCAGTGGTAGTATACAGCCCCAGTGGTAGTATACAGCAGCCCCAGTGGTATATACAGTCCCAGTGGTAGTATACATACAGCCCCAGTAGTAGTATACAGCCCCAGTGGTAGTATACAGCCCCAGTGGTAGTATACAGCAGCCCCAGTGGTATATTCAGCCCCAGTGGTAGTATACAGCCCCAGTGGTAGTATACAGCCCCAGTGGTAGTATACATACAGCCCCAGTAGTAGTATACAGCCCCAGTGGTAGTATACAGCCCCAGTGGTAGTATACAATCCCAGTGGTAGTATACATACAGCCCCAGTAGTAGTATACAGCCCCAGTGGTAGTATATACAGTCCCAGTGGTAGTATACAGCAGCCCCAGTGGTATATTCAGCCCCAGTGGTAGTATACAGCCCCAGTGGTAGTATATACAGCCCCAGTGGTAGTATACAGCAGCCCCAGTGGTATATTCAGCCCCAGTGGTAGTATACAGCCCCAGTGGTAGTATATAGCCCCAGTGGTAGTATACATACAGCCCCAGTAGTAGTATACAGCCCCAGTGGTAGTATACAGCCCCAGTGGTAGTATATAGCCCCAGTGGTAGTATACATACAGCCCCAGTAGTAGTATACAGCCCCAGTGGTAGTATACAGTCCCAGTGGTAGTATACAGCAGCCCCAGTGGTATATTCAGCCCCAGTGGTAGTATACAGCCCCAGTGGTAGTATATAGCCCCAGTGGTAGTATACATACAGCCCCAGTAGTAGTATACAGCCCCAGTGGTAGTATACAGCCCCAGTGGTAGTATACAGCCCCAGTGGTAGTATACAGCCCCAGTGGTAGTATATAGCCCCAGTGGTAGTATATAGCCCCAGTGGTAGTATACATACAGCCCCAGTAGTAGTATACAGCCCCAGTGGTAGTATACAGCCCCAGTGGTAGTATATAGCCCCAGTGGTAGTATTCATACAGCCCCAGTAATAGTATACAGCCCCAGTGGTAGTATATAGCCCCAGTGGTAGTATACATGGCCCCAGCAGGGCCCCCCTCATAATTTGGCGCCCCCACCTCCCTTTCTGGGCCCCCCCGCATGCAGCGCTGCGCATATACATTACCGGTCTAGCAGCTGTCACCCTCCGATGGCGAATCGCGGCTCCCGGCTCCGGGCTCCATCTTCCTCGCTGTCTTCCTGCTTTGTGACCGGGGCTCATCGCGCATCGCGATGACGTCATCGCGACGCCGGCCGGTCACCTGACAAGCAGGAAGACAGCGAGGAAGATGGAGCCCGGAGCCGGGAGCCGCGATCCGCCATCGGAGGGTGACAGCTGCTAGACCGGTAATGTATATGCGCAGCGCTGCATGCGGGGGGGGGCCCAGAAAGGGAGGTGGGGGCACCAAACTTTGAGGGGGCTGTATTGACTCGCGTATAAGCTGAGGGGGGCACTTTTCAGCCCAATTTTTGGGCTGAAAAACTCGGCTTATACGCGAGTATATACGGTATATCCTTCACCACCTAACCCCACTACAATGGTTCCTAGTGTGATCTGGGTGTCTCGGCACCAGTCGGTGCCCCTCTTACCCGTGAGTGGGATACTACACCCTAACAGGGGTGCAGCATCTTTGTGGCAACTGGATCCGCAGGGGCGCTACACATACACCATTAAACGCTCTATGTGGATTCATGTATAGAAATGCTCTTTTGATTTTGCTACACAGGGCGTATGGGGTCATTGAAGGTGGGCTACAGAGTATTGTGTTTTCTTTTTTTTTGAAAGATTATCAAGAATCTTCTTTTCTATTATACAAACTTTTGTTCAAAGACCCTATTCCTTTTTTAAAAGGAACCTGTCATGCTGTTTTCGTCCCCGAACCTATCACTACCTGTCCCTGCAGCTTCCTAGTACATTCCTAAGCATCCCTGTCTGACCTAATACTGTACTGAAATCGCTGACAAAAATGATTTTATAACTTAGAAGTTCCTATGGTTATCATGCCTATAGATGAGCAAACTTAACTTGAGCACTTTTGCTCATTTCAAATCCAGATCGAATTTGGCAATGTTCGTTCGGCCCCTCGAACTTCAACGGTTTGCTGAAAATCGGAAATTCAGGATTTTTTCAGTAATTGTTCAGATGACAAGAAGCACTAATGCATTTGCACTGATGCTTCTGTTCTACATCCCACATCAGTGGTAGCATATCGGGCAGGAGGGAGAGTTAGAGGTATCTCAGGGCAGATAAGGTCTCCATTTTTTTCCTCTCCCACAATTACGGTGGGTGCTACGGTCTGGCATCCAATCAGCACCCATAAAGCAAATTGCACTTTTTACATACAAGCGTTTGTGTCATTGGCTGGGTATGGCATGTGTCTTTGTCATATAAAAACTGGCCATTTCCCCTAGTCAACATTTTCTCAGTGTTGAAGCTCAGTGACAGTCTTGCTACTGCAGTGCCGATGCTGCTAATCCTGTGTGTGCTATTTAGATTGGTAGCTAGCAATTCTATTTCTTTCTACAGTATATCGAGAGATAGAAAGTAGGTTTAGTAACTCCTCCTAAAACAGCCCTTTTTAGGGCTTAACTTCAAGCTATAGGGAAGGACAGAAAGTGCAATAGGGTCTTATCCCAACAATATGTATGAGGTTTCGCTTGTTGCTGCTCACCTGGAACAATTGTGTGACCCACAACTGGTGTGGAGCCGTGAAGATGGCTGCTACATGAACCACTCTGCACCCACACAGGTGTGTCAAAACCAAATGCAGAGATAAAGGGACAGAGTTTCCTTGATCCACGCTGCCAACCGATGAAAGGAGTTGGAGAGACCACAATTTTCAGTGCAATAATGGCTTTAATTCCTACGTGTTTCAGAGCCACATCCCAGCTCCTTCCTCAGGGAACCAACAAAGGGCTTAGTATCAGTGTTTTTGGCATATCCTCTGTGGCATAGTGGTGCTTGTGCAATCTCTGCTGAAAACCTTTTATAGCCACATCCAGGCAGCAACCACAATTTTTACCTAGTACAATTTTTTGAGCAAATCCCCTGTGGTACAGTGGTATTTGTAAAATATGTGTAAAAAAACTTTTAGTGCTACATCCAGGCAGCCACCACAGTTTTTGCCTAGTACCATTTTTTGGCAAATCTGGTCTGCTTGGATTCACATTCCCAGATTTTTACAGCCTACAACAACTGACTTGCAAATCTGTTAACATCAAATATGAGTGGTAGAAGCCATGGTCATGGTGTAAATTGGAATAGGCATGGTGGTAAGGGGAAAACTCTTTGTGTCCATGGGTTAGGTTGTAAACTAACCAATAATTCTGCTCAACAAACTATGGCTTCTAGTCAAATAAGAATGTCAACTTCTTTTAGTGGACAGTCTGGTATCAACGCTTTCTTAGGCAGCAGCACATCGCTATGACTTGTAGATGAGGCCCAGAAAGAGAAGGTGCTAAAAGGGATATCAAGCGCTCCATCAAGTGGCCTCTCCTCCACCTCAACTTCAACAGCACACACTGAAGTCCTGGGTGTCAGCCCAATTACTCATGTTTCCTCACATGTAACAAGTCTCCAGCCGCACTACTGAACGTTAGTCAATACAGATGGCCAAGTCTGCAGAGCTGTTCATGCATACTATAGTCTGGGAATCAGAGGTCTGCTCCAAAGCTTCACTGAGTCAAGAGGAGGAAGTAATCTGTACCGATGCACAAAATCTTTGTGAGTTGGATCCAGTGCTGGACGAAGAAGGATCTGAGAATAAAGTAGACCCTCATTACCAAACTTTAACCCCTGTTGATGGAGACAATGAGGCTAATGATGATAAGATTCAGATACTTGAGGCGGACGCCTATGTGACTTTGCAGCCAGGGCAGAAAGAGGGTGGCTCTCAGGGACAGGAGAGTGACAACACAGAGGGTGATGATGAGGTTCTAGATCCCTCTTACTGTCAACCCACAGGCAAGAGTGTGCAAGCTGGCACAGACGGTGCACCCATGCTACGCCATAACACTATTTACCTTTGAACGTGTTTTCTTTGTGTTTCATGTTGCCTGCCATTGATTTCAATAGGGTTTGGAAGGTTCAGCAAACTGTTCGTCGAACAATTTGGCATATTTTGGAGCATCTGTATGAGCAATATCAACCAGTGATGAGTTATATCATGAAGCAGTAAAACTGGAGCATCAGTTACTATGAAATCTGTTATTGGCAGCTGATTAGGGATAGAGATGAGAGAACCTTCCCCAAACATGTTCACCAATTTCAAATTGGGCATGAACATTGTAGATTTGGCTCGGGATCGGAAATACGAACAATTTTCCAAACATTCGTTGAACACGGCTATGTTTGGGAAAGAAGTTTGAAATTTAAAATGGCCCTAAAACTTACCCTCTTTGTTTGGGGCCAAAACTGTCTGGAAGACCCACAGGCTGGGCACAACACCTAATCTTACAGATTGGAGCGTTAAATGAATTTTTTTTTAAGTTTCCTTTTTTTAATACCTGCAGGGTGTGAATTTTGGAAACAGTGCCACATGTGGCAGCAACTGTGAATTTCAGGAAGCTTAAAATATCCTTAAAACATCCATTTAAGGAAGCTTAATATTTTTAGGGATTATTAAAATATATATATATATTTTATTATTTCTTTACATTTTATCATTTTTTTAATCTTTTTATTTTTTTGAGAGAATACCTTTATTATTGCAGAGGGTCAGCAACATGCAAGGCCATCTTTTGTACACTTATGTGATAGCAATTCATGTAAAAATAGCATATGAGTTGACTGATCTGCAGACAATGTGAATTGCTTTGCTGTGGTTAAATGGGAGTACATTTCCTTTGGCACACATAGTGTTAATGTCAGAAGCTACTGTTCTGTATGGTATTACAGCTCTCCAGGCGAAGGTGAGCTGCTGCTGCTGGGTGTGACAGATGATGCAGTAGTCCACTCACCCAGCCTTTAAATAGTTCCCTCTTCCACCAGTAGGTGTCGCTGATAGAGTTTTAGTCTCTGTAAGACCTGGAGCCGAGAAGATGGGTGTGCTTTGTGCTTAAGCCTTCTTGGAGTTTTGCTTTTGGGGGAGTTGCTGTGCTAACAGTCTGTGGGTGGAGGTGAAGGGGATCTTAGCCTAGGGCTGATAAAGAGTAGAGGAAAGGGTCGTGTCCTGGACGTCCTCACCTTCACAGATAATTCTTGGAACAGGGAGAGCAAGGGAACCCTAGTCTTAGGGCTAAGACTAGTTCACATGATCATCTTTTACCCATCTTACCATCCTGCTCCCTTATCCCCTTACCATTATGCCACACTGCATGACAATATGTTTCACACATGTTCTTATAGGTCTGTTCATGTTCACACTCAAGAAACACCATACTATGGATATTGCTTCTTGAAAATGTGCAATCACTATTTCTTGTCATTCCATATTTTTACTATAAGGTTCCTGGTAGAGGGAAAGGAAGAAAGCACAAAGATCTAAAAGTAAGAGTATGATTATATACTTGATGGATATAGGTGGCACTCACCTTTTTTTAGGTCTTGTTCTCTTGCATATAGGTCACTTGGGACCAGTGGATATCCAGGAGTAAATTTCCTCTGTGGTGCTAATCCCTGGAAGCTAGTATGTAACTCAGAATGAGTTACTGTAGGAGTAGTTATCCATTGAAATTTTTACCAGGCTATTTGCGCTCCCGGAGGTTTATGACCCAAAATTTCTTATTCAAAAGAGGTTTTTATTTTTTCTCAAGAAAAGCACATACAATGCGTTTTGACAGTAAAAATGTCTTCCTCAGGTATATTGTTAGAAATGCTCCAAGATTGTGGATAGTTTTATAGGAAATAGTATTATGCTAAATAGGGTGTGGACCACTAAGGTTAGTTACTGACACACCTGCTATATAGCTGCTATACTAGTTTGGAAAATTCAGAAGCACATAATAATAGTCAAAGCAAATACATTACATATATACCGTATATACTCGTGTATAAGCCGACTTTTTCAGCCCAAAATTTGGGCTGAAAAGTCCCCCCTCGGCTTATACACGAGTATATACTGTGGTGTGGTGGGGGCTGTGTCCGGGCACTGCAGGAGGAGGCGGGGGAGGCTGCAGAATGAGCGGCACGTCACGTGGTGCCGCTCATTAATTATGCATGGGGAGCAGCGCATAGTCTATTGCTGCTCCCCTGCACAGTATAGCCTCCCCCGGTGTCTCCCTGCCCCCCCTATGTATACAGAGGCCCCCCTCCTCAGCATTGATTCATCTCACCCGCCCGGTCTTCACCCGGGTCCTCCAGCTGCTCCGGCTGCGTGTCCCGCGTCTTCTAATACCGGCGTCCTCCCGCTCTTCCTGCTTGAATGTAATCATGTGACCCGGTCACATGATTACAGTCAAACAGGAAGTGCGGGGAGGACGCCGGTATTAGAAGACGCGGGACACACAGCCGGAGCAGCTGGAGGACCCGGGTGAAGACCGAGGGGGTGAGATGAATCAATGCTGAGGAGGGGGGTCCTCTGTATACATGGGGGGGCTGCATTATCACTGCTGGGGGCTGCATTACCACTGCTGGGGGCTGTATACTGCTGGGGGCTGTATCACCACTGCTGGGGGCTGCATTTCCACTGCTGGGGGCTGTATACTGCTGGGGGCTGTATCACCACTGCTGGGGGCTGCATTTCCACTGCTGGGGGCTGCATTTCCACTGCTGGGGGCTGTATACTGCTGGGGGCTGTATCACCACTGCTGGGGGCTGCATTTCCACTGCTGGGGGCTGCATTTCCACTGCTGGGGGCTGCATTACCATTGCTGGGGCTGTATACTGCTGGGGGCTGTATCACCACTGCTGGGGCTGCATTTCCACTGCTGGGGGCTGTATACTGCTGGAGGCTGTATCACCACTGCTGGCGGCTGCATTTCCACTGCTGGGGGCTGCATTACCACTGCTGGGGGCTGCATTACCACTGCTGGGGGCTGTATTACCACTGCTGGGGGCTGCATTACCACTGCTGGGGGCTGCATTACCACTGCTGGGGGCTGTATTACCACTGCTGGGGGCTGCATTACCACTGCTGGGGGCTGTATCACCACTGCTGGGGGCTGTATCACCACTGCTGGGGGCTGTATCACCACTGCTGGGGGCTGTATTACCGCTGCTGGGGGCTGTATTACCGCTGCTGGGGGCTGTATTACCGCTGCTGGGGGCTGTATACCTGTGCTGGAGTCCACCCTCGGCTTATACGTGAGTCAATAGGTTTTCCCAGTTTTTGGGGGCAAAAGTAGGGGGTCGGCTTATACACGGGTCGGCTTATACACGAGTATATACGGTATGTAAAAAGCATAGTAAAATTTGATTATGACAGATAAAATAAATATTCTAAAATGTTCAATATAATTGTTGTATGTGACTAAAATCCATTTAAAACACACATAAAAATACATTCAGTGTAAAAAAAGTGCATTAGAATTATGGAACACACAGTATCCTAAAATAAAATAATTTTATATCTCCTCAATAACTTCATTTAATCCGTCCGGATGTAAAGTCCCCATTGTAAAGATCCAATAAGATTCTTTGCGATTTAATTTTTCAGTGCGATTTGGGCAGTTCTCCGGAATTTGTTCAACTGGTGTAACTTTTATGTTAAATTGTTTATCATGCTTCAAACATAAGTGTTGGGACAAACTATGTTTCATGAAGCAATTTTTTGCATTGTGCCTGTGGCCATTCATATGTGTTCTCAGGGACTGGATAAGATGTCCCACGTATTGAATGCCACATGTGAATATGATTTTTAATAATTTTATTTGTATTATTTTTTGTTTGATTAATTTTCCGGACCCCCTGTGGTGATTGTTTTCGGTAGCTGAGGGCAATAATGGGTTCTTTACATCAGATTAAATGAAGTTATTGAGGGGATATAAAATTAATTGGTCTAAGGATTCTGTGTGTTCCATAACTTTAATGCGTTTTTTTTTTACACTGAATGTATTTTTATGTGTGTTTTAAATGGATTTTACTCTATCAGGGACCAAGTGTCTTTCGGTCCGCGCCGCTGCTCCAATGAGTGTCAAAAAACACTGGAGTGCTTTGAAACAAGATATCTTCAGTTTTATTTTCCAACACGTTTCGGAGCTAACACCCAGCTCCTTCCTCAGGGAATGACCAAATGGATTTTAGTCACATACAACAGTTATATTGAAAATGTTATGATATTGATGTACAAATTATATTTCATATTTTATCTGTCATAATCAAATTTTACTATGCTTTTTTCAGATTTGTAATGCATTTGCTTTGACTATTATTATGTGCTTCTGAATTTACCAAACAAGTAAAGTAGCTATATAGCAGGTGTGTCAGTAACTAACCTTGGTGGTCCACACCCTATTTAGCATAATACTATTTCCTATAAAGCTAACCACAATCTTGGAACATTTCTAACAATATACCTGAGGAAAACATTTTTACTGTTGAAATGTGTTGTATGTGCTTTTCTTGAGAAAAAATAGAAAGCTCTTTTGGATAATAAGAAGTTTTAGATCATAAACCTCTGGGAGCGCAAATAGCCTGGTAAAATTCCAATGGATATGTTTACTATACAAATTTTTGGCAAGTGCATAACTTTGTTATTATATGGGTAATTCATATTGAATTTGTCGTTGCATTGCTGCAGTGCACTGCCCACTAGCTTTATTCATCAGCATTCCAAATGAATTGGTGAATTTGTGACCTGAATAAAGTTATTTGTTTTCATAATTATGTCTCCTACAAATATGTCAGCCTTCACTGCACCTAGTACCAATGCAACCCAATTTTTACCTTGTGGCATTTGGAATTGGTTGTGTGAGTGATGTTACTTCTGCAGCCCACTGTATTGAAGGGTTAATGAGGGGAGCTAGGCAACAAGGTTGTGCAAACAGTGATATTTTGGAGTGATAAGTTGTGTCTGACTCAGTCCTAGGCAGTCGAAGAGGTAGGCCCCTAGTAAAAGCAAACAGGTGTCATCCTGGAGTTTAGCATGTCAGCAACTTTTTATCACTGCAATTAAAAACAGCTACTCTGATTCACCTGCTGCTGTGTGCTGGCATTTCACAGTTTGATAATGAATCCCCCCACAAGACATGCGTGATCTGGAGGGGGTAATCTGCATCACCACTCCAGGGGCAGAGGGTGCAACAAAATCAGATCTGGAGTGGCATGTACAACATGTACACATATGTAACCTGGAGCCCCACCTCACTACGCACATTGAGCTTACTGTGCAGCGAGGTGCAGATGCAATGCTGAACTCTAATACCAGAGCAGGACCTGAGCTCACTGTCAGGAGGTGACCCATTGCCCATGCCATCCAAGAGCACCACATGTCACACTGCAGAGAACCTTGCAGCATGCCTGACTATATTCAACCTGCAGCTGGTTCACAGCTACTGGATTACCAATATAACCAGGGCAAGGAGTATGATGTGGAGGCAAAGGAGGAGGCCAAGGAGGAGGCCGAGTTAGGCTGTGGTCACACATAGAAATCCGTTTTGGGAAGTCATTTTCATGACCAATCCATTTTTTAGCCTTAGAATTAGTACAAAACAGTTTCCCAGCCATATGTATCACCCCCGTCAGAGGCCTTTAACTGCAACAATACCTTGTGGAGACCCCTACCCCCTCCAAACAACTATCCGGTAAGACATAAACCACCCCAAGGCAAGATGATGGCCTTCTTGCAGGATAAGGGGTTTGGCTCCATAGTGGAAAAAGGTACTGGGCATTGGTGCTACATTGACTGGTCCACCATGATGCGTGACAATCTTCTCAAAAGACTGTGCACCATGTTTTTTGGGGAGTAGGTGACCTTCACGATGGTGTGGGGCAGCAAACGGTGGTTCATGGTTGGCATATGTCAAGTTGCTACTGCTGACCAATTTGAAAAGTGGCAGCACGAGGCCAATAGGGAGAGAATGTGGCATTGAATTGATGACAGGCCTCTATTGGTTAGCCAGCCAGCTGTACCCAAAACCACAGGGCATGTATGTGTGGCACACATTTTTCCTTTCTGGCCTATAGGGGGTGGTCACCCTCTAGTTCCTATATCATCCTCTCCTGCAGATGCTTTGATGGAGTGAGCTGGGAGGCAGGTGGTGGTGGAGAATGCCCCCAAGACCATCTGGAAGCGTAGTACCATCACCAACACCGACCTTCAGCCTGGGCAATGCTGAGAATGACGTAAGACCATTTTAATGCCATGCAGAATTAACTTTTCTTTAAAAAAAGCATCTTGTTTGGTCAATGACCCATCCCTCTTGGCATTTTGGCTAGAGAAGGATTAGATTGAGTTGGATATTTTTCAGTTCTTCCTTGACTGAGGACTTTGTTTTTGTTAATGTTTTATTTGCCCTTCCCATATTTTGCACCATTTGCACATCCACCTACTGGATAAGTGGGCATGCATGCAGCCTTTGGGGTTCAACTCATAGAACATGGACTCCGCCCTCAATGGACTTTCCACCACTTTAACAGTTTGTGTGCTACTGATCCCTGTGGAACTTTTGTTAGTATATAAGAATATACAGTGGGTATAGAAATTATTCAGACCCCTTTAAATTTTTCACTCTTTGTTTCATTGCAGCCATTTGGTAAATTCAAAAAAGTTCATTTTTTTCTCATTAATGTACACTCTGCACACCATCTTGACAGAAAAAAATACACACACTTAGAAATGTTTGCAAATTTATTAAAAAAGAAAAACAGAGATATCCCATGGCCATAAGTATTCAGCCCCATTGCTCAGTATTGAGTAGAAGCACCCTTTTGAGTTAGCACAGCTATGAGTCTTCTTGGGAATGATGCAGCAAGTTTTTCACACCTGGATTTGGTGATTCTCTGCCATTCTTCCTTGCAGATCCTCTCCAGTTCCATCAATTTAGTTGTTGACCGTTGGTGGATAGCCATTTTCAGGTCTCTCCAGAGATGCTCAGTTGGTTTTAGGTCAGGGCTCTGGCTGGGCCAGTCAAGGATGGTCACAGAGTTGTTCTGAAGCTACTCCTTTGTAATTTTAGTTGTGTGCTTAGGGTCATTGTCTTGTTAGAAGGTGAACCTTCAGTCAAGTCTGAGGTCCAGAGCACTCTGGAAGAGGTTTTCATCCAGGATATCTCTGTACTTGGCTGCATTTATGTTTCCTTCCATTATGACCAGTTATCCTGCCCCTGCAGCTGAAAAACACCCCATAGCATGATGCTGCCACCACCATGTTTCACTGTTAGGATTGTATTGGGCAGGTGAGGATCAATGTCTGGTTTTCTCCACACATACTGCTTAGGCTGCTTTCACATTATGATTTTCTTGGATCTGTGACTGTCCGTTGTAAAACAGACAGCCACGGATTCGATTTAGCCTCCATGTATCCCTATGGGCCACGGATCACATCGGATTTGCCCTTAATGGCATCCGATTTTTGTCAGATCCGATTTTGTCCGATTTTTAGATGTACCCAAAATCGGAGACTGCTCTGATTTTGGGCACAGCGGATCAAATCGGACGGAATATGATCCGACATGATCCGCAGTCAATAACATGGGGCCTATGGAGCACGGGTCAGAGGAAACACCTGATCCCTCCTCGTATCCGTTTTTAGTGTGCTAAGCATGCTCAGTACACTAAAATTGCTCCATACCATCTAATTTCACTTCCGCAAAGTATGTATATACATTGCGGAAGTGAAATTTAGTTAAAGAAAGGGTTAAAAATAAAAAAAAAAACATGCTCACCTCTCCGACGGTGTCCCGCGCTGTCTTGCTCGCTCCTGGGACTGAAGGACCTGTGGTTGCCTGGCAACCTGATCAGCTGAGTGGTCATGTGACTGATCAGCTGATCGGGTTGTCACATGACCGTGCAGTTTAAATCTCCCGCCAGCCAAAATTGACCAGGAGATTTAAAGCTGCACGGTCATGTGACAATCTGATCAGTTAATCGGTCACATGACGGCTCAGCTGATCGAGTTGCCAGGCAACCACAGGTCCTTCAGTCCCAGAAGCGAGCTAGACAGCGCGGCACACCGTCAGAAAGGTGAACATGTCTTTTTTTATTTTAACCCTTTTTTCACTCCCGCAATGTATATACATACATACATACACATTGCGGGAGTGAAAGTGCCCAGCTGACCTGCACTTTGCAGACTCGGGCTTTCTGTGTCCGGACCCGTGAAAATCACGGACCCGGACAGAGAAATGGCATCCAGAGGTCTCCTCCAATGCTTTCCTTTCCTGTCCGTGTGGTCCTACTAAAAGTAGGATCCCACGGACAGGAAAAAATAAGTGATGTGAAAGCACCCTTAGAATTATCACCAAAAAGTTCTATCGTCATCTCATCAGACCAGAGAATCATATCTCTCATAGTCTGGGAGTCCTATGTGTTTTTTCTTTTAGCAAACTCTAGGCGTACTTTAATATGTCTTTCACTGAGGAGAGGCTTCCATCAGGTCACTCTGCCATAAAGGCCCAACTGGTGGAGGGCTGCTATGATAGTTGACTTTGTGGAACTTTCTCCCATCTCCCTATATATACTGTATACAGTATATACATATATACTGTATATATACAGTGCAGACCAAAGGTTTGGACACACCTTGTCATTCAAAGATTTTTCTGTATTTTCATGACTATGAAAATTGTAGATTCACACTGAAGGCATCAAAACTATCAATTAACACGTGGAATAATATACTTAACAAAAAAGTGTGAAACAATTGAAAATATGTCTTATATTCTAGGTTCTTCAAAGTAGCTACCTTTTGCTTTGATTACTACTTTGCACACTCTTGGCATTCTCTTGATGAGCTTCAAGAGGTAGTCACCGGAAATGGTTTTCACTTCACAGCTGTGCCCTGTCAGGTTTAATAAGTGGGATTTCTTGCCTTATAAATGGGTTTGGGACCATCAGTTGTGTTGTGCAGAAGTCTGGTGGATACACAGCTGATAGTCCTACTGAATAGACTGTTAGAATTTGTATTATGGCAAGAAAAAGCAGCTAAGTAAAGAAAAACGAGTGGCCATCATTACTTTAAGAAATTAAGGTCGGTCAGTCAGTCTGAAAAATTGGGAAAACTTTGAAAGTGTCCTCAAGTACAGTTGCAAAAACCAT
Organism: Allobates femoralis; assembly: GCA_033576535.1. Taxonomy (NCBI): domain Eukaryota; kingdom Metazoa; phylum Chordata; class Amphibia; order Anura; family Aromobatidae; genus Allobates; species Allobates femoralis. The sequence goes on along the minus strand of JARQOC010000002.1, from coordinate 282,715,146 downwards.
CAAGCACTACAAAGAAACTGGCTCACATGAGGACCGCCCCAGGAAAGGAAGACCAAGAGTCACCTCTGCTGCGGAGGATAAGTTCATCCGAGTCACCAGCCTCAGAAATCGCAGGTTAACAGCAGCTCAGATTAGAGACCAGGTCAATGCCACACAGAGTTCAAGCAGCAGACACATCTCTACAGCAACTGTTAAGAGTAGACTTTGTGCAGCAGGCCTTCCTGGTAAAATAGCTGCTAGGAAACCACTGCTAAGGGCAGGCAACAAGCAGAAGAGACTTGTTTGGGCTAAAGAACACAAGGAATGGATATTAGACCAGTGGAAATCTGTGCTTTGGTCTGATGAGTCCAAATTTGAGATCTTTGGTTCCAACCACAGTGTGTTTGTGCGACGCAGAAAAGGTGAAAGGATGGACTCTACATGCCTGTTCGCACCGTGAAGCATGGAGGAGGAGCTGTGATGGTGTGGGGATGCTTTGCTGCTTTGAAGCTCATCAAGAGAATGCCAAGAGTGTGCAAAGGAGTAATCAAAGCAAAAGGTGGCTACTTTGAAGAACCTAGAATATAAGACATATTTTCAGCTGTTTCACACTTTTTTGTTAAGTACCGTATATACTCGTGTATAAGCCGACCCGTGTATAAGCCGACCCCCCTACTTTTGCCCCAAAACCTGGGAAAACCTATTGACTCGTGTATAAGCCGAGGGTGGACTCCAGCACAGGTATACAGCCCCAGCAGTGTGGTATACAGGCCCCCCAATGGTAGTATACAGCAGCCTCCCCAGTGGTAGTATACAGCAGCAGCCCCAGTGGTATATACAGCAGCAGCTCCAGTAGTTAGTATACAGCAGCCCCAGAGGTATATACAGCCCCAGTGGTAGTATACAGCATCCCCAGAGGTATATACAGCCCCAGTGGTAGTATACAGCATCCCCAGAGGTAGTATACAGCAGCCCCAGAGGTAGTATACAGCAGCCCCAGAGGTAGTATACAGCAGCCCCAAAGGTATATACAGCAGCCCCAGTGGTAGTATACAGCAGCCCCAGAGGTAGTATACAGCCCCAGTGGTAGTATACAGCAGCCCCAGAGGTATATGCAGCCCCAGTGGTAGTATACAGCAGCCCCACAGGTATATACAGCCCCAGTGGTAGTATACAGCAGCCCCACAGGTATATACAGCCCCAGTGGTAGTATACAGCAGCCCCAGAGGTATATACAGCCCCAGTGTAGTATACAGCAGCCCCAGAGGTATATACAGCCCCAGTGTAGTATACAGCAGCCCCACAGGTATATACAGCCCCAGTAGTTAGTATACAGCAGCCCCACAGGTATATACAGCCCCAGTGGTAGTATACAGCAGCCCCAGAGGTATATACAGCCCCAGTGTAGTATACAGCAGCCCCAGAGGTATATACAGCCCCAGTGTAGTATACAGCAGCCCCACAGGTATATACAGCCCCAGTGGTAGTATATAGCAGCCCCAGTGGTATATACAGCCCCAGTGGTAGTATACAGCAGCCCCAGAGGTATATACAGCCCCAGTGTAGTATCCAGCAGCCCCAGTGGTAGTACACAGCCCTCCCTCCTTAATATGCGTCCCCCAGTAGTAATAAACAGCCTTCCCCCCTCCTTATCATGTCCCTCCCCGGCTGCGGCAGCTGTGAAAATAACAAACACTTTATACATCACCTTCCGGCGCAGCTCTCCGCTCCTCCGGTCCTCAGCTCCTCCGCTCGCGGCTTCTTCTTCCTTGATGACGTCATCTCCTGCGCCCGGTCACATGACACCGGCACATCAAGAAAGAAGAAGCCGCGAGCGGAGGAGCTGAGGACCGGAGGAGCGGAGAGCTGCGCCGGAAGGTGATGTATAAAGTGTTTGTTATTTTCACAGCTGCCGCAGCCGGGGGGGACATGATATGGAGGGGGGGGGCTGTTTATTACTACTGGGGGACGCATATTAAGGAGAGGGGGCTGTGTAGTGCAATATGCACGGCATCCCCCCGCCGCTGATGGACGGGGGGATGCCGTGCATATTCATTGCACTAATGAGGCGGCCCCACGTGACCGCCTGCGGTCACCGCGGCCCCCTCCTGCCTCCTCCAGCCCCCGGTCACAGCTCCCCCCCCACAGCATACCGTATGACCCGTGTATAAGCCGAGGGGGGGACTTTTCAGCCCAATTTTTGGGCTGAAAAACTCGGCTTATACACGAGTATATACGGTATATAATTCCACATGTGTTAATTCATAGTTTTGATGCCTTCAGTGTGAATCTACAATTTTCATAGTAATGAAAAAACAGAAATCTCTTTGAGTGAGAAGGTGTGTCCAAACATTTGGTCTGTACTGTATATATATATATATATATATATATATATATAAATAATTTTTAAAGCAGTGTCTCAAAATAGCTTTGCTATGGTGCTATACATCAGTTCTAGGTGGGAATCAACCACCAACATACCGACCATAAGTACAAAAAACGAACTGCAACACTTCTTTTGGGATGTTTCTTATACCTATATTGGCCTTCAGGCGAATATGGCGACGCTTCGGTCAGCCTGTGACCTTCTTCCAGGCAACGTCGCCATATTCACCTGAAGGCCAATAAAGGCATAAGAAACATCCCAAAAGGAGTGCTTCAGCTCGTTTTTTGTACATATATATATATATTTTTTTGTTTGTTTGTTGTTGTTGTTGTTATTTTTTTTTTTTTTTTATATGTTTATTTTTTTTCCATTGCCTATTATTTTTCAGTTCAGTGTGAGTTTATTAGTAAGGGTCATAACACTAAGAACTGTTTTCTTTTTTAAAATGCTGCCCAAAACACAGCCATCAATTGGATAAATTAATCCAAAAGCTAAGAAAGCATACATGTTTCCATGGTCCAAACTCTGAGCTCACACAATAGATTGCTCCCTTTATGGGGCTATAACTTTTTCAATATTTTGATTTGAGCTAAATCCTTTTGCAAATACGGTATATTCTGTACACTAAATACCGTAAAAATCTGAATAAAATGTTTTTGCCGATCCAACATACTAGAAGACTCCGAGATAGGATAGGACAGTAGTAGCACTGCCTGTGTAATTAATTAGTGACACGGTCTTCTTTATTTACATTATAACAAATAACACATACCCTGTTTCCCCAAAAGTAAGACCCCCCCCCGAAAGTAAGGCAGGGTAGGGGGGTGCCCAGGGTTTTCTAATGTAAGGCACCCCCCGATTGTAAGGCCGCTTTCGAGGGGGTCGCGGGGAAATGTAAGGCCGCCTACGGGGGGAGGGGGGTCGCGGGCCTCCCTTTAGGTTGCCGCAGGCTTACTGTATGCCGCCGTCCAGGCTCCTTCTGTCCCCCTGATGCAGCCGCTGGTCCGGAGATCATGGGGTTAATCACAGCCTAACTTGCTGTGCCCGTCGATCTCCGCCCAGCGTGACCTGTGATTGGCCGCCCAGCCCTGAGGAATCGTCACCCAGCACCGCAGAGGAAAACTAAAGTGATCCGGTGAAAACATGTACCGTAATGACACGTGTGTACTGTATAAGCATGGGTGTGTGTGTGTGTGTGTGTGTGTGTGTGTATGTGTGTATGTGTGTGTGTGTACTGTATGTGTATGGGTGGGTATATGTGTGTACCGGTATGTGTGTGTGTACTGTATGTGTATGGGTGGGTATGGGTGTGTGTATACGGCAGTTGCGGTGAAAAAAAGATGATGACATGGTTGTCCTGGAATAAATCTTGTTTTATGTTACGGTGTTACATATTGAGACTGTTCGTGACTGTTCATTGTTTTGCATGTTATACATGGAAATACCGTAATGATACGGTACCGTATTACCAAGATATTCTTGATACATTTGTTTGATTATTTGTTTGACCATACTGTTCAGCCTGTTAATAAATGTTAAATTTTATTGTTAAAAAAAAGATGTCATTTTTTTTTTGCTAATGTAAGACCTCCCCCGAAAGTAAGACAGGGTGGGACTTTTGGAGGTAAAATTAATGTAAGACAGTGTCTTACTTTCGGGGAAACACGGTATCTTTCTCACTACCTCAAAGCATACAATAGCTTTTTCTCCAAATCAAATTTTTTAAACAAAATCACCGAAACCTCTAAAATGTACATTTCCAATGAGTCTCGCATCTCTATTTGCAACATATACAACACATATTGTAAAGTCACAATATAAAACTGAATTGCTCTGGTATAGTGAAGAATGCTTGATGCAGGTAATAGTATTTTTTCCTTGCAAAAATGTCTCATTCATTATGACAGATATATCAAAAGTATTTCTTTGCTAAGAGAAACCAGATTAAAAAGCTTACTTTTTAGAAAATATGAACAACTCAGCTCATAATTTCTCCTTTTATGGTGTCAGCATCCTTTAAACAGAGATTTCTCTTTTAATAAGCAAGTGCCTGCGGCCTTATGAAAAAGCAAGCGCATATTCTTCTATATATAAGATATTTATAGGATTCCCATTGGACTATTTCCTTTGAAATGCTAAGAGGTGTAAGGAAACAGGAAAGGTTTTCATTTAAGTGTCAAATCTGAAAGTGCAAAGTGGGACATGTTTATGGAATTTTTTCTTTATGTGCTACATATTGGGCAAGGTAATAACGTCTCCTGCAATTGAAAATGTATTTATTTCTTGTTACCTATATAGTATGAACATATTCCACCACACTGAAGAAATGGTGAGCACTCAGTCCCAGTGGGACTCACAAGCTTCATTCTCTCAGATACACCCACTCAAAATTTTGAAGGAAGCCAATTAACCTACCTGTATCTTTCTAGAGTAGAAGAGGAAATAGTATTGCCTGGAGATAACCCACAAAAGCACAGTAAGAACATTCAAGTTCTATAAAGAAAGTGCCCTTGGTTATATTCAAACCTAGAACCTCAGTTCTGCACAGCAAGAGAGCTATTTTTTAAGTAAAACTCTATAAAGCAAGAGGAAAATGTAAGTCTTCACTGTAGAATATAAAAAGTTCCCTTACAGACAATAATCAGAACAACGCAAGTGTTACAGCTTCAATGGGTTATTTGTAGAAAATAGCACGATCAAAATAGAGTGGTTAGGGATCTCAATTCTCCTTCACTCAGGTTTTCAATCAAACTCAAGCTGTACCAAAAAGAACAGAAGAGCCGATCCTTTGAAATTCAAATTCACCAGCTTTGCAAATGTTCCCCAATGAATTAGATTTGGGTTCAGGGTATATGCTGGAAAAAGTACACAGTGCAGATTCAACTGAGCCTGGTTATTTAGATGGGTTGACCCTGCTACTGAACAATACATCAGGTTTGTGAGGCTGCAGATAAAACATTTTTTCCATCATGTCATAAATACTGCAATTGCTGGTAATGCCTTGTTTATATATTATTGCTGTAATACTGGCACACATAGTGAGATGTTGATTCTGCAGAGAGCAGTGATGGTTCTCTTGGTCAGACATGTGGTTGGTAGGTGTCCACTCTACGAAATTTCACTGAGCAGAGAACACAGCTCATTTTGGTAACATGCCCAACTGTGCTCCCTTTTAGAAGCCCAAACTTTTCTTTCATAGCAAGCTTTTAATAGCATTACTATGGTATAATCATCCTTTTGATTATAGTAATAGATTCCCTGCATTTCAGCATACAGCATTCAGTACTCACCAGCATGTCCGAGGACACAGCTGGTTCACTCTCTGATCCTTGTAGTAAGCCTCCACATACTCCACTTTCTGCTCCTCCTCTTCTCCCTCCTCCACATCCTGCTGCATATAAGGGTGGTTTCAAATTAGCATTTTTTTTATCCTCGGGGGCATCCTGCAGAAACTGGATACTACTGGATCCGGTTTGTGCCCCATTGGCTTACAATGGGGAATCTGGCACATGAGGCATGTGGTTACATCCGATTTCTGCCGGATGTGACAAAAACCAGTTTATTGTTGAAAACTGCCACCAACCAGATCCTGAAGAATGCAGCATAAATTAAAATGAAAACCAATGGGCGCTGAATCTGGCTTTACTGAATCAGGCATGATCGAGTAAAACTTGATCAAGTAAAACTTGATCCTGCTGAGCTTGCAGGTTCACTAAAAGATAGATAGATAGATAGATAGATAGATAGATAGATAGATAGATAGATAGATAGATAGATATCCAAGATGGCCGTTGACCAGGAAGGTTGCATCTGACACAGCTCCCTGCCAAACTCCACCATCCGGGCCATCCAGCCACAGAGAACACATAATCTGCCATCAAAGATACACCAGCTGCAGCCCACAACACCAGGGACCCGGAAGATCTGGATCTTAAAGCCTGCAGAGCCTCTGAACTCTCTCCTCAGGTTGGTGACTGCTGTACTCCCCCTCCTCCATGCTTCAGACTGTCTGACTTCCTCCCTGCTCCTGGACACCTAACACTGCCAGCCCGCATTTCCCTGATACAAACTGTGATACCCTGTTTTCCCGAAAATAAGTCACCCCCGAATATAAGTCAGGGCAGGGCTGGCGCAGAATTTTCCAATATAAGTCATACCCCGAATATAAGACAGGGTGACTTATTTTCGGGGAATATAAGACAGGGTACCGCTAAGGTGCCATTTTTGCCCATTGCATGTTTTACCTGTGTCCCCGCTGTCCCGCTGGCCCCGCTGTCCTCCGTGGGCTCCCCTCTGCCCTCAGGTGCAGCCGCAGGTCCGCTGTCCTCCGTGGGCTCCCCTCTGCCCTCAGGTGCAGCCGCAGGTCCGCTGTCCCCCGTGGGCTCCCCTCTGCCCTCAGGTGCCGCAGGTAACCCCGAGGGCATAGGGTTAATCTTGTGCGCATGTCGCCCCGGCCTGACGTCACCGCTGCCGGCAGGAGCTTCTGATTGGCCAGCGGCTCCCCAGCTTCTCGAGCGCTGATTGGCTCAGCGGCTCGAGTGCTGATTGGCCAGAAGCTCCTGCATGAAGAAGCATCTGGACAACGCCCTGCACCGCGGAGGAATCCATAGCCCGAGGCCGCCATTACCCTAAAAAGTAAGGATGTTTCCTTGCCGACTTGCCCATTAAAACCGCAATTCCGCCGCACAGCCGACTTGCGGCTGACTTGCGGCACACTTGCGGCAGGTCCCCATACAATGTACGGTACTGTATGGGACACTTGCGGCAAGGTGCGGTTACCGCATCTTTGCCGCACCTTGCCGCAAGTGTCCCATACAGTACCGTACATTGTATGGGGACCTGCTGCAAGTGTGCCGCAAGTCGGCCGCAAGTCGGCTGTGTCATTTTTTTTTTTTTAATATAAGTCATACCCCGAATATAAGACAGGGTGGGACTTTTGGGGGTAAAATTAATATAAGACACTGTCATATATTCGGGGAAACACGGGCATCATCGGGGCTCTGTGAGGGTGATGAGACTCCATCAAATCAGTAGGGAGCAGAGATAAGATAAGAGAAGCGCTTAACCAGAGAGAAAGGAGCTCATTTCTGCCCACGCAGCCATTAATGAGGGGCACAGACAGTGCTCACATCAGTTAAGATACATAGAGGTGCTGTAGGGCTTCAACGCTGCTGGCCCCAGCACTTAAAACTGCTCAGAGGCTCCCAGACAACTCAAGAAAACAGCTGGTGTTGCCAGGACTGTTTTGCTCCCTAAAACACTCTGGGTCCATAAATAATAACATCAAAGGCCGCTTTGCAAGTACTGCAGATTCAGAGATCATAACAGGGAGATGTATTTCTGGTGGCTGAAGGCACTGCTACCATCAAACATACAGACTTCACCTCTGCAGCTGCTTGGAAAAGAGCCCCTATTGTCATCTAAGAAGCCATGCTGAAACTATTGGTGACGGGAGGGGATGCTCTGGAGCTGCACGGTGCTGCTGCACTAAGGGAGACAAGCTCTGCTTCATATAATCTCCTGACAATTATAACACCTCGGCCCTTACAGGATTTTATAACTCTGATCTCAGAGTATATATAAGTGGCTGGCATCACACTTGTCATAGCAGGGGCATCCTGACTCGCTGTGAACTACTACAGAGCAGATTTCATCCATGTGCTGTGGGACTCTGATCCCTGTACAGAGGGACATTTTCTACACCAACCTTTCTCCTCTCATCTAGGATTACAGCACTACTGCTCTACAGCCCTGGCAGCACTCAGATTTATTAACTGTTTGTCAACCCCTGAGGTGCTAGACGCCATATGGTCCTATAGTGTAACATCTTCTGGATCTCCACACACTTACTACTTCTCTGTGACTACGGATATATAATATCATGTAAAGTCTCTTGAATACGCAGTAGAGGCTAACGGGCTAGAAGAACCACATAAGATTTAACTCTCGTACTTTCTGACAATGGTGAAAACCACTAGCAAACCTGTAAAGTCAAATACCAAATCCGGCAACGTCACTTCTCAGGCAGACTTGGATAAGTTTCTGAGGAAACAAGCCGGTATGTCTTCTTTATCTAAAACATCTCGACAACTTCTCACTAATGATCCCACCGAATCTGAGCCTGAAAGTGACGTGGAAACTGAAGATAGAATTCAGATAGAACATGCGGTTCAATAGTAGAGCGCAGGGATAATACGGGATACTTTAATCTTAATCTCCGTAACTTTATTCATAAAAAGCTCCAGACCACAACATGTTTCGACGTACGCTCTACTATTGAACCGCATGTTCTATCTGAATTCTATCATACAAATTCCCTTGGGGAAAGCAGTGACAGAGCTGCAGGCGGGATAGGGTTAATGGATCAACCTGGAGTTTCCTAACCCAACCCTGGAGTGAGAGCGTGGACTACACGAGGCCAGGAGCAGAGGTGATTGAGGATACAGGAGCACTACAGATCCAAGGCTGGCAGCCTGAGCCACAAACTACGCTCCAAATCTGGTTGTGCGAGTCTGGCACAACCTTTAAAGGTTAGTTTATTCTTAATACAACAGCTTTTAAGGCAGGAGAGATCCACAGGTGGCGCAACACTATTTTTTTCTTTTTATTTGCGTGGAAACTGAAGAAACATCCAAAAATCCTCCACTCACTAGGTCTTTCATTAAAAGGATCTTGAATAAAGCCATTGAGCCGGTCCTTAAAGAACTTTCGGATATCAAGCAGGACCTTTCACAGTTGGGCCATCGGGTTGAATCTCTAGAGTCTTCCAACTCAGACGTGGTACAACACTCTAACTCCACTGTACTGAGTTTACAACATCATGAAGACCACCTTAATCAGATATTCTTAACTCTGGAAGACCACGAAAACAGGGAAAGGCGCAACAATCTACAATTGAGGGGCATACCTGAAACCATTAGCCAGGATGCTCTCGGCCCTGCCATCACAGATGAGTTTCGCTCCATACTACTACCAGATGACCCGCAGACTATCGAGATGGTGAGGGTCCATAGAGCTCTGCGCCCGAAACCACCCCCGGAAGAAACCCCCAGAGATGTAATTTGCCGGTTCCTCGATTTTAGAACCAAAGATCTTCTTCTGCGTAGGGCCAAAGAGGCGACTGACATCTCCTGCAATGGTTCGGCAATACAAATTTTTCAGGATCTGTTGGCAATCACTCTCAACAAGCGGAGGCTCTTGAAGCCTTTTACAACGAAACTATACCAGAGACACTTTACTTATAGATGGCTGTACCCATTTGGCATTTCCATTTCTGCTAATGACAAGCAGCTTCAAGCGCGAACCTCTGCAGACATTAAAAGGGTTTGTAAAGACCTTGACATTGTGCTTGAACACTACCCAAATCTGGAAGCAGTCAACTCTGCATACCTGCTAAAACCTCCTCCACAATTTCCAAACTGGCGGAGGAATTTGACCCCCAAAGGCTCAAGCGTTGCACCGCTAAACCAGCTGGGATCCATGATGGGGACGACCCAGCTGGTTGATAGATCAGTTGGAACTTTGGTGTTCTCCACAGGTCCCATGGATATAGGGATCATGCCATGCTTACACACTGACAAGACTAAAGGGACAACCCTTGAGGACTGGTAGAGGGTTTCTGCTTTACCAATGTCCGTTTAGATTTGCTCCTACTTATAACTCATGTAGTAGGCAACGGTTCTTTTTCAAGACACCATGTTTCCTATTGATTGTTGCTCACCACATTCACGTTCCCCCTTCATTTTTTCTTTCTTTTTTTTTTTTCTTCCCCCCCTTCCTCCCCCTGCCCCCCACCCTCTCGACTGCTTGTTTACCCGACCCCTTAAAAGGACTTGATGTGTAACCTATCTTGAAGATATCTGTTTAGCATTCTCTGAGGATGTGACGCGACCCTCCTGACATCCATGACTTGAGCAACACTAGGCCTTCCCTACTCCTCGATCACCTATCCTCAATCCCCTTACTACCCTCTCCTCACCCTTTCCAATACCTATCTCCATGTTTGTTCGGACATTTGGTATAGGTTTAACCAAGATTTTCTACAAGCTTCATACTGTACTCATGTTCAGTTATTTTCCATGTTTGGGTTATGTGAGTTTTACTATCACGGCCTACCCGTTGGCCTCTGCAAATACTCTGCTCGCTTATAGCTTAATGTCGATTACAGCACTACTGCACCCCCTCCGGGGTGTAATAGTTACATACTATGCAATGTTTATTCATGTATTCATTGAATTTTGCTTATTTCCTCTTGCATTTTCTACCTACTCACCTACTTTCCCCTATTCTCCTTTCTCTCACTCATCTACACCCTGGAACCTGTAGAGGGTCTGTCGTTGATGAAACCTTCATTCCATTATCTCACGCCATGACATCATCATGTACGTTGTACAGAATTGTCTCTCATAACGTCCATGGTATTAATTCCCCGATTCCCAGGTCGCAGACTTTACATCATTTTAAAAAGAATGGGTATGATATTCTATTTTTACAGGAGACTCATTTTATAGCTGGTAAAACCCCTACCTTCGAAAAAAAGGCTATTATTGCAACTGGTTCCATGCCCTATCTCCCCAGAGGGGTGCACGAGGAGTATCAATTGCTTTTGTAAAAGATATCCCCTTTCTTTTACAGGACAGTCTGGTTGATCCAGAGGGCCGGTACCTATTGTTAAAGGGCCTCCTTGGAGATAATTTAGTGACACTGGGAAACTTCTACACCCCCAACATCTAAAATGGATCTGTAAAGCCCTCCGCAAACCTGATCTTTTTAGGGAAGGTTCTGTCTTGCTGGGGGTGACTTAAATGTGGCGTTGGAACCCATGTTGGATACATCCTCTGGGAAGGGCACGATCGCCTTACGTGATTTGGCCCAAATCAAATCCTCGCTTCACTCCATGGGATTAATAGATGCCTGGAGATACTTCCACCCTCGAGACAGAACTTATTCATTCTATTATTCTATTCCCATCCCCACAATACGAATCACCGTATTGACTACTTATTGATCTCTAAGAATGCTCTTACCACCACGTCAGATGTAGATATTCTCCCTGCCCTGTACTCGGATCACGCCATGGTTATAATTGAACTGGAACTTGATAAACCCCTTTCCACCTTTAGAACTTGGAAACTTAATGAATCCCTACTCTTGATGAAAAATGTCAAGAACAAAATTCAAACAGCCATCAAAGAACATTTTTCCATTAACGCCACACCCGATATGGATCCGATATTGGTCTGGGAGGCCCACAAATCCACAATTAGGGGGGGGGTGATTATATCTGCGGTGTCCCATATTAATAAATAGCGGAGGACCGAATTGGAATCTCTCTATCAGGACATAGCTGATTTAGAGACACAACACCAACGATCACTATTCCCCGATATTTTAATCCAACTGACTAAACGCAGACAACGTTTGAAACACCTACTAAACAAGCAAGGTGCAAAATATTTCACCTCGTGGAGGAACTGTCTCTTGGTTCACGGTGACAAAGCCTCTAAGCTCATGATATAGCTGATTAAAAGGCGGCAGTCTCGCACTTTTATACATAAGATTAAAACAGCCTCTGGGCATATGTCACTGAACTATGACCAAATCACTGACACCTTTTTGTCCTTCTATAAAGATTTATATCAACTAGGGCTACGTGAGCCAGAGGCAGCGAAATCACAGAGGATGAAAGATATAGACACCTTCCTCACCTTCTTGTCCCTACCACATTTAACAGCAGTACAACAGCTGTGGCTAGATAGACCTTTTGACGTGTTTTGACAGTCCACCCTGTCGGCAAGCTCGAAAGGGAAGGCACCTGGACCAGACGGGATCTCAAACTGTTACTAGAAGACATTTTTATCTGATTTGAGCCCACATCTGCTAAAAATGTGCAACGCACTGCTGCAACACAGCTCTCTCCCCCCTCAATCTCTGGAAGCGCATATATCCCTTCTGCATAAGGAAGGCAAGGACCCTACGCTTTGCGGGAGTTACAGGCCTATTTCCCTGCTAAACGTAGAAAATATATGCAAGTTTATTGGCTAGACGTTTGTCGGGGTTATTGCCTCAACTTGTCTCTTTAGAGCAGACTGAATTTGTGCAGGGGAGAGAGGGGAGAGACAACATGAGCAGGATTCTGCATCTAATGTAACGGGCAAAGCTACACCGTCTCCCTCTGGTTCTTTTAAGTACAGATGCCGAGAAGGCTTTTGATAGGGTGGACTGGAAATTCCTACACAGAACTCTATTGGCCTTCCATTTCCCACCGCCCATTATAGAGGCGATATTTAAAATGTATTCTTCCCCTTCGGCGAGACTCCGAATCAACAATATGTTGTCCGACCCCTTTCTCATCCAGAATGGCACGAGACAGGGGTGCCCCTTATCACCACTTCTCTTTGTCTTAGTCATGGAACCTCTTCTTCGAAGCATCCAGTTAAATAAAGACATCAAGGGAGTCCAGATACGATCGGTTCATCATAAGTCGGCCGCATTTGCGGTTGACTTGCTGGTGATTCTTTCCGACCCGGATGTGGGTATCCCTGCTCTCGTGAAAACTTTGGATCATTATAGCTACATGTCCAACTATAAAATCAACCTGTCGAAATCGGAAGCGCTTGCTATTAATATCCCTAAAATGTCCATTGATAGATTCAAAAGGAGTTATCCATTCATGTGGCCACCCGGCTACATTACGTATCTTGAGGTTAAAATCGGGCGCTCGGCCGACGACCTTCTTAGTCTTAATATTCTACCAGCATTGGAGGGGTGCGGTGGAGATGGTGAAGTCCTGGAGAGTCCCTTTTATCTCTTGGATTGGGAGGAAAAAGTTACTCAAAAGCATAATTCTACTAAAATTCCTCTACTTATTTCAAATGCTCCCAATCCATATCCCTGACCGAACCCTTACTAAAGTACATTACTTTTTCTCACATTTTATATGGAACAATAGAAGACCCAGAATCAATTTCTCGACTCTGACGCTGCCGAGTTCTCGGGGAGGGATGGGAGCCCCAGACATATCTAAATACTACAAAGCGGCCATGCTAACCAGAGTGGAATGGAATAGAGGCTCCCCAAACAAACTTTGGCTATCAACCGAAGAACATCATTCGCCAATGTCATTAAGGCCCCAACCATTATTGATAGACTTCCAAAATAAGTCTTACATGCCCCCAAATACTCTGACACGTTCAGTTCTCAATATCTGGAAAAAAGAACAACACAAACTCGTGCCTCCACTGTCCCCTATTCTCACTCTCCAGGACTTTACAAGGCCTCTGTTGTTGCAACCACATACCGAGGGCAATCTTGATGCAAGACCCACTAGAGCCCCACCCATCCTAATAGACCAGCTGTTCCTCGATGGTGCTTTCCTGTCATATGCGGAAATAGAGCAATCTGACCATTTACGCATGATGTCCTTCCTGCAATATAACAGATTGAAGGCCTATGTACATAAGTGGAGGACGAATACCGACTTGCTTAGACCCCTAACTCCATTCGAACAGCTTTGTGTACAATCACAACCTCCTCGAAAACTGCTTTCAACACTTTACAAACTCCTGGTGCACGAAAATGCTAATGTTAAACGAGCCTTTCTAGGAGTTTGAGAATGTGACTTAAACATTCAATTTACGGATGACCAGATCAACCAGATCTATAATCGATCCCACGGTCCATTGCCCTGTGTTAGGGTACAGGAAAACTCGTATAAAGTGGTGTCTCGATGGTACCGCACCCCAAAATTAATACATGAATGGAGTCCCTCCACGCCGGGACAATGCTGGAGATGCAATGCAGAGATAGGGGCATATCTACATATTTGGTGGCTATACCCCGCAATAAAATCGTACTGGAAGGTGGTCTCCGACATAATCTCGGAAATACTGAACCAAGAAGTCACACTATCGCCGCAAACAGTTCTCCTCAATCTCCCGGTGTGGCCTAGGGTAGCTTCTTCCTCCCGACTGGCCCATAACATAGCAGCCGCAGGCAGACTCCTGGTGCCCACTAGATGGAACACTAGCTCTCTCCCCACTAAAGCCCAAATCATCAAGGAGATAGACTCTCTATACCGCACTGCTGAATTAGCGGCCTTGTCATATTGTTCTTATTCTCTCTTTGAAACAACATAGACACCCTGGATATTTTACAGATCGACCCCTGAATTCACTGGTATTCTTACCAGAGAATAAGATTTGAACTACTACTAAAAGCTACCTGTAGATATCGAACTGACCTTCCATGGTACCCATCACACTTTCTTCCTCTCTATTCTTTCCCTCCCCAACTCTCTATTCTCTCTACCTTTATCTTTTCTGCTTGCACTTCACAACTTTACACTCCTTGCCTCCCCTTGACCTAATCTAACTTTAAGATTTGAATGCACAGATCTGTACTAGGGATGAGCGAGTATGCTTGTCACTACTCGGTACTCGCACGAATATCTCGGTACTCGGTGAGTACCGAGTAATCTCGCGATACTCTTGCTATGCTCGGGATCCACCTCCCTGCATGTCGGCGCTCTTTACAGAGCCAGCCCACATGCAGGGATTGGCTGACAGACACTGTAATGCCACAGCCATGTTGGTTGTGGCATTACAGTGATTTGCTGGCCGTACAGCGTCATCAGGTCTTTACCACAACAGTCCTTCTGAGGACTAATAGAGCTGTATACAGGCAGGCAGGGTATATAGCAAACTTCATTGTGCCAGTATACCAGCCTGCATCACATCTGGGGCTGGTGTAAAGGCTGCCAATCTCATCCATTCATCCCAAAACAGTGCTTTTAGGGATTAATTTTGCTCACTATAGGCAGGAGTAGGTTTTAGCGCAAATTAGGATACGCCTAAAGACTCGCTATTGTCGTCAGCGTTTGTGTTAGACTAGTCCACCTGCAGCACCTTAATCTCTAATCTCAGTGTCGTGCTGAAAACCAAATCTTGTCTGCAATCATTTAGCAACTTAGTGCAGCTACAGTAGGTTGCAGCGTAAATTAGGTTACGCCAAAAAACTCGCTATTCTCGTCAGCGTTTGTGTCTGACCAGTCCACCTGCAGGGCCTTAATCTCTAATCTCAGTGTGCTGCTAAAAACCATTTCTTGGACGCCTTCATTTAGCTGTATACAGTCAGCACAACATTGAAAATGCGCAAGGCCGGTGGCAAGGGACAAGGAACTGGACGTGATGGTGGTGCAGGCAGAGGCCGAGCCCGTGTGCTAGCTCGAATTGCGCCACGAGAAACGCCCACATCATCTCGTTCGACCTTCCTGTCCCATTTTCTAGGGGACCGCAACAGTACTCCACTATTAAACCAAGACCAGTGTCAATAGGTTGTTAGTTGGATAGCGGATAATGCTTCCAGTCAGTTTGGCACCACTACAAATACCCTCTCTTCCACATGGTCAACTGTCAGTAGCCATGAGACTGGACCGCACATTCCACACCTTGATACTCCTTCCTCCCACCATGCTGAGTGCCCGGCCCTGGACATCACAAAGCACTCACTGATCTCAGGGAGACCAGTCAAGGAAAACACTGCGGGTAGCCAGCTAAAGCGCTGAAACACAGTGAAATCCATGATGCATTGCCCCCTGGAAATTTGAATATGCAAATAGAGTCTGTGGAGCCTCGATTAAGAGTCTCAAACACGGGACTAGCCAGATATCCCTCCAGGGAAGGACCTAGCCCTGGGGTGGAATCCTTGCGGAGACCTCCATAACCACCATATTAAGTGGCCCTTTTAGTCAATATCCCACTCAGTTACGAGTTAAGAATATGACAAGGAAATTAACAGAGCCAGGTATCCATCCACAGACAGCTGTTTCGGGGTATTGCCCCTCATCTGTCACGCTGGGAGTGGGGAAGACACCCAGCGTAGGATAACGACGGGGGGGGGGAATAAGGGGTCCCTACTGCTAAGGGCACAAGAAGGAGACGGTGACCCCTAGACTTACTAGGGCTGACCCTGTCTGCCCTAACGTCCCTGTACAGTCTCCTCAACTGTCGCCGACCACGAACCTCGTCCCTCTCTGATCCTAGCGCTATCTGAGCTAAGGATCAGATGGAGAGGTGCACTAGACCCCTCCACTAACAACTAAAGACAAACACCAGGGAAGACAGACATTTGGGGAAAAGAAACACTTATCTTTCAGCAGACCACAGCGAGCTCACAACCTCAGCTTCTGCTGGAGCAAGGATAAAGAGTCCACAAGGAAATATCACCTGCACTGAGGAAGGGTAATGAACCTCCTTATAAAGGTAGAAGGAATCTGCTGGGTCCTAGAGACCTACCATACAAGTGGATACAACCAGACCGAGCACAAGACCTCCACAGCCGTCTCCCCAAAATAGAGAGATCTCATCACACCTTCTCTTCATCTACACAGAAGGTAAATGCCCCTGAAAGAGACGGACCATCCTCCACCATTATGGCTGGTGGGCCAAACGCTGAGATCGTCTGCGCGTGACCTCCACCCTGTCACCCGCGCCACCCGTGACAGTACCCCCCTTCTACGAGTGGCCCCCGGACACTCAGGACCAGGCTTATCCGGATGGGAACGGTGAAAAGCGCGGACCAGCCTAGCGGCGGACACCTCCGACGCCGGCACCCACATCCGCTCCTCAGGACCGTACCCCCTCCAGTGCACCAAATACTGAAGAGAACGGCGCAACATGCGAGAATCAACCACCCTCGAGATCTCGAATTCCAAATTCCCCGCCACACAGATGGGCTCAGGAGGCAAAGGAGACGGGTCAGACGACGGCACATACGGCTTGAGGAGCGACCTATGAAACACATCGTGAATCCTAAGAGCAGGAGGCAACGCAAGACGAAACGCCACGGGATTGATCACGGCGGTTATCTTATAGGGGCCAATAAACCTGGGCCCCAACTTCCAAGAGGGCACCTTCCACTTCACATTCTTGGTAGACAACCAAACGTAGTCATTCACACATAGGTCCGGACCTGGCGCACGCTTTCTGTCAGCCATACGTTTGTACCTGTCGCCTAAGAGCTTCAAGCTACTCTGTACACCCCGCCAAACCGAGGAGAGGGACGAGGTAAAACGGTCCTCCTCCGGAACTCCGGAAGGACTCGTACCACTAAAAGTACCAAACTGAGGATGAAACCCATATGCACCGAAGAACGGTGACTTGCCAGTGGACTCCTGAAGACGATTATTAAGGGCAAATTCGGCCAAGGGCAAATAACTTGCCCAAGTCTCCTGATGGTCAGAGACAAAACACCTCAGGTAAGTCTCCAAATTCTGATTCACACGTTCGGTTTGACCATTAGACTGGGGATGAAAAGCAGAAGAAAAAGACAACGTAATCCCCAAACGTGTACAAAAGGCCTTCCAAAACTTGGAGACAAACTGAGTACCGCGATCAGAAACCACATCGGAGGGAACCCCATGAAGCTTCACAATCTCACTTACAAACACCTGTGCCAGAGTCCGAGCATTAGGAAGTGCGGGCAGTGCCACAAAGCGAACCATCTTACTGAACCTATCTACTACTACCAGTACCACCGTCTTGCCCGCAGACGCCGGGAGATCGGTGATAAAATCCATTGACAAATGTGTCCAAGGCTTCTCAGGAATAGACAATGGCATGAGAGACCCAGACGGACGGGTATGCGGAACCTTAGCACGTGCACACACACTACAGGCGGATACGAATTCCGCTACGTCCCTCCTCAACCCCGGCCACCAAAAGCGTCGAGACAAGAGATCGAAGGTGGCCCTGCCGCCCGGATGCCCCGCCAGCACAGAGTCGTGATGCTCTGACAGCACCCTGAGACGCAAAGAGAACGGCACAAAAAGCCTCCCAGAAGGACAGGAGGCAGGGGCGCCCCCCTGAACCCTCAACACCTCCCCCTCCAGATCAGGACAAAGAGCAGAAACAACCACCCCCTCCTGCAAGATGGGAACGGGACACTCCTGAGCACTACCACCCGGAAAACTACGTGACAATGCATCCGCCTTCACATTCTGAACCCCCGGACGGTAGGTGACGGTAAAATTAAATCTCGTAAAAAACAAAGACCACCTGGCCTGCCGGGGATTGAGACGCCTGGCGGACTCAAGGTAAGACAGGTTCTTATGGTCGGTAATAACCGTGACAGGATGGACAGCCCCCTCCAGCCAGTGCCGCCATTCCTCAAAAGCCAACTTAATAGCCAATAGCTCCCTATTACCGACATCATAATTCCTCTCGGCCGACGACAACTTCTTGGAGAAGAACGCGCAGGGCACCCATCTTCCAGGCGAAGGGCCTTGCGACAATACAGCCCCCACCCCCACCTCAGACGCATCCACCTCTACAATAAAGGGCTGAGAAAGATCGGGCTGGCAAAGGACAGGCGCGGAAGCAAAACAACGCTTCAGGGAGGAGAAAGCCTGGCGAGCAGAATCAGACCATTCAGAAAAATCCGTCCCTTTCCTAGTCATGTCCGTAAGAGGCGTCACAAGTACCGAATAGTTCTTAATAAATTTACGGTAAAAATTGGTAAACCCCAAAAACCGTTGCAAAGCCCGTAGATTGTCCGGCTGTTCCCAGTCCAGCACCGCCCGGACCTTTTCCGGATCCATCCGGAAACCCATCGGCGACAAGAGGTACCCCAAAAAACGAACCTCCTGAACGGCGAAAACACATTTCTCGAGTTTTGCATACAGTTTGTTGTCCCGTAAGACCTGCAACACCTGTTTGACATGGGACTGATGCGTCTCCATATCGGGAGAATAGATCAAGATATCGTCCAAGTAAACAACTACGAATCTACCCACCAGATGATGGAAAATATCATTGACGAAATGTTGGAAGACCGCAGGGGCGTTAGTGAGCCCGAACGGCATCACGAGACTTTCAAAATGGCCGTCCGGGGTATTAAACGCAGTTTTCCATTCATCCCCCTCTCTGACCCTAATCAGGTTGTAGGCCCCCCTCAAATCCAACTTGGAGAACCATTTGGCACCCACAACCTGACTAAACAAATCAGGGATCAGAGGGAGGGGGTATGGATCACGGACAGTTATCCGATTCAATTCCCGGAAATCCAAACAAGGACGGAGGCCCCCATCCTTCTTTTTCACAAAAAAGAAACCAGCCGCCACCGGCGACGTGGAGGGCCTGATGTGACCTGTCTCTAGACTCTCGGAAATGAAGTCCTTCATTGCTTGTCTTTCAGGACCGGATATAGTAAACATTCTAGCTTTGGGCAGTTTAGCTCCGGGAACAAGGTTGATCGGGCAATCATATGCCCGATGAGGGGGCAAGTCTCGGCACCCTTTCTCCGAGAACACATCCTCATACTCCGATAGGAATGGGGGCAGGGATGCAGCAGACACCACCGACAAGGATGTAGCCAAACAATTCTCAGAACAAAAATCACTCCATTCCACAATGTCCCGGGACTGCCAATCTACTACGGGATTATGTTTAATCAACCAAGGCAAGCCCAGGACGATGGGAGCGGGGAGACCGTCCAGAACATAGCAAGATATCGTCTCCTGATGTTGGGGTCCAACCGTCAACTTAATGTCATGTACGATATGCGTGAGACAACCCTGAGCAAGAGGTGCTGAGTCGATGGCATAGATACGGATGGGGCGAGACAATAAACAGCGGTTAAGCCCATGAGTGTGTACAAAGCGAGCATCCACCATGCTGACCCCCGCACCACTATCCACAAACACAGAAATGCCTTCCGTTTTGCTCTCTAGCGCCACCTCTGCACTCAGGAGAAAACGGGAAGTACAAACGGAGGATACACACACCTCCCGCTCGACTACCCCCACACCCCCCATAGTCACATGAGGTCCAGGCACCCCCGTCCGTTTAGGAGCGTAGGGACAGGCCCCGATAAAATGGTCTCCTTTCCCACAGAAAAAACAGACCCCCTTCCCCCTACCCCGGGAGGCACCGGAGGAGAGCCTCGAGGCCGCCGCCCCTCCAAGCTGCATAGGTTCCTCCCCCCTCGGGAGAAATGACTCGCCCTCCGAGTGACCACCCGGCAACAAGGAACCACCACGAGAAGGGCTTCCAGTTGCTGGAGGTCTACCCCTCCGCTCCTGGAGGCGTCTATCCATACGAATAGCCAACGACATAGCCGCCTCCAGGGACGGAGGGGTCTCATACACTGCCAGGGCGTCCTTCAGCCTTTCTGAAAGGCCCTGGCAAAAATGACTCCTGAGAGCCGGATCGTTCCACTTCGTGTCCATAGCCCACCTGCGGAACTCAGAACAATATGATTCCGCCGACCGAGTCCCCTGGTGGAGATGGCGCAATTTGGATTCAGCCAAAGAGACACGGTCAGGGTCATCATATATGAGGCCTAGGGCGTCAAAAAATCCATCCACAGACTGGAGACAAGTAGAGTCCTGTGGCAAAGAGAAAGCCCAGGATTGGGGATCCCCCTGCAGCAATGATATAATGATTCCTACACGCTGCTGCTCATCACCAGTGGAATACGGCCTGAGCCTAAAGTATAATTTACAGGCCTCTTTGAACACCGTAAATTTATCTCTGCCTCCTGAAAACCTGTCAGGGAGGGCAACCTTAGGTTCCGGTCTGGCCGGACCCACTGCTTGATTCCCCAAGACACCATTTTGCGGTTGTGGTCCCTGCAGCGCCGACCGAAGGTCCGCGACCTCCAAAGACAAGGTCTGCAGCTGCTGGGCCAAAGCCGACACAGGATCCATAAGGAAAGGAAGAAAAAAAATCGAATCCTCCCCTTTCCTTCACTTACAGTTACGGCAGGTGATAATGTCACGCTGGGAGTGGGGAAGACACCCAGCGTAGGATAACGACGGGGGGGGGGAATAAGGGGTCCCTACTGCTAAGGGCACAAGAAGGAGACGGTGACCCCTAGACTTACTAGGGCTGACCCTGTCTGCCCTAACGTCCCTGTACAGTCTCCTCAACTGTCGCCGACCACAAACCTCGTCCCTCTCTGATCCTAGCGCTATCTGAGCTAAGGATCAGATGGAGAGGTGCACTAGACCCCTCCACTAACAACTAAAGACAAACACCAGGGAAGACAGACATTTGGGGAAAAGAAACACTTATCTTTCAGCAGACCACAGCGAGCTCACAACCTCAGCTTCTGCTGGAGCAAGGATAAAGAGTCCACAAGGAAATATCACCTGCACTGAGGAAGGGTAATGAACCTCCTTATAAAGGTAGAAGGAATCTGCTGGGTCCTAGAGACCTACCATACAAGTGGATACAACCAGACCGAGCACAAGACCTCCACAGCCGTCTCCCCAAAATAGAGAGATCTCATCACACCTTCTCTTCATCTACACAGAAGGTAAATGCCCCTGAAAGAGACGGACCATCCTCCACCATTATGGCTGGTGGGCCAAACGCTGAGATCGTCTGCGCGTGACCTCCACCCTGTCACCCGCGCCACCCGTGACATCATCAGTGTGGAGTAGGCCTCTGGCTAGGTGGGAGCAATGCCTGGTAGACCAACATCACAAAGCACTCACTGATCTCAGGGAGACCAGTCAAGGAAAATACTGTCGGCAGCCGGCTAAAGCGCTCAAACACAGTGAAATTGACCCAACCTGGCAGGAAGACATGCAGAGTGAGGACAGCAGTGCACAGGGGGAGTTAGGCGTAGCATCACAACAGGCCGGAAGAAGCAGGGTGGTGTCCGCAGGCAGAAGGCAGGCAACCATTCCCCGGAACAACAACATGAGTGAAGTTGCCAGTACAACTGTTAGGTCTTCCCGAGTCTGGCTGTTTTTAAAGGTGTCTGCAGATAATTTGAAAAAGGCCATTTGCAACACCTGCCATGCCAGCATCAGCAGGGGTAGCAAAACTAGCAGCCTGACCACCACCAGCATGATCAGGCGCATGGCAGCAAAGCACCCGACTTTGTGGGATGTACAGCAGAGTCCAGGAGCAGTGTCTGCGGGTGATACCGCTGCGTCTTCCACTGTTGTGCGTGCAAGCCAATCCCCCTCCATACTGCAGGCAAAGATGCCTCCTGTCCTTCACCTGTGCTTGCACAAGCAGAAATAGCACCATCATCAGCCACGTCCTTGTCCCAGCGCAGCGTTCAGTTATCCATACACCAATCTTTGGAATGCAGGCGCAAATACGCTGCAAACGCCCCACATGCCACAGTTCTAAATGCACACATTTCGCAACGGCTTGCGCTGGAAATGTTGCCTTTTAGGCTGGTGGAGACAGAAGCATTCCGCAACCTGATGGCAGCGGCTGTCCCACGTTACTCGGTCCCCAGCCGCCACTATTTTTCCCGATGTGCCGTCCCCGCATTACATAAGCACGTGCCACAAAACATCATACGTGCCCTTAACAACGCAGTTTCAGGCATAGTCCACCTAACCACGGACACGTGGACAAGTGCTTGTGGGCAGGGCCGGTACATCTCGCTGACGGCACACTGGGTTAATATTCTGGAAGCCGGGACCCAGTCTGAGCTTGGGATGTAAGACGTCCTTCCGACACCAAGGATTGTAGGCCCTAACTCAGTAAGGGTTTCATCCACAGTGTACAGCTCTGGCACATCATGCTCCTCAGCCTACTCCTCTTCCTCCACTTCACCCTCCACACCAGTCCCAAGCTGGAAGCACTGCAGCACTGCCTCGGCTAAGCGGCAACAGGCTGTGCTGAAGCTAATATGCGTAGGTGACAAACCCCACAACGCTGAAAAGTTGTGAACAGCTCTGAAACAGCAGGCAGATCACTGGCTCACACCGCTGAACTTACAGCCAGGCATGGTCGTGTGTGACAATGGCCGGAACCTTGTGGTGGCTCTAAGGCGAGACGAGCTGACACATGTTCCATGTGTGGCCCATGTGCTCAACCTCTTGGTTCAGCGGTTTATTAAATCCTACCCGGAGCTGTGTGATCTGCTTGTCAAAGTACGCCGCCCGTGTGCTGGCCTTGCCGGCTTTCAGAGGCGTTTGCAGCTTCCGGCTCACAGACTGGTGTGTGATGTCCCCACGCGTTGGAATTCCACACTGCACATGTTGGTCAGGATTTGTGAGCAAAAGAGGGCAGTTGTTGAGTACCAGCATCAACTAGGCCGTCGGTATACGGTTCAAACTCCATACATAAGACCTCAGGAGTGGACATGGATGTCCGACATATGTACCATCCTCCAAAACTTTGAGGACTCCACCAAGATGGTGAGCGGCGATGAAGCCATCATTAGCGTCACCATCCTGCTTCTCTGTCTTCTAAAATGCTCTCTGCTCAAAATCAAAGACGATGCATAGCAGGCGGAGCACAATGACTTGCAGCAAGAAACCATACTGAGTAATTACACACAGCCCAGCCTCATCTCTACCCAACGTGCATTGGAGTACTATGACGAGGAGAATGAAGAAATAGAGCTTCTTTCATGCGGAATTGACGCCAATACATGCACAACCGTCAGACCGTCGGTTCAGCGTGGATGGCCAGAGGACAGGGGAGAGGAGGAGGAGGAGGAGGTCAGCATGGCCAGTCATGCTGTTGGTGAGGACCCAGACGTCTTGCCTGTTAACAGTCTGGCGCACATGGCTGACTTTATGATACGCTGCCTGTCTCGTGACCCTCGCATTATCAAGATCTTGGCGGACACTTATTACTGGTTGGTGACACTTTTAGTCCCACGCTACAAAGAGAACTTTATTTTTCTTGTTCCCGAGGCTGAGAGGTCTACAAAAGTGCTGCAGTACCAGAAAGCCATAGTCGCGGAATTAGTCAAAAAATTCCCTTCTGAAAACGCTAGCGGCAGAGGTCACTATTCAGTGGACAACCAAGGCGTCCGGCCGAGAGAGGCACAAATCCAATCTAGCAGAGGTAGGGGAACACTCTCAAAGATCTGGGACACTTTTCTCAGCACCTCCCGTACCACAGGCCCTGAGGTGCGGGGTAGTGTCACAAGGAATGCAAAGTTTGCCAAGATGCTGAGCAGGGGCTGGCTGGAGCCTCCATCCCTGGGTGGCAGATTTGCCCTGCCGGCCCTGACTTGAGAAGCGGGGGGGGGGAGGGTGCTGTCAGGTCTGACTTGAGCAGCGGGGGGGGGGGGTGCTGTCAGGTCTGACTTGAGAAGCGGGGGGGGGGGGGTGTGCTGTCAGGTCTGACTTGAGAAGCGGGGGGGGTGGGGGGGGTGCTGTCAGGTCTGACTTGAGAAGCGGGGGGGGGGGGTGGGGTGCTATCAGCCCTTACCTGATCAGAGACTTCCAGCGTCACAGAGCAACTCCCGCGGCCCGTTTCTGTAGGGGGCGGCCCTAGATGTGGACTATACCACCAGCCCCCTGCCACCTGGGCCAGCCCGCCCCTGATGCTGAGGGAGTACCTTGCCGATCGTACTAAAGTGCTCCTAGACTCCTCTGTGCCTTATAATTATTGGGTATCCAAGCTGGACACGTGGCAGGAATTGGCTCTCTACGCCTTGGAAGTCCTGGCCTGCCCTGCTGCTAGCATTTTGTCAGAGCGTGTTTTTAGTGCCGCAGGTGGAATCATTACAGATAAACGCACCCGCCTGTCAACTAAAAATGCTGGCAGGCTGACATTGATCAAGATGAACAAGGGTTGGATTTGGCCTGACTCCACCACAACACCACCAAATGATAGCGGAATTAAAATTTTGTGCCGTTAGATTGCCATGCACCTCTGCACACCCACACATCGGTACACACTTCATGTCTTTGGCTACTTGCTGTACTGCTCCTCCTTCTCCTCATCCACCACCATCATATGATCAGTGTGACCGTGGTTCATGATGCCACAAAACCATAATTTTTTTACATCATATTTATGATGATGATGACCCTAACCGTTCAAAAGTTAGGCATTAGTTTCATGTATACACCCCAGGGCTAAATGTTTTAGTCCATACTTACAGAATGGGCATTACAAGTACAGGAGACTTGTAATGGGAACAATTTTTAGAGGCTCTCCTCCATGTTTCTTCCCAGGGTCATCGCAATGCCTCCCAATTTTTGGCAGCCCTTCCTAAGGCAATCTTACAAAAGACCCACTTCCTTAAAATGGGCACATTATTTAAAGAGGCTCTCATGCACGCCTCTATCCAGGGGCATTAGAGGGCGAAACAATTTTTGGATTCCCTGCCTAGGGCAATACTACAAAAGACCCACTTCCTTACAATGGCACATTATTTAAAGAGGCCCTCATGCACGCCTCTATCCAGGGGCATTAGGGTGCCTCCCAATGTTTAGCAGCCCTTCCTAGGGCAATCCTACAAAAGACCCACTTATTTAAAATGTGCACATTATTTAAAGAGTCTCTCATGCATGCCTCTAACCAGGGGCATAAGAGTGCCACCCAATTTTTGGCTTCCCTGCCTAGGGCAATACTACAAAAGATCCACTTGCTTTAAATGGGCACATTATTTAGAGAGGCCTTCATGTACATCTCTTCCCAGGGGCATCAGAGTGCGACACAATTTTTGGCTTCCCTGCCTAGGGCAATACTACAAAAGACCCACTTGCTTAAAATGGGCACATTATTTAAGGAGGCTCTTATGCATGACTCTATCCAGGGGCATTGGGGTGCCTCCCAATGTTTAGCCAAGTATCGTTGATGACCACCACTCTGTCCTTTTTGTTGTGATGGTGCTATTGCGGAAAGGATCTGTGATCCTCTGTCTATTAGTAGTGAAATCCAAGCACTCATCATGAATGGTTGCTTAGCAAGTGATTTATTGAAGGCATACATAGGGTGAATGGTGACAGCAAACGTTTCGGTCCCCTATCGGACCTTTATCAACACGTCACTATGAAGTAAAACAAAAAGGAGTACAGTGAGGATATTTACAGTGAACAAGTGAAGTATATCTGTCTATATATATACATTATTTATAAGTTTAACACTCAGTCCCTTGTAGCAGCCGTGATGGGCAGGAGATTGTCTAGTCCCTTTATGAATTATAGTTATTATTTCATATGGCACAGTATAGGACCAAGAGAGAGAGAGAAAGGAAGATATCAAAAAATGAATGGCAAGGGGAAGGTAATATCGAGTGGCTCAATGATTTACCTGTGATTCTTTGGTGATGAGGTAAGGCTGGTTAGGATGGAGGACTGGATAGGTGTGATGGTATACACTGAGAACTTGTTGATCTATGAAAGAAGGGTATCATGTGAGGGAGGGATAGTTTTGATGTGTGTTATCTGTAAACTGTCACCGTCTATTGATTGTACCTTCTGAACTGGTGGTTCAGTTGTGTGGAGTTGTATCCTCTCGGATGTCGGTTTCAGCTTGCTACAATATAGCCTGTGAATATGTACATATGCTTAGTTAGGTCATGTGCGGGCTATGTGTTATGGTAACCAGGTCTGTTATTACCTTCTGTGCTGTCCGTGTGTCTCCACACTTGTATGTGCTGTCCTGCTTTTGCAGAGTCCTGGTCCCAGTATATACTGTTGCAGCCTATGGATATATGTACATATTTAATACCTCTTATATCTACATGTGTACCCCCTTAAGTCTATGTGTCCCATCAGTACCGTATTGTAATAGTAGGAGCTTTCAGCCTGTCCCCCTCAGTATGTGGTACTATGATGTCACTGGGCTTTCTGCTGGTAGACACCTTTCGGCTATATGGTAAAGTAAAAAACAGTCTCTTAATGTCAGAAGAGAGTAGGTACTTAGCTTTTTGGTGTTGCAGCATGGCGCAGGTCGGGTCCACTCACCGGTGGGCAGAGTGAATGCCAGCACGGTCCGTGCTTTGGCAGAGACTGGGGATCTATAAGGGCTTCCGCACTTTTGTCTCGTCTTCCGCTCGCCGAAAGGCCGGAAATGAACTCTAGAGTTCACACCTGCGCAGTAGCGCTTCACTCGCGGACCGGAAGTGCCTTTGTTTTTGTTGTACAGCGTTGTCATGGTGGCAGGCAACGCTGTGCAAGGCACATAATAGATTAAGTATGTTGCGGTTCGGTTTGTGGAGCACTATGTATTATATATACATGTTAAGTACAGGGTTTTTGGAACTATATCATAATAGATGCTTAGACTAGGATAGAAGTGATGAATCAGATGTTGTGATGTGTGTGTATTCTGCTGGATTTCCCAATGTTTAGCAGCCCTGCCTAGGGCATAATTACTACAGACCCACTTGCTTAAAATGGGCACATTATTTAGAGAGGCCTTCATGTACGTCTCTTCCCAGGGGCATCACAGTGCAACACAATTTTTGGCTTCCCTGCCTAGGTCATAATTACTACAGACCCACTTCAATAAAATATGTACATTATTTAAAGAGGCCCTCATGCACGCCTCTATCCAGGGGCATCAGAGTGCCACCCAATGTTTAGCAGCGCTGCCTAGGGCATAATTACTACAGACCCACTTGCTTAAAATGGGCACATTATTTAAAGAAGCTCTCATGCACGCCTCTATCCAGGGGCATCAGAGTGCCACCCAATTTTTGGCTTCCCTGCCTAGGGCAATACTACAAAAGACCCGCTTGCTTAAAATGGGCACATTATTTAGAGAGGCCTTCATGTATGTCTCTTCCCAGGGGCATCAGGGTGCGACACAATTTTTGGCAGCCCTGCCTAGGACAATACTACAAATGACCCACTTGCTTAAAATGGGCACATTATTTAAAGAGGCTCTCATGCACGCCTCTATCCAGGGGCATCAGAGTGCCTCCCAACTTTTGGCAGCCCTGCCTAGGACAATACTACAAATGACCCACTTGCTTAAAATGGGCACATTCTTTAAAGAGGCCTTCATGTACGTCTCTTCCCAGGGGCATTGGGGTGCCTCCCAATATTTAGCAGCCCTTCCTAAGGCAATACTACAAAAGACCCACTTGCTTAAAATGGGAACATTATTTAAAGAGGCCTTCATGTACGTCTCTTCCCAAAGGCATCAGAGTGCGACACAATTTTTGGCTTCCCTACCCAGGGCAATACTGCAAAAGACCCACTTGCTTAAAATGGGCACATTCTTTAAAGAGACCTTCATGTACGTCTCTTCCCAGGGGCATCACAGTGCGACACAACTTTTGGCTTCCCTGCCTAGGGCAATACTACAAAAGACCCACTTGCTTAAAATGGGCACATTCTTTAAAGAGGCCTTTATGTACGTCTCTTCCCAGGGGCATCAGAGTGCGACACAATTTTTGGCTTCCCTGCCTTGGGCAATACTACAAAAGACCCACTTGCTTAAAATGGGCACATTATTTAAAGAGGCCTTCATGTACGTCTCTTCCCAGGGGCATCAGAGTGCAACACAATTTTTGGCTTCCCTGCCTAGGGCAATACTACAAAAGATCCACTTCCTTACAATGGGCACATTATTTAAAGAGGCTCTCATGCACGCCTCTATCCAGTGGCATCAGAGTGCGAAACAATTTTTGGCTTCCCTGCCTAGGGCAATACTACAAAAGATCCACTTCCTTACAATTGGCACATTATTTAAAGAGGCCCTCATGCACGCCTCTATCGAGGGGCATTGGGGTGCCTCCCAATGTTTAGCAGCCCAGCCTAGGGCATAATTACTACAGACCCTCTTGCTTAAAATGGGCACATTATTTAAAGAGGCTCTCATGCACACCTCTATCCAGGGGCATCAGAGTGCCACCCAATTTTTGGCTTCCCTGCCTAGGGCAATACTACAAAAGACACACTTGCTTAAAATGGGCACATTCTTTAAAGAGGCCTTTATGCTAGGGACGGGCTGCACCTCAATGGGGAGGGTGTAGCTGTGCTGGGGGAGAAAATGGCTAGAAGGTTGGAGGAGTGTTTAAACTAGGGATTGGGGGGGAGGGTATTCATTGTACAGGAGGGGAAGATTGTGTAAACAGTAACCTGGGCACAAGTAATGAAATTGGGGGTGGCATGGGGGTTGGGGTTAGAACAGTCAATATAGTAGGGAGGAATAGAGGTAAAGAGAGATGTATAAAGTTCATGTACACTAATGCCAGAAGCCTCACCAACAAAATGGAGGAATTAGAATTGATTTTGTTGGAAAATAATTATGACATGGTGGGGATATCGGAGACATGGCTGGATGAGAGCCATGACTGGGCTGTTAATTTACAGGTCTATAGTCTGTTCAGAAATGACCGTACAAATATGGGAGGGGGAGGTGTATGTTTATACGTAAAATCATCCTTAAAACCCATCCTGCGTGATAATATAGGTGAATCTAATGGAAATGTAGAGTCCCTGTGGGTGGAGATAAGGGGATTGCGAAAAAAATAATAAATTACTGATAGGGGTGTGTTATAAGTCCCCAACAACAATGGAAGAGGAGGAGAATATCCTCATAAAGCAAATAGATGAAGCAGCGACTCAGGGAGAAGTCATTATTATAGGGGACTGCAACTACCCTGAAATACATTGGGAACAGAAACCTGCAGTTCCAACAAAGGTAATAGGTTTTTGACAACTATGAGAGACAATTACCTTTCACAATTGGTTCAGGACCCAACAAGAAGGGGGGCACTGCTGGACCTAATATTAACCAACTGGCCAGACCGCATATCAAATATATGGGTTGGAGATCACTTGGGTAATAGTCATCATAAAATAATAAGTTTTCAAGTATCCTTTAATAAGATGTGTAGTAGAGGGGCTACAAGGACACTAAACTTCAGGAAGGCAAATTTCCAACGGTTGAGAGATGATCTTAGTGCAATAAACTGGGACGATATCCTGAGACATAAAAGTACACAAAGGAAGTGGGAGACGTTTATTAGCATCCTGAATAGGGCATGGGAATAAGCATGCTAGAAATAGGAGGAAACCACTATGGCTAAATAAGGCTGTAAGGGGCGCAATAAGTGACAAAAAGAAAGCATTTAGGGAATTAAAGCAAGTAGGTAGTGATGAGGCATTAAATAAATACAGAAAATTAAAAGCATTTGTAAAAAGCAAATTAAGGCAGCAAAGATTGAAACAGAGAGACTCATTGCCAGAGAAAGTAAATATAATCCCAAAATATTTTTTAACTACATAAATAGTAAGAAACTCAAAAATGATTGTGTTGGCCCCTTTAAAAATAATCTGGGTAAAATGGTGGATGAGGAAAAAGCCAATATGCTAAATGACTTTTTTTCAACAGTATTTACACAAGAAAATCCCATGACAGACAATATGATCAGTGATAACAAAAATTGTCAATTAAATGTCACCTGCTTAACCCAGCAGGAAGTACGGCATCGTCTAAAAATCACTAAAATTGACAAATCCCCGGGCCCGGATGGGATACACCCCAGAGTGCTGCAGGAATTAAGTACTGTCATAGATAGACCATTATTTTTAATCTTTAAAGATTCCATAATAACAGGGTCTGTACCACAGGACTGGTGTATAGCAAATGTGGTGCCAATATTTAAAAAAGGGAACAAAAACTGAACTTGGAAATTATAGGCCAGTAAGCTTAACCTCTATTGTGGGTAAAATCCTAGAGGTTTTTCTAAGAGATGCTATACTGGAGTATCTGAAGAAAAATAACCTCATGACCCAATATCAACATGGCTTTACGAGGGACCGTTCCTGTCAAACTAATCTGATAAGCTTCTATGAAGAAGTAAGTTCTGGACTGGACCAAAGAAATGCAGTGGATGTGGTGCATATGGAATTTTCAAAAGCTTTTGATACGGTGCCACACAAAAGGTTGATACATAAAATGAGAGCAATGGGGATAGGGGAAAATATGTGTAAGTGGGTTAAAAACTGGCTTAGCGATAGGAAACAAAGGGTGGTCATTAATGGAACACACTCAGAATGGGTCACAGTTAACAGTGGGGTACCACAGGGGTCAGTGTTGGGCCCGCTTCTTTTTAATATATTTATTAATGACCTTGTAGGGGGCATACAGAGTAAAATCTCAGTATTTGCAGATGACACTAAACTCTGCAGGGTAATCAATACAGAGGAGGACAATTTTATATTACAGGAGGATTTATGTAAACTAGAAGCTTGGGCTGATAAATGGCAAATAAGCTTTAGTGGGGAGAAATGTAAGGTCATGCACTTGGGCAGAGGAAACAAAAGGTACAATTATATGCTTAATTATAAGACACTGGGCAAAACTGTCACTGAAAAAGACCTGGGTGTATGGGTAGATGACAAACTCACATTTAGTGGCCAGTGTCCGGCAGCTGCTGCAAAGGCAAATAAAATAATGGAATGCAATAAAAGAGGCATGGATGCTCATGAGGAGAACATAATTTTACCTCTATACAAGTCACTAGTGCAACCACACTTAGAATACTGTGTACAATTCTGGTCTCCGGTGTATAAGAAAGACATAGCTGAACTAGAGTGGGTCCAGAGAAGAGCGAACAAGGTTATTAGAGGACTGAGGGGTCTGCAATACCAAGACAGGTTACTAAACTTGGGGTTATTTAGCTTGGAAAAATGAAGGCTTAGGGGTGATCTTATAATAATGTATAAATATATGAGGGGACAGTACAGAGAACTTTCTAATGATCTCTTTACTCTTAGGCCTGAGACGGGGACAAGGGAGCATCCTCTACATCTGGAGGAAAGAAGGTTTAATCATAATCACAGACGCGGATTCTTTACTGTAAGAGCAGTGAGACTATGGAACTCTCTGCCACATGATGTTGTAATGAGTGAGTCACTACTAACATTTAAGAAGGGCCTGGATGCCTTTCTTGAAAACTATAATATCACCAGTTATATATACTAGATTCTTTGATTCGTTGATCCAGGGAACTAGTCTGATTGCCATATCTCGAGTCAGGAAGGAATTTTTTCCCCCAATGTGGAGCTAGTGTTGCCACATGGTTTTATTTTGCCTTCCTCTGGATCAACATGTTAGGCTATGGGTTGAACTAGATGGACTAAAAGTCTTCCTTCAACTTTAAAAATCATGTTACTATGTTACCATGTTACTATGTACGTCTCTTCCCAGGGGCATCAGAGTGCGACACAATTTTCGGCTTCCCTGCCTAGGGCAATACTACAAAAGACCCACTTGCTTAAAATGGGCACATTATTTAAAGAGGCCTTCATGTACGTCTCTTCCAAGGGGCATCAGAGTGCGACACAATATTTGGCTTCCCTGCCTAGGGCAATACTACTAAAACCCACTTGCTTAAAATGGGCACATTATTTAAAGAGGCCCTCATGCACGCCTACATCCAGGGGCATCAGAGTGCCTCCCAACTTTTGGCAGCCCTGCCTAGGACAATACTACAAATGACCCACTTGCTTAAAATGGGCACATTCTTTAAAGAGGCCTTCACGTACGTCTCTTCCCAGGGGCATTGGGGTGCCTCCCAATGTTTAGCAGCCCTTCCTAGGGCAATCCTACAAAAGACCCACTTGCTTAAAATGGGAACATTATTTAAAGAGGCCTTCATGTACGTCTCTTCCCAGGGGCATCGGAGTGTGACACAATTTTTGGCTTCATTGCCTAGGGCAATACTACAAAACACCCACTTGCTTAAAATGGGCACATTCTTTAAAGAGGCCTTCATGTACGTCTCTTCCCAGGGGCATCAGAGTGCGACACAATTTTTGGCTTCCCTGCCTAGGGCAATACTACAAAAGACCCACTTGCTTAAAATGGGCACATTATTTAAAGAGGCCTTCATGTGCGTCTCTTCCCTGGGGCATCAGAGTGCGACACAATTTTTGGCTTCCCTGCCTAGGGCAATACTACAAAAGACCCACTTCCTTACAATGGGCACATTATTTAAAGAGGCACTCGTGCACGTCTCTATCCAGGGGCATTGAAGTGCCTCCCAACTTTTGGCAGCCCTACCTAGGGCAATACTACAAAAGACCCACTTCCTTAAAATGGGCACATTATTTAAAGAGGCACTCATGCACGCCTCTATCCAGGGGCATCACAGTGCCACACATTTGTTGGCGGCCCTGCCTAGGGCAATACTACAAAAGACCAACTTTTGTCACTTATTAAGCTCCTTACAGCTTTATAAAGGCCAGGGTCACACTCACCGTTTTTAGCAGATGTCAGACACTCCCGCTAAAGACTTAGACATTTTCTGCTGAAGCGGATACTGTTAACGGTATGCACTCCAGCAGGACGCAGTACCATAGCACCTCATGAATTACCTGCACAGCGACGCACACAGAGCATCTTGGGCGGCCGTTTTTCAGGAGCGCACAGGAAATGCTGCATGCGTACTGCATTCTGTTGGAGTGCATATCGTTAACAGTATCCACTTCAGCAGAAAATGTCTACGTTTTTAGCGGATGTCTCTGGTGAGTGGGATCCTGGCCTTAGCCATAGTGGTTTCCTCCTATTTCTAGCATGTTTATCCCCATAGGGTATACTGTATATTGTGCACAGGTCCTATTCAGGATGCTAATAAACGTCTCCCATTTGCTTTGTGTCTCAGGACATCGTCCCAGTTTATTGCACTAAGATCATCTCTCAACCGTTGGAAATTTGCCTTCCTGAAGTTTAGTGTCCTTGTAGACCCTCTACTACACATCTTATTAAAGGATACTTGAAAACTTATTATTTTGTGATCACTATTACCCAAGCGACCTCCAACCAGTATATTTGATAAGCGGTCCGGCCTGTTGGTTAATATTAGGTCTAACAGTGCCCCCCTTCTTGTTGGGTCCTGAACCAGTTGTGAAAGGTAATTGTCTCTCATAATTGTCAAAAACCTACATTACATTTGGTGGAACTGCAGGTTTCTGTTCCCCAATGAATTTCAGGGTAGTTCAACTCTCCCATAATAATGACTTCTCCCTGAGTCGCTGCTTCATCTATTTGCTTTATGAGGATATTCTCCTCCACCTCCATTACTGTTGGAGACTTATAACAAACCCCTATTAGTAATTTATTATTTTCTACCCCTCCCCTTATCTCCACCCACAGGGACTCAACATTTTCATTAGATTCACATACATTATCACGCAGGATGGGTTTTAAGGATGATTTTACATATAAACACACACCTCCCCCTTGCTTATTTGTATGGTCATTTCTGAACAGACTATAGCCCTGAAAATTAACAACCCAGTCATGGCTCTCGTTCAGCCATGTCTCTGATGTCCCCACCATGTCATAATTATTTTCCAACTAAATTAATTCTAATTCTTCCATTTTGTTGGTGAGGCTTCTGGCATTAGTGTACATGCACTTTATGCATCTCTCTTTACCTCTATTCCTTCCTACTAGATTGACTGTTCTAACCCCAACCCCCCATGCCACCCCCAATTTTATTACTTGTGCCCACGTTACTATTTACACTATCTTCCCCTCCTGTACAATGAATACCCTCCCCCCAATCCCTAGTTTAAACACTCCTCCAACCTTCTAGCCATTTTCTCCCCCAGCACAGCTGCACCCTCCCCATTGAGATGCAGCCTGTCCCTAGCATAGAACCTGTAGCCAACAGAGAAGTTGGCCCAGTTCTCCAGGAACCCAAACCCCTCCTTCCTATACCAATTCCTGAGCCACTTATTTATCTCCCTAATCTCCCGTTGCCTCTCTGGTGTGGCACGTGGTACAGGCAGTATTTCAGAGAATACTACCTTGGAGGTTCTTGCCTTAAGCTTGCAGCCTAATTTCCTGAAATCATCTTTAAGGACCTTCCACCTACCTCTAACTTTGTCATTTGTGCCAATGTGCACCATGACCGCTGGGTCCCCACCAGCCCCTCCCAGTAATCTGTCAACCCGATCACCGATGTGTCAGACTCGAGCGCCAGGTAGGCAGCGGACTGTTCGACGATCCCCGTCTTTGTGACAGATTGCCCTATCTGTTCCCCTAATAATTTACTCCCCCACTACCAGCACCTGTCTGGCCTGCCCTGCTCTCCTGTTTTCCCCCTTACTGGAGCTGACACTCCTCTGGCTTTCAGAGGTCATGCCCTGCTGCAGCAGTGCTATCCCTGTACTGATATCCCCCTCATCTGCTTACTTAGCAAATTTATAGGGGTGTGCCAGATCAGGGCTAGCCTCCCTGGCACTCTTCCCTCTACCCTGCCTTCTAACTGTCACCCAGCTAGCTGCCTCACTGTCCTGCAGCTCCATGCTACCATCCTCCCCCACATCTATCCCATTGAGCAGCTGTTAAGTGAGCAGCAGACTCCTTTCCATATTGTCTATAGATCTCAGTGTCGCCAGCTGTTGATTTAGATCCAGTATCTGGGCTTCCAAATGCACAACATACTCACATCTCACACAGCAGTATGCACCCTCGACCATCTGTTCAAGGAATGCATACATGTGGCAAGATGTACACTGGATGGCATTGTCAATTATGGAGCACATTTCCTAATGGGGATTGCACCAGACAGAAATGATAAGTAAAAAGAAATGTAAAGTATTAATAAAATACAACCAGCAATTCAGTAAGTCCTCCCTTCCAAACTCCCTGAATCCAAAGTCACTGAATCACAAGTCACACACTTACTTCTGTTCGTACTTACCCTCCGGTCACACTCGCTAAGGAAGAAGAATTAAAGAGATTTTCTTTTTTCTTCCTTCAGCAGAAATCCAACCTACAGCTCAGAATTTTCCAAAGGCAAGCATGAGGATGCCTAAAAGGTAAAGAGAATCATTTAAGGATTGGGATGGATCCACACAAAGAAAAATCTATTTTTATCATATAAAAAACGTATTCATTATAGAGATCGACCTACCAATTCACAACAGATAGTCGTACCGCTATGGTGGGTAGTATAGGATCCTGGGGATTGTGGATCAATAGCACACCTGTGCTGCTGAGAAATGAGGAAAAATAAATAAATAATGGATTAATGAGAAATCTGGAAAATTGAAGGTATAAAATATTCCTACTTAAGTGAACTACAAGCCAGGATGAGGTAGAGATCCCAAGGGAGTCCTGTAGTATTAAATCTCAGTATTCAGATGTGGCTAGATAAATAAATGAAACTAGTGGATTACCTATACCCGGATTAATTATCCATATATGATAAATCGAGATAAAAGTGGGGTTTGATGAACACATTACCAGTAGAAATTAGGTTTTACCTTTTGCAGTAATTGGTGTCTCTCTTCAAGGAACAGGAACTTATAAACCATAGGGTCGATTATAAAGCAGTAATATGCTATAAGTGACATAAAGAGAAAAAAAATATTAACTTTAAGCATGTATAGGTAAAAGGATAAGGAGAGTTGCTCTATCTTTACCTATGCAGTATTGTTAACTGCTTATAATGGAGTTGCAGTTCCTTTATCATCCACTAATATGCTCTTTTCTTTATTTCACAGATGGCTCACTGAATTTTGTTGTATATTGAAGCCCCTCCCAGAACTGGCATCACCACGGTATGCACAGCTATACACTGAACCCGAACACTCTACTGCACAGGTGCCGATTCTAAACACTTCAACTAAAAAGATATGTTCCAGCAAGGACAGAGAGGGCTGGTTAGGTTAAAACACGTACTTTATTTTCTTCATGTTAAAACATAAATTCGGCAGAGAGTTGAGTAACCCCAGCGATAGATCCAGGGGTGAACCTAGCCTCTCTGCTGCCTGAGGCGAGCTGCAGAACAGCGCCCCCCCCACGCGTAAATTATTTTTCAATCAGTATAATTAGTGCTGTAATTAGATCACCATGCCTGGTTTGGTGACAGGTCCTCTTTAAATCTGGTTCATAGAGAGCCGTATCTTTCTTATCAAATGACTACATTAGTGGACATTTAAATTTAGAGACATAGAAAAAAGTTGTCCAAATACAAGGATGTCATCACATGCACACACAAGAACCACATAGAAGAGTCCAGAATTAGGAGCATCAATGGCAATGGTGGCTTGGCGAAAGCTACAGACACACAATGACGACTGGCAGAGCTGTGGTCCTGTAGGCAGACACAGTCCTCCATCCTCTATGTATATGTAAATGTTCATCATAGGTGGTGAAGGTGTTAAATTACATTATATTCATGTATACAACACACATACTGGACAACACATGCTCCTTACATACACATAATACAGTCACACAGACACTCATATCACACAAGTCCTTAGTACACACATGCTATATAACAGATATACAGCAGGTACACATGATATACACAGAACATGCATGCAGGACAAGTGTATATACACACACTTCAATATACTATATATAAAAGATATCTAAACATACACAGAGACAACCTACACACACAGGAACGCAACTCACACAGATATACAACTTACACACACATGCAACTCACACAAGGACAGAACTCACAAACAGAAGACAACTCACACAAGACACACATACATACACACACCAGGCACACAACATACCCAGAAGACACAACTCATGCACAGAGACAACTCACACAGAAGACACACAGATACACAACTCACACACAGAAGGCACACAACTCACACACAGAAGACACACAGATACACAACTCACACACAGAAGGCACACAACTCACACAGAAGACACACAACTCACACACAGAAGGCACACAATTCACACACAGAAGACAAATACAGACACACAACTCACACAGAAGACACACAACTCACACAGAAGACACACAACTCACACAGAAGACACACAACTCACACACAGAAGACACATACAGACGCACAACTCACACACAGAAGACACATACAGACGCACAATTCACACACAGAAGACATACAGAAACACAACTCACACACCGAAGACACATACAGACGCACAACTCACACAGGAGACACAGACGCACAACTCACACACAGGAGACACATAGACGCACAACTCACACACAGGAGACACATACAGACGCACAACTCACACACAGAAGACACATACAGACACACAACTCACACACAGAAGACACATAGACACACAACTCACACACAGAAGACACATACAGACGCACAACTCACACACAGAAGACACATACAGACGCACAACTCACACACAGAAGACACATTCAGACGCACAATTCACACACAGAAGACACACAGAAACACAACTCACACACAGAAGACATACAGAAACACAACTCACACACAGAAGACATACAGAAAAACAACACACACAGAAGACACATACAGACGCACAACTCACACACAGAAGACACATACAGACGCACAACTCACACACAGAAGACACATACAGACGCACAACTCACACACAGAAGACACATACAGACACACAACTCACACACAGAAGACACATAGACACACAACTCACACACAGAAGACACATACAGACGCACAACTCACACACAGAAGACACATACAGACGCACAACTCACACACAGAAGACACATTCAGACGCACAATTCACACACAGAAGACACATACAGACGCACAACTCACACACAGAAGACACATACAGACGCACAACTCACACACAGAAGACACATTCAGACGCACAATTCACACACAGAAGACACACAGAAACACAACTCACACACAGAAGACATACAGAAACACAACTCACACACAGAAGACATACAGAAAAACAACACACACAGAAGACACATACAGACGCACAACTCACACACAGAAGACACATACAGACGCACAACTCACACACAGAAGACACATACAGACGCACAACTCACACACAGAAGACACATACAGACGCACAACTCACACACAGAAGACACATACAGACGCACAACTCACACACAGAAGACACATACAGACGCACAACTCACACACAGAAGACACATACAGACGCACAACTCACACACAGAAGACACATTCAGACGCACAATTCACACACAGAAGACACACAGAAACACAACTCACACACAGAAGACATACAGAAACACAACTCACACACAGAAGACATACAGAAAAACAACACACACAGAAGACACATACAGACGCACAACTCACACACAGAAGACACATACAGACGCACAACTCACACACAGAAGACACATACAGACGCACAACTCACACACAGAAGACACATACAGACGCACAACTCACACACAGAAGACACATACAGACGCACAACTCACACACAGAAGACACATACAGACACACAACTCACACACAGAAGACACATACAGAAAAACAACACACACAGAAGACATACAGAAACACAACTCACACACAGGAGACACATACAGAAAAACAACACACACAGAAGACACATACAGACGCACAACTCACACACAGGAGACACATACACACGCACAATTCACACACAGAAGACACACAACTCACACACAGAAGATACATACAGAAACACAACTCACACACAGGAGACACATACAGAGAAACAACACACACAGAAGACACATACAGACGCACAACTCACACACAGGAGACACATACACACGCACAATTCACACACAGAAGACACACAACTCACACACTCATTTTACAGAGATACCTCTCACACACTCCTCTGTGCTGCAGGAGGGGGGCACATGTGTAGCTTCCCCTGCTCTCAGCAGTCGGATCCCTGCCCCTTCCCCACTCCCTCCTTCTCTCTGCTGGGACTGTGCACAGCAGGAGATCTGTCACCTTGTGACCGGGGCCACTTCTCCTCCTCGTCTTTCAGCTCCAGGACAGCCAGGTGTCTTCTCTAAATCTTCTTTGCCGGGCTCTCACTTCTTCCCGCCCTGCAGGAGAACACTGGCCAATCAGCTCTTCTATTATTCTGATATAGAGAGCGTTCATTGACCAGTATTCTCCTCTGCAGGACGCGCTCCCTATCTCATTGCTGAACCCAGCGGGTGAAAGCAGCCACACAGTCCACACTATTAAGAAGCTGGCGGCAGCGCAGGAGACAATAGAGTGTCAGGGATAGAAGAGAGGCTCAATACAGGCATCGGGCGGCATCTGATAAAGCGAGCCCCGCATATGCCGCCCCCATTTTATCAACAGGAGCCGCGCCTGAGGTAGAGTACTCAACTTGCCTCATGATAGGTGCGGCCCTGGATAGATCAATCAATCCATGAATAAGAGAAACTATCGAAAGGCATGGAATTTGATCTATCGCTGGGGTTACTCAACTATCTGCCAAATTTATGTTTTACCATGAAGAAAGTAAATAAACAAAGTATTAATAACCCAAATGTCGTAGTACCCAAGCAGGGATTCCAACCATTAACAATTATGTAAAAAAAATTGGAACAAAAATGAGTTGAGGCAGCTTTATTAAGTAGCAGGTTGGTTAATAGACAGAATTGTAACAAAACATTTTGGCTCTCTGGCCTTCATAGGTTGCAGATATGGGTGCAATGATAGTATATCCCGTAGTGTGACAGTATGGGCGCGTCCATCTTTGGGCACGGTACATCGACAACATCTTTTTGATCTGGCAGGGATCCGAATTTGTAATGCACTCTTTTATAGGACCATTGAATGATAAGAGTTAAATATAATAAATTTACATACCAGTCCAATAGAGGCAAGGTTGAATTCCTGGATGTCCCAGTGAGGAAGGATTGTGGTGGTTCCCTGCAGACAGACATCTACAGAAAGCCGACATCTTCGAACGCATTGCTCCATACCACTTTGTCCCATCCCTCATACATGGTCCGATCTGTACTGGTGGAGCAATTCCTACATCTCTAAAGGATATGCTCATCAAAGACTGATTACATTACCCAGCTGAAGAACTAAAAAACTGGTTCTATGATGGCTATAGCCATCGTTCAGTGAAACATGCGTTCAATAGAGCCAAACACGCAACTAAAAACAAACTTCTTTATGGCGGGGGTAGACGGACACGTGATGGACACGTTAGATTCATTTCCACCTATCATGGCCAATTTCAAGCCATGCGTACTTGCCTTGATACAGCTTGGCCGATCATTTTAACAGATTCTACCTTATCAAAAATCTTGCCAGATCGACCAATGATAGCTATTCGGTGTTCAATGAATCTGCATGACCATTTCGTGTCTAGTCATTACACCAGTGGTAGTAGATTAACTTTTCTTGACTCCTTTCCCCTAAGGCGCAACCAGTCTCATCCATGGGTGGATGTTTCCCGTTATTTTGTGGGATACATGTAAACATCCTCAATGAAGCTTATTAAATGCTCATAAAGATGCAAGACACATGCAGCTCCCGGCACTCTGCCAGGACACGATGCCACAAGCCACCAGGTATCTTTGTTCATAGTTATGATCTGTTCATTAATCCCCCTCTTTTATCTCGTTTTATCATATATGGATAATTAATCCGGGCATGGTTAATCCACTTGTTTATTTTATTTATCTAGCCACATCTGACTTCTGAGAGTTATTACTACAGGACTCCCTTGGATCTCTCCCTCATCCCGGCTTGTAGGTCACTTAGTAGGAATATTTTATGCCTTCAATTTTCCAGATTTCCGATTAATTTATTATTTATTTGTCTTTCCTCATTTCTCAGCAGCACAGGTGTGCTATTGATCCACGATCCCCAGGATCCTATACTACCCACCATAGCGGTACCACTATCTGTAGGGAATTGGTAGGTCGATCTCTATAATAATTAAGTTTTTTATATGATGAAAAAAAATTTTCTTGTGTGGATCCATCCCAGGCCTTAAATGATTTGCTATACCTTTTAGGCGCCCTCATATTTTTGCCTGTTTAAACATCAGAAATGCCATAGACATAGGCACACATAGGCCTCTTCTAGGTAATTACGCACTATACAGTATATATATTATATATTTTGAAACCCATATCCTTGGTTCTTTAAGGGTACCTTTACACACAGAGATAAATTGCTTGCAACTCACTGGTTGCAGTGAAATCATGGACACATTATTCCATTTATACATGGCAACAAAATGGAACAATATGTCCATGATTTCACTGCAACCAGTGAGTTGCAAGCAATTTATCTCTGTGTGTAAAGGTACCCTCTGTGTGTAAAGGTACCCTAAGAGTAGCATCCTCTACTATACAGTTTCTTGTTTCTCCTTTTTCTCTCACACTGGACGGTTCTTGCATCATTCTGACCGTCAGAAAACCGGTGGAGAATTTATTGGATCCTACAGTCCAGAGCTTTGAAGAGTCTAACGTTTTTGAAGCGTTATTCAGCGTTTTTAAAGCGGTTATCAAGCGTTTTATTAGCGGTTTAACAGCGTTTTTCCAGCGTTTGTACAGAGTTTTTTTTACCTCATTCTTGTCCATTTGTAAGCTGAAAGTTTGTACATGAAGTTGTTGTTAAAAAAATCTGTAAAAAAAAAAAAAAATGTCTATGCCTGATTTCCTGTCTATTTCCATAAAGTTTATTTAAAAAAAATATCAAAGTAGGCAAAAAACACATTTTAGATCAATCCTCAGATTCCTGTCTTTCGATCAACCATGCCGTCACTCCGTCCCTTGCGCCTGCGGAGACATTATAAACAGCTGTTGCTGCGCACAATCATTTATCTTCTGCAATGTGATGATGAAGAGGAGAATGAGGTAAGATATCTGTATGTGTCTACCCACATACATGTCTGTTGACTGTTTTTACTTTTGTAATACATTACATATGTTTCTACATATGCATTATGCTCTAGCAACAGGAGGGAGTTTTTTATGAAGAATTGCATTTGAAAGCGCTAGTAAATAGTAGAGTTTTGTCTGTACAGAAGGTACTTAAATATAAGTACGGTGTATATGGTGTATCTGCTTGAGTGTTCTGAAGAGCAGAGTACACTGGGGGCTGAGGGGTTAGGGGGGTTAAGGGGTTATGGGGTCATGTGATGTAGGCCATGACGGCATTGCAGAGAGACTTGGCTAAGGAGGTGTGCTGTAGATGGGGGCCTTTGATGCTTTGTTTTGGGCAGGACAAAGTATGATGATGCCTTCTAACCTATTTGTCCATTGCTTTCCGTACCCACAGGTTCACATGGCACCCAGAATGTGGGTTCATCCCATTTTACAGACCAGGGAAACGAGGGGTCACTTCGTCAACCTATATCAGGATTTACGGAGGTAAAAAAAAAAAAATAAATAAATTATGTGTTAAGAAAAATAGAACTTATGTTGTCGTGATATCTTTGATGTTGGAGATATATTAATCATTTGAAATATTAATGTGTTTACATTTTATTTGTAGATACCCTGAGAAGTTTGTGACCTTCTGTCGGCTCCCCATCAGGGGATTTGATGATCTTCTCCAAATTGTTCGTAGCAAGCTGACACTGCGGAACACGAATATGCGGAACGCAATTGGAGCTGAGGAGAGGCTGCTGATCACACTGCGGTAAGTCGACCAATTGTC
This sequence comes from Allobates femoralis, assembly GCA_033576535.1. Lineage (NCBI taxonomy): Eukaryota > Metazoa > Chordata > Amphibia > Anura > Aromobatidae > Allobates > Allobates femoralis. Next base: position 282,671,674 of record JARQOC010000002.1, on the reverse strand, counting down.
TACAATCATTTGTTACATATACATACTTTGATCTGCATCAGTGGAGGATTATTATCATCGCTGTCAGCTGTCACACTGTTATATGTTCGCAGGGAGCTGTCTCTACTTAACTCCCATTCCCCTGTTCCCCGAAAAAACAAAGCAGTAAAATGCAGTTCAAAACGGCTGACATTCTGTGTGGAAGTAGGATCCATCAATTCCTTTTTTTTTTTTTTTTTGAATTTATCATCCCATCTGCCAGGCTATTAGCAGCGGGGTATGCTTACAGATACGATGTCACCCTCATTATGATCTCATAGCGCTGCTGGGTGGGCTGTGCTACAACATGGCGGGGTTCGCTGTTCAATCATGGCCGAACATGACGACGTGTGTGACTTGTACAGTTCACTTCAAAACTACGGATAGGCAGAAAAGAGCGGCAGAATGTATTGGTGATGCATCGAATATGTGTAGATGTTCTTGCCATAACTTAAGTGGATGTCAAATTAGACTTCAATTCAGCCTTCAAAATCTAAAATGAAATGTTTTTTCTACTTCCACTGCATTGACATCATAAAATCGTGCATTTAGAACCATCAGATGTGCGGCCGATTTAATTTGTAATATTAAAAATCAATTTTAGTAAGTTTTTTAATTTTCTTCCTTTAATTTTTTTTGTTTTTCAGCTTCCTGGCTACTGGAGAGAGCTTTTCATCTCTCCATCTGCAGTTTAGGGTGGGGAAAAGCACAATTTCTACCATTGTGAGGGTGACGTGCATTGTCATTTGGGAGCAATTGCAGCCAATTGTGATGCCTTCTCCAGACGAGGAGACTTGGCTGCAGGTAGCGGCAGGCTTTCAATCTGTGGCCAACTTCCCTAACTGCATAGGTGCAGTTGATGGCAAACACATCCGAGTGAAACAGCCGCCGCGATCAGGATCCCGCTTCTTTAATTATAAGAAGTATTTTTCAGTGGTCCTGATGGCGGTGGCTGATGCTAATTACCGGTTTGTTGCCATCGATGTTGGTGCCTATGGTAGCACTGGGGATTCTCGTGTGTTGAGAAACTCCCAAATTGGTATGCAAGTGCTCAAAGATAACAACACGTTACCTGCCGATACACCTTTGCCCGGTTCCACGCATCCAGTCCCCTACGTGATGGTATCGGATGAGGCATTTCCATTGATGCCCAACCTGCTGCGCCCATACCCACGTAGGGGACTGGATGACCGGCGGAGGATTTTCAACTATCGGCTAAGCCGGGCACGCAGATTCGTGGAATGCACCTTCGGGATCATGAGTAGTCAGTGGAGGGTCTTCCATTCAGCTATTCAACTGAACCGAACCACAATTGATGCTGTCATAAAGGCATGCTGCGTCCTTCACAATTTTGCACGGGATTATACAACTGACCCGATTGAAGTGTCGCAGCTGCCTTTATTCAGGACAGCAATCAATTGGGGTTCGGGTCGGCCACCAACTTCAGCCGCTCTGGTGCGAGATACCTTTGCTGACTACTTCTTGACACCTGAAGGTGCCGTGTCATGGCAAAACCCGTACAGTCATGTGCACCACCTACCCTAAACTACAGATGAGGTGTTACTATTCAGGAATACCAAGGCTGATACTGTTGTCTCCCGTTCTCCACTTTTGTTTGGTGATAACTATGTGATTGTGGCAGTATCTGTTATGTGTTGCCTGCGCATCATGCGCCTTGGCTGGGGGTTGTAGACTACACTGCTAACAAGCATTATGTTAAGTCGCTTGAAGACTACTACTTTAACCATTATAACATGATAACACAATGTTGTGTACATTTCTAAGCTTTAAGAAAAAAAAAATTTTTGGCAAATCTAAAATTTTTATTTGCATAATCAAATAATAAAGTTACAAAATTTGGCCAATAAACTTTTGCAAATTTCTTTACAATTGACTAGGGTTTCAGACTGTTGAACTGAAAAGTTGTTAGGCTACAGTAGAATGTACATTTCTCAAAAAGTTAACAATAAACTTTACAAAAAATAATGGGAAAAAATTATGAAATGCGTGCTTTCAAACCAATTATAAAATTGGTCAACCAAAATGAAAAAAAAAAAAGGTCAAACATTATACGACCATTCACTCAGTGGACAATTCCATGTGAAGCCATCCACCAACACATTGAGCTGCATTAGCATCAAGCGAACAATTATCGCATTAGCGAGTTTTTTCCCAAGAAAAACTAAGCAAAAAAACTAAAATAGAAAATTAACCAAATAATGTAATACTTAATGCAAGGTAGTAAAGTTGCGGGTCCCATTATCTCCTCCAAACATTGACTGACCTGACAACTCAACACTTGCAGAACTATCATCTGATGCCAATTGAGACGTAAAAGAAGTGTAATTGTCCAATTGACCAAAATGGCGTTGCCGAATTAAAGGTTGCTCATGCTGCATTCCCGAGGCCTGAGGCTGACGAACTAGGCCAGGGCCATGAGCATTTACTCCTATACTGGCCATATCTCTTTGAAACAATTGGTGTAAACCGTTCAGAATGGTCAAGGCACTTGGAATGTGCTCTCTTGAACGGTATTCCTCAATTAGACCGTATAACACCATCAAAAAAGATGTCTCCCTCTCCCTAGGCATTTCCCTGAGGCAAGCTGCCACATGTAGACATACATGATCGAAACGATCCTCTTGTTCAGACCGCTTCAGCATGCTCAGAGCCTCCTGAGCGAGGACGCTATTCTGTGTCTTTCCCTGCTGACTTCGTGGAACACGGCGCCCTGATGATTGCAGTGATGGGGTTGGTGAACGGATGTTGTGGCCTGCCGAACGTCCTGATATACCACACGCACTTTCTACATCAGTAGAAGTGGTCGGACTGTCCACATTAATGTCTGTAGAAACACTGCTAGATCTTTCAGGACCCAAAAGGTTGTTGTTAGATCCAGCTAGCTGTTCTTCTTCAGTTGCATTCCCGCCTATTTCATCGACTGTTGGACGTCTGGGAATATTTCCTTCCGTTCTATGAAAGCACAAATAAAAAAAAAAAAAAGGTGAGTTGTCTATGCCACGCTTATAAAATAACTTACAATGCAAGAATAATCATTTAGACATTGGGACACATAAATGTGATTGTTTTGAGTTAAGGCCAAATCTTAGACGAAAACTATTTTTGAATTCTAATGTATTACAAAAGGTTGCGCAACTGTAAATACAATGTCATCTTTTTAGGTAATGAGAGGTCTGACACAGATTGACGACCTTCTGTCGATATAGAAACAAATACTTGTAACCGCATCACATGAGGTAACAGTCGAGGGTGCGCAGCCACTGAAGCAGCGCCGTTTGATGACCATAGGATGTATACTAAATTAAATTGTTGTTTACTTACGGGCGAAGACTTCGACCGGTCAGCGTGAACTGCATCTCGTTGTAAAAAGGGCATTTCTTCCGCAATGGTGAGGAGCCACTCTTTTCTTGTTTTGCAAGAAACTTAGTGAAGGCGTCCCGAACAGACTTCCATCTCTTCTTCACATCATCTTCTGTTATGGAATAAAACAGTGTCGTCATAAAACCAAAATATTCAGATTTGCAACAACATTTCCAAAAGTGAAATACACTTACCAACTATGAATTGGAGATCACAATTTGCTTCTTCAAATTCATGGTACAGCTGCCGACAAATAGATTTCCAAGACAAACTCTTCCTATTCCGGTCACTGTAACCTTCACTGGATGGATCCCATATTTCTGGATGGGCTTCAATCTCGAAAATACATATAAAAAAATACAATCAACATTAGATATACACAAGGCATTTGCAATAGTCATGTGATTACATCACTCCAACCCCACCAAGACACAGTGACATCAAAAGACAAAACAATGAAGTGAAAAATTGACAAAAATTGCATTCTTTAATGAAAGCTATGTTATGATTTACCATACGGGGCACATATAGTATACTGTGCAGCCAATCATGCCTCCAGTATAGTGTGCTGCCACTCATGCCTCCAGTACAGTGTGCTGCCACTCATGCCTCCAGTATACTGTGCTGCCAATCCTGCCTCCACTATAGAGTGCTGCCAATAATGCCTCCAGTATAGTGTGCTGCCACTCATGCCTCCAGTACAGTGTGCTGCCACTCATGCCTCCAGTATACTGTGCTGCCAATCCTGCCTCCACTATAGAGTGCTGCCAATAACGCATCCAGTATAGTGTGCTGTCACTCATGCCTCCAGTATACTGTGCTGCCAATCCTGCCTCCACTATAGAGTGCTGCCAATAATGCCTCCAGTATAGTGTGCTGCCACTCATGCCTCCAGTACAGTGTGCTGCCACTCATGCCTCCAGTATACTGTGCTGCCAATCCTGCCTCCACTATAGAGTGCTGCCAATAATGCATCCAGTATAGTGTGCTGCCACTCATGCCTCCAGTATACTGTGCTGCCAATCCTGCCTCCACTATAGAGTGCTGCCAATAATGCCTCCAGTATAGTGTGCTGGCACTCATGCCTCCAGTACAGTGTGCTGTCACTCATGCCTCCAGTACAGTGTGTTGCCACTCATGCCTCCAGTATACTGTGCTGCCAATCCTGCCTCCACTATAGAGTGCTGCCAATAATGCCTCCAGTATAGTGTGCTGCCACTCATGCCTCCAGTACAGTGTGCTGCCACTCATGCCTCCAGTATACTGTGCTGCCAATCCTGCCTCCACTATAGAGTGCTGCCAATAATGCATCCAGTATAGTGTGCTGCCACTCATGCCTCCAGTACAGTGTGCTGCCACTCATGCCTCCAGTACAGTGTGCTGCCACTCATGCCTCCAGTATACTGTGCTGCCAATCCTGCCTCCACTATAGAGTGCTGCCAATAATGCATCCAGTATAGTGTGCTGCCACTCATGCCTCCAGTACAGTGTGCTGCCACTCATGCCTCCAGTATACTGTGCTGCAAATCCTGCCTCCTCTATATACTCACAATCATGACTCCTATGTACTTTGTCAGTCACCAGAGGCAGCAATCGAGAATAAACATGCAGGCACATGGTGCAGAACGTCACAGTCCAAACATTCTGTGTAGACTGGACAGCATGACCAGCACACAGTAGCAAGCAAGGCAGCAGTGTGGTAAATGCAGAGTACAGAGGGGACAATGTGCATTTGCCTAGGGCTCCTACCAGGGTCAGCAGACGGGGGACATCAATTTTCATTCGCCTGTACCACGCCATTGCAGTAAACAAGTGCACAGCTTTTATTTCCGGGATTCTACTCCTCCCTCTGGACGGAATTTGTCTATAAAACGACGGTGTTAGCGGTTTTGCGGCGGCCGCGCACAACTACATTGATTACAACGAGTCACTTTTCTGGCTTGACCGCTGTAAAAACGCTTTTGAAAATTGACATGTTCATTCTTAAATAAACGCTGTAGAAACGTTGAAAGCGATGGAGATGAGCAAAAAAAAACCGACAGAGTGGGCACAGCGATTTTAACTTTCCATAGGTTTACATGTTAATCGTAACGCTGGAAAGAATTAGCATAAATTAAAATAAAACCTATGATAAAACGACGACGTTTTTCGCTTAAAAAACGACTATAAAACTTCCAGTGGGCACATACCCTTTCTCCTCTGTCAACAGTTGGTTTTCACCACACTTCCGTTGACCCGACCCTTTGTAGACAATGGAACATTTGAGGTTTCCCACTGGTCACAAACCTAACTGTTCCACACTTTTGCATATCATGAACAATTATTCAGATATTCACCGCATGGACAATTTATTAAGAAAGAGATCACCTCTATGTTAATATACACCATTTGATTGTTAATTTTAATTTGTATGCAAATTAGATCCTTGAGAAAGGCTTAGGCCGAAACATAGGATGGTATGCATATGTGACTGATGTGTAACAAATAAACTCTGCACGTTTGGCAAAAATAATTTTTCACTTTCCATTTTTCAAGACTTACTTATTGGTGTGCCAGGTTAACTTTTGAATATTGCCTTCAAAGAAGACTTTTGCTATATACAGCAGTACTGAGGTATTACAGTATTATAGCATAGGCGATCAGGCAATCGCAAGTTCAAGTTCCTAAGGGAATATAGTGAAAATTAGTAAATTTTAAAAACATGAAAAAAATTAACATCACCCCCCATTTTTTTCAATCAATAATACTAGACATTAAAAAATTCACATGTGGTATTGCCACATATATAAAAGGCCAATCTATCAATACTGTATACAAATTTAAAGCACCACTTCAGCATTTTTTATGGCAGTCCTGGAATGGTGTTACTGATCTAAGGTCCCTGCCCCTAGTATTATACTCATCAGTCACTGCCTTCATCTTATATCATCGCCACACTGGTCGGTCTCCAGCAGTTTGTGACTTTTAAGATTGCTCCAGTGTTTGCTCAGTGATCCGGAATTCACAACTCAATGTAAGTCTGTGATAGCCAGAATGAGAAATTGTATGCAAATGAGCAGCAAGTGCTTTGAGATGGGACATTGCACTTCCCATTTCCTGTCCTTGCTCCCTGTTTTCTGCCTGCCTCTTGTGTCTGACTGACAGGACACTCTTATTTCAATGACTTGCTTTCCTACGGAGATCTTCCAACAGCACTGGCAGTGCTGCCACAGCAAGGCCCAATCTGCATCAATCTACGCATCCTATGGTGGAGGGACTGTCTATTTCATATTAAAGGCCCCCATACACACTAGACTAAAGTGAGCTGAACCCACAGATACTGGTGGAATTGTCAAATAGTCTAATCTATAAGGCTAGGGGCAGACTTACGTATGCCCCTAGCCTGCAGGATCCGTTGAAAACTTAGAAATTCTGAGGCAGAGCGCATAGCGTTACTGGCATGTAACGCTATGTGACCCGCCCCAGGTCCGTGGGGTATTTAGTTCCGGGCGTTGATTCACGGTCCTGTGGCCCTGGTGGTTGCTAAAAAGTCAGTAAAAATAATAAAGGTAAAAATAGTCTGTGACGCCACCTATGGTTCTGGTATGGTTATCGGGGCTGTGGGTCAGACCTCCGGGGTGATGGTAGGGCAGACAGATGGTGACGCTCCCCGTAGGTGGGGCGGGATCCCCGAGGCAGTTGTAGAAGCTATAGGTTGAAGGACAGTCAATGAAGGGAGCAGGATCAGGGGCCGCAATAACAGTCACGCACACAGTTGATGTTTACGTACCTTTACTGATGTTGCAGGTATAGTCCAGGCTACCGTCTCTGATGTTACAAACCCAGGTGGTCTGGAAGAAGTTCGAGATCTACACATCTGCCAAGTTGTGAGGCCTCCCTGTGGTTCGGTGTTTTTTTTTCCTAGGCTGCCTAGAGCAAGGCTCTGACCCTCTCCTACTGTCTTCACCTGTACTCCCTGCAGTCCCTAAGCTCTAGGATGCTGCTTTGCCTTCAGGTACTGCTGTGGCCAGGAGATCTGGAGTCTCTCTGGCCTCCGGTCTTTACTGCTGGGCGATTAGTTCTCTCACAGTCTCGGACGCCGGTGTCTGAGTTTACACTGTTCCTTTGGAGTAAACCGGTATGGCTCCACTCCCCCTGGCACCTACTCTTTGCCTCTGACCTTCACTCTTGGGTCCCTCATGCTGGCTAACAGCTTTCACAGGTATGGGCTTAGCGCAGCTCCGTCACCAGGACATCTTCACAGTCGTCTCTGGAACTGAACTGCTGACTCCGAGTCCAGGTCTGAATTTTATAGGGGACCTCGCCTGAACTCAGCTGGTAGAGCTCCCCCTTCAGGCCTGGAGTGGAAGGTGTTGTGTGCGGGCTTACCTGATGTGGAGATCCTTCTCTACCCCAGGTGTATCTGTAGCAAACAAACCCAGGGGTGCCACATTATGCGCCGCCTGTGTACTGATCCCTATGGTAATCAGAAGCTAAGCACCACTGCTGGCTCCATTTACAATCCCCGGATATGCACTTTTGCAGTGCGCGCAGGAAAATGATGCAAACCGCGTTTTTTGTGCGCTCTGCAAAAGTGCATATCTAGGGATTGTAAGTGGAGGCGGCGATGGCGCTTAGCTTCTGGTTGCCATGGGAATCAATACACAGGCTTGATCAGGGTTGATCAGTTCATTGTGTGGTCAAAATTACCCAGCAACTTAATTCTTTAGGTCAGTACGAGTATGGTGATACCAAACAAGGTTTTTTTTAAAAAAAAAAACCAACATATTTTAGTGGTTAAAAAAGAACAGAACTTTGTAAAAAAATAAAACATTTTTCTGCTATTTTCTTAGATCCTTCAAAGTTTCCTTACACATTAGATTGACCAAAAGTCATATGTGAATTGGAGCCTTCCAGAGAAGAATCGGGCAAGTCAAATTTCCATTGGCTGATGATCTGGGCATAAAGCTGCTGCTAGAAGAGTTTGGAGGGGGTTGAGGATAGGGATGGGCGAATCTACTCGCTAGGACTCGTTACTCGGCGAGTAATAAGGGACTCGCAGGACTCGGTACTCTTCGAGTTTCCCAGCGATTACTCGCACAGTAACGAGTCCAATGCAAGTCAATGGCAATCCTAGTTTTGTCAGAGTTTACTTTTTCTCACTCGCTAGACTCGCTATATCACATCGCTATGTAGCTTGAATCTCCCCAAATCGTTTAAACAATTGCACCGCTTCACGGATACCCGCTGTCAGCAGCGAGTCTAAGTGAGTCTGAGCGAGTCTGAGCGAGTCTACGAATCCGAGTCCTGTATACTGTATTCGGGACTCGCGAATACAGAATCTGTTATGTTCCGACAAAGCTTCCGAGACAGCCTAGCGTGTTAGGTCAGAAAACTTGTGAAGATGGACAAGCATGTTAGCCAATCATATTCAGTAATGCCACAGCCATGTTGGTTGTGGCAGGACTATGATTGGCTTCTGTCCATCGTGATGCCTATGTCATGTATGAGAGGCGAGGCTGTATATAAGACTTGCCACCGCCATTTTGGGCATATTCCTGTGAAGATCTGAGCTAGAGCAGGGTGAGGTAGATGCTGGAGCAGATCATAGGGAGTGTCAGTCAGTGTAGGGAAACTAAAAAGATTCCTTATATTTAACCCAAACAGCTCTTGTGAGAGCTACCAGGAGGACAGAAGAGTACTGTGTAGAGGACTGTAGGCAGGCAGGCAGGGAGGTGCAGCCTTACAGTGCACACAGGACCGACCTCATAGCTTAGCTTACTCTCTCAGCTGTCCTAATAGCTGAAGTTAGAGGCTTAGCTGAGGTACTATTTCCTATTTTTTTGCACCTGATAGATTTTGGGTCATAAAAACCCCTTCAGCTTTATTTTCTCTGTGGCAGATCAGTGCGTTGCTGCTCTCCTAGCTGCAAATAGCACGTACGCCACCTACTTGTGCGACTACTTGTGCGCACGTAATAATTTTTTCAGGGACTAGTGTGCTGCTTCACTGCCAAGTGTTAGCACGCACTTAACCCGCCAGCAGGTGACGCGTACAGCAACACCTAACTCCATCTCGGTGGCTGTGCGCACTTAATAATTTTTGCAGGGACTAGTGTGCTGCTTCACTGACAAGTGTTAGCACGCACTTAACCCGCCAGCAGGTGACGCCTAGAGCAACACCTAACTCCATCTCAGTGGCTGTGCGCACTTAATAATTTTTTCAGGGACTAGTGTGCTGCTTCACTGACAAGTGTTAGCATGCACTTAACCCGTCAGCAGGTGACGCCTACAGCAACACCTAACTCCATCTCGGTGGCTGTGCACACTTAATAATTTTTGCAGGGACTAGTGTGCTGCTTCACTGACAAGTGTTAGCACGCACTTAACCCGTCAGCAGGTGACGCCTACAGCAACACCTAACTGCATCTCGGTGGCTGTGCGCACTTAATAATTTTTTCAGGGACTAGTGTGCTGCTTCACTGACAATTGTTAGCACGCACTTAACCCGCCAGCAGGTGACGCCTACAGCAACACCTAACTCCATCTCGGTGGCTGTGCGCACTTAATAATTTTTTCAGGGACTAGTGTGCTGCTTCACTGACAAGTGTTAGCACGCACTTAACCCGCCAGCAGGTGACGCCTACAGCAACACCTAACTCCATCTCGGTGGCTGTGCGCACTTAATAATTTTTTCAGGGACTAGTGTGCTGCTTCACTGACAAGTGTTAGCATGCACTTAACCCGCCAGTAAGTGACGCCTGCAGCAACACCAAACTCCATCTTAGTGACTGTGCATTTGTCAACAATGTCACAAAAACCACAATTTCCCAAAAAAGAGTTTGCAAAGGGACGGGGACGAGGTCGTGGCCGTAGCAGTCGTGCCCAAGAAGGCACTGGTACAGGTAGACAGACGAGGATTGATAGATTTTCTTTCTCCCGTCTAAATTCCCAGTACTCAACAAATACGTGTCTTGAGGCCGGAAGAGCATGACCAGGTAACATCTTGGATGGCTGATAACACCTCGACCACTGGTTCTTGCAGTACACAATCGTCCTTGCCAACACAGTCTAGTGTCGCTACAGACAACGCAGGGCCATCCAATCCTCAAAGTCTTCCTATTTCCTCAACCCATCAGCAGCCAGATGAAAAATTGGAGTGTGACCTTGGTCACTCCGATGATTTATTTGGTTCTTATCAGCCCTCGATTGCATCTGGCCTTTATTTGTCACTGCCTGACAAGATACTTGAAGAAGACGTAATGTCTATTCATGGCCAAAGTTTTGAAGCACCTCGTACTGAAGAAAGCCACTTTCACCAAAGGCATACAGCATCTCAGGAGGTGGATGATGATGAGGATGATGAGACACACATCTCATCTGGCCAGCCTGCTCAGTCACGTTATCCAGAAGACTTTGAAGAGGAAGGCGTGGATGATGAGACCACAGATCCTACCTGGACTCTTGGCATGCATAGCCAACAGAGCAGCCAGGAGGAGGAAAGTGGCTATGTACCACTGCCAAAAGCACCAAGGCTTACTCCTTTCTCCAGAACACAAACTGTGACAACAGTTGCCCAAATTGTGTCAACTGTTGCACAAACTGTACCAACTGTTGCACAAACTGTAAACACAGATGCCCAAACTGTGTCAACAGTTGGTGTTGTACAGAGTCATCCTCCTCTGCCTCCAATTCAACATTAAGGACGAAAAGCCATTGTGTGGCAATTTTTTAAGGATGCCACATCTGTACCAAATATGGTTATCTGTAACATCTGCCATGCAAGGCTAAGCAGAGGCCTGGGAAAAGGAAACATGAGCACCAGCAGTATGCGTAAGCATATGTCTGTTAAGCACCCAATTCAATGGTCGGCCCATCAGGGTTCAAAATCAGTGCCTTCTGATCCCAACACTTCCAGGCCACCTCAGATCCATCCTTCACCAGCTAGTGTTCAGGCATCAGCTCCTGCTCAAACGTACTCCTCCCAAGCTGCGGTACAAGAGAGACATGACAGTAGTCAAGCCACTGGTCAGTGTGCGCCAAACGTCCAGTTGTCTGTGCCACAGCTGTATGAAAGGCAGCGGAAATACCAATCGACACACCCATTTTCCCAAAAAGTGACTGCGAAAATTGCAAAGTTGTTAGCTGTGGAAATGCTGTCGTTTAGGCTTGTGGGTACAGAGTCTTTTCGGGAGTTGTTGGCTGTGGCAGCACCACGATACTCTGTACCCAGCAGCTACTTTTTCTCACGTAGTGCCGTCCCCGCGTTACACCAGCACGTTGTTAACAACTTAAAGCGTGCACTAACAAATGCTGTAACCGCCAAAGTCCACCTAACAACGGACATGTGGACAAGTAGTTGTGGACAGGGCAGATACATCTCAGTAACGGCTCACTGGATCAACCTGGTGGACAGTGTCCCAACTTCTCAAAGTGGACCATCTGAGATACTACCAACTCCACGAATAGCAGGCTCAACATCATTCTGGGTGGCTGCCTCATCATATATGTCCAGTACACAATCTGCTTCTGCAACTTCCTTGTCCACTGCTGAGCTGCCCGCTCCATCACGTCCAAGTTGGGAGCTTTGCAGTAGTGCTTTAGCAAGGCGACAACAGGCTCTTCTGAAGCTTATCTGTCTAGGTGACACACCTCACACTGCAACTGAGCTGTGGAAAGGTCTTAAGCAACAGACAGATGAGTGGCTGGCCCCACTGCAACTACAACCAGGTCTTGTTGTCAGCGATAACGGACGAAAGCTTGTGGCGGCACTAAAGCACGGTAACCTTGTACACGTGCCTTGCCTGGCTCACGTGCTGAACCTAATAGTTCAGAAATTCCTGAAAATATACCCCGAGTTATCTGACCTACTGGAGAAGGTAAGGTGAATTTGCGTCCATTTTAGACATTCGTACACAGCAGTTGGAAGTCTTTCAGCCCTTCAAAACAAATTAAATTTGCCTAAAGACTAGCTAATTTGCGACATGCCCACGCGATGGAACTCAACATTCCATATGTTGGCAAGGTTTAATGAGCAGCAGAGGGCAATAGCGAAATATCAGCTGCAACATGCCCGTCACCACGGAAGTCAGACCAGACACATTAGTACTTTCGAGTGGGTCTGGATCGCTGATCTTTGCGAGTTGCTGGAGAACTTTGAATACTGCACCAAACTTGTCAGCGGTGATCAGTTCATTATCAGTCTCACCATCCCCATGCTCTGTTTGCTTAAAGAATCGCTCCTAAATCTGAAAACAGAATCTTTGAGGGCCCAGCGGATGGCTATGGAGCCAGAATTTAACATCGCTGATCCTAGCCAGCCAAGCCAATATCAGCAGGCTACATTGGGTCTGGAAGAAGAAGGTGATGAGGGTGATGATGAAGAAGATTCATTTTTCTGTGGTATTGATGTGAACCCTGATGGTGCTCCCAACCCTACGTTTATGTCGGTACAGCATGGGTGGGCTGAAGAGGAGGAGGCGGAGACCGATTTAGAGGCCATGATGCGTAGTGATCCTCATTCTGTTGTAACCGAGGATATGAGTCTTTGCAGCTTAGCACACATGGCTGACGTAATGTCTCAATGTCTCTCCCAAGATCCACGCGTCATTCACATCTATGCCAGCAACCTCTACTGGTTGTCAACCTTTTTGGACCCACGGTACAAATACAAATTTCCGTCGCTGCCGTTGCAGTCACCCAGGGGCTTAACGATGGATTTTTTCAAGAGTGTTGTTGTTGACAATTTGATGTCCAATAACCGTCTGACTCCGCTATACCCCGAAGAACCAGCTCTTTGCAACAGCAGCCTTTGGTTGGGACACAAACGTCATCAATGTCAAGAAGAGGTGGGGGTAAGATGTCCACCAACTGGGCAATGTTCAACAGACCTTCCGATCAACAACGGATCATGCCTATGGTCACCTTGACTAGGAGACAACAATTCTCCAACATGGTGAACGAGTATGTCAGTGACAGTACCTGCTTCCTAATCGACCCTTCTGTACCCTTTAATTACTGGGTTTCCAAGCTTCACACTTGGACAGAGCTCGCCTTGTATGCCTAGGAGGTGCTGGCCTGCCCAGCTGCTAGTGTGACATCAGAGCGTGTTTTCAGTGCCGCTGGGGGTATAGTCACTGATAGAAGGTCACGGCTTACTACTGAAAATGCCGACAGGCTGACTCTCATTAAGTTCAACAAGGACTGGATATCATCGCAGTTCGTAAGCCCCCCAGATGACAGTACCCAAATGTAGAGTAACCTAATCATAATTAATATGATTGGAATATTGCACTTTTAACTTTATGCCCTTTTAAGACAGGAAGTATCGGCATCTCCCTCAGCTCACACGATGTGATAAGTCATGTTCCTGCAACATTTGCTGCATGATAACAAAAATACGCAATCAGTAAAAATCATTTTACTTTACAAGTGCATTCGCTTGTGAGCATTTTTCATTTTTTTTTTTTCCATTCAATACAATACAGCCCCTTGGGCTAATTTTTTGAGGCAACAAGCCTATCCCTGCATCGTGGACGTTGCTTGTACTATGCTCTCAGGACAAGCAAGAATATAGTATGGGCCACGCGCCCTCCTGTATTTCTAAAAAGAGTTTATAAAGCCCTTTGAGCTAATTTTTTGAGGCAACAATCCTATGCCTGCATCGTGGACGTTGCTTGTACTATGCTCTCAGGACAAGCAAGAATATAGCATGGGCCATGCGCCCTTCTCTATTTCTAAAAAGAGTTTATAAAGCCCTTTGAGCTAATTTTTTGAGGCAACAAGCCTATGCCTGCATCGTGGACATTGCTTGTACTATGCTCTCAGGACAAGCAAGAATATAGTATGGGCCACGCGCCCTCCTCTATTTCTAAAAAGAGTTTATAAAGCCCTTTGAGCTAATTTTTTGAGGCAACAAGCCTATGCCTGCATTGTGGACATTGCTTGTACTATGCTCTCAGGACAAGCAAGAATATAGTATGGGCCACGCGCCCTCCTCTATTTCTAAAAAGAGTTTATAAAGCCCTTTGAGCTAATTTTTTGAGGCAACAAGCCTATGCCTGCATCGTGGACGTTGCTTGTACTATGATCCTGCTGGAGCCTGGCGAAGGGTCCCACTGTACGCTACGGAGATAACACATAGGCGCGCCGTGTTGCAAGTAGACGTCCCAGCCTCTCACATCTGTGTTCCTAGTGTTGTTGCCATAGCGAGTCATTAAGTAACCCCCCCCAAACACAGGCACTATTTATTTGTCAGCAACTTTTTTATGTGGAGTCATGATTTTACACATACTAACCAAGGTGCCTTCATGCGCCATGCCGGCACTTGCTAATGATGATGACTTTAAGCCCACCCACAAAACAACCTACACATCCATTTCCTGAAAAAAGACAGACACAAAGCAGTTTTTTCAAAATGTGTATTATCACGCCTTAATGGCAAAGATGTCAGATTGTTTTTTTAGCGTTTGTGAGCATTCTAACAGCTAACAAATAAAACAGAAAAAAAACAAAAAGAAATTGTGCAATGCACTTTTTGGATAACAAAAAAGACCAAAAAAACAGAAAAGTTGACCCTACAGCTGGTGGTAGGTGGGCTGATTGTGTGGGGTAGCCTCTACCAGGCCACCATCACCCTGGTCCTGGAGGAGGTCCAGGGCCCCATAGATAGCCTCCCCACTGATTGTAACCCTGTAGGGTGGGTCATCTGGGCCGGTGTCTCGAAATGGCCTTGGGTTGGGAGGTCCATGTTGGGTGGCCACAAATGTTGTATAGGCCTCTGGGTCGGCACATAGCTGTCCCGGGGTGTGGGCCTGTCTAGCCTGTTGGAGCTCGACTGCTGCCACCCCTCCAAATAAGTAAATACCTGGCCAGGGTGGTTTGGGGGCCGACAGGCATCAATGACAATGTGGATTGCTGACCTTGCCCGCAGTCGTCTCTCCAATGGAATGAAAGCCAGAAAAGGTATGAGACTGCGGGCAAAGTCAGCATCACATTGTCCAAGGTGGTCATTTGGTGCCCCCGGGATCAGAGCATGGCTGCTGGGGTTCTGGTGACTCCCCACACTGCTGCCAATTGGCCATCCAGCTTCGTCCACTGCCGGAGGTTGGTTTTGGTGGGGAGACCGTTGTTGTGGCCCTTCAACCTCCGCATCTTGTGGCCGGCCATGCCCCAAAGGTGGTGGTGGTGGTACTCCTTCCTCCTCCACTCCAAGTGGTGGTGGTTCAGGGGCCTCCCTCGCCTCTTTAGGCAGCTGCGCTGGCGGGGTACCACGCCGCCTGTGGTAGTGAGCAGCTCTGTGGGTAAATACAAAAAAAATTTGGTGAATGGGTTGCGTTTGGAAACAAAACCATAGGCCAAACATAAAATGTGAACGCTTTTTTGACTCAGTGTATCTGTGTATTCTGTGTCTTTTCATTGTTGGCCTTAAGATGGAATTGCAGCAAATACATTAAGGACATTTTGGCTCATGCCTCAACCAATAATCTATGTGTGGGTAGTGTTGGTCCTCGATTTTTTGCCATTACATTAGAAATTTAAACATTTGTCTGCACTATTACACTGTGCCCTGCCTTAGGCAGGACAGCTATTTAGGCACTTGAAGACATATTAGTGGCCACAATTATTGATTTGACTTTTTGTGGAAACTTTATGTGGACAAAGCTATAGCCTGACACTATGAGGCAAACACATTCTTCAGGGTTGTTTGCCATCAGATGGACACAAAAAGACGCAGTGTGGGCGGCCTTGGTCTCAATGCACATAACCCAGATCTATACGGCAGATGCGCAAGACAGGAAATGGAGTCCTGCAGCATAGGTGACACATGAGCATTCGGCGTTAGTGGCCTACACTCCTTTTTGCTGCCATGTATGCTAATCAGGAATGTCTTGGTAAATAAAACACACAAAACAGATGGCTTGGGTTTTGAAATGACTGTAATGGACATAGAGTATGGGGTTGTTTTTGAGCAGCAGGTCACACATCGTTGGTGCCAAACAAGGTGGTATGCACAGATGGACAGTTTTACAGTTATTCCAATGGGGCCGAACAAAAAACCGGGAGCAGCAAGGGCAAACCTCGGGTTTCCTAAAGGACCTTGCACTTAAAATATGGCCCCCTTTAGTTTGATTTTATACAGCATTAATACACTATGTTTTCTGGAGGATTCGTAATGTGGCCATCAGTGAACGAAAAAAAAAAAAAATTCACATGTGGGCCCTAATATCTACACCATCACCTTGCAGCCCCAAATATATCCATGGGAAAACTGACCCACACGTATTTGTAGTGATACAGGGTATGTCCTCAAATGTGTGTGACTGTGTCAACAATCTGGGATGGTGTACAGTTTAGTGCAAAAGGGGTATATCCTTGCAACGTTATTTAGCCGAAAAAAACACCCCACAACTAAACGTGTAGGGATGTATGTGGCCCTTATGCAAGTCGAGGCCATTAGGAACTGATACAAATGAGGCTTATGACAGGCAAACCAGACAAGGCCACAAACCTTAGAGGCCATTGCAGGGAAGAACATGGCTTTGTTCCACAAACATGCCAACAATAATAGCTAATTGTGAGTTCACGGAACATTGTGTCTGCCCACCCTGCAGAACATTGCTTATTTGTCCCAATGTCACAATGTGGCTATAAATGTGTATGTCCTGGATCATTGCCAAAAGTAATAGAATTCTGTTGCACCATGGCAGAAACAAACCCCAGTGTGGGTATGTAAACCACCACACTCATTATATAGCTTCATACGTAGACTGTGTGCCCTCGTGGACAGGGTCCTCTCCCCTTGTACCTGTATGACCTGATTGTCTTCATGTACTGTTTTTTGTCGTTAACCCTTATCCTCATGTAAAGTGCCATGGAACCTAATGGCGCTATATAAATAAATAATAATAACAATAATAGTACACAACAGTGCAGCAGACACATACCTTGGCATACGGACCACCGGTTCAAGGAAGGACAACCGGTCGTAGTGGCGATATATGGGCCCTAGATCTGCTTCCGGTCCCCCCTCCGAGATCTTACGGTGTTGCCTTTTGTGCTGATCCCGACAGCTCCTCCACCGTTTGATAAGCACCTCAACTGTGAAATTATTTCAAACCAGGTTTAGACCTCTTTAACATTTGAAACACTAAAAGTATGTGTACAAATCAACAATAACATTTTATTCATGTTGTGTGTGTAATGTGTATACAAGGCACAGTGACGCGAGAGTGTGGAACATCATCAATAGCATTACGGACATTGAGCTCACGTGGCCACAATCACAAATGAGGCAGGGCACATGTCAACGCATAGAGAATGTAATAGTGCGGGCACCAGACTCCGCTCATTAGTGGTATTTATATACACCCAACCCCCTGGCCTTCAGAGCCAGGAGGACCAGCCCTTAAACTAAGTGTACTATTGTGAACTCATCCAAATATAGGCAACCATGCGACGGCGCATGATAACACATTGAGGGCCCTGTATACCCTACTATGGGGGCCCTGTATACCCACGGGGGCCCTGTATACCCACTGCTGGGGGGCCTGTATACCCACTGGGGGCCCTGTATACCCACTGCTGGGGGACCTGCATACCCACGGGGGGCCTGTATACCCACTGCTGGGGGGCCTGTATACCCACTGCTTGGGGCCCTGTATACCCACTGGGGGCCCTGTATACCCACTGCTGGGGGCCCTGTATACCCACTGGGGGCCCTGTATACCCACTGCTGGGGGCCCTGTATACCCACTGGGGGACCTGTATACCCACTGCTGGGGGCCCTGTATACCCACTGCTGGGGGGCCTGTATACCCACTGAGGGCCCTGTATACCCTAATATGGGGGACATGTATACCCACTGGGGGGCCTGTATACTCTGCAGGGGGAGCTGTATACTCTGCTGGGGGGCTATCTACCAGTGATAGCCGCTGTATACCAGGATGGTGGTTAATATGTTTTCCCAGTTTTTGGGGGCAAAAGTAGGGGGGTCGGCTTATATACGGGTCGGCTTATACACGAGTATATATGGTAAATGCAATATAACGTGTGAACACATTTAACTTACCCATATTGCTCTGTGCATCCTGACCACTGCGATGGAATGCAGGGAACATGACTTGAGCGACCTCCCTCCAGGCTGTAGTCCGCTGGATGTTATCCCCATAGGCAGGGTCAGTGGGCAGCCAAAGCAGGGGCTGAGCCTCCACCAGGTCAATTAACTGCAGCGTGTTGACACGGGCCATGCTTGCTCTGTGTGTGCCCGTCTGGCAGCTCGAGTCGGCTTCTTTCCAGTTTGCTAAAAGCATGGGGTGTACTGGAGAAAATCGCTTGCCTCGCCTCATCGGCGCCAAATAAGACAAACACATGCGAGTTTGGCCGCGGGACACAGCAGCAAAATACAGTTGCGAGTGGGGATTCCAACACGGCAATGCGAGCGCTTTCCGAAACACATCTGCGATTTTTAAATCGCACATTACTCGCTATTACTCACTTCCCCATTCATTAACATTGGACTCGCTAGACTCGCAACGAGTAGCGAGTCCCGGGCTCGCTAGAGTCAAGCGATTCCGAGTAATTTAGGACTCGCCCATCACTAGTTGAGGAGTCTGGCTGTAGCAGTTTCATTAAGAACATAGTCATGCTTGGCCACACAGTCTCATCCGTCAGTGGAACATTGTCTATTGGGGGAACTAAAGGAGTTTTACCAAGCTTGAATGATATCCCCTATCGGAGGATCAGGAATGACTTGTGTGGCACCCTGCGGTACAGGCAGCCACAGGAACACCTAGGGCATTGAGGGATTTCCACAACAGGTAACCTACACACTCAACACCTTCCACCCCTGGCCTGTAGGGGAGCTCCATTTGCTGCCTTTAAGCAAGATCCCCTATATATACTGGTGCTGGGGGTGGAGTAAGCCATTTCAATACAGAGCAGTATTGAGGAAGACGACCTTGTGTCATAGCCAAGCTAGGCCCGAGCCAGAGTACTGCCTTAGCTAGTGTCAGGAACTCGAGAGTGAGGGTTGAAGGCAAAGCAAGGAAGTAACAAAGACCAGAGCAGACTGGGGGCAGAGGAGCCATACCGGCTCACCCTATGAAGCAACCCGGACACTGGAGTCCGAGTCTGCTAAACAGCAGCTAGCCCAGCCGAAAACACTGGTTTTCCGAAGAGATTCTAGTCTCCCGGACCCCTGTAACAGCAACCAACCCGAGGGCCAGGACCCGCAGAAATCCCCTCAGGTAGCGGCAATCCAGAGAAGATTTAAGCAGCAAGGTAGATTGCCCTGCATTAAGACCTATGAAGTCTAGTCAGGTATGGCTGTGTTAAACCAATAGCATAGAAAAACTGAGAAGTTAAAACTTAACTTTTACTGGCTCTATATTAAAAAAAACATAGTTGTCTAGACCAAACAAAGCAAAAAAGTGTGCATACGTGACTGTGCAAGACAGTGTAGTGCTAAACTGAACCCCTCTTATTACCAGGGTTCAACAGGTACCCCAGCTAGGTCCCGTCCAAATACCCTAGGGACGCTGGCAGGTGCCTGCTTTTTCGGTTTGAGTTTCCCCTAGGATGTAGTCATCAGAACAAACAATTCCATTAGGTAAACCCAGCCACATGCATTAGTGAAGAAACAGCTTGTATACTCCTATATGGAGCGATCTCGCCCACCTGTATGCATGTATATGAGTCCATATAGCTCCGGATAACCTTCTGCTAGTGTTTTCCAGGCTGCTCAGGGCTCAGTGAATGTCATATAGCCATCATCTGATATGTTCCCTCCCGACGCGTTTCAGGTCCCTCTTCTTCAGGGGAGTCATGGTGCACATATAGGGTTTAGTATTCAAAGATACACATCCCTGTACAGATGATGGCGATGGTGTCTGTAATAGACAGTGAATATCAGTTGCAGTACCATCATTATCCACAGTAACCTGTGTGAAGCTCTGATGCTGCATGGTCTAGTACCTAATCAAGGACCCAATTAGGGTCTTCACTTACCCAGTCTGGCCCCCTCAAGGTTGTGCAGCCGGATCACGCTGCTGCCGCATGGGAATGCTGAACCCTGGTAATAAGAGGGGTTCAGTTAAGCACTACACTGACTTGCACAGTCACGTATGCACACTTTTTTGTTTTGTTTGGTCTAGACAACTATGTCTTTTTTAATAAAGAGCCAGTAAAAGTTAAGTTTTAACTTCTCAGTTTTTCTATGCTATTGGCAATCCAGAGAAGGTACTCACCAACTACTACAGGAGGGAAAGATGTACAGGAGGCCAGACCAGGTTCTAAGCAGGTCAGGGTTTCAGGACAAAGTAAAACAGGAATGAGGAGGCCTTATAAATCACTCGCTGTGGAAATCCCAAAGTGCTTCTGTGGCGCCCCGCAACGAGTGCGTCACAGGAGGGTATTGCAGCCAAGACAGCAGCAGCAATATTCTCTGACTAAGCAATGTCACAGTTAACTCAGAGATCCATACCCTGTATGCATCACCAGCATAGAGGGCCAATAAGGTCCTGGTGGGCGGAGTGTAGAGGTAGTGTGTAGTGGAAAGTTTAGTGCAGAACTGTCTGCAAGAATGAAAGAGAACTCTCCGAAGCAACGTAGGAGAAGGAGCTAAACCAACGAGCTCTGAAACTTAGGAGAGGGGGCCTGTGCAGTTCTGTGCAGCCCCCTGGCCGTCACCCCCGGTTGGGCGCCATTACTCCTGGTGCCTTAACAACCGATCTACGGGCATCTACATGCGGGTTCAAAATCATCCCGTGCTCATCTACAGCCGGTTTGCTGGTACCGAAGCTCGTAGTTGTTCAGCACTGCTATGCGAACCAGAGGAGTGGAGGGACCGCTTTACAGGAGCACCCCACCATCGCCACACACAGTCGTCTAGCCAGCGGTGTACCCACCAAAAGGACCCAAGGCTCCCCAAAACATCCGGAACGTATACCCCGGATAGGGCATTGAAGCAGTCTCCTTGTACCTTGATCTGGCATTCCTGGGTGACAACGGCAACACAAGTTTAGTTAGAATGGAGGAACACAGCGGATCTCTGAGAAACACTGGTCATTGCTGAGTCCACCCAGTCCACTACCCGTCACTGTATGCCATGTACTGCCTGCTGGTTACAGTAAAGAACCCGTTACAGAGACTTCCAGCGTCCGTGCTTTCTTATTAACTGTATCTATCCGCATATTAAGGTAACCGTAGCTGCCTCAGAACATCTTGCGCAGCTTCTGGCTCCGGGGATCACTGCTCAGCCTGTGGGGAGCGTTCCATCTTGCTGCATTCCACCCCCGGAGGCCCCGCAGCGCCGGTATCGTTACCGGAACTCTCATAGGTGGCGTCACGAAACAAATTTAACCCCTAATCTGTTCAACCAATGGCATCTTTATTGATCTGGACCACCGGGCCTCCACAGCCGCAGGCGCGGTTCCCGTGACAAGGAGGAAGAAGAAACGCCTGCAACGTGTAGAACCGGTCACGGTGAGTCACTTCCAACACCACCTGGAGTGTACCCTGGATAGTGACGGTTTGTCATCAGTAAAGGTACGGAGAACTACTTCCAGTGTGTGTGTCTGTTATTACAGCCCTGATCCCATCCAGAAACTGTAAATACCGCCCGCCTGCCGAACCACAACCCTGTACCCACGCTCCATTTCCTCATCACTGCCCTGAGGGTCCCACTCCACCTACGGGGAGCCACAACACTCAGCTGCCCATCCATCACCCCCGGAGGTCTGTCGCAGCGCTCAAACCTTGACCAGACTCCATAGGTGGCATCACAAAAGATCTATTTTATTATTTTATTTATACATTTTTCAATGACCACCAGGGTCACAAACTCGTGCACCAGTGACAGCACCCCAAAACAACGTCCGAGATCTGAGTACCCCTGCCTGGGTGAGTCAATTTGCCGATTGCTGGGTATTTAATTACAATTACTGGAGCTCCCAGTGATCATGAGAATAGGGCTGTGAAGAGACCCGTGTGAATGGAGCTGGGGCTGAGCATCATCCATTTCAAATGGGAGGCTCACCCAACCTTTTTTTAGCACTTTTAAGAATAATGGAGCATAGATGCACATGTATGACATTTGCTGCCTTCAGACAGGGCCCTAAAAAACCCTCTCCTCAGGATTGATGGGATTCTCATTGGTCAGCCCCACACTCATTCAGAAAGATAATCAAAAAGAATGATACGGCACTCACCGCATTATGATGTATTTTCGGCTCCTCGCACATCCAGTGCGAAACGTCAACCTCCGCACCCCCTCCCTCCACCTTTGCCTGTAACCCGCACTAATGAAATAAAAGGAGCTGAAAATACATCATAATGTGGTGAGTGCCATCTCATTCTTTTTGATTATATATGGACTTTGAAATTGAGACTAGAGCACCGCCGCCTAACCTGGTACTGCGGAAAGGGACAAATAGAGGGCTAGGACTAGTGCCTGGGACTCTCTGCTTTGGAAATTATTCAGAAAGATATTCCCTATTCTGTGGATAGGTAAACTTTGTACAACACTTTTAATGCTTCCTGAGTTAGGCCAGGGCCACACTTGGGAGGCTGCATCCAGTAACTGGATGCATTACTGGATCCAGTTTTTCCCCTTGTCTGTTTTGAGGCATTTTTACCGGATCAGGTACTGGATCAGGTACCGGATGGTACCTATATGTATCATCCAGTACCCGATCAGGTTCCCATAGGGTCACTTGTTAAAATAACTGATAAGATTTTGCTAAAAGGCCAAAAAACATTGCAGACCCTATTAAAACCTGACTTCTCAAAAACTGGATCCAGTAGACGGATTGCACTTTGGCAAACAATTGTTAGCATTGGAGTCTATGTGTCAGGTAACTGATCAGGTTTTCAGGATGAAAAACTGGATTCAGTAACTGGATTGCAAACTGAAGTGTGGCCCTAGCCTTACAGTAAACGCAGTCACTCCGGCTTAACAGTGAAGGCCCCCTATACATTAGATGGTAGTCGGCCAAACGATGCATTCATAAACAGCCATCTCAGCAGAATCTCCACATGCAGAAGCACTCACTTAGGCTAAGGTCACACCTGCGGTTCAATTTGTAGATCCTGATCTGGTTTTGAGCATTTAAAATACTCAAAACCGGATCAGGATCCGCAGCCCATAGGCTGCAATAGAAAAAACAGATTTGCATCCAGATCCGGAATGAAGGTTGCAATTTTAGTATCAAATGACAGTGTGAAGGCACACGGTAAAACCACATCCAATAATGGATGCGGTTACCGGATTGTGCCTTTTAAGTGTGACCCTAGCCTTAGCTGTATAAATTAAAAGAGAAAGGAAGCGCACATAGAGTAATACCGCTATTATACAGGTCCCTCAGACCCCAAATGGTTAAACTCACCTGATGTAGTTGTGAGTGTCACAACTACAATAAAAGCACACAGGAGGTCGCTGCAGGCTCCCAGCTGAGAATTGAAGAATCCAGAAAACAGTGATAAAGAGCTGGAATCAAATGCCGCGCTGACCACAAGGATAAAAACAGAGTAAATCATCCACTCCGCTTATTCTGCCTACACGTGTTTCGTAGCACAAAGCCACTTCCTCAGGGCATCAGGCATTTGATTCCAGCTCTTTATCACTGTTTTCTGGATCCTAGCCTTAGCTGAGCACTCCTATGTTTTCTATCATAAAGCCACTCAGTCATGTATGTACATTGATTTCCGTGAGAATAAGGTTAGGGTCACATAAGCGTTTTTTTTTCCATCCGGATCCGCAGCCCATAGGCGCCCATTATAAAACTCAATTGCACTTAAAGGGAACCTGTCAGGTGGTTTATGCCCCTCCAGCTATCTCTGTCTGTAGCTGCAGCTTTATAGTACCAGTCTAATCATCCCTGTCTGAGCTCATGGTGTAATGTTAACAGTGAAAAATAAGCATTTATACACTTACACTTCAGTCCCCACCTTGGAGGAGGGGGACAGTCTGGCAGGATAATAGTTAACTCACTTTTAACATGGATAGCTAAAGGACCTGTGTGATGTAACGATCATGTGACCACAGTGGGTGGAGCTAAGCCAGCAAACGCATTATGTTCTATGAGAACTTAGCTCCGCCTATTGTAGTCACATGGTTGTGACATCACATCAGGTCTCCAAACATGTTCTAGCACAAGGCTGAAATGTTAACTATTAACCTGCCAAACATTCCCCGTCCTCCAAGCTGGGGACTGACTGCCTCATTACATAAGGAAATGTAAGTGTATAAATGCTTTTCTTTCACCTTTCACATTACACTATGAGCTCAGACAGGGATGATTAGACTGGTAATATGAAGCTGCAGGTACAAACAATGGTAGCTGGGGAGGCATAAACTAGCTGACAGGTTCCCTTTAATGCAATCCGGTTCCCGCATTCCGGTTTTGCTGCCTGCAAATCATGCAGGCAACATTTTTTGGAGCGGTTTCAAAATCGCAGCGGGGATGCTACATGGGCGCCTATGGGAGCCCTCCGATAACCGGATTGCTCATAATGTGCAATCCGGTTGCCGGATTCTTTGTTCATCGCTGCTGCTGCAGGGATGAACAAAGGATTAATGTTATTATAATATGTGGGCACCATGTCTCCAGGGAGTGTCCACCCTCCCTAGAGACATGTTGTCCATATAGGGTGGCATATGAAGGGTTAAATTGGTTTATTACAGTATCGCCGACTTTTGTTGGCTTTTACTATTTTATCAATGGAAGCCGGCGGCTCCTCGCTGTAAGGAGGAGATACAGTACGTAATGTGCGGGAGGATTTCAGGTAACATCCGGAAAGATGTAGGGCGCTCCCAAAGTGACCCAAACCTTTTTTTTTTGTTAAATTATTTTTTTGAATAAACCTTTGAAAAATTAGAAAAAGGCTTTACTCCATCACTTTGGGAGCGCCCTACATCTTTCCGGATGTTACCTGAAATCCTCCCTTCTGTTACGGTCACACTGGCATTGTGATCCGAATGATCCGGGACGGGGCTGCACACCATAATCGCAGGACTATAATCATTAGACCAGGCATGGTCAGATAAGCAAGAGACAAGACATCTATAAGGTGAGCAATAAGATTTATTTACACCGCATAATAGATCCAAACACGCTGCACTCAGATCTGCGCCATTTTTCTTGTTTGTCTCCCTACCCACCCTTTATACTCCACAGCCTTGGAGATCTACATATATTGCAGTACGTAATGTGCGTAAGCACATTACAGGGCAGCATCCTCAATAAGGAGATGACCCTGCTGTTTACGCAAATTGCGTACTGTACATACTTGCTATCCATGGTGCTGAAAGCTTTAACATTAGTTCTATGGTGGTGTTTTTCATGTGAAACCAAAAAAATTAGCTTGATCATAAGTTGATTTTTCTGAAATATTAGGAGCTCCGTCACACTGTGGCCTTTCCACAGAGAAAACCCAAAAGAAAAACAGAATGAGCATATACCCTACAATAAGTAAATAAATAGTAGTAGTACATGTAAATAATATGTTCATGAAAAGCAATATAAATGAAATGCCTAGCTGAAAAACAGGGACAACACCCCTTTTTTCGTCCAAAGGAAAAAAAAAAATATGCCCTTTTCACATCTAAGCCTGGTCTGCCTCTTGCTTCATTTGCGTTTCTATGTTTTTTTACCGCTAAAAACGCATCCTATCGCATGTGTTTTTGCCCCCATTGATTTCAATGGAAACGCAAGCAAAATGCATGCAAAAACGCAAGCAAAAACGCATGTGCATTTTGAAGCGCAAAAACAAATGCGTTTCTGCAAACGCAGCCCTAGACGCATTGGCCAATGTTTTTGGCAAAAACGCATGCGTTTGGATGCGTTTTTAGCAGTAAACACGCATAGAAACGCAAATGAAGCAAAATGCAAACCTGCATTAGATGTGAACTAGGCCACACAGAAAGCTCCCAAAAATAAGCCAGAGCATAAAAATAGTAAGAGCACGTTCACATCATGGCCTTTTCACAGATAAGACCCAAGAAAAAAAACAGTGTTAACCAAGCACCCTATGTTATTTACATTTATTAGTCAATTCCAGTAGGTAGATGCCGGGCACCACTCCTTTATGAGCTCACCTTATAATATCACCAATTTAGTTGCAAAAATGTGCTATAGGCACGGGCTGCTACTCTCCGCAGACAAATGTGGTATATAATCCATAATAAAGAAAAGATGCACTCACCCGTATAGGCTTATGCACTGGAGTTTTATTGCGGCATATTTACACGGTGCATGGAGGGAGGGATATAAGTGGACAACGAGTCGTTTTGTGCCTAGGTTGGCGCTTCCACTGGTCTTATCATATACATATATTAGTACTATTTACTTACTATAGGGAATATGCTCATTGAGTTTTTCTTTTGGGTTTTGAATATGAAACGACTGTATTTTCAATGTACTCCTCCATAGATCTATGTTGTACATACTAATCAAAGGGGATCTTCTCCAGTACATCAATTGATGGTGTATCTTTTGTATAAGTCATCCATATTATTACTATTATTATTATTTATTTATAGAGCAACATTGATTCCATGGTGCCGTACATGAGAAAGGGTTACATACTGTACAAACAAGTTAAAAATACAATGACAGACTGATACAGAGGGAGAGAGGACCCTGCCCTTGCGAGCTTCCATTTTACAGGGCAATGGGGAGAGAGACAGTAGGTTCGGTCTGTTCTGGTAGTGGTGGAGCGCCGAGTCCAGTGGTGGTGAGGTGGCACTGTGGACATTGCAGGTTGTAGGCTGTTCGGAGGAGATGGGTTTTCAGGTTCCGCTTGAAGGTTCAGAGTGTAGGGGATAGTGGGATGTTTTGGGGTGCAGAATTCCAGAGAATGGGGGATGCAAAGGAAAAGTCTTGCAGACGGCTAGATGAGGAATGTACAAGTGTGGAGGAAAGAAGGATGTGTGGACACCCATGGGTTAATATGCCACAATAACACCACATAGGTTCTCTCCCCACCACACACTGACAAACACTAGCACCTCTGGGACAGGAGGGGGAGCACCACCTGCTTCCTTAAATACTCCTGCTCATGAGGGAGAGCTCAGACCGTACAGCACGGTGCAGTGCTGTGAAGAGCACAAGTTAGTGCAGAACTTAGTGCAGGCCCAGCAAGGGTCAGAGGAACAGGAGAACTACAGACAGAGGAACACGTCTGGGAGCTGGAGTGACACTTTCACTTGCCCCAGAATAGCGCACGGAACGGACACCGGATCCGGTACTGTGTCTGGCACCCACAGCACAGTGAATCCAGGAACAGTGGGATCTCTAGATGCCCCTAGTACCAGTGCAAAGCAACACGGAGGGGTCAGCACAGCACAGAGGACTCAAGTTGCCCAGCCAAGTGGTACCAGCAGAACACAGAGAAAGAGTGAGAAGTCCCAGCAGCTTAGCTAGACGCAGCAGCCAGGACACACACACAGCGTAACACGAGGAAGCTGATGACCCGGACAGGGTGGGAAGAGAGCTTAGCCCCATTACAGACTCCGTGGACTATAACCTGCAACAACATCTGCAGTAAAGCTTTGGAAAACAGCAAAACTGTGAGTCTGTGTATTGATTGCAACCTTTGTCCTACATTCAGTAACAGAGAGCTCCCACCTATAGAGCTACCAGCCTGTCAGCTCTGCACACGGATTAGAAGAAGCTGCAGCATCAGGAGAAGAAGAGAATTGCATCTTTGACTACTAAACGTGAGTGTGTGTCCTTTAACCCCGTCTTCACCATTCATATCCATTATAGACTATAACATCACTGCCCGGGGAATACAGTTCTACCCACTGGAACTATTACACCTAAGCTGCCATTCCATCATCCCCAGAGGTTCTGCAGCAGTGGCGGCCCCATCACTGGCTGCATATGGTGGGTGGCGTCACGACTGACAATCCCCTGTAAATACACCCCCTTTTATTTGCCAGGGCCGGGGAAACAGACCGGACCAGGACCACCCGTGACTTCCCCCGCAGCAGACACGGTCCCAGTGGGCTCGACAAACCTGGCGTCACGAACAGGATTTACCGTGCCCTTTAAAATGGGCAGCGTGTGCCGTGATTGATGTGAGAACCATTTTTGAACTGCGCCATCTGAACTGTATTTTTGAGAATCCGCCATTTTGGAGCGCGCGGCGCGCGGGAAAGGAAGGGGGCGGTACTCTGCATTGGCGCGAACCCAGCCTCCTCCCTTGGTGCTGACGACATCCGGCGGGGAAGAAGATCCCTACTGCACCCCAGAACCTTCCATAGACATCCGGACGAAAGCGGAAGACGGAGGGCGGACATTAACTAAGGGGGCCCAAGATGTCGCAGCCCGGTGCACAAGATGGTGACGGAGCAGCCGGTGGAGCTGCAGCACCGGACCCAGCGATAGCACCCGGCGGTGCAGCGGCGCAAGGAACAGCATCCATAATGCCATTCCTGATGCCGTATACTCCAGGGGCAATGTGGCTGCCCAATACTCCGGTGAGCCCAATACATTAACTGACTTTATGCTAATGATAAAAGAGTATTATGTGATGTATCCCCTCACTGAAGCCCAGCATGTAGGAATGATAATGGGACAATTAACGGGCAATGCACGGCGTAAGGTTACGTCCTGGCTGGACACAGATAACAACACTGTAGAACATCTAGCAGCCAGACTGAAAGCAACTTTTGAATCTGCTGCTGATACCCGGGCTAAGATGAGGTTCTTTGCATGCCACCAGAAGCCTAAACAGAGTGCCAGAGACTTTGCCTTGAATCTACAGGAAGCACTCAGAGCCCTTAAACTGGCAGAACCTGCTTTCGCCCCGGGAGCTGATAAAATGCTATTTGACCAATTTATAGAGGGCCTCCATTCCCCTTCCCACCGAGGACAGTTAAGCATGAAACTGCTGCAGAACCCTGACATGACATTTACTGAGCTGAAAGATAGAGCTATCCGTTTGCAGCAGCTGGAAGAGCCACGGGAGCTATCAACTGTCCCGGACACTGCAGCAGCACCTCAGCAGCCGGCAGCGGCAGCGACATCTGCTATGTCAGCAACTGCTGCTGAGACTGGAGAACTGATTTCTAATGCTGCCCTCAACCAAAAGCTAGATGCCCTGACAGACACCGTGATCTCCATGGCCAAGGTCATCAAGGAACTGCGAGAGTCAAAGCCTGCACCCAAGATCGAGTTGGCGCCCAGCAGAGAGGATGTCCCGTGGATGAGGCTCAGGAGATACCCAGCAGCATGAGGACGACCCAGCGATCGCTACCAACCAGATGGACAGCCCATTTGCCCCCGTTGCCAGAAGCCAGGCCATCTTGCTCGTGAGTGTCCTTTAAACGACGATGCCCTGGGCAGGCGGGCTGCTCCCCAGGAATGGACCCTCAAGGCCCCTCAGCCTGGTATAACAAATTCGTGGGAGGAAAACCGGTGATCCCTATTGTGTTGGATGGCATTCCCTTTAGTGCCTTGCTAGATACCGGGTCCCAAATAACATCCATCCCACATGTTCTATATAAAAGGTACTGGGCTGATTCAGACATTACTAATGCGCCAGATGACTTTAACTTTGATGTATGGGCTAGTAATGGACAGTTAGTACCAAAGGTCGGGTTTAGAGAGATGAATATTCAGGTTGGGCAGGTAGAATTGCAGAACCAGGGTATTATAATCATAGATGTTAACCGGCAAGAACGTGAACCAGTGATGCTGATAGGAATGAATGTAATTGAGAAATGTTTTTCCGAAGTGTTAAGTGTTTTGCAGCAAATCGCCGAGACTGCCGGAACTGGACAACAGAGGCTTCTGCACAAAGAGATCAAAGCCCTGATGTTGAAGCAGCAGGTAGAAATCTCCGGAGGTGAGATCGGCAGTGTACGAGTAAGTGATCCAATACTCATTGTAATACCTCCCAAAACTGAAATGTTGGTGTGGTGCAGAGCCGCAATAGGCATTAAAGGGCAAGACTATCAGGCCCTGGTAGAACCCGTGTACTCAGATAGCAGACCCACCATACTCACTGCTAGAGGAGTAGTTGACGTACACAGGGGAAGAGTGCCATTACTCCTATTGAACTGCGGAGAAGACAAGGTCACATTACCTAAGTATGCTACCATGGCTAAGGGCCACGTCACACACACAGATATATGAGCAGATATTGTTGGCAGATCTCTGGTTGCAGTGAAATCATGAACACATGTTCCATTTTGTGGCTGTGTACAAATGGAATGTGTCCATGATTTCACTGCAACCAGAGATCTGCCAACAATATCTGCTCATATATCTGTGTGTGTGACGTGGCCCTAAGTTATACACGGTTGATAACAATAACATCACAGCCGCCGAGCCCTCGAACTCGTCATGTCAGGCGGATGACAATGGCTCAGAGGAGAAGCTGGAGGATTGGTGCCAAAAGCTACATCTAGGTACCAGTTCTACACCTCCCCGTCACAAGCATGGAGTATACCGGGTAGTGAAGGAATATGAGCAAATATTCAGTAAACACTCGTTAGACTTTGGGCAGATTAAAGGGGTAGAGCACACTATACCCACAGGTAACCATCAGCCTATAAAAGAGGGGTATAGACCATTACCACCCACTCACTACCAAACCACCAAAGACATGCTCAGAGAAATGAAATCTGCAGGAGTAATAAGAGACAGTTGTAGCCCCTGGGCAGCACCTCTAGTGTTAGTTAAAAAGAAGGATGGGACCATGAGAATGTGCGTAGATTATCGGCAGATTAATCGCATCACACATAAGGACGCATACCCATTACCTAGTCATTAGCTGCATTAAAATCTGCTAACTAGTTTTCCATCCTTGATCTGACTAGTGGGTACTGGCAGTTCCTGTGGCCGAGGCCGACAAGGAGAAGACAGCGTTTACTACGCCGATGGGCCTCTGTGACTTAAATTGTATGCCATTCGGACTCTGCAACGCACCCAGGACCTTCCAACGTCTGATGGAGAGCTGCTTAGGACACAAGAACTTTGAAACTGTCCTCCTGTACTTAGATGACGTCATAGTCTATTCCAAGACGTATGAGCAACATCTACAAGACCTGGCAGAAGTGTTCGAAGCTTTGTCCAAAAATGGCATGAAGATCAAGCCATCCAAGTGTCACCTTCTCAAACCAAAGGTACTGTACCTGGGACATGTTGTGAGTTCAGAGGGAGTAGCACCGGATCCTAATAAAGTCACAGTGATAAGGGATTGGCCAAGACCTACGAATGTGAAAGAAGTGAGGCAATTCCTGGGCCTGGTAGGCTATTATAGAAGATTTATCAGAGGATTCACGAAGCTAGCAGCCCCTCTGCAAGACATTCTGGTGGGACGATCGAAGAAGTCTTCATCCTATAATTTCCTGACACGGTGGGATGAGGAAAGAGAAGATTCCTTCAACAAGCTGAAAAGTGCACTGACGGGAGAAGAGATCCTGGCATACCCTGATTACCATCAACCTTTCATTCTATACACGGATGCCAGCAACGTTGGACTGGGAGCAGTATTGTCACAGAAGCAAGGAGGCAAAGAGAGAGTGATTGCCTTTGCAAGCAGGAAGCTCCGGCCTACAGAAAGAAATCCCGAGAACTACAGCTCCTTCAAGTTAGAGCTACTGGCAGTAGTTTGGGCTGTGACTGAACGTTTTAAACATTACTTGGCAGGTGCAGAATTCACCATCTACACGGATAACAACCCGTTGACTCACCTGGATACAGCGAAACTAGGAGCTCTGGAGTAGCGATGGATAGCCCGGCTATCTAATTACAACTTTGTCATCAAATACAGGGCAGGTCGCAAGAACGGGAACGCAGATGCCTTGTCACGGATGCTGCACCTGAAAGACGTGGAAGAGGAACCGGAAGTGTTGGAAGAGATTGAACTACCGGCCTTTCATCGTTCAAAGGTACAAGATTATCAACCCGGCGCCTACCAAAGAAACCAAAGAAAGCAGGAAGTAAATCTTAACCCGTTAAGACACTACGGATGGGCCGAAGCCCAAGATAATGATCCAGCCGTGAAGCTAGTGAAAGAATTGCTTACGCAACAACGTGCACACCCTGATCAGAATGCCCCAGCTGAAGCTGTACAGCTATGGAAAGATAGAGGCAAGTTGTTCCTGCATCAAGGGAAGCTCTGCAGAACGCATACAAATCCTAAAACGCATGAACTGGTCTGGCAGATAATCGTGCCCAAGCGAGCCACTCAGATGGTCTTAGAAGCTTATCATGACGGCGCAGGTCATTTCGGATGGAAGAAGTTAGAAGCAATCCTGAGAGAAAGATTCTATTGGGTTGGCATGAGAAGATCAATTGAACGTTGGTGTAGAATATGTGCCGCATGCAACCTCAGAAGGAAAGATCCACAGAAAGCTCCGCTTCAACCAATAGTAACCAAGCAGCCACTGGAGCTAGTCGCATTAGATCACGTCAAGTTATCACCAAGCTGGTCAGGCTATGTCTATGCCTTAACCATCGTGGACCATTACTCACGCTTCTTAGTGTTGGTACCTGTTAGAGATCTAACAGCGAAGACGGCAGAAAAAGCCTTCCAGACGCATTTCTGTAGACCACATGGTTACCCAGAACAAGTCCTTGCAGACCAAGGTCCAGCTTTTGAATCAGAACTATTCAAGGAATTCTGCAATATGTACGGTTGTAAGAAGATTCGCACAACAACGTATCATCCTCAAACAAATGGTTTATGCAAGAAGATGAATCATATTGTAATTGAACTGTTAAAGACCATACCAGAATCAGAAAGAAACCAGTGGCCAGATAACTTACCTGACTTGGTAGACTTATACAACCATGTACCCGTGAGTTCTACAAACTGCACTCCAGCCTACCTTATGCGTGCAAGACCCGGTAAGCTAACAATCTATCTAGAAATGGGACTTGTAAAACGAGATACAGAAGTAGAAGAAGAAACAGATTGGGATACCAAACATCAGAAACAGTATCAACAAGTCCAAGAATGCGTAGAAAGAAACTTACAGCAAGCAAGAGCAAGACAAGAGAAGACTTTTAACAAACATGCTCAAGCAATGCCATTACAGGAAGGTGATCAAGTGCTCAAGAGAAAGAGACGCACTAACAAACTGGATAATCAGTGGGAAACCGTCCCATACACAGTCTTACCATCTAATCTAGACAATGTTAAAACCTGTTTGATAAGTAAAGATGAAGGAAGAACTTCAGCAGTCGTATCTCGTGATCAGCTTAAATTGTGTCCTGAAACACTGCAGACACCTGAAGTCGTAGAACCCGTACAGGTCCAACCTATCCAAGAAAAAGAAGTATTCCACACGGTACTAGGAGATTTCCCTAAAACATGGCCGAATTACCATGAAGCAGTTGTCGTCCCAATGATTGCATTCCCTTCAATGGTGGAACCAAAACCAGAACCCGTGTTACCAGAACCTGTGTTACCTGAAGAAGACCCAAGACTTGAAGAACTGGAAGTAGAATCTGAAGAGGAAGAA
This sequence comes from Allobates femoralis, assembly GCA_033576535.1. Taxonomy (NCBI): domain Eukaryota; kingdom Metazoa; phylum Chordata; class Amphibia; order Anura; family Aromobatidae; genus Allobates; species Allobates femoralis. The sequence continues at coordinate 282,637,816 of JARQOC010000002.1, read as the reverse complement.
CAAATTCCTGGTCCTAGTGAACTTGCCAGTCCTGCAGTCAGATCACCATCTGTCATAGTACTGACTCACCGTGGCCGGGACTCCAGTTTAGACAGGCGATGCTTCCTTCCTCCTTGTCACGGGTGGACCGCGCCTGCCGGTAGTGGGGCCCGGTGTAGTGCAGATCAAAAGTGTTGAAGACGTCTTGGTGGAACAGATTAAAGGGTTTTTTTAATTTATTCGTGACGCCACCTATGAGTAGTTCGGTAAGGGCTACCGACGCTGCGGAGCCCCCGGGGGATGGATAGCAGCAAGATGTTACGCTCCCCACAGGCTGAGCGGCGATCCCCAGAGGCTGGAGCTGCTTAAGATGTTGTGCGGCAGCTGCGGTTACTTTGTAGTGCGGACGGACAGTTCATAAGAAAGCACGGACACAGAAAGTCTCTGTAACGGGTCTTTACTGTAACCAGCAGGCAGTACATGGCATGCAGTGGTTGAGTAGTAGACCGGGTGAACTCAGCAGTGATGGTGTCCCTTAGAAATCCGCAGTGTTCCTCCATTCTACCTAATTTGTTGCCAGTGTTGCCCAGGAATACCAGGTCGGGTACGGGGAGGCTGCCTCAATGCCCTATCCATGATGTACGTTCTGGATGTTTTGGGGAGCCTTGGATCCCTCAGTGGGTACACCGCTAGTTAGACGACTGGAAGTTGGCTGGTGGTGGGGTGCTCCTGTGAAGCTGCTCCTCCACGCTTCTGGTTCGCGTAGCAGAGGTGAACTGCTGGCAGCTTCGGTACCAGTGAACCGGCTGTGAGTTGTGGGCACGGGAGTCTTTTGGGAACCCGTGTAGATAATGCCCAGTCCCGGTTGTTAAGGCCTCAGGTGCTGACACCCGACCGGTAACGGCCCAGGGGCCCGCACGGGGTGTGGAGCCCCCGCTCCTCTCCAAGTTCAAGTCCTCAGACTCTGTCCTATCTCGAGCGTTCTAGGTTCTCCTCTAGACTATTGTGTCTGTTCTACTACACTACCCTAACACTCCACCCCCCAGGACCTATGATTGGCCCTCTGTTCTAGGTGATGCATGTAGGGTTGGATTTCTATGTTAACCGGATCATTGCTGAGTCAGAGAATATTGCGGCTGCATTTGTGGCTGCAATACCCTCTTGTGACGCACTCGTTGCGGGGCGCCACACTTCCCCTTGGTTGAATACGCTTCTCCCCAAGCATCACACTACTCACATTACAGAGGTTTTTATATTTTATAACAGGTAATACACTTTTATTAATGACAAGTCATTGTATGCATAAAAGTGAAAAGGTAAATAACAGGTTAACACATTGCGCGGACCTGGCGGGCGGTCGGCTGTCCTTAGAATAAAAGTTCAGGCTGTGGCCGCCAAGTCGCGGTGTTACTTCGCAAACAGGAAGAAGTCTCTTTGGTAGAGAAGTTCAAACAACAACAGTCACTGATGGAGGGCAGTGTTCCGGACTCGTATAGCAAACCACCCGTCACAGCATACATGTCGCTCATAGGTTACTATGTCCCCTCTATACAAGTCTCGGTTTGGATGTCCTCGCGGTAGGTGCGATTCCACATCACGACGCCCCACAAATACTTCGGTACTCACACCCTCCTCCCTTACGAATCCCCACCCGGTGGACAAGTTAAAGGTGCTTACCCGCCCGGTTTTACGGAATTGTTCAGGCAACGGAGATTGGCGGCGGGCCTCGGCGCGAGCCTGCATGTTGGCTTGCAGTCGAGTGTGCCACTCGTCTCTCCGGATACGACGTACCTCTTCGTCGGAGTGGTGCGGCGTGTGGATAAAGTCACTACGGCGTGCTGGTTGTTGAACCGCTCGAGCTTGGTGGGCAGTCTGGAGTGGAGCCCGGTTCAACGGAACCGGAGAAGATGTTGTTGCGGCGGCACCCGACCAGTGCACCCGAGCTGATCGCCCGGCAGAAGGATTTTTTGTGTCTCCCCAGGCGAACCCGGTGTAGAGATCCTCAGCTGGACTGTAGGTCTCGTCGTCATCCTCCTCGACCTCTCCTTCGATGACTACGTCGGGCTGCTCGGCTGGCGAAGACGATGGAATGAAATCCTCTGGGTCTGTGGGTGGCTGTGCTGCAAAGTTCTCCTCGGGGTCGTTGTGCAAGACTTCCAGGCTGCCTGCCTCTTCTTCTGTAGCAGCGGGAAGTGGTGTTTCTATCCCGGTCACCAGGTAGGCCTCTGTAGTTGCAGAGGAGGCCTCCGGTTTAGGGGAGAAACAGGCGACAGTCTCGGTATTGTAGAAACTAGTCGCGGGTTCCGCAGGTGGAACCAGATATGTGTCAGCTTCTTCGTGGGAGCGTATTGGAAGCTCCGGCTCTGGAACGGGGTCGGCTGCGGGGTTAACCGCTGGAACGGGTTGTGCTGTGGCCCTCACTGGAATGATGCAGTCTATGGGCTCCGGTGACGAAGCAGGACAGTGGTGGGCGACGGTGAGGTGGTTGAAAAGCTGGCGATGTCGTCTGGGCTTGGAGAAGCTGTACCCGGTCGGCTCTGCTGCATCGCATGATGGAGTCTTCTGCCCAGGGTCGCACTCCAGCTGCGAATCGTCCATTCCACAGTCTCAAGTAGTCGCACCCGGAGGTCTTGTAGAGCCTCTAGCCAGAAGTCGGGGCTGCCGTCTATGGTAAGGGCAGGATCCGGACCCGGTTGGCCTAGGGCTGCTCTGGCCTCCGCCTCGACCTCCCGCATCAGGTCTTGGAGTCTCGTGCTGGCCATTCTCTTCATCGGAGGGAAACCACACCCGTTCAACCGGTAAGCGTTCTGGTAGAGCTGGTGAAGAAGGTCTGTGACCCTCCCATTTCCTCTGGGCTTTTGTAGTCCAATGGTGGGAAAAGTCTTTGGGGTCCGCCCCCATGGTTGATTCGAGCAATCAGGGCGGACAAAGAGTTTGGCGCCTTTTGTCTTTAGCCCTCCCACGATGAGGGGGGGGGGTTGACTCACTCCTGGGCTTGCACATGGCGGATTCTTGTGGCGGGAACGCCATCTTGGCCCAACGGTGAAAAGGCGGGAAAGTTCTTTTAGGGACAAACAAAGTCCAAATTGTAGACAATAAAGTCCATTTTAAGCACATTATACCCATTGGGTAACGGGCCTGCTCGTATCCTGTTCGTGACGCCATTTTCTGACTCACCGTGGCCGGGACTCCGGTTTAGACAGGCGATGCTTCCTTCCTCCTTGTCACGGGTGGACCGCGCCTGCCGGTAGTGGGGCCCGGTGTAGTGCAGATCAAAAGTGTTGAAGACGTCTTGGTGGAACAGATTAAAGGTTTTTTTTTTTATTTATTCGTGACGCCACCTATGAGTAGTTCGGTAAGGGCTACCGACGCTGCGGAGCCCCCGGGGGATGGATAGCAGCAAGATGTTACGCTCCCCACAGGCTGAGCGGCGATCCCCGGAGGCTGGAGCTGCTTAAGATGTTGTGCGGCAGCTGCGGTTACTTTGTAGTGCGGACGGACAGTTCATAAGAAAGCACGGACACAGAAAGTCTCTGTAACGGGTCTTTACTGTAACCAGCAGGCAGTACATGGCATGCAGTGGTTGAGTAGTAGACCGGGTGGACTCAGCAGTGATGGTGTCCCTTAGAAATCCGCAGTGTTCCTCCATTCTACCTAATTTGTTGCCAGTGTCGCCCAGGAATACCTGGTCGGGTACGGGGAGGCTGCTTCAATGCCCTATCCATGATGTACGTTCTGGATGTTTTGGGGAGCCTTGGATCCCTCAGTGGGTACACCGCTGGTTAGACGACTGGAAGTTGGCTGGTGGTGGGGTGCTCCTGTGAAGCTGATCCTCCACGCTTCTGGTTCGCGTAGCAGAGGTGACTGCTGGCAGCTTCAGTACCAGTGAACCGGCTGTGAGTTGTGGGCACGGGAGTCTTTTGGGAACCCGTGTAGATAATGCCCAGTCCCGGTTGTTAAGGCCTCAGGTGCTGACACCCGACCGGTGACGGCCCAGGGGCCTGCACGGGGTGTGGAGCCCCCGCTCCTCTCCAAGTTTAAGTCCTCAGACTCTGTCCTATCTCGAGCGTTCTAGGTTCTCCTCTAGACTATTGTGTCTGTTCTACTACACTACCCTAACACTCCACCCCCCAGGACCTATGATTGGCCCTCTGTTCTAGGTGATGCATGTAGGGTTGGATTTCTATGTTAACCGGATCATTGCTGAGTCAGAGAATATTGCGGCTGCATTTGTGGCTGCAATACCCTCTTGTGACGCACTCGTTGCGGGGCGCCACAGTACCAAGCACAACACGTAGGTACATACCCATTAGCACTAGCAGCCCACGTGCAAGCAGTATACCCGTTTTACGCAGATCAGAGCGTAGTACCCAAGGGCAGTTACCAGTTAGGTACAGAGAGTAAAATGTAATTATATGTGTAATGTAAATATGTTTGTTTAAATGTAGCGTAAATTGAACCTGGTAGACTGTGTCCAAGAGGGTGGAGGAACGGGATTGTCCCCCATGTATAGTAAGTTAGGGAAAGAAAGTGCCTGGGGGGTGGTGTAGCGAATCCAGGCCTCCTAACCAGAGACGCCCGTGGACAAATGTATATAGTTGTTGCAACATTAAAAAGCCCAGTACCTACAGAGACTATCCTGTATGAACTTTGAACTTTTCTCCTTATTCATTTATGGACCATACATACCACGGACTGGTTGTGGTAAGAACTCTCTTGTGAATATCCGTATCAGCCCGGAGGCAATAGACTAAACCCCCGGAAAGACTGCTTTTTGACTTTTTGGACTCTTTTTCACATTCTAGTGATTTTTGTACTTTTTTTACTTTTAAGTCTATGTCAATATTAATTGTGTTTAACTGTTTGTTACTTGTTTTTCTACAGTCCCAGAGTACTGTACTTAACTAAGGGGGAATGTGGCACCCCATGGGTTAATATGCCACAATAACACCACATAGGTTCTCTCCCCACTACACACTGACAAACACTAGCACCTCTTGGCCAGGAGGGGGAGCACCACCTGCTCCCTTAAATACTCCTGCTCATGAGGGAGAGCTCAGACCATACAGCACGGTGCAGTGCTGTGAATAGCACAAGTTAGTGCAGAACTTAGTGCAGGCCCAGCAAGGGTCAGAGGAACAGGAGAACTACAGACAGAGGAACACGTCTGGGAGCTGGAGTGACATTTTCACTTGCCCCAGAAGAGCGCACGGAACGGACACCGGATCCGGTACTGTATCTGGCACCCACAGCACAGTGAATCCAGGAACAGTGGGATCTCTAGATGCCCCTAGTACCAGTGCAAAGCAACACGGAGGGGTCAGCACAGCACAGAGGACTCAAGTTGCCTAGCCAAGTGGTACCAGCAGAACACAGAGAAAGAGTGAGAAGTCCCAGCAGCTTAGCTAGACGCAGCAGCCAGGACACACAAACAGCGTAACACGAGGAAGCTGATGACCCGGACAGGGTGGGGAGTGAGCTTAGCCCCATTACAGACTCCGTGGACTATAACCTGCAACAACATCTGCAGTAAAGCTTTGGAAAATAGCAAAACTGTGAGTCTGTGTATTGATTGCAACCTTTGTCCTACATTCAGTAACAGAGAGCTCCCACCTATAGAGCTACCAGCCTGTCAGCTCTGCACATGGATTAGAAGAAGCTGCAGCAACAGGAGAAGAGGAGAATTGCACCTTTGACTACTAAACGTGTGTGTCCTTTATCCCCGTCTTCACCATTCATATCCATTATAGACTATACCATCACTGCCCCGGGGAATACAGTTCTACCCACTGGAACTATTACACCTAAGCTGCCATTCCATCATCCCCGGAGGTTCTGCAGCAGCGGCGGCCCCATCACTGGCCGCATATGGTGGGTGGCGTCACGACTGACAATCCCCTGTAAATACACCCCCTTTTATTTGCCAGGGCCTGGGAAACGGACCGGACCAGGACCACCTGTGACTTCCCCCGCAGCAGACACGGTCCGGTACCGAGTACCCTCGTCCCAGTGGGCTCGACAGATGGTCTTGGGAAGATCAAAGATTACAAGTTTCATATCAGATCCTTTAGGGTCTGACACCTGTCAACCTCATGTTTAGCTGTGCACAGTGTCTGCAGCCAAAAGGGAAGCAGATCACAGCTCCATTCACTGTATAGGGTCCTCCTATATAGAAACATCACCACTCATGAACTCTACACAATGAAGTGGGGGGCATTTTTGCACAGGGCACCATTCAGTCTAAGGCCAGTACTGCACATGACGACTGTTTACATGAATCATCATGTGTGCAGAAAGATGCTAATCGACATGAAAACCCACATCAAAGGCATGGACATGACATATGATGTAAATACACATCATAAGTCATAAAGGGGTTAAGTGAACAATTAGAGCATTTTGTACAATTTTGAAGATAATGTCCAGTCTATTGTACTTCAGAGTTTTAAAGAATGGATATCTATGAAAATAGCTTCTATTCAAAACAGCTTCACTTTATTTCTAGATCAAATATGGTATAGAAGTCTTATATAACCAGCTACTATTATCTCAGTGGCCCCTTGACCAGTGTCTCTGCTGCCATGTTGAAGGTGACTGAATAACCATACTGTCACAGTCACACTCCTCCTCCGCTCTACTTTGCTTCTCTCCCAATAGAACCTTTTCTCTTCCCTCCCACTCACAGAGCCAAGGAGCTTTACTCAATCACTAATTTATGAACATGTTATACACAATAAAGTCTAAATCTTGCTACAGCTGTGCTGGTTCTACCTTGTCTACTGGACTGTTAGTGGACTGATTTGAGTGACACAATGAGCTTTGACCCCAAAGTAACTGTTAATGATATTTGTAGCACTGTTGTTAATAATAAAAAGGAAAACAATAAAGCCATAATGACAAATAACACTGATTATCACATAGATCTATAGATCTGAATACTATAATAAAATTACTACTAAATAAACTGTAACAAGGTAGTGGACCACAAGCAGCAGGTTGGATAAAATAAAAAATGCTAAGTGTTATATCAAGAGAGAGCAGTTAAATAGCTGTTGATGATTACAATATCTTTAATTCAGTACTTTGTGATGAGCAATACATTAAAGCTGCTAAACATGAATGATCATTTCACTGATTCTGCATTTTCTTTCTGTTTTCTCATTGGTTCCCAAAGTATTTTTCAGTATGACTGCAGAAATCCATGACCCCTTACTCTGCAAACAATCCCAGGTTCAAAGACATCTGGTCCCTTTCAGTGTCACAGCAGATGCTCAGTATTCCTTGCTTGTAACCAGAATCCTGCATCTATGTATAGCTTCAGTGTGGCTCTGGCCTTCCATCTCCTCTCTCTATCCCTGAGCTTTGAACACTATTTTCACTCCTTTTCCCTTATTTCAGCTCCCTTTGGATGTCACTCAGTGTTCCTGCTCCACATCCTTTTCTCAATCCCCTCCTTTCCACCTTCTCTTTCACTCTCCCCCCTTCACTTTGTTCCTCAGCTGTGTAATTTGTGTCATTCTGAATAGTGTTAATTGCGACAGAAACATGTCTCAGTGCCCTAAGATAGAAGAGGGAATGTGAGGGGGGAGTTACAGCTGAGTCAACAATTCCTCCCCCACCAGACACATGCTGAAATGATGCATTTCATTTACATAATCTTTCTTTGCCTGGTCATTCCTTAGTTCAGGCTGCTATGTTGCTCAAAAAATATTTCAATGCATTTTCCATAAAACGAGGGTATGTGCAGATAACATTTTTTCAGGCAGGTAGAGCTTCATAGCCTACTGAAAAAGTGCTAAAGACAGCATGAACATGTCCACGGCAATGGAAAAATGACTTGGTGGGCATATGTGCCATCTTTTGAGCGTTTTAGTTGCTTCAGGCTTCCAAAGCAGCGAAGAAATTAGAGGTGACTCAGTCAAATGGGAAAATAAAAGTAGTGGCATTAAAGGTACCTTTACACGCCGCTACAATAGGATGGATACAACCCGCTACTTCACGTGCAAGACCACGCCCAAACGGTTACAAACGGGAAACACACCACCTTTACACGCCGCCACAAGGTGCGCTACGCTACGTTACATCTACAGCTAGATACATCGCCGGGTGTAGCCATCTGTAGATTACCTTACCTCATTTACACACCGCTACAACCAGCTAATATGGGAGGACCTGGTGCAGCAGGGACAGCACATAGGCGTGCCACAATTGTGGAGTACGAGACGTCCGTACGCTGATAGGACAAAGCAAGAAACCCATGATTGGGCAGGCATCGCAGGAGGCTGATTAATACATGACGCTCGAGCAATTGTGTAGTGTGACTGGTCAGCTCCTTAAATATGCCGCCCTGTGCAGTGACAACCAATCGCAACGCAGGAGCTTCCTCCAATGATCGCTGAAGGGGGTGCGGTAACCCGGAGCCTGTGTCACGCCCCAGCTACATAGCATGGTGTAGCAACAACCCTTCTGTTCCTTCTTTACACGCCGATACAGCTCGCTGCAATCGGCTTTGTAGCCACCTGTTTCAGAGCAGTGCTTGGAAACAGATGTATCTGTTGCCGGTTGCCTCCTACCGTCTTCACACGCCGCTACTACGGGCTATATTGACGACGCAAGCTACAATCGTAGCCTGTAGCGGGTTGTATCCATCCTGTTGTAGCGGCGTGTAAAGGTACCTTAAGGGATGAGGTACCCAGGGTACAGCGGGTTAAAACTCATGCTGAGATAGGTCCAATCCTTGCATGGTAAACTGAATTTTGCATGTCACATCATGGCTATGGGCAGGTTTTTTCCCTCAAAGATTGCTTAGTTTAAGTATGGGCCTTCATCATTATGAGCATTTCTTCAGGGGAACATAGGGCAGAGTGTTTTGGCACATTATAATGGATGATCTGTGCTGGTGAATGAGGTGGTTGATAACTTTGATCTCAAACTGTATACTGATGCAGTTGGGAGCTCTGGTTTGAGGACTAATTTTAGTTCAGTGCTATTTGGTCAAATGGCCTGAAGAATGGATCAGCTTGGTAAAAGGCCTAGTAAAAGGTATAACTAAGCTTGAAATCTGACCATACTAGTGGGGATGACTTTATGCAAAAGGGGCTTCAGAACAGGAGAGATCAGTTAAACAGTGATAATATGATCATGGAGATGATGATTAAGATATATAATCTTCACATCTGGTGATCCGAGTTCTTTGTCAATTGGTGCTGGAACACATGCATTAATGCTTATTTCATGTGCTGGACGTGAGACATGGAAGACAAAGGGATGGATTGCCATGCAGAACTTTAGAGCATGCTCTTCGAATGGCTGAACCTCTGATTAGGTCATCTCTCACAATGGGTACATGTGCGGCATTCCGATCGTTTTGACAACTTTGTGAGTGTTGCTTGGAATATTTTGGCCAAAGGTTATTGGCGGGTGATCAGGTAGGAGTGTTGTTACTATTGCTTAGTAGGGGAGTGATGGAAAAGTGGTCTTCAGCAAAGGTTAACTTGCTTGATAGCAGGCTTGACTTTTGGTATTTAGCTGCACAGTCAGAGGGATTTGACTAAGGCTGGGTCACAATTGGAAGTGCAATTGCGTTGACAGCACACACAATTTTTTGCAAAAATGTGTTCTATAAACCGCAATGCGGTAACCGGATTGCTTCGGATGTGTAATCCTGAGCAATGCGGTTACTGTCTACTTCGTTCATCCCTGCTCCCGCAGGGATGAACAAACTGTTAAATGTTATTAAAACATTAAATATTAATAGTAGCTGTGGGCAACATGTCTCTAGGGGGTGCCCACCTTCCCTAGAGACATGCTGTCCACTTCGGTGGGCATGTCAGGGGTTAATGCGGCAGTTATACTATTGCCGGCTTTTGTCGGCTTTGTACAAATTTCTGAATGAAGCCGCGGCTCCTGACAGTAGAGGAGATACTGTACGTAATATACATATAGTATCAGCAGCTGTCCAGGGTCCCGTGAGCATTAACATTAGTTCTATGGTGGTGTGCTGCCCATAGACCTAATGGTAATGCTTACAGGACCAAGGACAGCGGCTGATACTATACGTACATTACATACAGTATCTCCTCTACTGTCAGGAGCCGCGGCTTCATTCAGAAATTTGTACAAAGCCGGCAATAGTATAACTGCCGCATTATTATTTATTTATATAGCGCCATTGGTTCCATGGCGCTTTACATGTGTAAGGGCAGAAAAAGGACGAGAACATAAATAACGACAATTAAATCATACAGGTACATTAGGGCAGATATCCTGTCCACAAGGGCTCACAGTCTTTAGGGGATGGGTGGGAGACAGTAAGGGGGAGAGGTGAGATGGTGCAGCAGATTAGGTCTCAGTGTGGGTTATAGGCTTGAAGGAAGAGGTGGGTCTGATGTGGTGTGGGAGAGAGTTCCAGAGTATGGCGGATGCACGAGAGAAGTCTTGTATGCGGTTGTGGGAGGTGGGGATGCGGGGGGAGAAGAGAGAAGGAGTTCTTGAGAGGAGCGCAGATTGCGTGAGGGGTGGTATCGGAGATGTATGGAGGGGACATGTTGTGGATGGCCTTGTATGTCAGGGTTAGGGTTTTGAACTGAGATCTCTGGGAAGTAGGGAGCCAGTGAAGGGTTTGGCAGAGGGGGGAGACGGGGAGTAACAGGGCGACAGGTAGATGAGTCGGGCAGCGGAATTGAGGATGGTTGCAGTAGTCGAGGCGGGAGAGATAATGAGGGATTCTAGAATTTGAAGCAGGAGGGAGTGATCGACTGTGTCGAAGGCAGCAGAGAGGTCGAGGAGGAGAAGGATGGAGTAGTGTCGCTTGCTCTTGGCGGTCAGTAGGTCGTTGGTGACTTTGGTTAGGGCTGTTTCGGTGGAGTGGTGGGGTCAGACACCGAATTGCAGGCGGTCAAAGAGGGAACACGAGGAGAGATGGGAGGACAGTTCGGAGTAGACATGTTGCTCAAGCAGTTTTGAGGCTAAGGGGAGGAAAGATATGGGGCGATAGTTGGAGACTGTTGCGGGGTCAAGGGAGGGTTTTTTGAGGATGGGTGTGATGAGGGCTTGTTTGAAGGATGAGGGGAAGACGCCGGTGGTAAGTGATATGTTGAAGAGATGGGTTAGGACAGTGGTGAGGTTAGTGATGAGATGGGGGGGGAGAGGGTCGAGGGCACAAGTGGTGCGGTGTGATCGTGCTAGAAGGAAGGAGAGATACACTTCTGTTATGGAGGGGAAGTTACTTTTGGTCGTGGCGGGTTGGGTGATAGAGAGGGAGGGCCGAGTGGATTGGGAATCGAAGCATTCTCTGATTTTGTCGACCTTCTGTTTAAAGAAGCTGGCAAAGTCATCGGCTGTGATGAGGTGTGATACCAATGTGATAAGAATGGTGTTTGGATGTGGATAGAATAGGTATAAAACAGGTAATCATAATTAAAATAGTGACCACAGGCCTTATCATTCATTCCATATAAATGCATCAGTACTTGGTTGAAATACAAAAAGGGTGACTTCCTCTTCTTGACATTATACCGTTATGATGAAACCATGAGCTGAGCTGAAATTAAACCACATCCTCTGCCAGGGAAACAGATGGGGGTATTGCACAGGAAAGAAGTGAATATCTTGTGGTTGATGGTCACGGATGGATCATGCCATCAGCGTGTGATCAAGGATAGTATAAATGGAGCTGGTCACATTCAGTGAGGGGGGAGGAAAACCTTTCCAGAGACCAACATGGATGGCCGTCTCTGTGAAGCAAGCCGTGGTCCCTTCTCGCTGGTTGTGACTTCCCCGATGACGAAGGTGAAGCAGCTACATTACACGGTAAAAGTATTGATGCTTATTCGCTATAATTAAGTCTAGGTATAATTGGTATACTTTGTGTTAAGCCTGTATTCAATTAATGACAATTCATGTGCTACTTTGTAAACAAATAAATGTAATCTTGCTATAAAGAATATTATTATTCATGCCTGATTTGTAAGTCAGTGAGCTCTACGTAAGTACGGGCTTTGCCCCGATCCAGGTAAATTTAGCAAGACATGAGGGAGAGGGAGGGGGTGCGGGGGGATGGAGTAGGGTGTTAAAGGTTATGAAAAGTTGCTTGGGATTGTGGGAGAGGGAGCTAATGAGAGACGAGAAGAAAGCTTGTTTTGCAGTGGTCAGTGCTGTCTTGAAGTCGATGAGCGACTGTTTGTACAAAGCGAGGTGTGTTGCAGAGTTAGATTTCTTCCATCTCCATTCAGCTACCCTGGACGTCCGTCGAAGTTTTTTGGTGCTGGCGGTGAGCCAGGGTTGCCTGTGTGCACGGGTTTTGTTGTATGAGAGAGGGGGGCCTGGTCGAGGGCTGTGGCGGAGTGGTGTTGTAGAGGGTGGCGGCAGCGTCAGCATCATGACAGGAGGCTAAGTCAGAGAGAGGGAAGAGGGACTTGACGAGTGAGTGGAAGTTAATGAGCTTGAGGTTTCTTCGGGGGTGAGAGAGTTTCCGGAGAGGGGGTGCGTGCCGGGGGTGGAGGGAGAGGGCGGAGAAGGTCAGCAGGTTGTAGTCGGATAGGAGGGGGGTTAAGTTTGCGAGGTCGGTGAGTGAACAGAGGCTGGTGAAGACAAGGTCTAGTGTGTGACTGTTAATGTGTGTGGCTGAGGAGACCCATTGGGAGAGGCCGAAGGAGCAGGTTAGAGAGAGGAGTCTTGAGGCCGCAGCGTGGGGTTTATCAATGGGGATGTTGAAGTTGCCCATGATGATGGCGGTGATGATGGAGAGGAGGTGGAGAAGCCAGGTTGTGAAGTGGTCGAAGAGGGTGGACAAGGATCTTGAAGTTTGTAGAGTGAGAAGATACGCACGGAGTGCGCCTCGAAGGAGGGGAGGGAGGCAGAGGGGGGTGGTGTAATTGGGGTGAAGGAGCAGCTATTGGCCAGGAGTAGGCCAACACTTCCACCGCGGGAGTTGCTGGGGCAGGGGGTGTGGGAGAGGGTGAGTACGCCATAGGAGAGGGCGGTGGGGAAAGTTGTGTCGGAGGGGGTGAGCCATGTTTCTGTGATGCCAAGGAAAGAGAGTTTTTTGGTGATGAAGAGGTCGTGGATGAAGGTGAGTTTATTGCATACTGAGCGGGCATTCCAGAGTGCACCAGAGAGTGGGATTGGGGGAGTGGAGGCTTGGGAGATGGGTGTAAGGTTGCAGGGGTTGCAGATGTTAATGGTGGGGAGTGGGCGTGGGCTAGGGGTGATTGTGGGGATGTGATTGGGGGACCCGGATTAGGGGAGATGTCACAAGCAAGTATGAGGAGGAGGGAGAGGGTCAGGAGGTGGGGGCATGAGAGCTTGCGTGGTGGGCGGGCATGTTTGGAGATAAAGGCTTGGGTGTGGAGGAAGAATTCAGAGGAGTGGGTGAGATGGCTAGATAGGATGGAGGGGGAGAGTGTTATTGTGTTGTCGGGAGAAGGGACAGAGGGAGGATGGAGGAAGTGGAGTAGGATAGGAGTGAGTGTGAAGAGAAGGGAAAACATTGCATGGGGGTATAGAATTCAGTGGCAGTGAGAGGTGGAGCAGGGGGGTGAGGTGCAGATTGGGAGTGGTAGTGGCAGGGGGCAACAGCAGCTGAGAGGAGGAGGTGTAGCCGGGGGTTGGGATGGAGGCAGGGGACAGGAGGACAGGAGCAGCAGGAGGGGTGAGATAGAGGCAGGGGTCTGGAGCGACAGGGGACAGGTGCAGCAGGGAGGGTGTGCAAAGCGGATGAGTGTCAATCAAGTCCAGGCAATTGCAAATCAAATAGAGGCGCACAGAGTCCAACAGGTGAAGCAGGGTGATGCGGTGCAGTCAGAGACTAGATGTAGTTACAATAGTGGGGATGAGATGCAGCCGTGGACAAGATGCAGATGCAGCCATGGATGCTATCAGGTGCTGCTGGGGGCAAGATGCTGAGGTGCAGTCAGGATCCGATGCAGCTGGGAGTCAGATGTAGCCCAGGGTTGGTCCATGCGGCAGAGGAGTCACTCAGAGACAGATGAGATGATAAATATATATAATTTGCCACCGGTGGAAGGATAATCCAGGGGGAAGAAAAAAGGTTGCAGTCACCATTGTAGTTCCATGCAAAGTTCAACATCCAAAAAATCTGTGATCTTTCCACTCTCCATGCAGGAAGTTTGTAATATGTGTGTTTGTTTGTCCTGCATGACTTACCTGTTTTCTGCCCTGTTTAACTGCCCGGTATAACTGCATATTGCACTTCTTAAAATCTGCACTTATTTAATTTTGCTCCTCATATGCTACCCCTAGGCCATGTCTAAATTTATAGGGGAGCTTGTGCTATAGGGTCAATTTAACTCGTTAATCAATCAATCACACTAAATTAAAGGGATCCTGTCACCTCCAAAACACCTCCTAAGCTAGCAAAACATGTCCCTGCAGCATCCATTCACTAATCTCACACTTCTTTTGTCTCCTAAAAGCATCCTGTGAAAGTGCATAAAAATATTTTAATACTCACTCATTAGTAATTATTAGTGATGAGCGAGTATGCTCTGCGCTGCTCGGTACTCGCACGAGTATCACTGTACTCGGGCTACTAGGCGAGCACCTAGTAATCTCGCGATACTCGTACTGTGCTCGTGGTCCTCATCCCTGCATGTTGGCGCTCTTTTGAGAGCCAGCCCACATGCATGGATTGGCTGGCAGACCACTGCAATGCCACAGCCCTGTTAGTTGTGGCATTGCAGTGATTGGCCGGCCAGCACAGCGTGACCGAGCCTTTATAAGACCCGGCCGCGCTGTGCTCTGCACACAGCCATCCAGACAGTGAGTGTAGGGAGAGTGTCTGCTGCTGCTTAGGGACAGATTTGCGGCCCTCATAGGTAGATCCGGAGCAGGGCTGCAAACTGCTGCTGACCACAACAGTCCTTCTCAGGACTAATCTAGTAGGATATAGGCAGGGTGATACAGATCGTAATCCAAGCTTTTCTGTGACCATTACAGTCACCAGACTGTTGTATTTACTAGCTTGATACAGGTTAGGGACTAAAATCCTTCTCTCCTGTGACCATAACAGTCACCAGACTGTTGTACTTACTACCTTGATACAGGTTAGGGACTAAAATCCTACTTTCCTGTGACCATTACAGTCACCAGACTGTTGTACTTACTACCTTAATACAGGTTAGGGACTAAAATCCTAATCTCCTGTGACCATTACAGTCACCAGACTGTTGTACTTACTACCTTGATACAGGTTAGGGACTAAAATCCTACTCTCCTGTGACCATTACAGTCACCAGACTGTTGTACTTACTAACTTGATACAGGTTAGGGACTAAAATCCTAATCTCCTGTCATCTGAACATTCACCAGACTGTTGTACTTACTACCTTGATACAGGTTAGGGACTAAAATCCTAATCTCCTGTGACCATTACAGTCACCAGACTGTTGTACTTACTACCTTGATACAGGTTAGGGACTAAAATCCTTCTCTCCTGTGACCATTACAGTCACCAGACTGTTGTACTTACTACCTTGATACAGGTTAGGAACTAAAATCCTAATCTCCTGTGACCATTAGTCACCAGACTGTTGTACTTACTACCTTGATACAGGTTAGGGACTAAAATCCTTCTCTCCTGTGACCATTACAGTCACCAGACTGTTGTACTTACTACCTTGATACAGGTTAGGGACTAAAATCCTAATCTCCTGTGACCATTACAGTCACCAGACTGTTATACTTACTACCTTGATACAGGTTAGGGACTAAAATCCTACTCTCCTGTGACCATTACAGTCACCAGACTGTTGTACTTACTACCTTGATACAGGTTAGGGACTAAAATCCTAATCTCCTGTGACCATTACAGTCACCAGACTGTTGTACTTACTACCTTGATACAGGTTAGGGACTAAAATCCTAATCTCCTGTGATCATTACAGTCACCAGACTGTTGTACTTACTACCTTGATACAGGTTAGGGACTAAAATCCTAATCTCCTGTGACCATTACAGTCACCAGACTGTTGTACTTACTACCTTGATACAGATTAGGGACTAAAATCCTAATCTCCTGTGACCATTACAGTCACCAGACTGTTGTACTTACTACCTTGATACAGGTTAGGGACTAAAATCCTAATCTCCTGTGACCATTACAGTCACCAGACTGTTGTACTTACTACCTTGATACAGGTTAGGGACTAAAATCCTTCTCTCCTGTGACCATTACAGTCACCATACTGTTGTACTTACTACCTTGATACAGGTTAGGGACTAAAATCCTAATCTCCTGTGACCATTACAGTCACCAGACTGTTGTATTTACTACCTTGATACAGGTTAGGGACTAAAATCCTTCTCTCCTGTGACCATTACAGTCACCAGACTGTTGTACTTACTACCTTGATACAGGTTAGGGACTAAAATCCTACTCTCCTGTGACCTGAACAGTCACCAAACTGTTGTCGCTGTATACAGGCAAAGTGCGCAAGGGCGGTGGCAAGGGCGTTGGCAAGGAACAAGGAAGTGGACGTGATGGTGGTACAAGCAGAGGCCGAGGTCGTGTCCAAGCACTAATTTCGCAACAACAAAGTGGCACATCTACTCACTCGCACGTCCTGTCCCAAATTCTTGGGGCCCGCAGCAGTACACCGCTCTTGAACCAAGAGCAGTGTCAACAGGTTGTTACTTGGATAACGGATAATGCTTCAAGTCAGATGGGCACCTCCACAAACACCCTGTCTTCCACACGGTCAAGTGTCCGTAGCCGTGATACTGCACCGCACATTTCCCAACCTGATCCTCCTTCCTACCACCAGGCCGAGTACACGTCCACGGACATTACTGATCCCACACTAGGACACTCGGAAGAGCTGTTCATGTATCCATTCGCAGAATCTGGCCTCTCGCCAGCTCGTGTTGAAGTGGGTGATGAGGAGATGGTATGTACAGATGCCCAAATATTTGAGCAGCCACTTTCTCACGAACGGAACGTTGGCAACGTGTCTCAACAAGGGGTGGACGATGATGAGACACAATTGCCAGGAAGTCAGGAGGAGGATCAGGGTGCGGACGAGGAAGACGACGTGGTGGATGATCCAGTAGCTGACCCAACATGGCAGGAGGATATGCAGAGCGAGGCCAGCAGTGCACAGGGGAGGGAGGCGTAGCATCCCAACAGGCAGTACGAAGCAGGGTCATGTCCGCAGGCAGAAGGCAGGCAACCATTCCCTGGAACAACAACACGACTCAAGGTGCCTCTGCAAATGTTAGGTCTTCCCGAGTCTGGGAGTTTTTTAAGTTGGCTCCAGATGACTCTAAAAAGGCCATTTGCAACACCTGCCATGCCAGTATCAGCAGGGTACGAAAACTAGCAGCCTGACCACCACCAGCATGATCAGGCACATGTCAGCCAAGCACCCGACTTTGTGGAAGTACAACAGAGTCGAGGAGCGGTGCTTGCTGATGTCACTGCTACGTCTTCGCGTGTTGTGCGTGTTGTGCGTCCATTAAAACGGGATAAAAATTCTGACCATACATCTAAATCAAGCCTCAGGGGTTGTGTAATTAATATAGGGGAAGCAGAATTAGCAGCTGTCATGCCCTCGTATAGTCGCCGTAGGAACGGCCGACCGGATGGGATGACACGTAGTGCAAAGTTAAGGGACCCTGCCAATACCTGAAATTCTTTTAACGTGGCTGCATTTTACTCTTTAAAAGAATTAATCATTCCGCATAATTTAATAAGCTTATCTTCTGGTAGCCTAAATTCCATTCTTTCAGAATCAATTAATATCCCCAAGAACTCTATGAACGTATGTGGTAGTGTAGTTTTATCGAATGCTACCGGGACGCCAAAATGGGCCATAAGTGACAAGAATGAATTCAATAATGAGTCACAACATTTGGATCCAGGGGTCCGATAAATAAAAAATCGTCCAAATAATGGGATATCCCTCCCCCTGAGAAATTTCTCTGAGTGCACCATTGAAGGAAAGACGAAAATGTTTCAAAATAATTACATGACATGGAAAATCCCATTGGGAGGCATCTGTCAAAATAGTATTTTCCTTCAAAGGTAAAACCAAGAGAACTGAACCCAGAGGGGTGGACTGGGAGTAGGCGAAATGCCGATTGTATATCGGATTTTGCCAGCAATGCTCCCTTACCAAATTTTTGTAATAATTCGACCGCGGAATCAAAGGATGCATAAGAGACAGATGCAACCCTTGGGTCCACCTGATCATTTAATGACGCACCCTCAGGATAAGACAAATGATGTATCATTCTAAAAGATCCTTTTTCTTTTTTGGGTACTATCCCAAGTGGGGAAATGCGAAAATCTTTAAAAGGGGGGTCCGAAAAGGGGCCGAGGCATCTGCCGGCCATTATTTCTTTATTAATTTTTTCCCGAATTATGTTTGGAAACTTTTTTGCTGATGGTAAATTATTACGGGGTGTGCAACCAGATCCGAGGAAAGGCGGAACGAAAAATCCGGACTTAAACCCGGAGTGCAACATTTCCGCGCTAGCCTGATCCGGGTATTGTTTTAGCCAGGGCATTAGATTTGTGAGCCTCACCGGGCTCGGTGCCTTTAAAAAAGGGGTCTTTAGTTGCTGTAGCGTTCGGTTTTTTGAAACATTTTACTGTGGAGTGCGCTCCCCCACATGATGAACACTCATGCCGGTAACAGCAATTTTGTAACCACCGGCAGGAAGATTCATTAAACGCGAAACAGAATCCTTTCCTCACCGTAGGTGAGGTAGTCTGTTTCGCCGGGGGCTGACGCTGGGGGACCATCATCTGGAGCCAAAGACCTACATCTTTGGTCCCCCATTTCAGTGAAGGATGTACAGCTAACTTTTGACGAAAGGCTTCGTCGTAGTTCAACCATCCGGTCCCACCGAAATGTCTATAGGCTTCAAGGATTATATCCACATGTTGGAATAGTCCTGAACATAGATTGGGGATTGTTCGCCTAATACCGCAGAATATATCAAGAAGGCTTGCAGCCATGAATTAAATGAGCGGTATGCTCTTTTTTTATTGTCTCCCTCTTTGTCATCGCGCCCCTCGTACTTGAACGAATCGCGATTCGGCAAGAGGGAAAACAGATCTAAAAAATCGCCACCCCAAATCTTTTCTTTCACATTGTTTGTTAAATGAAATCCCAACAGGGATACCTCGCAAGGGAGAGCCTCTTTTAAGTGTGTCTCGGGAATACCCGGACTGAGCTTCGCTTGCGAGGGTGCCCCGGAGGGAGAGGAAGCTAATAGAGCTGCTGCTACAGCCTGTTTAACTAACTCAGAGATAGACGAAGCTAATGAGGGAATTATAGGGTCATTCACAGACATAGAGTGGTTCTCACCGTATCCTGGCGTGGCTGCAGCTCCTTGTCCAGATATGACATCTGTAATAGGAAGACCTGGAAAGCTGACCCCGTCGTCACGGCTGCCGGTCTGGTGCGGTCCTGGATCCGCTCCGTCGCTTTGGTGTAGACCCCAAACTTGGAGTGCTGGACTCGCGCTCCAGATACACCCCTGAGTACAGGGCCACTTGGCAGGTTCAGCCCTTGCATCTCAGCTCCTCTGTCCCCCGGGGGAACGATTTGTAAAAGAGGAGACGGGGGCTCATGGGTAAGTATCCCCTTGGCCTTTGGCTCAAGCCCGCTGGTGCCGCAGCTTCTAAGCCCGGTTCTATAGCTCTATGCCTCCATACTGGGTTGGCTTCCCATTGGGGGCTCTTCCTGCCCTCATGCAATACACTGCTTGGGACCATAACCGGACCGCAAGTCCTGGTTATGTGGTTTATCTCTTTTGCTGCGGAGGGCTGTGTGCCCCTCCCTTTTTTGCTTACATAACCCCTTGTATTAGCGCAAAGCGCCGGGGCTCTATCCGTGTCCCCGGCAGTGTCTACTTCCGGGCCGCGGGACGTCACTTCCGGGAGCCAACTGACGTCACATCCTGTGCGACCCGCGAAACTGCTCCCGCATTCGCCGCCTGCATCCTTGATGGCCGGACGTTCTCTGCTCGGCTCTGATGACTGCCGCCACCGCTGCTTCTCGCTTGCTTCCCCTTGCTTTTGCCGGAAGAAGGAGGTGAGTAAGCCTCTCTCCTGGGGCGTTTCTGGCGCTGGCTCCTACGGCGTACAGTCGGGTCCCGAGCGTCGCATCCCGTCACCGCTGGTACAGATCTAGGCGCAGAGTCCTCTTCGTCGCCGAGGCATCTGCGAAGCCAGTCTTCCCCTCCATGGCCTCCTGCTTTCCTAAGCAGACGCTCTAAGAGGTCCTCCATAGGGTACCGCTCGGTCTGGTCAGCTTCTGGATCACAGCATAGATTTCAGCAACTGCTGTTGCCACTGGATTGTCTGGCCAAACGCCCCCCTTTATATATCCGAGCCAGAGGGTGGCTGGCCAATCAAATAATTTAAATTTGGCGGGCTTCTTCCCGCCCGATTTTCATTTTCTGACGTCATTTCACCCAGCAACTATTCTGCTGGGCCAATGGCTGTGCTTCTTCACCAAATATGCACTATTGCAGCGCGTTGCCCCAAGATGGCTCCTATCCTATGTGAATAGTTGCCAATTCATTCTCTTCTTTCCCTTTTTTTTTTTTTTTTTTTTTCTATTACTTATGTATAAATGTATGTGTCTTCAGAATTTGTGTCATTATCAGCCTGAAGAAGGGAACTCAGCGTCCCGAAAGCTTGCTATGTTTACCATCTTTTCAGTTAGCCATTAAAAGGTATCAACCACTGAGGACTCTCAGATTGCAATATATTTTTCTATCTACTGGCTAACACGGTATAAATATTCTTTACCTTATCTCATGATACTATTTATTTTGTGAAGTGTACCAGTCCCTCCTGCAGCAAAACAACCCCACAACATAATGCTACCACCCTGTTTTGCACACTTGCAATGGTATTCCTATGCTTCCAAGCTTCTGCCATTTCCCTCCAAACCTAACAATGGTCATTATAGCCAAAAAGTTAAATTTTAGATTTGTCAGACCACAGGACGTGTCTCCAAAAATTTGAGTATGTGTTCCTGTGTTCATTTGCAAACATGTAATTGGCTTTTTTATATTTCTTTTGGAGTAATGGCTTCTTCCTGGCAGAGTGGCCTTTCAGATCATGTTGATGCAGTACTCATTTCCCTGTGAATAATGACACAGTCTTACCAGCTCCCTCCATTATTTTCACAAGGTCTTTTGCTTTTGTACTTGGGTTGATATGCACATGTTAGACAAAAGCACATTCATCTCTAAACCCAAAACAGAACCCATATCCTTCCTGAGTGGTATGATGGCTTGACATTCCCATCTTGTTTATACTAATGTATAACTGTTTGCAGTGCTTTTTTTGTAAAAAAATATTTCCTGGAACGCCTCTCGGAGCTGAGAGGGAGTGGGGGGGGCCTGGGGGCGGGGTTGGAGGCGGGCTGCCGTCAGGGGTCGGGCGAGATTAATATATTTAATATATTAATATGTTTGCTCCGAATGTTGCACCTGGTCTTATTTTCAGGGGGAGGCATACACACACAGGGGCATACACTCACAGTATGGTGGCTCAGTGGTTAGCACTGTATATGGTGGCTCAGTGGTTAGTACTGTATACAGTGGCTCAGTGGTTAGCACTGTATACAGTGGCTCAGTGGTTAGCACTGTATACGGTGGCTCAGTGGTTAGTACTGTATATGGTGGCTCAGTGGTTAGCACTGTATATGGTGGCTCAGTGGTTAGCACTGTATATGGTGGCTCAGTGGTTAGCACTGTATATGGTGGCTCAGTGGATAGCACTGTACATGGTGGCTCAGTGGTTAGCACTGTATATGGTGGCTCAGTGGTTGGCACTGTATATGGTGGCTCAGTGGTTAGCACTGAATATGGTGGCTCAGTGGTTAGCACTGTATACGGTGGCTCAGTGGTTAGCACTGTATATGGTGGCTCAGTGGTTAGCTTTGTACGGTGGCTCAGTGGTTAGCATTTCCACTGCCGTGCTATGGAGTTCATAGTGTAATATAAGTGCAAAAAAACGTTATTCTTAATATTATGTCACAATACCGGGATCTGAGGATCTTCTGTTTCGAGGTCAGGGGCTCTCTGATGCCATGTTGCTGCCTGTCTCGCTGTCGTCCTCTTTTGACACTGCAGTGCGGTGGACAAGAGAGCATTAACTGGTTAATAACAAGAAGTATGGAGTGTACTAACTGAGCCATAAATCCTCCCCATACCAGTAGGATTACTATATGGATTTTAGTATTAGGGTAAGGACACACTGGTGTGAAACTCGGATGAGTGCAATGTGTGATTTTCTCACATTGCAATCAATCTCTGAGAGCATAATGACGAGTGTCAGACGCTTTTTTCTCATCCAGATTCAGGATGAGAAAAAAGTTGCAACATGCTGCGACAGTATGTGATTCACACCGAGACTCACCAATGCAAGTCTATGTGTCTGACAAAATTACATACCGCACACTGACAGCACACGGACCATCCGAGAGGCATCAGCTTTTTTCACGGATATATTATCATTCTGCAGCTGAAACAAGTGTAAAATGTTCCTGTAAATGATTCTACACTAATAGCTGCTGAGAAAAAACACGGATTGATTGCACACGGATGTGATTTGAGAATCTGAGAGAAATGTCGGACACTCACACAGCAGTTGGATGGCAAATGGACAAAAAAACAGATGTCACTTGTCCGACTCTCCTGGACGAGAAACAGACCGATTTTAAGGCGGCGGGAGACAGTGTAGCACCATATCCTCAGCTCCGTGCTGTGTACCACCATGTCCTCTGCCCACACTCCACCATGTCCTCTGCACCCCCCCTCCATGTCCTCTGCACACCTCCCATGTCCTCTGCACACCCCTCCATGTCCTCTGCACACCTCCCATGTCCTCTGCACACCCCTCCATGTCCTCTGCACACCGCACACGTCCTCTGCACCCCCCTCCATGTCCTCTGCACACCCCCCACGTCCTCTGCACACCCCTCCACGTCCTCTGCACACCCCCCCGAGTCCTCTGCACACCCCCCCGAGTCCTCTACACACACCCCTCGTCCTCTGCACACCCCCCACGTCCTCTGCACACCCCCTCCATGTCCTCTGCACACCCCTCCACGTCCTCTGCACACATCCCATGTCCTCTGCACACCCTTCCACGTCCTCGGCACACCTCCCATGTCCTCTGCACACCTCCCATGTCCTCTGCACACCCCTCCACATCCTCTGCACACCTCCCACGTCCTCTGCACACCCCTCCACGTCCTCTGCACACCCTCCTCGTCCTCTGCACCCCCCCTCGTCCTCTGCACACACCCTCGTCCTCTGCACGCCCCCCTCGTCCTCTGTACGCCCCCCACGTCCTCTGCACACCCCCCACGTCCTCTGCACCCCCCCTCCATGTCCTCTGCACCCCCCCCACATCCTCTGCACACATCCCACGTCCTCTGCACACCTCCCATGTCCTCTGCACACCCCCTCGTCCTCTGCACACACCCCACGTCCTCTGCACACCCCCCACGTTCTCTGCACACCCCCCTCGTCCTCTGCACACCCCGCTCGTCCTCTGCACACCCCCTCCATGTCCTCTGCACACCCCTCCATGTCCTCTGCACACACCCCTTGTCCTCTGCACACCCCCCTCATCCTCTGCACACACACCCTCATCCTCTGCACGCCCCCTCGTCCTCTGCACACCCCCCTCGTCCTCTGCACACCCCCCTCATCCTCTGCACACCCCCCTCATCCTCTGCACACCCCCACGTCCTCTGCACCCCCCTCATCCTCTGCACACCCCCCTCGTCCTCTGCACACCCCCCCTCGTCCTCTGCACACCCCCACATCCTCTGCACACCCCCCTCGTCCTCTGCATACCCCCTCGTCCTCTGCACACCCCCCTTGTCCTCTGCACACCCCCCTCGTCCTCTGCACACCCCCCTCGTCCTCTGCACACCCCCCTTGTCCTCTGCACACCCCCCTTGTCCTCTGCACACCCCCTTCGTCCTCTGCACACCCCCTTCGTCCTCTGCCCCCCCCTCATCCTCTGCACACCCCCCTCGTCCTCTGTACACCCCCTTCATCCTCTGCACACCCCCCACGTCCTCTGCACACATCCCCAGCCATGGGCCATGTACCTTGTAAAGTCAGCTAGCAATCCATCCTTCCCGGGCAAAATGTAGCTCCGCCCACCTGAGTCACATGTGCGTGACGTCATGGCAGGTCCTGTTCCACCTGCATCTATCCTCGCCGGCGGTGTTATGCTGCTGCCGCAGCCGCTCACCGACCTCAGCCAGCGACGCGTCATGCACCAGCAGTGCAGCACCACTAGTGAGGTGAGGCGGGGGGGCGGCAGGCAGCAGATATTCCGGTACGCTGTACCGGATCGCACCAGGTTTTCCTGGATTTTCCGATACGGTGTACCGGCCCGTTCCTGCACAAAAAAAGCCCTGACTGTTTGTACAGATGAATGAGGCACATTCAGGTATCTAGGCGTTGCACCTAAGGATGTACCTGACTTGTGCAAGTCCACAAATCTCTTCCTGATATCTTGGCTGACTTCTTTAAGGCCAGTTTACACACACCAACTTATCTGTCCAACGTCTGACCAACTTACTGGTTGCAGTGAAATCATGGACACATTGTTACATTGTACTCAGCCACAAAATGGAGCAAAGTGTCCATGATTTCACTGCAACCAGCAAATTGGTCAGAAGTAGGACAGATAAGTTGGTGTGTGTAAAGTGGCCCTTAGACTTTCCTATGATGCTACACAAAAAAGCAGTGTGTTTCATGTGTGCATTAAAATATATTCACAGGTGTGTCTCTAAGGGCCGCTTTACACACACCAACTTCTGTGTCCAACTTCTGAACAGATCTCTGGTTGAAGTGAAATCATGGACACATTGCTCCATTTTGTGGCTGTGTACAAATGTAACAATGTGTCCATGATTTCACTGCAACCAGAGATCTGTTCAGAAGTTGGTCACAGAAGTTGGTGTGTGTAAAGCGGCATTAATTAACTCAGAAGTTGCCAATGCACCTATCAAAAGCTTCCAAACACATGACATCATCATATGGACTGTCCCAAATCATTTAAACGTAATCTTAGTGCATGTAAGTTTGTGACTTTGCAGAAAGTAATAAAATGCCTTAAAATATTGTCTCTCTCTCTCATTATTCCGGCACTTGGTAAATATAAATGATTATGGTAATCCTAATTGACCTAAATAGGGAAAGGTTTATTCTGATTCTATCTAACATATAGTGAGAAAAACATGCATATTATATCTGTCATTTTATATAGTGTTTGAAATCTTCTGATTTTAAGTGCATGTATGCCCCCTTTTCACATGTACAGCGCCATGGAATAAATGGTGCTATAATAATAAATAATAATAAAATATAAGGCTGCTGTGGCCAAACTATCCAAACCTTTGTGTTTATTGGGTGCTCCATCATGGGGGGTGGTTTGGAAGTTATTACAGGGTAAGAGGACTAGGCATTGCACTGGAATATTGACGATTTCAGAGTCGTGATATTTAAGGTACTGTATATAGTATAACAAATACTAAATGTTCAACCCCAATTTTAGTTTCAGTCCGTTGTCTACAATGGTTCTTTATTGTGGAAAAATATTATCACATGAAGAAGGAATTATTGAGAGCATGCACAGAGTACACAGTAAGATCCTTCATATTCACAGTGGGGAATTTGTACTCTCATGTATAATGAAATGACTGTAGCATGTAAAGAACTGTGTCTGCAGTTTCTTATCCCACTTATTAGGCTGGGATCATTATGTATATGATTTTCATCACACACATATGTACCTCACCTTTATTGTTAAATTATAACACTTCTGAATGACAGAAACAGGTCACTGCTGATAAATGAGTATGCCTATTCTGTCCCAATTGTAACCACACTTTTCTCTCCACTATGATGCTGGAAAAAATGATTTGTTGAGAGACTATAATTCTACAGACTATCACAAGAACGCACAAACCAGAGCATAAGGTTATTATATTTATGAAGGATATTGATTTTACCATAATGATACACTGTTACCTAGAAGATATTAATAATAATAATAATAATAATAATAATAATAATAAAATACAGGTAAATATTGATAAATAACAGGGCATTTTTGCTGCTTTTTTTGCTGTGTTTGTACCATGGTTTTATGCAAATCTGTGATCATTTAAACCTGCATTTTTCATTCCCAGCACCACCTATGTAATTCAGGAAAAGTTGTGCACACACATTGGGTTTATTTCTTGCCGGAAACTAAAACCTCCATGGTTTTTGTTGCATTTTTCATAGTATGAGCATGTCAATTCTCTGATGCATTTTTACCTTGGTTTTGGAACGTCAAAGCTTGTAAATCACTATATTTTCCATTTTCAACTGAAACTAGAAAATCATGGTAAAACATGGTAAAGTTGTGGTTATAAAAATGCAGGAATTCATCTGCGGTATTAGTGCAGAATAAAATGCAGCAAAAGCGCACTGTGTGAACATAGCTTAATATATATTTTATTTTTATTTAAGGGTTAACAATGTTTACAAGTTGAGTCTTGTAAAAATTCTTTCCCTATCAAGTGTAATAATTTTAGCAATATCGGCTGTTTCGGGTACATCTGTGTTTGTAATGAGTGCATCTGTAGCACTATATGAAAATACATTTATGGCAAGCTCCTTGGAGGCATCTGTGGCAGGCACTCTAGAATGGAACATGACATCTGTAGGGTATCTGTACTTGGAACTTCATTGGGCATCTGTGAAAGGCACCCTGAGGGAAATCTGTGCCAGGCACTGTAGAGGAGCATCTGAATCTTAGGCTGTTATGGAGCCATAACCAAACACATTAGTAACCTTAATAAAGCTGTTTCCATACCCTCAATACTATTTTTTACCAATAAAAGATGTGAAAAGAAACTGGTCCGAACCATTAGTCGATAAATTTCATGGGTTCATTTCAACCACCGTAGTCATATTATTTTTAATCCATATTTGAAATCTTGCAGTTGAAGTACTGAGAAGAGTCAATCATTTTTATTGTTACAAGTGTAAAAATAAAGATAAGGAGCGCAAAAGGAAAAATGGTAACAACATGTACAGTGGCATGCTAAGGTTTGGGCACCTCTAGTCAAAATTACTGTTATTATGAGCAGTTAAGCAAGTTGAAGATGAAATGAACTCTAAAAGGTATAAAGTTAAAGATGATAAATTCCTTTGTATTTAAGGCAAAACAAAATGTAATCTTTTACATTTTTTTTATTTACATTTTTTGTTGAAATTTCAATGACTCCATTCTTCCCTCGACCCATGAAATGTTCCCCATGCCATTGCTTAATGGTTGGTGTGATATTATTTTGCAGAAATTCGGTGTCCTTTTTTCTCCACACACAACTTTGATCATTATAACCAAAGAGTTCTTTTTTAACCCCATTGGTCTACAGGACTTGTTAACAAACTGCATCAGGCTTGTTTAGAGGAATTTTATGGTGAGGATGCAGAAGAGGTTTCCTTCTGATGACTCTTGAATAAGGGCTCTGACACACATCAGTGAAACTCGTCCGAATTTACTGTGCGGAAAAATCGCATTGCTCTCGGACCAATGTTAAACTAATGTCCGAGAACACATTTCCGAGTCTCATACGCTTTTTCCGCATCCGATTGTCGGATTGTGTGTCAATCGCAACATGTTGCGATTCTATGCGAGTAACGGACGAGACTCACCAATGCAAGTCTATGGGTCCGACAAAAAACTTGGATTGCACTCGGAAAACACTCGCACCATCCGAGTCTGATGCTAGTTTTAATTGCTACATTACCGTTCTGTAGCTCAGATAACTGTAGGAAATGCACCTGTAAATGATTATACTGTAACTAGCTACTGAGGAAAAAAAACTGATTGCACTCGGAAAGCACTTGCAAGCCACACTGAGCAAAACTAGGATCACACTAATCCGACTCTCGGATCCGAGAATCGGACAGTTTTTACACTCTGATGTGTGTCCATACCCTAAAGACCATAATTGTGCAGGTGCCTCTGAACAGGAGAACAATGTGCCACATCTCCAGAGTCTGCTAAACGTACCTGAATGTCTTTTGAAGTCAAGCAGGGGGTTTTCATTTGCCTCTCTAGCAATCCTATGAGCAGCTCTCACTTAAGTTTTGTTTGGTCTTACATACTTTATCATGACCTGCACTGTTCCTGTTAATTGCTATTTCTAAATTACATTTCAAACTGAAGAAAAGGCAACTTGAAAACGCTTTTTTATTTCTTTTTTTATTTTCTTAAAGCCCTCTCCAGCTTTGTGGGACTTCATGTTAATTTTCAGAGTTCTAGGCAGCTCCTTAAGGTACCATTACATGCTTCAATGTTGTAACAATCTCACAACGATCTCACGGGAGCGCAGTCATTAGGACATCTTTTTGAGATCATTGGTGAGATGTCACACGAAAAGATATCGTGGACGACGCACCAACTATGTGGCGAGCAGCTTTTGCTCGCACAACCTAGCGAACGATACTTGTTCACTGTTGTTAATAGGCAAAGTTGTTAACGACATCTTTATCGCAGTGTCACACACAACGATGCAGCAGGTTGGCTGATCGAGGATCATCTGATTTGAGAATATGTTCTCAAATCTGCCATCAGCCATCCAGTGATTTATTGTAGTCGTATCTCGGTGTAACACGTAACGACGTACTAATGATGTTGTTTGAACGACTCCAAACCAGTGACATTTCAGTGATATCATACACGATATCGTGCCGTGTAACAGTACCTTTAGAAGAGCCCATGGCTGTAGTTTTGTGGCACAAGGTTACAGAAGGCTGGCTTTTTATAAAGCTGTGAAATTTGTATCACCTTGCCTTTCCTATTAGTAATTGTGCACAGGCCATAACCCTAATAGGCTAATTAAGGTCTAAATCCTTGGTTAATGTTATTTGAGCACACAAATCTCTAAAGGCCACGTTACACACACAGATATCTGTGAGCAACATCTGAACAGATCTCTGGTTGCAGTGAAATCATGGACACATTGCTCCATTTTGTGGCTGTGTACAAATGTAACAATGTGTCCATGATTTCACTGCAACCAGAGATCTGTTCAGAAGTTGGACACAGATATCTATGTGTGTGACGTGGCCTTAAGGGTGCCCAAATGTTTTCCATTTTCCCTTTTGTGTTTTCTAAAATGTAAAATATGCTAATTTTTTTTCCATTAAATACAAAGGAAATATGTCATATTTAACTTTATGCCTTTTAGAGATTATTTCATCTTCAACTTGCTTACCTGTAAAAATAAGCGTAATTTTGACCAGGGGTGTCCAAACTTTTGCATGCCATTGTCTACTGCTATGTTAATAACGATACATAAAGAATAATAAAATTACACAAACATGAAAACTGCATCAAACATGACATACACTGGCGATCAAAACTAGAGAACACACAATTTCCTTTTTAAGGTAATAGTGATGTCCTATGTAGAGATGGGCCACCCCCCTAGTGTTCGATTTCGATTCGATTCGCCGAATTCGTGAGATGTTCGTCGAATGTTCGAGGAACAACTCGAACCCCATTGAAATCAATGGCAAGCTACAAAAAACACATAGAAAACACCCTCAAAGGGCTCCAAAAGCTGCCAAACTACTCAGAATGGACAACAAACACCACAAAAAGTCACGACAAGTCAAATACAGTACAAATAGTCACAGGTAAAGAGGCTGAAGTTTTCTACATTCATTAAAAACATGTGGAAGAGTAAAAGGACGATGAGACACAGATATGGGCATGTCACACTCTTATTAAATCATGTAAAGCATAGCAAGGGGACTCCACCAACAATCCTCACTCTTTTCAAAGGGTCACACCTACAGCTAAATGGCATCATTGTCCCAGACCAGAAATTGCTGAATGGCCAGCCTGCATGCATGGTACAGGGTCTAGAACAGGACTTGGCCTAGCATTTCAAGGTGAAAGCTTGCTCAGCAACTAAAAGATTTGTGGGGTACTACATGAATCCACAGAGAGGTAGGTCAGGGACCTGTTTAGGTCCAGAGGGCCACATGAAGTCAAAGCTCATGCAAGCGTTCCCATAAAGTCATGTCCCACCACACACAGGTGGGACCACCATTAGTTTTGTGGAGTGCTACATTCATTCACAGAGACGTAGGTCAGAGACCTGTGTTTGTGCCTAGTAGGCCGGATAAAGTTAAAGAGAATCTGTCACTGAATATTATAGATGATCCAGCACCCTAGTGTTCGAATTTGACATGATTTGTGGAATTGGGGGTGTGTTTGTTGAATGTTTGTCTAATTTTCCTCAAACACAGTTGAATATCATTGTAAACAATGGCAGGAAAAACAAAAACATACAAACACATAGAAAACACATAGAAAGCAGTTTGCAAGGTGTCCAAAAGTTGACAAACTTCTCAGAAGATACAACAAACACGTGGAAAACTGACAAGTACAAGATGGACCTTATAAAATTTGTTTTTTACTCCAGTATTTGTAAGGCACCATGCAGACAATGAGTATTTATAGATTTTTACTTCATTTTTTGTAATGCCACGTTCAGACAATGAGTATTTTGTGACGTTTTTCCTCACTACACGTAAGGCCTCGTGCAGACGATGAGTATTGTGTCACATTTAGGGGACTACAAGAAGAGTCTCCTTTTTTCAAAAAATTTGGCCACAGACACCACTTCAAGCGCACCACAGTTGCAAACTTTAAATGGTTAGTTTTAGGCAAAAAACAACAAGGCTTTAGTCTCCCAAGGATGACACAGGGGTAGAAAAGTCCTTCCGGATCCATGCCTTGTTCATCTTTATGAATGTTAGTCTGTCCACATTCTGGGTGGACAGACGCGTGCGCCTTTCTGTCAGCACACCACCAGCAGCGCTGAAGACACGTTCTGACAGAACGCTGGTTGCGGGGCACGACAAGATCTCAAGGTACCGTCACACAGGGACATATCGCCGGCGATGTTGCCGGGGATCGCGGGAGCGCGCATCCCTGACAACATCGCCGGTGAGATGTCACACTGAGCAACTTACCGGCGATGTCGCCGGCTAGTTGCCGCGGCTATCGCTCGCTGAGTTGCCCAGCAACTCAGCGAGCGATAACCCGCAATGTTGTAGATAGGCGGAATCGCCCGTAACATTGCGGGTTGCCGCGTTACACAGGGCGATCAGGCAGAATCGCCTGAGCAACATCGCCAGGTTTCCCAACATTGTTGGGAAACCTGGCGATGTGACTCAGGCGATTCATCGCCTGATTATCACCCTGTCACACGCGGCAATTCGCCGGTGATGTCGCCGCAACCTGGCCACGCCCCTCGGTTGCCGGCAACATCGCCGGCGATATCTCCCCGTGTGACGGTACCTTCCAAGGCATGAGTGGCGAGCTCAGGCCATTTTACCATTTTGGAAGCCCAAAATGAGCAAGGGTCCAGTTCCCAAGTCATTGCATCGATGTTAACTTGGAGATACTCGTGTACCATCCGCTCCAGGCGTTGACTATGTGTCAGACTTCTCGTGTCTTCAGGGCTTAAAAATGATGGTCGGAAATAATCTTTAATCGAGTGCACAAAATTGCTGGTACCACCACCAGATACAATATTACTGGTAGAGTGTGAGTGATGATGACGCGTCAGTCCCACGGTTGGCAAGTTGGAATAGATTCACTCTGTGTACTACTACCACTGATGGGTTGTGGAAAAGCCGATCTGAGATTAAGTATCAGCTTCTGCTGATACTCCTGCATGCGTGCGTCCCTTTGTAGGGCAGGAATCATGACAGCAAATTTGGTCTTGTACCGGGGATCGAGGAGTGTGGCAACACAGTAGTCTGCATTGCTCCTAATTCACACAATCCGAGGGTCATGTTGCAGGTAGTGGAGCAAGAAGGCGCTCATGTGCCTTGCGCAACCAGGAGGACCAAGTCCTTGTTGTGTTGGTAATGGGGAGGTGAGAATGATGCTTCCTTCCTCTGCCCTCTCCCCCAACCTTGCACAATAGAAATGTCCTCAAGGTCTCCCTCATCTGCTCACTCTTCATTGCCCATCGCCAGTTCATCCTCCATTTCTTCCTCGGCTCCGGCACCTTCATGAGGAGTTTGGTTGCTACCAGGTGCCCTCGTCGTGAACGCCTCTCCCCCACCCTCCCATGCCTGCCGTCTTGGTGCTGCCGACCGTGAGGACCTTGGAGTTGTTGTCATCCTTTCCCCATAGGACTCCTCTTGTACTTCCTCAACCTCCTCTTGTCCCACCACCCCAGTCCGAATATTGTTTAGAGTGTGCACCAGCATGTAGATGACCGGAATAGTCATGCTGATGATGGCATCTTCAGCACTAAACATCTTTGTCGCCATCTCAAAACTGTGCAGAAGGGTGCACAGGTCCTTGATCTGAGTCCACTCCATAAAAGTGATCTGCCCCACCTTAGGATCTCGTTGGCCCAGGCTATACGTCGAAACGTATTGCACAAGGGCTCGGCGGTGCTGCCACAGTCGCTGCAACATGTGCAGGGTAGAATTCCAGCGTGTCGGCACATCGCATTTCAGCCGGTGAACGGGCAAGCCGAAAGACTCCTGGAGCAAAGCGAGTCGTTGAGCTGCAGGATGCGAACGCCGGAAGTGAGCACACAGCGACCGTGCCCTCTGCAGAAGCCCATCTAGGCTGGGATAGTGTGTCAAAAATTGCTGGACAACCAGATTCAACACGTGAGCCATACAAGGCACGTGTGTGATATTGCCCCGGCGAAGGGCTGCACCCAGGTTTGCAGCATTGTCGCACACGGCCTTCCCTGGCTGCAGGTTGAGTGGAGTCAACCAGTGCTGAAACTCGGTCGCCAGAGCTGTCCACAACTCCTCAGCTGTGTGACTCACATTTCCCATGCATTTCAAGGTAAAGACCGCCTAATGCCGTTGAGCCCTGCTGTCAGCATAGTAGGGAGGTGTGCAGGATTCCTTCTGTGCATTTACAACGCGGGTGGCATTACCAGAAAGGCTTTGGGCAGAGGTGGAGGACCGAGACGAGGTTGAGGAGGCAGTGGAGGCAGTGGAGGAACTTCTAGCTATAGAGGATGGACGCACAACTCGTGGGGATGGCAATACTTGGACAGCAGACCCTTCTCCAGCTCTCACCATAGTTAACCAATGCCCAGTCAGCGACATGTCCATACTTACTGGTCCAAGTGTCTGTGGTGAAATGCACCCTGTCACACACAGAGTTTCTCAAGGAAGCGGTGATATTGTCTGCGACATGCTTGTGTAGCGCAGGCACACCTTTCTTGGAAAAGTAGTGGAGACTGGGCATCTGGTACTGGGGCACTGCCACGGACATAAGGTCTCATAGTAACATAGTAACATAGTAACATAGTTTTTAAGGTTCAAGGAAGACTTTAAGTCCATCTAGTTCAACCCATAGCCTAACATGTTGATCCAGAGGAAGGCAAAAAAAAACCATGTGGCAACACTAAGCTCCACATTGGGGGAAAACATTCCTTCCTGACTCCAGGTACGGCAATCAGACTAGTTCCCTGGATCAACGCCCTATCAAAGAATCTAGTATGTATAACTGGTAATATTATAGTTTTCAAGAAAGGCATCCAGGCCCTTCTTAAATGTTAGTAGTGACTCACTCATTACAACATCATGTGGCAGAGAGTTTCATAGTCTCACTGCTCTTACAGTAAAGAATCCGCATCAGTGATTATGATTAAACCTTCTTTCCTCCAGACGTAGAGGATGCCCCTTGTCCCAGTCTCAGGCCTAAGAGTAAAGAGATCATTAGAAAGGTCTCTGTACTGTCCCCTCATATATTTATACATTATTATAAGATCACCCCTAAGCCTTTGTTTTTCCAAGCTAAATAACCCCAAGTTTAATAACCTGTCTTGGTATTGCAGACCCCTTAGTCCTCTAATGACCTTTGTCGCTCTTCTCTGGACCCGCTCTAGTTCAGCTATGTCTTTCTTATACACCGGAGACCAG
This sequence comes from Allobates femoralis, assembly GCA_033576535.1. Classification (NCBI taxonomy): domain Eukaryota; kingdom Metazoa; phylum Chordata; class Amphibia; order Anura; family Aromobatidae; genus Allobates; species Allobates femoralis. Next base: position 282,603,838 of record JARQOC010000002.1, on the reverse strand, counting down.
AATTGTACACAATATTCTAAGTGTGGTCGCACTAGTGACTTGTATAGAGGTAAAATTATGTTCTCCTCATGAGCATCTATGCCTCTTTTAATGCATCCCATTATTTTATTTGCCTTTGCAGCAGCTGCCTGACACTGGCCACTAAATGTGAGTTTGTCATCTACCCATACACCCAGGTCTTCTTCAGTGACAGTTTTGCCCAGTGTTTTACAATTAAGCACATAATTATACCTTTTGTTTCCTCTGCCCAAGTGCATGACTTTACATTTATCCCCATTAAAGCTCATTTGCCATTTAGCAGCCCAAGCTTCTAGTTTACATAAATCCTCCTGTAATATAAAATTGTCCTCCTCTGTATTGATTACCCTGCAGAGTTTAGTGTCATCCGCAAATATTGAGATTCTACTCTGTATGCCCCCTACCAGGTCATTAATAAATATATTAAATAGAAGCGGGCCCAACACTGACCCCTGTGGTACCCCACTGTTAACTGTGACCCATTCTGAGTGTGTTCCATTAATAACCACCCTTTGTTTCCTATCACTAAGCCAGTTCTTAACCCACTTACACATATTTTCCCCTATCCCCAATGCCCTCATTTTATGTATCAACCTTTTGTGTGGCACTGTATCAAAAGCTTTTGAAAAGTCCATATACACCACATCCACTGCATTTCCTTGGTCCAGTCCAGAACTTACTTCTTCATAGAAGCTTATTAGATTAGTTTGACAGGAACGGTCCCTCGTAAAACCATGTTGATAATGGGTCATGAGGTTATTTTTCTTCAGATACTCCAGTATAGCATCTCTTAGAAAACCCTTTAGGATTTTACCCACAGTAGAGGTTAAGCTTACTGGCCTATAATTTCCAAGTTCAGTTTTTGTCCCCTTTTTGAATATTTGCACCACATTTGCTATACGCCAGTCCTGTGGTACAGACCCTGTTATTATGGAATCTTTATATATTAAAAATAATGGTCTATCTATGACAGTACTTAATGCCTGCAGCACTCTGGGGTGTATCCCATCCGGGCCCGGGGATTTGTCAATTTTAGTGATTTTTAGACAATGCCGTACTTCCTCTTGGGTTAAGCAGGTGACATTTAATTGAGAATTTTTGTTATCACTGATCATATTGTCTGTTGTAATGACCGGTGGCAAGGCTGCGGGTGTGTGTGTATGATCTTTCTCAACAGAATCCCCATACTCAGGTTTAACCGGTAATAACGTTTCTTTACTGTCAAACATGTTTATATCCCAGTCAACCGAACTATATGCGCACTTGTATATATTAGAGTCTCTGGATCTTCACTTCTTCTGGGTACGCAGCAAGAAAAAAAAACACAACAATGAAGGTATCTTTCCCTAACTTTCCCTAAAATCACGTACCAGTCTATCACAGAAGAAGATGTCGCTCCCACGTAGCAGGCCTGGGGATCTCACGATGACGGGTCCCGGTGCAGCGCTGAAGGGGGAAACTCCTCAGTCTTCTTCTTTGGTCTCCTTCCGCAGGTAACGGGATTTTTCTTTGTTAGTCTCTCCCAGTCTCAGGGCACACCGAGCAGCAGGAGGGAGATCACGGCAGTACAAATGGCTCCCTTATGTCGGTCACGGCCCCTGCACATGCACTCCGGGTGCTCGGCGGGCAAGGTTTTGCAGAGCGGCCAGAGTCACAGCACCAAAGTCCAGTGGCCCAGGATCAGTCACGGGGGCTCGTCCGGGATGGTTTTTCCGGCAAGGTGTAGCAAAGTAGCCCTCTTTCAACAGACATCCACACGCAGGTCTCCCCTGGCTCAGCTCTGGATCTGCACTGACTTCCCGCTCTTTCTCTTCTTGGGTAAACACTTTTGCTGAAAAGGGAATTTCCCACTTCTCTGCGTTTGTTTCAGCACTTGTCCACAAGGGGGCAGTAGCGGACTGTGCACAGTTCATTTCCATATCCATTTCTATGATACAGTCTGAATTGTTCACCTCATTACACTGTCATGGGATTTTCTTGTGTAAATACTGTTGAAATAAAGTCATTTAGCATATTGGATTTTTCCTCATCCTCATCCACCATTTCACCCAGATTATTTTTAAAGGGGCCAACACCATCAATTTTTAGTTTCTTACTATTTATGTAGTTAAAAAATATTTTGGGATTCTTTTTACTTTCTCTGGCAATGAGTCTCTCTGTCTCAATCTTTGCTGTCTTGATTTGCTATTTACAAATGTTATTTGATTTTCTGTATTTATTTAATGCCTCATCACTACCTACTTGCTTTAATTCCCTAAATGCTTTCTTTTTGTCACATATTGCACCTCTTACCGCTTTATTTAGCCATAGTGGTTTCCTCCTATTTCTAGCATGCTTATTCCCATAGGGTATATATTGTGCACAGGTCCTATTCAGGATGCTAATAAACATCTCCCATTTGTGTTGTGTCTCGAAAATCCTGTGTGTCCACCAAGCGGAAAGGCAGCATTTCTGAAGCCAACAGCTTGCAGATGGTGAAATTCAAGCGCTTAGCTTTCTCGTGGCTAGGAGGAAATGGCCTTTTACTTGTCCACATCTGAGGAAAGGAGGGCTGGCTGCTGTGCTGAGACTCAGCTGAGTATGGTGTCCCTGGCAAACTGCTGGTCTGGGAGGGAGGTGCAGGCGAACATGTAATGTTGCCTTCATCCAAAGGTGGTGCTCTGCATGTCTGAGTGAGCTGAACATTAGCAGCATTGTCCACTTGAAAAGCAAGTGACGACCTGTCAATCACGCTGCCTTTTGCAGGTAAAGAGGTGGAAGGTGTACGTCCTAAAGCATGCGTGACAGCTGTCCCCACAGTCACAGATGATGAAGAGCACATGGATGCACTTGCACGGTGAGCTTCCCACTGCGACTTGTGCTTCATGTCCATATGGCGGTTCATACATGAAGTACTCAGGTTAGTCAGTTTTTGCCCTCTACTCAGAGATTGGTGACAAATCTTGCAGATGACATGAGTTGGGAGATCCTTGGCGATGTCAAAAAAGGCCCAGGCTAGGCAAGGCTTAGGGCCCATGCGAGCTGCAGAGCCAGCACGACTTCCGCTCAGAGGCAGAGTTGTGATTGCGGATGCAGTTGTTGACGTGCTTCCAGTGCTCCTTCTATGTCCAGGAAGGCGCAACCGAACCTCACCGTCAGTAGCATCCTCCTCCTCCACCTCCTGTGCTGACCTCATCGACTGCCTGACTGTGGGTTGAGGACAGTAAGTGGGATCTCCAACCTCATCATCCTCTGTGTTCTCACACCCATCATCCTCAGAGACCAACTCTTCCTGCCTTGACCGAAAACCTAATATGCCAGTCAAATCCGTTATCTGAGTCTCATCAGCATCATCCTCCTTGTGTCCACCAACAGTATGTGCTGTTAGTGAATGAAGGTCTGCAGAAAGGTCAGAAGTTTCTTGATCTGGGCCTGGGTCGGACTCACAAAGCTCCTGGGCATCAGGGAAGATCAATAACTCATCTTGACTCACTGCAGCTTTGGAGCAGACCTCTGATTCCCAGACTATTGTGTGACTGAACAGCTCTGCAGACTCAAACATGTCTGTTACCCAAGACTGAGTAGGGCGGCTGGAGACTTGGGAGCTTGGAGGAATCAAGTGTGATTGGGCTGACAACTAGAGATGAGCGATGTTCGACTCGAATAGTTCGCCAATCCCAAATTCGAGTCGATTTTGGCGCTATTCGAGTCATTCGCCGAATTCGAACAATTTGGTTCCAATTCGGCGAATTTCGAACATGTTCGATTTTGGTTCGAAAATGCGGCAGATGCGGTCAGAAAACCGCATCTGCCGCATTTTGAGCCAAAATAAACATTACCTAAATGAAAGAAAGCGTTTAAAAATAAAAAAATAATCTATGCTCACCTGTCCGCGGTCCACCGAAGCCTCCGGCAACGTCCTGCGCTTCTAGGACCTGTGGTGACGTCACGTTCTCGCCGGAACTCGGTCATGACCGGAGTTCCGCGAGAACGTGCTCACCACAGGTCCTGGAAGCACATGACCTTGCCGGAAAGCTTAAAATAGATATGTTTATGATTGGGACCCTTTCAGTAAAGTAATGAAAGGGTCCAAAACTTTAAACATATCATTTTAAGCTTTCGGCAAGGTCCTGTGCTTCCAGGACCTGTGTGATGTCACGTTCTCCTGCGGGACTCCGATCACGTGACCGAGTATTCCGCGAGAACGTGACGTTCACACAGGTCCTATAGCAATAGGACCTTGCGGTAAAGCGTTAAATAGATATTATTATGATTTGGACCCTTTCTTTTACTTAAAGAAAGGGCACCGAATCATAAAAATATCTATTTTACGCTTTCCGCAAGTCCTATGCTAATATGACCTGTTGGTGACGTCACGTGACGGAGTTCCCGCGAGAACTGACGTCACCACAGGTCTGGAACACCAGGTAATGCAAAAGGTACATTAACATCTGCTGAAGATAGACAATCTTCCAGCAAACTAAGATGTCTATTCTTCCGTGGCCAATCAGATATGATCCATTTCTTACGACATCGACATTCGATACACTTGTGAGGCACAAAAACAGCATGTGCTTGAATGGATCTCAATTGCTCCATCAAGTGGCCCTCTCGACCTCAACTTTCTACATCACAAACCCTAACCAACATCTCAGTTGCAGTAAGATGAGCACCAACCGGGGTGTTCGAAATTCAGTTCGATTCGTCGAATCGAGGGGTGTTCGTCGAATGTCGACGAACCCGGTCGACCCACTCCCGTGAAAACGGAACAAACCGGGCACTGTGGCTTTTTTCACATTCCACAATGTAATACATTACATTATGAGTGAAAAAAAGTTTAAAAGAAAGTGTTAAAAATAAAAAAATAATCAATGCTCACCTGTCCGCGGTCCACCGAAGCCTCCGGCAAGATCCTGCGGCTTCTATGGACCTGTGGTCAAAGTTAGTTATAAGAAAGGGTCCAAAACATAAAAATATCTATTTTAAGCTTTCCGGCAAGGTCCTGTGCTTCCAGGACCTGTGGTGATGTCACGTTCTCGCGGGAACTCCGATCACGTGACCGGAGTTCCCGCGAGAACGTGACGTCACCACAGGTCCTATTAGCAATAGGACCTTGCCGGAAAGCGTAAAATAGATATTTTTATGATTTGGACCCTTTCTTTTGCTTAAAGAAAGGGTCCGAATCATAAAAATATCTATTTTACGCTTTCCGGCAAGGTCCTATTGCTAATAGGACCTGTGGTGACGTCACGTGACCGGAGTTCCCGCGAGAACGTGACGTCACCACAGGTCCTGGAAGCACAGGACCTTGCCAGAAAGCTTAAAATAGATATTTTTATGTTTCGGACCCTTTCTTTAAGTAACTTTGACCACAGGTCCTAGAAGCCGCAGGATCTTGCCGGAGGCTTCGGTGGACCGCGGACAGGTGAGCATTGATTATTTTTTTATTTTTAACACTTTCTTTAACTTTTTTTCACTTCCATAATGTATGTATATACATTGTGGAAGTGAAAAAGCCCCACAGGCCCGGTTTGTTCGTTTTCCGGGGTGGTCGACGGTGTTCGTCGAGCATTCGTCGAACACCCGTCGATTCGACGAATCGAATCGAATTCGAACACCGGGGTGGTGGCTCATCTCTACTGACAACTGAGATGATGGTAGGGTTTGTGATGTAGAAGTTGAGGTCGAGGAGAGGCCACTTGATGGAGCACTTGAGATCCATTCAAGCACATGCTGTTTTTGTGCCTCACAAGTGGTATCGATGGTCGAGTCCGTAAGAAATGGATCATATCTGATTGGCCACGGAAAGAAGTAGACATCTTAGTTTGGCTGGAAGATTGTCTATCTTCAGCAGATGTTAATGTACCTTTAGCATCTACCTCACGGACACAGACTTTTTTTCCCTTTCCACCATGCTTACTCCCACTTCCACCAGCAGCAGGCCTTTTGCCACTCATTTTTTATGAGAAAATTGGGAGCAGTACAGTTGAACAAAAAAAAGGTGAATGTCAATCAAGCAAAGGTGACTGAACCAACACTGCTACTAGGCCCAAAGTAATACCTGGCCAAGATGCAGCTAAAAATGATTAGTAACTTGCACACGGACGGTGTGCTGCTAAATAGTACTGCAGGTGGCCTACACTGATTTTAAGAACGCTGCGACAAGAACACAAGGCTGAGATGTGTCCTAGATGCAGCTAAAAATTATTAGTAACTTGCACACAGATGGTGTGCTGCTAATTAGTACTGCTAATTAGTACTGCAGGTGGCCTACACTGATTTTAAGAACACTGCGACAAGAACACAAGGCTGAGATGTGTCCTAGATGCAGCTAAAAATTATTAGTAACTTGCACACGGACGGTGTGCTGCTAATTAGTACTGCAGGTGGCCTACACTGATTTTAAGAACGCTGCGACAAGAACACAAGGCTGAGATGTGTCCTAGATGCAGCTAAAAATTATTAGTAACTTGCACACGGACGGTGTGCTGCTAAATAGTACTGCAGGTGGCCTACACTGATTTTAAGAACGCTGCGACAAGAACACAAGGCTGAGATGTGTCCTAGATGCAGCAAAATTAGTACTAACTTGCACACGACGTGTGCTACTAACAGTACTGCAGTGGCCTACACTGATTTTAGACGCTGCGACAAGAACACAAGCTGAGATTGTCCTAGATGCAGCTAAAAATTAAACTAACTTGCACACGACGGTGTGCTGCTAAATAGTCTGCAGGTGACCTACACTGATTTTAAGAACGCTGCGACAAGAACAAAGGCTGAGATGTGTCTAGATGCAGCTAAAAATTATTAGTAACTTGAACACGGATGGTGTGGTGCTAATTAGTACTGCACGTGGCCTACACTGATTTAAAGAACGCTGCGACAAGAACACAAGCTGAGACGTGTCCTAATTCAGCTAAAAATTATTAGTAACTTGAACACGGACGGGTGCTGCTAAATAGTACTGCAGTGGCCTACACTGATTTAAGAACGCTGAGACAAGAACACAAGGCTGAGATGTGTCCTAGATGCAGCTAAAATTATTAGTAACTTGCACACGAGTGTGCGCTAAATAGTATGCAGGACCTACACTAGATTTTAAGAACGCTGCAATCAAGAACACAAGCTGAGATGTGTCCTAGATGCCAGCTAAAAATATTAGTAACTTGCCACACAGATGTGTGCTGCTAAATAGTAACGCAGTGGGCTCCTGATCGCTGCCGACAAGAACACAAGGCTGAACTGTCCTAGATCAAAAATTAGTACTCTCTGCCACGACGTGTGCTGCTAATTAGTACTGCAGGTGGACTACACTGATTTTAAGAACGCTGCGACAAGAACACAAGGCTGAGATGTGTCCTAGATGCAGCTAAAAATTAGTACTAACTTGCACACGGACGGTGTGCTGCTAATTAGTACTGCAGGTGGACCTACACTGATTTTAAGAACGCTGCGACAAGAACACAAGGCTGAGATGTGTCCTAGATGCAGCTAAAAATTAGTACTAACTTGCACACGGACAGTGTGCTGCTAAATAGTACTGCAGGTGGCCTACACTGATTTTAAGAACGCTGCGACAAGAACAAAAGCTGAGATGTGTCCTAGATGCAGCTAAAAATTATTACTAACTTGCACACGGACGCTGTGCTGCTAATAGTACTGCAGGTGGCCTACACTGATTTTAAGAACGCTGCGACAAGAACACAAGGCTGAGATGTGTCCTAGATGCAGCTAAAAATTATTAGTAACTTGCACACGGAGGTGTGCTGCTAAATTGTACTGCAGGTGGCCTACACTGATTTTAAGAACGCTGCGACAAGAACACAAGGCTGAGATGTGTCCTAGATGCAGCTAAAAATTATTAGTAACTTGCACACGGACGGTGTGCTGCTAATTAGTACTGCAGGTGGCCTACACTGATTTTAAGAACGCTGCGACAAGAACACAAGGCTGAGATGTGTCCTAGATGCAGCTAAAAATTAGTACTAACTTGCACACGGACGGTGTGCTGCTAATTAGTACTGCTAATTAGTACTGCAGGTGGCCTACACTGATTTTAAGAACGCTGCGACAAGAACACAAGGCTGAGATGTGTCCTAGATGCAGCTAAAAATTATTAGTAACTTGCACACTGGACGGTGTGCTGCTAAATAGTACTGCAGGTGGCCTACACTGATTTTAAAAATGCTGCGACAAAAACACAAGACTGAGATGTGTCCTAGATGCAGCTAAAAATTAGTACTAACTTGCACACGGACGTGTGTGCTGCTAATTAGTACTGCAGGTGGCCTACACTGATTTTAAGAACGCTGCGACAAGAACACAAGGCTGAGATGTGTCCTAGATGCAGCTAAAAATTATTAGTAACTTGCACACGGACAGTGTGCTGCTAATTAGTACTGCAGGTGGCCTACACTGATTTTAAAGAACGCTGCGACAAGAACACAAGGCTGAGATGTGTCCTAGATGCAGCTAAAAATTAGTACTAACTTGCACACGACACTGTGCTGCTAAATAGTACTGCAGGTGGCCTACACTGATTTTAAGAACGCTGCGACAAGAACACAAGGCTGAGATGTGTCCTAGATGCAGCTAAAAATTATTAGTAACTTGCACACGGACGGTGTGCTGCTAATTAGTACTGCAGGTGGCCTACATTGATTTTAAAAACGCTGCGACAAAAACACAAGACTGAGATGTGTCCTAGATGCAGCTAAAAAATTATTAGTAACTTGCACACGGACGGTGAGGCCAGATGCTATGAAAAAGACTTGTACAGCAGCAGTCTGGCACACACCTGCCTGGCAAAAAAAAACAGGAACTGCTGTAACCTAGCCCAAAGGGCTGTAATTAAAACTGGTTCCTGGTTCTGTGGAGTAGCCCTGAGAAATGGCTGTTGCAGACAGAACTACTCCAGTCCCTACTACCTAAATCCCTAATCCCTATCTACACCTATGATGCAGTTCTTAGAAGAACTGATTCTCCTAACATTCCACCCTCCCGCCAGCCCCTAGTCCCTAAACCGATTTATCTAACTATGTATTAGCTCTGTACTTGCTGAAGGAGATCCGATTTGAGAGTTTTCACTGAATAGTGCCCACAGCAGCAGCAGTGCCGTCTAACACCAGCTACAGCAATAGGCAAAATGGTGGTGTGGGGTAAAATGGCCGGGTCTTATAGTGCAAGGACATGTGACATACACAGCCAATGATGCCGACCTTGCTTGTGCAAAACATGCCCTTTACTTTGTGTCACTGTGATTGGCTGACAGGCAGCCTGCACAGCCCCACTCTACATGAGGTCTGAAGAAAAAAAAAATCTGCAGCGCTGACTGGAGTCCTCGCCCCTCCCCCGCACACTATACACTGAAAATGGATATTAGGATTGAAGATGAATGTTAGGCTGGGGTCACACACACAGATATTTGTGCAGACATTGTTCACAGATCTTTGGTTGCAGTGAAATCATGGACACATGGTTCCATTTTGTGGCCATATACAAATGTAACAATGTGTCCATGATTTCACTGCAACCAGAGATCTGTGAACAATATCTGCCTAGATATCTGTGTGTGTGACCCCAGCCTTTGTGTGAAAAGCCAGGTATGCTTTTGGTGACTGAATCGTTTTCGAACATAACCTAGAACAGTGATGGCGAACCTATGGTACGCGTGCCAGCGGTGGCACGCAGAGCTGCCTCCGCTGGCACGCAGCCTCGCCACCACACTGCCGCTTTGATCTGCCGGCGCGCGCCGCGCCGCCGGCAGATCAAAGCTGTATCTGAGCAGAGGAGACTTTTCTCCTCTCTCAGACACTTCTAGGCCCGCCCTCCCGGCCAGCGTCATGTGACAGGGGTCACGTGACGCGCCCGGCATCACGTGACCGCCCTCAGTGCTGGAGACGCACAAGATGCAAGCTGCAGCAGCGGTGAAGGAAGAAAGGTGAGTATGAAAGTTTTTTTTTTTTTCACCAGCAGCCAGGATGGGGCCATACAAGGAGGAGGAAGATTGGGCAATACTATGAGGAGGAGGAGAATGGGGCAATACTAGGAGGAGGAGGATGGGGCAATACTATGAGGAGGAGGAGGATGGGGCCATACTATGAGGAGGAGGTGGAGGATGGGGCCATACTAATGAGGAGGAGGAGGATGGGGGCAATACTATGAGGAGGAGGAGAATGGGGCAATACTAGGAGGAGGAGGATGGGGCAATACTATGAGGAGGAGGAGGATGGGGCAATACTATGAGGAGGAGGAGGAGGATGGGGCCATACTATGAGGAGGAGGAGGAGGATGGGGCAATACTATGAGGAGGAGGAGGAAATGGGGACAATACTATGAGGAGGAGGAGAATGGGGCAATACTATGAGGAGGTGGAGGATGGGGCAATACTATGAGGAGGAGGATGATGGGGCAATACTATGAGGAGGAGGATGATGGGCAATACTATGAGGAGGAGGAGGATGGGGCAATACTATGAGGAGGAGGAGATGGGAGCAATACTATGAGGAGTGATGGGGCAATACTATGAGGAGGAGGATGATGGGGCAATACTATGAGAGGAGGAGGGATATATGAGGGGATCATACTATGAGGAGGAGAGGATGGGGCAATACTATGAGGTGAGGAGAGGGAATTAGAGATGATGGGGCAATACTAGGAGGAGGAGGATGATGGGGCAATACTATGAGAGGAGAATGGTAAAGAGGAGGAGGATGGGGCAATACTATAGAGGAGGAGGATGGGGCAATACTATGAGGAGGGAGGAAGGATGGGGCAATACTATGAGGAGGAGGATGATGGGGCAATACTATGAGGAGGAGGAGGATGGGGCAATACTATGAGGAGGAGGAGGAGATGGGGCCATACTATGAGGAGGAGGATGATGGGGCAATACTATGAGGAGGAGGAGGATGGGGCAATACTATGAGGAGGAGGAGGATGGGGCAATACTATGGGGGATGGTAGGAGGATGATGGGGCAATACTATGAGGAGGAGGATGATGGGGCCATACTATGAGGAGGAGGATGATGGGGCCATACTATGAGGAAAGGGTGGGGCAATACTATGAGGAGGATGATGATGGGGCCAATACTATGAGGAGGAGGATGATGGGGCAATACTATGAGGAGGAGGAGGAATGAAGGGGCCATACTATGAGGAGGAGGATGATGGGGCAATACTATGAGAAGGAGGAGGATGGGGCAATACTATGAGGAGTAGGAGGATGGGCAATACTATGAGGAGGAGGAGGATGGGGCAATACTATGGAGGAGGAGGAGGGCAATACTATGAGGAGGAGGAGGATGGGGCAATACTATGAGGAGGAGGATGATGATGGGGCATACTATGAGGAGGAGGAGAGGATGGGGCAATACTATGAGGAGGAGGATGGGGCAATACTAATGAGGAGGAGGATGATGGGGCAATACTATGAGGAGGAGGAGGATGGGGCAATACTATGAGGAGGAGGAGGATGGGGCAATACTATGAGGAAGGATGGCATAGAGAGAGGAGGATGGGGCAATACTATGAGGAGGAGGATGATGGGGCAATACTATGAGGAGGAGGAGGATGGGGCAATACTATGAGGAGGAGGAGGATGGGGCAATACTATGAGGAGGAGGAGGATGGGGCAATACTATGAGGAGGAGGAGGATGGGGCAATACTATGAGGAGGAGGATGAAGGGGCAATACTATGAGGAGGAGGATGATGGGGCAATACTATGAGGAGGATGATGATGATGGGGCCATACTATGAGGAGGAGGATGATGGGGCAATACTATGAGGAGGATGGGGCAATACTATGAGGAGGAGGAGGATGGGGCAATACTATGAGGAGGAGGATGGGGCAATACTAGGAGGAGGAGGAGGATGGGGCAATACTATGAGGAGGAGGATGATGGGGCCATACTATGAGGAGGATGGGGCAATACTATGAGGAGGAGGAGGATGGGGCAATACTATGAGGAGGAGGATGATGGGGCAATACTATGAGAAGGAGGATGATGGGGCAATACTAGGAGGAGGAGGATGATGGGGCAATACTAGGAGGAGGAGGATGATGGGGCAATACTATGAGGAGGAGGATGGAGCAATACTATGAGGAGGAGGAGGATGGGGCAATACTATGAAGAGGAGGATGATGGGGCAATACTAGGAGGAGGAGGATGATGGGGCAATACTAGGAGGAGGAGGATGATGGGGCAATACTATGAGGAGGAGGATGATGGGGCAATACTAGGAGGAGGAGGAGGATGGGGCCATACAAGGAGGAGGATGATGGGGCAATACCTGAAGGAGGAGGATGATGGGGCAATACCTGGAGGAGGAGGAGGATGGGGCAATACTTTGAGGAGGATGATGGGGCAATACTAGCAGGAGGAGGATGATGGCGCAATACAAGGAGGATGATGGGGCAATACTAGGAGGAGGAGGATGGGGCAATACAAGGAGGAGGAGGATGGGGCAATACCTGGAGGAGGAGGATGGATGATGGGGCAATACTAAGAGGAGGAAGGATGGATGTGTGGCGCCCCTGCGGGTATTAGCCACAGTATAAGATCATAATAGTTGCACTCACTTAGAAAGCCAAGCCACTGCACTACCACCTTTGGCCAGTAGGGGGAGCTCCAGAGACACCAGAGACTTCCCTAGAGATAAAACACTGGTCTGAGGTAAATTTTCAGACAGTTGGAGCCACGAGCTCAGAGTGACAGGAGCTGCATTGAGTTCCTGAGGACTGGCTGACAATTTCCAGGGCCAAGCCATCGGTCTGAGGAGGAGAAAACTGATAAGAGAAACACTTTCAGAATCGGGTAGCATCATTATCTACCCTAGATAAAAAGCGCAGATACGGATACCGGATCCGTGGCTGCATTAGTTATATACAATACAGCAACCGGAAAAACGTGAGGTAACAACAAGCTTCACAGGGCCAGACACAGCAACATACTAAGAGTTCAGCAGTACTCCCGGAGGGGGTAAGCAGAGAGAGACAAAGGACTCAAGTTGCCTGTTGAGTGGGACCCAGAGAGGACAGATTTGGGCCGGCAGCGAGTTCACACACGGCAGCAGGGCCACATAGACAGCGCAAGCAGGAGGTAAAGGACCCGGTGGGGCCTGAGCAACTGAACCCCTATTGCAGACTCCGGAGACGGGACTTGTTGTATTATAGTTTGGTTGAAAGTAAACCAGTTAAACCTCATCTGTGCCTCAGCCTCTGATTTAACAGCTACCATCTATCCAGGATTGGGACCATCACCGCTGAGAGAATTTGCTGTGAATCAAGTAAGTGTCTGTGCCCTTAACATCTCCTCACCATACTTCCATCTTCATCCATCATTAACTTTAACATCACCTGTCCAGGGGACCCTACAGCCCTACCCGGAAAAGGGCTATACCATCTCAGCTGCCTCTCACCATCATCCCCTGGCCAGTACAAGGCAGCGGTGGCCATATATAGCCACATTATTCCGGGTGGCGTCACGACAATAACATCTACAAACTTTATAAACTATATAAACTTCTAAATCCCCTGTAAATACCCCCTTTTAGGAGTGTGCCAGCCTGTGGCCACGGCCTGGGTCCAGCCACCAGTGACTCCCCCAAGGAAAGGGACCCTGCGCCGGGTATCCCGGTCCCCTAAGCTGGGCGGTACATCTCTCTTTGGCGTCACGAACAGGATTTACCGTGCCTGGTTAAATCGGGTACTGTGTGCCGTGATTAATGCCGAAAATTGTGAGAAAATCTGAGAAAAATTGACTTTTTTATCAAAAAGTGATTTTTCCATTGGAAACCATTGAAATAGACTTTTCCCCATTGACTAACATTGAAACAAAATGGCCGCCAGCCTCTGAGGTAAAATTGCATCATCACTAATTACCTCATAACTGCCACAGCACGAGACTGCTATTTAAAGGGAACCTGTCACCTGGATCTAAGCCCCTACACTATCACTACCTGTCCCTGCACCTTCCTAGCTGCTCCCTATCTATCCCTCTCTGAGCTAAATCCGCCCTATAAAACTGCAGAAAAATAACTTATAACTTACAGAAGTCCCTGAGGCTGGGGACTGAGAAGGCGGCGCCAGGTTCCATTCTGCCCCTCCTCGATGCAGCAGCACACGCCCTGCTGGGAGGCGTTATTCTTTCTTCATCGCCGCCTCCTCCATTTGGAATCTCCCACCCACTTTACACTGTAAGGTAGCGGTTAGGATCGGCACGACAGAAGGCAGTGACTCAGGTATTTACTCACACAGCACACAGTTCAGGTATTCATAGACCTCCAGATTCCGATGTAACAGGTCAGACTAACCCCCCGACCAGAATATACCCGAGGTATAAACTGGGCTAGCCCAGAATATACCCCCCTGGGCCAGAATATACCCTTGGTATATTCTGGCCTAGCCCAAACGATACCCCGGGGTATAAACAGGCCTAGGCCAGATTATAACTCTCCGTATACCACAGCAGCTGTAGATCAGGGCCCCAAGCCGTGCACAGGGCCCCAAGCAATGCATGAGGGCCCGAGGCAGCACAAGGTGGCCCCAGGCAGCAGAAAGTGGCCCCAGGCAACATACAGGGGCCCCAGGCAGTACCAGGGGCCCCAGGCTACACACAGGATCCCAGGCTACACACAAGGGCTCCATGCAGCATACAAGGGCCCCAGGCAGCACACAGGGGCCCCAGGCAGCACAAAGTGACCACAGGCAATATACAGGGGCCCCAGGCAGTGGGCCACCCGGGGCCACTTTGTGCTGCCTGGGGCCCCTGTGTGCTGCCTCTGGCCCCCATGCGCTGCCTGGGACCCCTTTGTACTGCCTGGGGCCCTTGTATGCTGCATGGGGCCCCTGTATGTAGCCTGGGACCCTGTGGGTAGCCTGGGGCCCCTAGTACTGCCTGGGGCCCCTGTATGTTGCCTGGGGCCACTTTGTGCTGCCTGGGGCCAATTTGTGCTGCCTGGAGCCACTTTGTGCTGCCTGGGGCCTTGTGCACTGCCTGGGGCCCCGTGCACTGCCTGGGGTCCTTGTATGCTGCATGGGGCCCCTGTGTGTAGCCAGGGATCCTGTGTGTAGCTTGTGGCCCCTAGTACTGCCTGGGGCCCCTGTATGTTGCCTGGGGCCTCTTTGTGCTGCTTGGGGTCACTTTGTGCTGCCTGGGGCCCTGTGCACTGCCTGGGGCCCCTAGCACTGCCTGGGGCCCTACCACTGCCTGGGGCCCCTGTATGTTGCGTAGGGCCACTTTCTGCTGCCTGGGGCCACTTTGTGCTGCCTCGGGCCCCCATGTGTTGCTTGGAGCCCTGATCTACAGCTGCTGTGGTATACGGAGGGGTATAATCTGGCCTAGGCCACTTTAACCCCGAGTATATTCTGGTCGGGGGGGTTAGTCTGGCCTGTTACACCGGGGCACAGCCGAGTAGAACCTCATACAATCCCAGCAGCTCCTGCTGCTGTCCTGACACACTCCACCCCCTCCCCACAGCCCAGGGCAGCACATATCATCTCCTATTCACCCGCACACCTGGGGGTCAGTGATTTCAATCAGCACTTAGCTCCAGTAGCAGCTCACCCTGTGTGTGCTGCTACCGAGCAGAAGATACAGTCTCCCATATGCTGTGTTTCAGTCAGGGGACACATCGAGGTCGCATCACCACAACATGATAGATGTAAAGCACAGATTCCAAATGGAGGAGGCGGCGATGAAGAAAGAATAATGCCGCTCAGTGGGGCGTGTGCTGCTGCATGGAGGAGGGGCTGAATGGAGCCTGGCGCCGCCTTCTCAGTCCCAGCCTCAGGGACTTCTGTAAGTTATAAGTTATTTTTCTGCAGTTTTATAGGGCGGATTTAGCTCAGAGAGGGATAGATAGGGAGCAGCTAGGAAGGTGCAGGGACAGGTAGTGATAGTGTAGGGGCTTAGATCCAGGTGACAGGTTCCCTTTAAACTGTGTCATAGCCCTTAGCTCTGATCTGACTGAAAAATTTCAGATTCCGCCATTACTGAGCTCACGGCGAGCAGAAGCAGCAGGGGGCGTGTCTTTGTGGGCGGCACCAAGCTGAGAGCTCTGACGTCGGCAAAAGGGGAAAACCAATCCTGCTGCACAGCGGAACGATTATACGCCATCCCGACGGAAGCAGAGGACCGGAAGGGTCCGGATTAACTAAGGGGGCGCAACATGTCGCAGCACGGAGACGCCGAAACACCCGGCGACACATATGCAGCTGAATCACAGAACAGAGCGCTCGGCAGCACAGCGGCGCAAGGTGCAGCGCCTATTATGCCGATGTTGATGCCATATACCCCAGGTGCTCCATGGCTTCCAGTGTATGAAGGTAAGCCTAATACTTTTGATGATTTTAAAGAAAAACTGCTGGCCTATTTAAACATGTTTCCAATGGCAGAAGCTCAGCGTGTCGGTTTGCTGATGGCACAGTTAAGTGGTAATGCCAAGCGAGAAGTCACAGCATGGTCCGCTGATCTAAAAGACACTGCTGAGCATATTCTAGCTGGATTAAAGGCAGTATTTGAAACTACTGCTGGTAGCAAAGCAAAGACCAAATTCTTCAATTGCAAACAAAAGGCCAATGAGAGTGTGAGAGACTTTGCCCTGAATTTACAGGAGGCCCTTAAAGCGCTTACACTGGCTGAACCAATGTTTAACACTGGCGCTGATAAATTGCTAAAAGATCAATTCATTGAGGGACTATTAACCCCTTCTCATCGAGGGCATGCGAGTATGCTGACTTTCAAGGACCCTGAAGTGACATTTGCCCAGTTAAAGGAGAGCGCTATTCGTCTCCAGCAGGCAGAGGCACTTTGGGATCAGGATCCTGAGCCATCCATTACAGAAACCCCTCAACAACAGAGAATGCCAGTGACATCAGTTAAGCCCCTGGAGGCCAGTGCTAATGATGCTTTCCAGCAAAAGCTTGACTCTCTAACAGACATTGTCACCTCAATGGCTAAAACCATGCAGGAAATGAGAGAATCACAGACTACACCCAAGATGGAGTTGGCGAACCGCAGAGAGGATATTCCCTGGATGAGACCCCAGAGATACCCAGCGTGGAGAGGACGACCCAACGACCGTTACCAGCCGGATGGACAGCCTATTTGCCGCCGTTGCCGGAAGCCAGGCCACATCGCCCGCAATTGTGATTTAAACAAGGATCCCCTGGGAATGCGGGCCGCTTCGCAGGAGTGAACTTTCAAGGCCCAACATCCTGGCACGACAAGTACGTCGGAGGACGTCCCATTATCCCCATCGTGCTGGACGGTATTCCCCTCAATGCCTTGTTGGACACTGGTTCCCAGATTTCATCTATACCACATATCCTTTATAAGAGGTACTGGGCAGATTCAGACATTGATAAAAGACCATCTAATGTTGAGCTAAGTATATATGCTAGTAATGGAAAATTGGTACCGCAAGTAGGATTTAGAGAGATGACCATTAAGATTGGTGGAGTAGAATTAAAGAATCAGGGTATCATAATTGTTGATGTTAACCGACGGGAACCTTCTGTATTGATAGGTATGAATGTTTTAGAAAATTGTTTTTCCGAGGTTATTACTATTTTACAGCAATTTGCGGAAACTGCCCAATCCTGCCAGCAGAGAATTCTCCGGAGAGAGATAAAAGCATTGGTGCTGAAGCAACAAGTAGAGGTTGCAGGTGGAGAAATCGGCAGTGTGAGGGTAAGTGACCCAACTCCTATAGTAATACCTCCAAAAACTGAAATGCTGGTATGGTGTAGAGCAGCCATTGGTATTAAAGGACGAGATTACCAAGCCTTGGTAGAGCCTGTGTACACTGATAGTAGACCCACGATATTAACGGCTAGAGGAATAGTCGAGGTACACAGGGGAAGAGTGCCCATACGTCTTTTGAATTGTGGAGAGGAAGAGGTCACTTTACCAAGGTACGCTACAATGGCCAAGCTATACACTGTTGACAACAATGCCATCATAGCCATTGGGCCCTTGAATCCGTCATGTCAGGCGGACGACAATGGTTCAAGTGGAGAATTAGAAGATTGGTGTCAGCAGCTGCATATAGGTACAGATTCAACACCTACCCACCAAAAACAAGGGGTGTACCGACTAGTAGAAGAATATGAACGGGTCTTCAGTAAACACCCATTAGACTTCGGACAGATTAAAGGGGTAGAACATACAATTCCTACCGGTAACCACCCACCAATAAAAGAGAGATATAGACCCATACCGCCCGCTCATTATCAATGTGCTAAAGACATGCTGAGGGAGATGAAACAGGCCGGGGTAATAAGAGACAGTTGTAGCCCCTGGGCAGCCCCTCTGGTAATAGTTAAAAAGAAAGACGGAACCATGAGAATGTGCGTAGACTACCGGCAGATTAATCACATTACCCATAAAGACGCCTACCCCTTACCTAGAATTGAAGAGTCATTAGCCGCTTTAAGATCTGCTAACTATTTTTCCACCTTAGACTTAACAAGTGGGTATTGGCAAGTCCCTGTGGCTGAGGAAGATAAAGAGAAGACAGCGTTTACCACACCGATGGGTCTCTGTGAATTTAATTGTATGCCGTTCGGACTCTGCAACGCACCCGGTACCTTTCAGCGATTGATGGAATGCTGTCTCGGACACAAGAACTTTGAAGCCGTCCTTCTGTATCTAGATGATGTAATAGTCTACTCAAAGACTTACGAACAACATCTACAAGATCTGGCAGAAGTGTTCGAAGCCTTATCCCGGTATGGTATGAAGATCAAGCCATCAAAATGTCACCTTCTAAAGCCAAAGGTACAATACCTGGGACACGTTGTAAGTTCAGAAGGAGTAGCACCGGATCCCGAGAAAGTAACCGTAATAAGGGATTGGCCAAGACCTACCAGCGTGAAACAGGTGAGGCAATTCCTGGGACTGGTGGGCTACTATCGTAGATTCATCCAAGGGTTCACCAAGCTAGCAGCACCTCTACAAGACATCCTGGTAGGGCAGTCGAAGAAGCCTTCAAACCGCAATCCTCCTTTCCAGTGGAGTGATGAGAGGGAAGATTCTTTTGAAAAGTTGAAGAAGGCATTGACCGGAGAAGAAGTTCTGGCATACCCCGATTACCATCAACCTTTCATCCTTTACACAGATGCCAGTAATGTGGGACTGGGAGCAGTACTATCTCAGAAGCAAGGAGGCAAGGAGAAAGTCATCGCCTTTGCAAGTAGAAAGCTCCGGCCTACTGAAAGAAATCCTGAAAATTACAGCTCCTTCAAGTTAGAACTACTGGCAGTAGTCTGGGCTGTGACTGAGCGTTTCAAACACTACTTGGCAGCTGCAGAATTCACCGTCTATACTGATAACAACCCATTGACCCACCTGGATACAGCCAAGCTAGGTGCGCTGGAACAGCGATGGATAGCCCGGCTGTCTAATTACAACTTCGTGATCAAGTATAGAGCAGGCCGAAAGAATGGAAATGCAGACGCCTTATCCCGGATGCCGCACTTGAGAGACGTGGAAGAAGAACCGGTAGAACTTGAAGAAATTGAACTACCCGCCTTCCATCGTCCCAAGGTAGGACAGTATCAATCCAGTGCCTACCAGAAACATCAACAGGTGAATCTCAACCCATTAGCACACCACAGATGGGCTGACACTCAAGACAGCAATCCAGCTGTGAAGTTGGTGAAAGAACTGCTGACTGAGCAAAGTGCGTATCCCAATGAAAATGCACCGAAAGAGACACATCAACTCTGGAAAGAGAGAGGCAAAATGTTCCTGTACCAAGGAAAGCTGTGCAGAAGATATACCAATCCAAAAACGCATGAGCTAGTATGGCAGATCATTGTGCCTAAACAAGATGTAAAAATGGTCCTAGAAGCTTATCACAATGGTGCTGGTCACTTCGGGTGGAAAAAGCTAGAAGTACTTCTAAGAGAAAGATTCTACTGGGTTGGAATGAGAAGATCAATTGAAGAATGGTGCAGAAACTGTGGTCCGTGCAACCTCAGAAGAAAAGATCTAAAAAACCAAAGAGCACCACTCCAGCCTATAGTTACCAAGCAACCACTTGAGCTCGTAGCAATAGATCACGTGAAATTGACACCAAGCCGGTCCGGCTATGTCTATGCTTTAACCATAGTGGACCATTACTCACGTTTCCTGGCATGGGCGTACCCAGGATCAAAACTAGGGGGGGGCAAGCTATGGTCGTTCCCGCCTCCTGTGGTACTCTGACATGCCGGCCGTAACGTCATATCCGGCCCGATGCATTGTGGGGGCTGGTCACGTGTTCGGCACGGCTCTGGCACATGCGCAGTGCACATATTGAAGCTGCCTGTACACGTCATAAGCCCCCACAATGCACTGGACCAGATATGAAGTTCCAGCCGGCGTGTTAGAGTACCACAGGAGGCGGGAATTTCAAAAAGAGGTGGAAACAAGAGATGGAATGCTGACACCCTTTAAAGGGAACCTATACAGGACAACACATGCTTATTACATACACATCATACATATTTTTGACATAGAGACACAAGCCACACACATAGAAACACAAGCCACACACACACATACACAGACAAAGCCACACACAGGACACACACAGAGACATAAGCCACACACACAGAGACAAGCACACACAGAGACAAGCCACACACAGAGACAAGCCACACACAGACACAACCCACAAACAGAGACAAGCCACACACACAGAAACAAGCCACACACAAGACAAGCCACACACAGAGACAAGTCCACACACAGAGACAAGCCACACACAGAGACAAGCCACACACACAGACAAGCCACACACACAGACAAGCACACAGAGAGACAAGCCACACACACAGAAACAAGCCACACACACAGACAAGCCACACACACAGACAAGCCACACAGACAGAGACAAGCCACACACACAGAGACAAGCCACACACACAGAGACAAGCCACACAGAGACAAGCCACACACAGAGACAAGCCACACACACAGAGACAAGCCACACACACAGAGACAAGCCACACACACAGACAAGCCACACACACAGACAAGCCACACACACAGACAGCCAACACACAGAAACAAGCCACACACAGAGACAAGCCACACACGAACAACAAAACGAGACAAGCCAACACACAAACAAGAACAGAACAAGCCACACACAGAGACAAGCACACACAGAGACAAGCCACACACAGAGACAAGCCACACACACAGAGACAAGCCACACACACAGCAGCAAACACAGACAAGCACAACACAGAAACAAGCCACACACAGCAGAACAAGCCACACACACAGGAACAAGCCACACACACAGAAAGCCAACACAGACAGCCACACACGAAACAAGCCCACACACACAGACAAGCCACACACACAGACAAGCACACAACAGAAACAAGCCACACACACAACAAGCCACAACACAGCAAGCCACACACACAGACAAGCCACACACAAGACAAGCACACACACAGAGACAAGCCACACAAAAACACAGAGACAAGCCACACACAAGAGACAAGCCACACACACAGCAGACAAAGCACACACAGAGACAAGCCACACAAACAAGCAACACAGACACACCACACACAACAGAGACAAGCCACACACACAGACAAGCCAACACACAGGACAAGCCACACACACAGAGACAAGCCACACACACAAACAAGCCACACACAGAGACAAGCCACACACAGACCAACCACACAGACACAACCACAAACAGAGACAAGCCACACACACAGAAACAAGCCACACACAAGACAAGCCACACACAGAGACAAGCCACACACAGAGACAAGCCACACACAGAGACAAGCCACACACACAGAGACAAGCCACACCACACAGAAACCCACACACACAGACAAGCCACACACACAGAAACAAGCCACACACACAGAAACAAGCACACACACAAGAACAAGCCACACACACAGACAAGCCACACACACAGACAAGCCACACACACAGACAAGCCACACACACAGAGACAAGCCACACACACAGAGACAAGCCACACACACAGAGACAAGCCACACACAGAGACAAGCCACACAACAGAGACAAGCCACACACACAGAGACAAGCCACACACAGAGACAAGCCACACACAGAGACAAGCCACACACACAGACAAGACCACCACAACAGAAAGACAAGCCCAACACCACACAGAGACAAGCCACACACACAGAAGACAAGCCACACACAGAGACAAGCCACACAACAGAGACAAGCCACACACAGAGACAAGCCACACACACAGAGACAAGCCACACACACAGAGACAAGCCACACACACAGACAAGCCACACACACAGAACAAGCCACACACACAGACAAGCCACACACACAGACAAGCCACACACAACAGCAAACGACAAGCCACACACACAGAAACAAGCACACAACACACAGAGACAAGCCACACACACAGAGACAAGCCACACACACAGAGACAAGCCACACACAGAGACAAGCCACACAGAAGAGACAAGCCACACACACAGAGACAAGCCACACAATGAGACAAGCCACACACAGAGACAAGCCACACACAGAGACAAGCCACACACACAGAACAAGCCACACACAGAGACAAGCCACACACACAGAGACAAGCCACACAACAGACAAAGCACACACACACAGAGACAAGCCACAACAGAGACAAGCCACACACACAGAGACAAGCCACACAGACAGAGACAAGCCACACACAGACAGACAAGCCACACAACAGAGACAAGCCACACACACAGAGACCAAGCCACACACACAGAGACAAGCCACACACACACAGAGACAAGCCAACACAAGCCACACAAGCAAGACCAAGCACACACAAGACAGCACCAAGACAAAGCCACACACAGAGACAAGCCACCGACACACACAAGAGACAAGCCACACACAGAGACACAGGACAAGCACAGACAAGCACAAACAGACAAGCCACACACAGAGACAAGCCAACAACAGAGACAAGCCCACACACACAGAGACAAGCCACACACAGACAGCCACAACAGAGACAAGCCACACACACAGAGACAAGCCACACACACAGAGACAAGCCACACACACAGACAAGCCACACCAACACAAGAGACAAGCCACACACAGACAACACAACAGAGCAGCAAGCCACACACAGAGACAAGCCACAACACAGAGACAAGCCACACACAGAGACAAGCCACACACAGAGACAAGCCACACACAGACGACAGCCAACACAAGAGACAACCACACCAGAGACAAGCCACACACAGAGACACAAGCCACAAAACAACAGAGACAAGGGCCACACACACAGAGACAAGCCACACACACAGAGACAAGCCCACACACAGACAAGCCACACACACAGAGACAAGGTCAACACAGACAGAGACAAGTCACACACCAGAGACAAGCCACACACAGAGACAAGCCACACACAGAGACAAGCCAACACAGAGACAAGCCACACAGACAGAGACAAGCCACATATATGATATGGGAGCCTATGGGGGCAGGGCTGTATATGAGATGGGAGTACATGTCATCTTATATACAGCGCGCAGCCCCCACATAAGGCTCCCATATACAACCCTCTGGGCTCCCATCACCCCCACCCCCACATCATTTTTTTTCCATACATTTATTCTTTACCAGTGTCAGTTACTGTTGTCCATTACTTGTCCTCTTGTGATGTCTCTGACTTCACTCTTCACTTTTGTAGCTCTCCTTGCCTCGAGCTCCTGGCTCCAGCCTCCCTCCTCACCAGCAGTGTCCTCAGACAGACAGTCCCCCACTCCAGCTTGCACCGCAGCCGCAGGGACTCAGCCTCAGCACTCAGTGGTGATGTGACATCACTTCTGGTGAGTCCCCCTGCACTTCTGGTGAGTCCCCCTGCGGTGTGTGCCGACTGCAGATGATGATCAGCTCGGCATGCAGGCCTGCCTGCCGAGCTGATCATCATCTGCAGTCGGCACACACCGCCTAAGGCTGAGTCTGAGGGCCAGATGATGATCCATCCTGCACCCCTGCTTGCTGGCCTGCCGCTCCATGTCAGACGCTGCGGCTGTCATGTCACTGAGACACTGACTGAGGCTGAGCTGAGCGGCGCTGACTGAGGACGGAGGTAAACTAGCTGGCCGCGCGGTGCCACTACAGTGAGGTGACGGTGACAGGTGGAGGCTGAGCGGAGGTGCGGTGGCTGCCTTAGCTCAGCAGCCTCAGCCGCCGAGTAGGTGCGTGCGGCGCGCACACAGTTCCGCGCTCACCCCTTCCTCATGGGGGGGGGGGCAGGCTCTTGGGGGGGGCACCTGCCCCCCCCTGCCCCACGCTGGGTACGCCCATGTTTCCTGGTAGTAGTGCCCGTGAAAGATCTCACTGCAAAGACAGCAGCTAAGGCGTTCCAGACATACTTTTGCAGACCCCATGGATATCCGGAACAAATACTCGCAGACCAAGGCACAGCATTTGAATCAGAGATCTTCAGAGAATTTTGCAATATGTATGGCTGCAAGAAGATCCGTACAACAGCCTATCATCCGCAAACAAATGGCTTATGCGAAAAAATGAACCATATTGTAATCGATCTCTTAAAGACTTTACCAGAGACAGAGAGAAACCTATGGCCAGAGAAATTGCCTGACTTGGTAGACCTCTATAACAATGTCCCGGTAAGCTCCACAAACTGTACCCCAGCTTACCTTATGCGTGCAAGACCTGGCAAGCTACCAATAGATCTAGAAATGGGCGTCGTAAAACCTGACGCAGAAGTGCAGGATTCCAACTGGGACTCCCTACGCCAACAACAATATCGCCAAGTGCAAGAATGCGTAGAAAGGAATCTCCAGAAAACTAGAGAAAGACAAGAGCAATACTTCAACCAGAATGCTCTAGCAACCCCATTAAAACCTGGTGATCAAGTGCTCAAGAGAAACCGTCGCACTAATAAACTGGACAATCAGTGGGAATCCGCCCCATATACAGTTTTACCAATGAGAGTGAACAATCCTAAAATGTGTCTTATAAGCAGAGATGGTGGATTAACATCAGTACTAGTGTCAAGAGACAATCTAAAACTATGTCCAGAGAATTGAAAGAAAAAGAAGTCATTCAACCTGAACCAGAAGTTATTCAACCAGTACCGGTTCAACCTGTTGACGAAAAAGAAGAAGATGGAGTATATCACACCTATTTAGGAGACTTTCCTAAAACCTGGCCAACCTACAATGGTGCAGTAGTAGTTCCCATGATGGCCTTCTATCAAACACCAGAGCCTGTAATACCAGAAGCCCCAAGACCAATAGAATTAGAAGCAGACCCTGTACCACAAGACGTTCCAAGACAGGAAGAACAAATTGCTAGTAATAATAGTCCTGGACACGGTGGAATTGCCAACCCCACAAATGTGGAATTATCCCTAGCAGAACCAGAAGTACTTACTAGGTATACGTCCACTCACACCATCACATTGAGTACACCCAGTACACAAGCGTTACGCAGATCACAGCGTAGTACTCAGGGTCAATTACCAGCAAGATATGCAGACTACCAAATGTAAATAGATATTTTAACCAGAAATATCTGAAAGGAACTTGTTTAGTTGTTAATTAGTAGTTATTAGATGTAACGTCAAAAAAGCTCAGTACCTGCAGAGACTATCCTGTATGAACTACTTGCATATTCTTGAACTCTTTTCTTCATTTATCAGCCCGGAGGCGGTAAATTAAAGCTCCGGAAAGACTGTTTTTTGAACATTCTTAAATTATTCATAAACTTTGTTGGAAAAATGGACGCTAATTGCAGTGCCTTTCCTAACAAATAAATAGCCCTCAAGGACAGAGCTGTATTAATGGACGCTATTTGAAGTGACTTTTTACAAGACTCTATTTTTTAAACTTGAGTGGTTTTTGTAACTTTTTATTTTTTTTTAAGACTCTGTAGATATTATCTGTTATATCTTATGTTTATTGTCCCACAGTCCCGGAGTACTGTTCTTAACTAAGGGGGAATGTGGCGCCCCTGCGGGTATTAGCCACAGTATAAGATCATAATAGTTGCACTCACTTAGAAAGCCAAGCCACTGCACTACCACCTTTGGCCAGTAGGGGGAGCTCCAGAGACACCAGAGACTTCCCTAGAGATAAAACACTGGTCTGAGGTAAATTTTCAGACAGTTGGAGCCACGAGCTCAGAGTGACAGGAGCTGCATTGAGTTCCTGAGGACTGGCTGACAATTTCCAGGGCCAAGCCATCGGTCTGAGGAGGAGAAAACTGATAAGAGAAACACTTTCAGAATCGGGTAGCATCATTATCTACCCTAGATAAAAAGCGCAGATACGGATACCGGATCCGTGGCTGCATTAGTTATATACAATACAGCAACCGGAAAAACGTGAGGTAACAACAAGCTTCACAGGGCCAGACACAGCAACATACTAAGAGTTCAGCAGTACTCCCGGAGGGGGTAAGCAGAGAGAGACAAAGGACTCAAGTTGCCTGTTGAGTGGGACCCAGAGAGGACAGATTTGGGCCGGCAGCGAGTTCACACACGGCAGCAGGGCCACATAGACAGCGCAAGCAGGAGGTAAAGGACCCGGTGGGGCCTGAGCAACTGAACCCCTATTGCAGACTCCGGAGACGGGACTTGTTGTATTATAGTTTGGTTGAAAGTAAACCAGTTAAACCTCATCTGTGCCTCAGCCTCTGATTTAACAGCTACCATCTATCCAGGATTGGGACCATCACCGCTGAGAGAATTTGCTGTGAATCAAGTAAGTGTCTGTGCCCTTAACATCTCCTCACCATACTTCCATCTTCATCCATCATTAACTTTAACATCACCTGTCCAGGGGACCCTACAGCCCTACCCGGAAAAGGGCTATACCATCTCAGCTGCCTCTCACCATCATCCCCTGGCCAGTACAAGGCAGCGGTGGCCATATATAGCCACATTATTCCGGGTGGCGTCACGACAATAACATCTACAAACTTTATAAACTATATAAACTTCTAAATCCCCTGTAAATACCCCCTTTTAGGAGTGTGCCAGCCTGTGGCCACGGCCTGGATCCAGCCACCAGTGACTCCCCCAAGGAAAGGGACCCTGCGCCGGGTATCCCGGTCCCCTAAGCTGGGCGGTACAGATGGATGGGACATTACTAAGAGGAGGATGGATGGATGGGGCAATACTAGGAGGAGGATGGATGGATGGGGCAATACGAAGAGGAGGCAGGATGGATGGGGCAATACTAAGAGGATGATGGATGGATGGATGGGGCAATACTAATAGGGGGCAGGATGGGGCATATTATTATGTCATGGGGCAGGATGGGGCATATTGTTATGTGATGGGGCAGGATGGGGCAATACTAACAGGGGGCAGGATGGGGCATATTGTTATGTGATGGCAGGATGGGGCATATTATTATGTGATGGGGACAATGATGGGGCAGATTACTATGTAATGGAGGCAAGAATAGGGCAATACTACCAGGGGGCAAGTTGGGGCATATTACTATGTGATGGGGAAAATGGTGGTGCAATAATACCAAGGGACAAGGATGAGACACATTACTGCAGGATGGGGCATATTACTTCAAGGGGACACGGATGGGGCATATTACTACAAGGGGAGAAGGATAGGGCATTACTGCAGGATGGGGAATATTGCTGCAAGAGGACAAGGATAGGGCATTACAACAGGATGGGGCAGGATAGGGACATTACCACAAGGGGACAAGGATGGGACATTACCGAAGGGGACAAGGATGGGGCATACTACAAGGGGATAAGGATGAAGACATTACTACAAGAAGGGGGGGTCAGGATAGGAACATTACTGCCAGGAGAGGGTCAGGATGGAGCACAACTGCAAGGAGAGGGTCAGGATGGAACATATAGCTAGGAGAGGATCAGAATGGAGCAAAAAGCTAGAAGGAGAGGATCAGGATGGAGAACATAGCTAGAAGGAGGTGGTCAGGATGGAGCACATAACTACAAGGAGAGGGTCAGGATGGAGATATTACTACAAGATGAGGACCATGATTTCAGTATGAAATCTGCTTGTATTCCATGATAAAATCTATCTCCTATCTGTCTAATATTCTGCATTTTTTCCATACAGATCAGTCCACCTGCTGTTTCTAGAAAGGGCAGTGGCAGCGGCTCAGCTTCAATGTCCAGTACACATGAGCTGTCTGACCACTGCCGAAGAGAAGAGAAGACTGCAAAGGTAAGTTTAAAATAAATTAATTGTTAAAATAATTGAATTGATCATCAATGTTTCAGGACTACAAGCCCCCCTGCACAGGGAAGAGAGTTATCATCTGCTGGCTCTCCCCCCCTGTGCAGCGCTTGTGATTACCACTCCTGCTGTAATTTAGGTTATATTATAGTGTTGGCACTTCGCCATAAATAATTTTGATTTAGGTTGCAGTTTGGGCACTCGGCCTCAGAAAGGTTCGCCATCACTGACCTAGAACTTCCGAATTTGATGCAAATTGTTCGAGTCCGACTAATCACTCGAACACCGCCCAAAACAGGTCGAATCTGAGATTGGCGAACACTTCGAATCGAACATCGCTCATCTCTAGTCCTATGTGAACATATCCTAGCATGAGTAAATTAGCAGTATGTTAATCTTATTTCATGAATTGAATATACAGTATTCTAAAGCACAAAATAAAAATGTAAGTGAGAGAAATGAAAAAGAACAATGTTCAAAATTAGAGAACACTTTTAGATACCTGGTGTTAATCTGGCACCTGGCACTAATTTCCTTATTTATCTGACAAACCCTATTTAACTGGCAGCCTAACCTTCCTTTGCTCTCACGTTGCAAAAATAGTGTGATGTTCCAAAATGACTGAAACCATCTGGCAGCAGGTTGTCCAGATGAAGACCAAAAGTGGTCACCCTATCAGGCATAGAAACAGACGTTTGTCTATCTAAGTGTATGATTTCAAGAATATTGCATCTGTACAATATTACAAACTATTTCAAGTCCTCCAAGAAGGCTTGTCACCCTTGAAAGCTAAATGCAAGAGAGGACAGGATAATGCAGAGAATTTCCATAGGTAATCATTTCCACATTGCAGATGGAATAGCTTGCCAGTTCAGCACTGAACAGGGTAAGGATCTGTCTTGTTATTCAGTGTCATGACATTTAAGAGCATTTGGACCGAAAGCCCACTCTGCAGAGACCAAAACTCTCATTAGCAGAAATAGTCAAAAGGCTAGACTCACCTTTGGTGAGGAGCATGTTTTATTGACAGTGGATACGTGGTCCACGGTTCATTTTAGTAATGAAAGCAAGTTTAATTTATTTGGGTCTGATGGGACACATTATGTTCATCAACGAACTGGGGAAAGACTGAAGCCAAAGTATATAAAGAAGTTGCTGAAGTGTGTTCCATAACCTTCTTCAACAACACATTGTTCCTTACTTGCGTTCAGCAGTCAATCAGCCAGTAATTGTTATGCAGGTCAATGCCCCCTGTCACATAGTAAAATAGGTAATGCAATTCCTTGAAACAGAAAACTCTGAAACAATGAAAAAGTCAGCCCCGAGTCCTGATCTAAACACAACAGAAAACCTCTGAAAAATCCTTGGTGGCAAAGTTATGGCCAAGAAATCCACAATAGTCCCAGAACTGTGGAAGAGACTGGAAAAAGAGTGGACAAAATCACATCAGAGCAGATTGAGAGACTAGTGATGTCCTGTGGCCGCAGATGTGCTGAAGTCATTCAAAGCAAAGGCCTGTACAAAGCAAAGGCCTGTACACTTCCTACTGATTGGTGACTGCTGTAACCTTCACAAAATTTAGTTTTAATCTTTCTCTGTGCTACAGTTATTGCTGTTCTCAAATTATTATCATCACATTTGGTGTGAAATAAAGGTTTTAAGTTGATAAACATTGTTTATTTTGGAAAACATTGTTCTAGTGGCATGGTGTACCCATTACCTTTACACAAAAACCTTCAAATGTTGATCAGGGTAGATTACATTCTGTCTGACAAAATCAAGTCATCCTATATTGTTCTCTAATTTTGATCGCAGTGTACGTACAGTATATTAATTATAATTTATTATATAAATATATAATATTTATAATATATATTAATTATGATAATTATTAATTATGATGAGCTAATAATGAAATACAGGATTCAGGAGAATCGTAACGAGTAGTTTGTAATATTCGCATATTATTTTCGAATAGCGAGTCCAATGCAAGTCAATAACAAACACAAGTAGTTTTCTGCTGGACCCAATGAAGAGGTCTGGTTGCCTGAGAAACAGGCTGAAATTGATGGAAAGTGATGAAACTGAATGGAAAGAGCCTGGAGAATATGCCTGCATGTATTTCTGACTCACATATGGTTTTTGGGAATAATGTTGTCACATTATTATGCCACTTTTACAGATTCACAAGAACACCTACCAAACCAAACCTAAATTGGATTTTACAGGGAAAATTGATAAGAAGGTTTTTCATGCATAATCACTTGGCAAAATAAAGAAGCAAAATAAAAATATCCACTTTATCTTATCGCATGTTCACACGTAGTGCTTTTTTAATTTTTTTCCTTTTGCAATTAGGGGAGCTCTCACTTATACATTTTGAAGGTCCCTCCCCGATACATTTATTATTATTATTATTATTATTTTTATTAACCTTCATCACCTGGCGATTTTTTTTTTCATTTTTGTTTTTTGCTCCCCTGCTTCCAAGATCCATAACTTTTTCCACCAATATAGACATATGATGGCTTGTTTTTTGCGGGACGAGTTGTACTTTCAGATCCAATCATTTATTTTACCATTTAGTGTACAAGGAAATAGGAAATACATTTCAAGTGCAGTGAAATTGTAAAAAAAAGTGCAATTACACATTTGTTTTATGGGTTTGTTAGTCGCCATGTTCAATATATGGTAAAACTGACATAACATTGTCATGCCTCAAGTTGGTATGAGTTCATAGATACCAAACATGTATGTATCTTTACTGGTATCTAAGTGGTGAAAAAAAACTCAGAAGTATGAAAAAAAAAAGAATCACACTTTTTGCGCCGTGTTCTGCGACCCATAGCATCCTCATTTATCAGCATCTGGGGCTGTGTGATGGCTTATTTTTTGTGGCTTGAGCTGATGTTTTTAATGATTCCATTTTTGGGTGGATCTGCTGTTTTGATTGCCCGTTATTGCATTTCATTTTATAGCAATGTTTTGGCGACCAAAAAACATAATTTTGGCCTTTGGACCTTTTTTTCCGTCACGCAGTTTACGGCTTTCATTAATTGATTTTATAACTTGATAGAGCAGGCATTTCTGAACGCGGCGATACCAAATATGTGTATTTTTTACATTTTTTTAATACTTTTATTTTGAATGGGGGAAAAGAGCGGTGATTTGAACTTTTATGTTTTCTTTCATGTTTGCAAAAACTTTATTTTTTAATTCATTCTTTATTTTACACAGCTACATAGGGAGGCACACTGCTGCAGTCTGATTGCTTGTGACAGGTCCTGATGAGCTGCAACATATCGAAACCTGTCACAAGTGCGCTCTGTGAGTGGTTGGCAGCTCTTACCAACCACTCACAGGAAGCGATCAGTGATAGCTTCCAGGGTCTCGGCAGGACCTCGGGCTATCACGTGAGCACTGGAGATCTTGCAATATTATCGCGGGATTCTCCGGTACAGGTGGGGAACAGTGCGATCCCCGCCACGGCAGTTTTGGATCCCGATGTCAGTGAATGACCCCAGGATCCAAGGAGTTAACAGCCATTGATCGGATCCTGGATCCAATTGGTGCTGGAAGCCAAACATCTCAGCTGATGAGATCGGACCGGTAGTGTGTATAGCGAGCAGAGCACATCGGAGAAGGATTATTTACAAGAAGAAAAGCTGCCACCCGAACCATTTCCAACAAACTTCAGTTTATTTTACAGAAATCACATGAAATTTAAAAGCATCTTAGTGGGCACTTGGCCCTGTCAGATGCGTTTTGTTGTAAAACCTTCATCAATGACAGACAAATGACAAATGACACACAATATATATACATACAATATTTGATGACAGCGTATGTGAAATCCATTAATCAATTTCAGTTGTGAACAATTAATGCAGTCCGTATAAGGACAACCTCAATAAAAAGCAATGACACAGAAGCAAGGTTTTGAAACAATCACACATATATGAGTAATGAAATTTCTGGACATGAAAGCATGAAACTACAAAACCAATAAATATATATAAGATGCATATAGGTATGGCAAATTGTTACATATAAGAAAGTGTAGCCCAAAATACATAGGATAAAATTTGCTTATAATCATGCATCACAAAATTCATACATGTACAGTAGGGATGAGCGAGTCTACTCGCTAGGACTCGTTACTCGGCGATTCTTAAGGGACTCGCTGGACTCGGTAATCGGCGAGTCTTTTAGCGAATACTCGCTCAGTAACGAGTCCAATGCAAGTCAATGGCAATCTTAGTTTTGTCAGAGTTTACTTTATCTCACTCGCTAGACTCGCTAGACTCGCTCTATCACATCACTATATAGCTTGAATCTCCCCAAACAGCAGCGAGTCTGAGCGAGTCTACGAGTCCGAATCCTAGCGAGTCTGCGATTCCGAGTCCTGTATTCTCTATTCGGGACTCGCGAATCCAGAATCTTTTATGTTACTAGTCAGCATTGCGTGTTAGGTCAGAAAACTTGTGAAGACAGCCAATCATAGTCAGTAATGCCATAGCAGCTTTGGTTGTGTCAGGACTATGATTGGCTGCTGTCCATCGTGATGCCTATGTCATCTATGACAGGCAAGGCAGTATATAAGGCTTGCCCCCGCCATTTTGGGCACATTCCTGAGAAGAGCTGACCTAGTGCAGGGAGACTTGGAGCAGATCTAGGGACAGTTAGGCAGTGTAGGAGTCACATATAACCCAAAAGTTCTTTTCAGAACTAACAGGACGGAGTGTAGGAGTCAAGATTCCTCACACATAACCCAAAAGTTCTTTTCAGAACTACCAGGACGGAGGATTGCTGTACAGGACTGTAAGGAAGGGGAGATAGGAGCAGCCTTACAGTGAATCCAGCACCATCCTCAGAGCTTAGTTCACCCAGCTTTCCTCAGAGCTGTAATCCTAAGCTTTTTCTTATTTTTGGCACTAGTCTACCAAATAATTTTGGTGCCATTTTTCCACAAAAAATTTCCTGTGCTAGTGCGTTGCTGTACGGTGTCCTGCCTGCAGCTCGCACGGTACTTGTAAACTTGCACGCAGCCAGCACCGCAGCCTAACAGTGCCTGGTTCTGTGTACTAAACAATTTTTTCCTGTGCCAGTGCGTTGCTGTACGGTGTCCTGCCTGCAGCTCGCACGGTACTTGTAAACTTGCACGCAGCCAGCACCGCAGCCTAACAGTGCCTGGTTCTGCGTACTAAACAATTTTTTCCTGTACCAGTGCGTTGCTGTACGGTGTCCTGCCTGCAGCTCGCACGGTACCATCCATCTGTCTTAAAATATCGCAGGGTGCTTTCACATCTGCGTTTTTCGTAATTCGCGGCAGATGCGGTGAAAAAACCGCATCTGCCGCGTTTACCGCATAACCGTTCCACTTGCGGCGCGGTTGCGGTTTTTTCTATGCAAAGTATAGGCATACTTGCGGCAGGTGCGGCTTACTGCGTTTTTTTTCGCGGCCGCACCTGCCGCAAGTGCAAAACCGCACTTGCCGCACCTGCCGCAAGTATGCCTATACTTTGCATAGAAAAAACCGCAACCGCGCCGCAAGTGGAACGGTTATGCGGTAAACGCGGCAGATGCGGTTTTTTCACCGCATCTGTCGCGAATTACGAAAAACGCAGATGTGAAAGGGCCCTAAGCCTCTAGTGTGTACCTTTCACGAAATAGTACCTGCTACTTGTTTTACAAGCCCCCAGAAAGCCACCAGAAATTATAAAATGTTTGCTTTTACAGCATGGTGTGTGCCCGAGAATCGCTTCCCCCTCCCATCATCGGCTCCAAATAAGAGAAAAACCTGCGAGTTTGGACTCGCACACTTTCAGAGACACATCAGCGATTTGGAAATAGCATTATTCGTTATTACTCGGTTCCCTATTCATTAACATTGGACTCGCTAGACTCGCAACGAGTAGCGAGTCCTGGGCTCGGACTCGTGCGGGTCTAGCGATTCCGAGTAATTTAGGACTCGCTCATCCCTAATGTACAGTGTTGTGCAAATTAATTGACTAATTGTGTCCTGTTATATATGGATATCTGGTACCCCTACACCTTTCCTCTGTGATCCCCTGATTTATTAATAAAATATCACTTTTCATTCAATTGGGCTGTAATGTAATTTAATTTGGTTGGGAGTTAGTATTTGTAGCGATAGGCCCTTATCCCTGCACACTTCCATTGTGTGCAGTTCTTGACAAAGTTATGTCAATGAAAAGATATATGTTGATTTTTTGGTCTCTAATCAATATTTTTACTGTGTTAGGCACAGGTTTGTCATCAACTGATATGGATTATAAAGCAAAAGAAAAGTGTTGGATGGATCAAATGGAGGTGTTTGGGGATGGTGCAACCAACACCACACCTAGCCTTGAGCCTAAGGTTGATGAATTGGCGGGTGAAATACAAACCCTGCTGGTGAAACGCACCCGTCTATGGTGAAGTAAAGCACTATTACAGAGATATCTGTCCAAAAACCTTATTCCTAGAGGTTTGGGTGTTCGTACCACCCCTTTCTTTCCAGTAAACGATGAAGTGTTCATTAAAAAATGGGAGGCGGCCTGTAACTTGTGTTCTGAAACACTTATGGGATTACTTGTCGACCTCAATACTGAGACTATGAATGAAATCGATCTAATTCTAGATGAGAAGCAACAGTCATTCCGTGTCATATGCCCCTCTGACAAGATCCAAATGTATGAAACCAGAGTTGAACAGAAGTTAGACATGATAGTGAAGAAGATCAGTACTACACATGCAAAAAAGTTTTCTCGTGATCGTAATGATGTATTGACTAATACGGTCTACATCTGGAAAAAACCTGAAGTTGTCTCTGATGTGAATAACCGCACCCCATCTCAGTCCTTGCTATCCTCATGTGGTGAAATATTGGAAGGCCCAGGTACCACGATGGTTACAAGATCTGGTGCAGTAGCTGGTGCAAAAACAAAAACTAGTTTTATGCAACGCTTTAATACCACCTATAAATCACCAAAGAGACCCTACAAGAGAAACAACAAGGTAATTAATCTTAGCGATCACGTGTTATCTAATGATGATGTTTCTCTTTTGGAGAAAGGTCTTTCTTTTTGTCCTACCTCTGAGTTTCATGCGTTTACTGCTATAAAGGATTTTCACATCTTTGCCCGTTTCCTCCTTTTTAAAAAACATTTTTATGATGACTCATTACGGTGTCTCTTCCCTACAGAAGAAGAACAAGGCACATTGAGGGCACTGGAGGGGCTCACAGAGGAGCATATGATACCGGAAAGAGGTATGATACCAGCTAAGATCAGACAAAAATCTAAAAAATCGATTCCACTATCCTCCTGCCCAAATGTTGAACTTTTTGTGCAGGTGGTAAGTGAAGAATTTAGTAAAATCCCCCAAAAATCGAAAAATGATAATTTGACTAAGAATCAGAGAGATAGATTGGAGGAGATTAAACGGTGGTCGGATGTCGTCGGATGTCAGTGATTGACAGCGGGATCCAAGGGGTTAACAGCGTCGATCGAATCCCGGATCCGATCGGAGCTATTAGCCCAACATCTCAGCTGATCACGTCAGCTGAGATGTCAGCTGATTGATGTGAGCGCCGCGCCAGAGGTCACATCAAACACCCCTTACCCGCCAATGACGTTGTATAACGTCATAGGTCGGGAATGGGGTTAATGGATTTCACATGCGCTGTCATCAAATGTGTATATATACTGTGTGTCATTTGTCAGTTGTCTGTCATTGATGAAGGTTTTACACCAAAACACGTCTGACGGGGCCAAGTGCCCACTGGGATGCTTTTAAATTTCATGTGATTTCTGTAAAATAAACTGAGGTTCGTTGGAAATGGTTCGGGTGACAGCTTTTCTTCTTCCAGACACCGCTGAGCACCTGACTTGGATCATGACCGGAGGAGGTGTGAGCTTCCCATTCCCTATTCCCTATTGAAGTTGCAACACTCACTGGCTACAGCTCCCCGCCCATGTAATATTGGACCATATAGACAACATGGATCCAAGCTCCAGCAACTTCAATATTTATAAAGAATAAAGACGCAGAAAGGCTGCAACTATTTTTTTCTGGGATGGAACTACTCCAGCTGTTACAGGTGACATCTTCAACACCTTTCTTTCCCTAGAGAAACTCATGATCCAGCACCTTAAGGTCTCATGGGACCATTCGACGCTGAACAAATACATTGGCCATAACATGATTCCTCGGGGCCTATGCCTTAAAAAGTTGCCAACTATGAACTATGGTGAGGATTTCATGAAGCAATGGTATGAGATGCTTTCCTCGTGTTTCACTAAGTTAATGTAACTTATCATCAAGGAGGAATCTGTTCACTTGTTCACACTGGAACAGTCTATTGAGGAATTGAATGTTACTGTAAAGACATTTGAATCACATACTGATTTCACCACTTTGGATACTAACTTGCAAAAAAAAGTGAGTGAACTGTAGGACATAATAACTGCAACGAAGAAAAATAAATTCATACTGGACTGTAAAGACTATGAGTCCCATGAGGTTTATAATTGGAAACGGAATAACAAACAACAAAAACCGAGACTGATCCTCAAGAATACACCTGAGTTCCAGAGAAGAGTAAGTTTCTCATCATCCCACATAGACACTAGCTTGAGCTCTGGGGAAAAATCCTCACTTGTTAAATCTTTATCCATACCTGCTGTATTCCCTGTGAATAGGGGGCAAAATGCTCCTGTTTTTCCCCAAAAAAGCAGGGAAAAAGAGGAAGGGTCAAGAGGAGGAGATCAGCGGTACTCCAAAAGAGCAAAACGGAGAAAGTATCATCATTACTGAATTATAATGGTAATACTGATGATTTGATGTCTATGTCATCATCTGAGTTCAATTTATTAAATCTTTCTGCATGCATTATTTCCTCTGATCAGTGTAATTTGCTGAAGAAAGGCCTCAATTTTGTGCCCACAAACAGAGCTGATCTGTTTCAGATGATCAAGGATGTCAACAAATTTGTAAGAAATGTAACCATCAAGAGACATTTCCTTGATCGATCTGAAATGGATATTCAGGCTGTGGATATAGATGTGCTTCATTCTACATGTGTTGGTATCATGACTTGCCATTTTCTGATCAATCAACTGTCTCCATTTTGTCCAGTTTAGATACTAATATCAAGGGATCGACACGAGAGATGCGGATTGTCCGTTATAGCAGCACTGTTCCTAACCCCCTCTTTTATTCTCTGAAATCCCGAGCTGATATGATGGACTCCTTTTAGAGATTGTGGAGAAGAAAGTTAGAAATCTACTTGTAAATGAAAGTGCTAAAACTGACATCTGCCCCCATTCCAGAGACAGGCTCTCAAAGAATTACAGGATAACCCAAACATTGTTATAAGGAACTCTGATAAGGGGGCTCCGTAGTTATTATGGATGCTTCCCTGTACCACAGGGAAATTATGGCTATCCTTAGGGATAGAAGTACATACATACCCTTGTTTTCTGACCCTACTAAACAAATCACAACAAGACCTTAAAGTATTATTGGATGAGGGACTTGCTCTGGGAGTCATTAATGAGAAACAACATAAACACATGTTGGTATCCCACCTCATATGTCCCATCTTTCATGCCCTTCCCAAGACCCATAAGGACTGCTTCCCTCCACCCCTCAGGCCAGAAGTATCAGGGATTTGATCCCTCAGTGAGCATTTGTCTAAGTGGGTGGATGGTAGGTTGCAGCCTTTGGTCTTGGGGATGTCTGGGTACATTTGTGACACTAAGCATCTTTTACATGCTCTGAAAGACAAGAGATGGAACAGAGGCGATAGATGGATTACTGTGGCTGTAACATCTCTGTACTCATGAATTCCCCATGACCTGGTAATGGAGGCTTGGTCATTGTTCTAAATAGATCATCTTATCCACAGGATGAGATCAAGTTCATCCTTATGAGTGTGCATTTTCTCCTAAAGAACAATTTCTTCAAGTTTGATGGCTCGTTCTTCCTGCAGACATGTGGTTGTCCGATAGGGGCGAAATTCTCCCCCTTATTGGCTAACCTTTACATGTCTGAATGGGAGAACAAGTACCTGTATGCGGCCAGTAATCCTTTTGGTAAAAAATCTATGGTGGTACGGAGATACATTGACAATGTGACCTAATCTGGGCCGGATCGTCTAGTGTGTCTCCCGACACCAGTATTGTCTCCTTTGTTGATTATTGCAACAGAAACAGTATGAATATCAGATTTGTTGCACAGGATCATGGTGTGGAAAAAAACTACTTGGATATGGTCCTGACAGGAAGTGAAATCACTGGTGGTATATCATCTGGTCTATATAGAAAACCCATTTCCAGCAATTTGCTTCTTCATGCAGATAGCTGCCACCCACTACATACAATAAAAACTTGCCGGTGGGAGAATTTATAGGGCCAAGAGGATGTGCTCTCAGGAAAGTGTTTTTCAGGCACACTGTCGTGATATTGAAAAAAGGTTAACATCTAGGGGCTATAAGTGGTGGATGACAGATCGGGCTAAAAGCATTGCCGCAGGTAAATCACGGGAGGAACTTTTAACCTGTGACATGCTGAAATCCAAAGGAAATTGCTTTCATCATAAGGATAGAGGTAGTTCTAAAGAGGAGGAAAACCTGATTACTTTTTCAACACCATACAGTTCTGATTATGGGAACATAATTTCCATATTACACAATTTGTACCCATGCTCTATCAGGATCAATCTATGTGCAAAATTCAGGAGGGTTGTTTCAGATGTGTCCCCAGGAAGGGTAGAGATTTGGCCCGTTTTATCTCCCGACTTATTCCAGTCCAATAGATGCAAAACAAAACCCACTTGGTTACATTACACATTGTCAAATGTGGACAGCCAAAGATGTTATTTGTGTATGTTATTTCTTGACGTCTGACACATTTAATAACAGGAAAACCGTAAAACCTATAAGGTAAAGAGTTACATCAATTGTGTCACCACATTTGTAGTGGCAACCTGTGTCGAATGTAATTTAGACTATATTGGCTGTACCAGTAGGACTTTGAAGAAGCGTATTTCAGACCATATTTCGGGTGCTGATCATCCACTATGTCTAGTAAGCGATCAATCTCAGGTCTTTCTAGACATTTTCTTGAGGTCCATGGAGGCTGCAGAAATAGCCTAGTGGTCAAAGGCTTAGAGCATGTTTATAAGTCTACACATGAGGAGACCGAGTTTGAGACTTATTGAACAGAGAAAGTTTTTGGATCCTTTGTTTAAATACCAGGATCCAATTAATTTTAAGAGTGACCTTATGTACTTTTATTAAATTCTCTGTTTTGTGATTCCTCTGCCTGATGTGACCATTCTCTCATCCCAGCTTTCTCCACTTTTCTACTTTTTTCTACCTTTTTCTACCTTTTTCCATCCTATTTATATATAAACCCCAGACTACTCATCACTACTGACCACTCACCCACCACTACAGCTCTCCTTCCTGCTGCATCTCACCCACGCTACTCCCATCCCCCGCTCACCATCCACAATGTATCCCCTCCTTTGCACTCTCACTCCCATCCTTCTCCACTTCCTGCTACCCCTGCTCATCCCTCCACCCAGCAACAAAGTACTTCCCTCCATCCTACCTAACCACCTCAGCCACTCATCTGAACTATTCCTTCACTTTCAATCCTCCATCTCCAATCAGGCATGCCCACCATGTAAACTCTCCTGCTCTCACCTGCTAACCCTCTCCCTGCTCCTCCTACTCGCTGGTGACATTTCCCCTAATCCCAGCCCCCCCCCGCCACATCCCCACAGTCACCTACACCCCACCCCCGTCCCATCACCAACTCTCAGAACCTCACCATCACCCACCCTCGCAAGCTGACCAACCTTAGACCCATCCACCCAGCCCCTGCTCCTCTAATCTCCCTGCCAGGCACACTCTGGAACGCCCGCTCAGTCTGTAATAAACTCCCAGACATCCATGAACTCTTTATTTCTAATAAACTTTCATTCCTTGGCATCACAGAGACCTGGCTCACCCCCTCCGACACGGCCTTCCATGCTGCACTATCCTACGGCAGATTCAATCTTTCCCACACTCCCCGCCCCTCTGACAAACACGGCGGAAGTGTCGGCATACTACTATCCGACACCTGCTCCTTCGCCCCTATTCCATTACCCCCCTCTACTACTCTCCCATCTTTCAAAGCCCACTCTGTCCGCATCTTCTCCCCATGTAACCTCCAGCTAGCTGTCATCTACCACCCCCCTGGATCCATCCCCACCTTCCTTGACCATTTCACCACCTGGCTACTTCATTTCCTCTCTACTGGCATCCCCACCATCATTATGGGCGATTTCAATATCCCTATTGACACTGCCCCCCAACCACCTCTCAACTTCTTTCCCTGACCTCCTCCTTCAGGCTCTCTCAATGGTCCTCCTCTGCCACCCACAAAGATACCCACATGCTGGATCTCATCTTTTCCCATCTTTGCTTCCTTACAAACCTCACAAACTCAACCCTCCCCCTGTCTGACCACAATCTGCTGACCTTCTCCTCCCTCACCTCCCCTACTACACCACCTCCTCTCCGCAAACTTGATCATCCCTGCAGAAATCTAAAACACATTGATCTACACTCACTCTCAGAATCCTTTCTCCCTCTCACCAACATAACATCTATACGTGACACACCACATTAACCAAGGCCCTCGACCTAGCCACCCCCCTCACATAACACGCTTCACGCACTAACAGGCAACCCTGGCACACCACCCTCACTAAAGACCTGAGACGGGCATCCAGGGTCGCCGAGAGGCGATGGAAAAAATCACGTTACACTGAACACTTTGTGCTGTTCAAACAGTCCCTCATCACCTTCAAGACTGCACTTGCCACCGCCAAACAAACCTTCTTTTTATCCCTAATAACCTCCCTGTCCCGCAATCCCAAACAACTTTTCAAAACCTTCAATTCTTTACTCCGCCTGCCTGCTCCACCTCCCTCTCCCCTTATCTGTGCAGAAAACTTTGCCTCCTTCTTCAAAAAAAAGATTGACAGAATCAGAGACAACTTTGATCCACTGTCCCCACAACCTCCCCTTTCACCTATACTGCCCTCTCCTTTCATCAACTGCTTCCCCCCCATAACTGAAGACCAGATGTCCTCCCTCCTGTCAAAATCACACCTCACCACCAGCGCCCACGACCCGCTCCCATTCCACCTCATTCCCAACCTCACCTCCGTTATCATCCCAGCTCTAACTCATCTTTTCAACCTATCACTTACCACTGGCACCTTCTCCTCAGCCTTCAAACACACCTTGATCACACCCATCCTCAAAAAACCCTCCTTCGACCCACAACTGTCTCCAACTACCGCCCTATATCTATCCTCCCTTTCGTCTCTAAACTACTTGAACAGCATGTCCACTCTGAGCTGTCCTCTCACCTCTCCTCCTGCTCCCTCTTTGACCGCCAGCAATCTGGCTTCCGACCCCTCCACTCCATTGAAACAGCCCTGACCAAAGTCACCAATGACCTACTGACTGCCAAAAGCAAGCGCCACTACTCTGTTCTCCTCCTCCTCAACCTGTCCGCCACCTTCGACACTGTTGACCACTCCCTTCTACTTCAGATCCTGGAATCTCTTGGCATCACGGACCTCGCCCTCTCTTGGATCTCCTCATACTTAACAGACTGGACCTTCAGCGTCACCCACTCCCACACATCCTCCTCGCCCTACCCCCTTTCTGTCGGGGTCCCCCAGGGCTCGGTTCTTGGACCGTTACTGTTCTCAATCTACACTCTCGGCCTAGGGCAATTCATTGAGTCCCATGGCCTCCAGTACCACCTCTACGCCGACAACACCCAAATCTACCTGTCTGGTCCTGACATCTCCTCCCTTCTATCCAAAATTCCACACTGCCTGTCCGCCATCTCATCCTTCTTCTCTGCTCACTTCCTTAAGCTGAACATGGACAAAACCGAGTTCATAGTCTTCCCCCAAGATGCTCCCCCTCACTACCTGACCTATCCATTGTCGTCAACGACTGCTCTCTCTCCCCAGTCCCCCACGCCAAGAGCCTCGTTGTTATCCTTGACTCTTCCCTCTCCTTCAAGCCCCACATCCAGGCCCTCGCCACCTCCTGCCGACTCCAGCTCAAAAACATCTATAGGATCCGCACTTTCCTTGACCACGACACTGCTAAAACCCTTATTCACGCTCTCATCATCTTCTGCCTCGACTACTGCAACCTCCTGCTCTCCAGCCTCCACAATACCTCCCTTGCACCTCTCAAATCTAGCCTGAACTCCGCTGCCCGCCTAATACATCTGTTCCCCCGCTACTCCCCTGTCTCCCCCCTCTGCCAAGCCCTTCACTGGCTCCCTACTTCCCAGAGATCCCGGTTTAAAACATTAACCATGACATACAAAGCCATACAGAACCTGTTCCCTCCATACATTTCTATAAAATAAAAATTCGGTTGCGCCACACTGTTTACTAAAGGCAGAATCTCCGTTATATTAATTCCTCAC
This sequence comes from Allobates femoralis, assembly GCA_033576535.1. Taxonomy (NCBI): domain Eukaryota; kingdom Metazoa; phylum Chordata; class Amphibia; order Anura; family Aromobatidae; genus Allobates; species Allobates femoralis. The sequence goes on along the minus strand of JARQOC010000002.1, from coordinate 282,561,071 downwards.
TCACCTTGTCTGGTTGTGCCGTCTCTGCACAACCAGATAGTAGGCTCAGTGATGAGGAAGGGATCCGAGACCTTTGCTCGCCGGTTCCTGGTTCCATAATGAGCGCCCAGCTCCAGCTCGCTTCTCCAGGTCCCGTGATCAATCACGTGTCTATTGTGTCAGCCAGGTCCTTGTGTACAAAGCTGCTCTCTTCCACCACACTCCCCATAGGGAGGATAAAGTAAGGAACAATGCAGAAATGGTGGTATTTAGATTATGAGCGCTATACAAGGACACTGCACTGATTAGTATTACCTTTAGGTCTTTATTGAATATTGACAAATGTGAGTCCTCGCCACAACATGTTTCGACACTAATGCGTCTTCCTCAAGTGGATCCACTTGAGGAAGACGCATTAGTGTCGAAACATGTTGTGACGAGGACTCACATTTGTCAATATTCAATAAAGACCTAAAGGTAATACTAATCAGTGCAGTGTCCTTGTATAGCGCTCATAATCTAAATACCACCATTTCTGCATTGTTCCTCCATACATTTCTGACATGGTCTCCCGATACCTACCCTAACACAACTTGTGATCCTCCCAAGAGCTCCTCCTCTACTCCCCCCTCATCTCCTCTTCGCACAACCGCATACAGGATTTCTCCCATGCTTCACCCATACTCTGGAACTCACTGCCCCAACACATCAGACATTCTCCTACTCTGGGAACCTTCAAAAGAAGCCTGAAGACCCACGTGTTCCGCCAAGCCTACCACCTGCAATAAGATCCGGTCCACCACACCGCTTCAGGACTGGAACTTCCCCCTCCCACTGTATTTCCACCCTCTTAGACTGTGAGCCCTCGAGGACAGGATTTCTCCCCTCTTGTATCTGTACGACCGAATTGTCCATATTTATTGTTACTTGTATTGTTACTATGTTACTTGTCCTAGTCTGCCCCTTTTAGCATGTAAAGCTCCATGAAATATAATGGCACTATATAAATAAATAATAATAATTTTGACACTATTTTCCATTTTAATTTGCCAGCATATGTCTGTCAGCATTTTCCTTTGTGCTTTCTAGGCTGATTCTCCCTGGGAACTTTTTTCTACCTTTTTCCATTTTACAGCATTTTCCATCTTGATTTGTCAGCATATGTCTTTCAGCATTTTCCTTTGCATTTTCTAGGCTGATTTTCCCTGGGAACTTTCTAGGCAGCAACATACATGCATGGCCGTATTTGGAGTTCCAGCTGCCCTAGGCACTCTCAGCGGCCGTCCCCCCCCCCGTCACAGCTCCTCCCCCCCATTGCGGCCCCTCCCCGTCACGGCGCCTCCCCCTGTTGCAGCCCCTCCCCCATCATGGCTCCCCCCCCCCGCTGCAGCCCCTCACCCCGTCACGGACAATCTTCCCCCCAGTCACGGCCTTCCCCCCCAAGCTTCATGTAGCTTCTACCACCACATTTCATCATGTAGTACATATAAAAGGTTTGTCCAACCACACTACAGAGACATACTGATAGGATGTTTACATTGTGAGCCCCAATGGGGACAGTGTTGATGATGTATGTAAAGTGGTGTGGAGTTCATAGTGTAATATAAGTGCAAAAAATATTATTCTTAATATGATGTCACAATACCAGGATCTGAGGATCTTGTATTTCGAGGTCAGGGGCTCTCTGACGCCGTGTTGCTGCCTGTCTCGTTGTCTTCCTCTTTTGACACTGCAGTGCGGTGGACAAGAGAGCATTAACTGGTTAATAACAAGAAGTATGGTGTGTACTAACTGAGCCATAAACCCTCCCCATAACATGTCCAGCAGACATTGTAGGATTACTATATGGATTTTATTATTAGGGTACGGACACACTGGCGTGAAACTCGGATGAGTGCAATGTGTGATTTCATCACATTGCACTCGGACCAATGTTAATCAATGCCTGAGAGCACACTGGCGAGTGTCGGACGCTTTTTTCTCAGCCAGATTCAGAATGAGAAAAAAGTCGCAACATTCTGTGACAGTCTGCGATTCACACCGAGACTCACCAATGCAAGTCTAAGGGTCTGACAAAATTACATACCGCACATGTTCGTTGGAAATGGTTCGGGGGCCAGCTTTTCTTCTTGTAAATAATCCTTGGATTATGGCAGTTGCCAGACACCGCTGAGCACCTGACTTGGATCATGACCGGAAGAGGGGGAGCTTCCCATTCCCTATTGAAGTCACATCAGAGAAGGGTGGATATGACAGACAGACAAGGTAGTGGTTTGACTAGAGTAAGAACTGGATCAACTATTTCTAATAGCACCTTAATTCAGCCAGATCTCAGGCCAAGGGGGCATACTTCCATTGTATGAAATTTTTTTTTATGATAGACTAGTTGTGTAGAGATGTGCGAATCTTTGGAAGTTCAAATTCGGTTCGGTTCGCTGAACGACAATGTTCTTTGAACAAGTTTGACGAACAGTTCACTCAACATCTGTGTTCTGCCTTTTTCCACGTGTCATGCTGTGGATATCCAGCATACAGGTTAACCCTCGTTTTCATTCTCAGTAATCAGACTGTAGGGTTTCATTCGTCTTAATTTATTGAGTGATATGAACTTGATAGCGGTAAAAACTATAACACAAGTACAGAATAATCACAGTCAGTACTGGGTACATTAAAGAAATTAGCACTAACACAGTGATAACACATTGTACAGTTAACATGAGTTACTGGGGTAAAGGTCACTGCAGCAGGCTCTACTCTATACAGAATGCATCTATCTGCATACAATGAAAGGGGCATTAACTCAAATGGTGTATCTCAAAGCTAAATAGACTTCTCTTTACAATATTCTACACAGAAATACCTTTTTCTACATACAGTGCAAACATGCTAACATGAAGAATTACAAGGTATAATACATCTCCTATCATACAGTTCTCTCTGTATCAACATCTAGATTACAACCTGCTCACCCAGATTCTAACACGATTATGTACTGTACACTACGCTGATGGAGTAGTAGAGAAAATTAGAAGGAGCAATGACATGCGACTGATCTCTATGAAGTCGAGATGTCTGCCAGACACCTTCTGCTTGTGGAAGTAGGGGGGCGGTCCCCTCTGCATGACTAATTCTCCTAAAGATAAAACTGGAATGGTATCCACGGTCCGCGCTGCTGCTCTTTATCCAAGGAATCCACAAGAGGTTATTACCATCAAAAGTTCTTTATTTCATCACACCAACGCGTTTCGGTGCTGTCCCAGCACCTTCCTCAGGGCATGATGCTGGGACAGCACCGAAACGCGTTGGTGTGATGAAATAAAGAACTTTTGATGGTAATAATCTCTTGTGGATTCCTTGGATAAAGAGCAGCAGCGCGGACCGTGGATACCATTCCAGTTTTATCTTCTGATTTCCCGCAATTTTGTGGCGTTGGTGGAGGTTCTGCAGCAGCTGCCTTATGCTTTTAAACTGGTTGTGAGTCTCACAACCATAAAAGGTGAGTGGATACACTTATAATCCACATAAGAACTATAGTGTCTGTTTGATAGGGCACAATCTGCGCCTCTTGTATCTCCCTTCTTTTCTAGTTAATTCTCCTAAAGGAGGACCTTTTACATAGGCAGAAAAAGTGCATTTGAACAACATAAATGGGTAACTAGTGACCTCTATGGGTCGTAACTGGTATAATTATGAACTTTTCCTTGCTGCACATGAATGGGCAGAACAATCTAAACCCTATTGAAATCAATGGGAGGCAAAATCAACGGTCTAGAAAACACCTTCAAAGGGGCGCAAAAGCTGGCAAACATAGCTCAAACTGTTTTACAGTAAAGACTCAATGTTTTGGCACAGACATTATCTTTCTGCACTAACATTTAGCAAGCTTCAGTGCTGCTCTCGCACTTACCATGCTTGTGAGCCCGCTCATGAACCTCAGACATCCTGATGACTTCTCTGAGTTTGTCTCAGGTTACACATAGGGTATCAGGGAATCCTGCTGTGTGACCTGAGGTAACCTCAGTAGCATCAGCGCTTGTAACACTAGCTGTCACATGAGAGCTGTGATATGGTGTGAGCCATAACGGATACATTTCGCCGGTATCGTGAGACAGAGTGTGTGGCACACTTCAACCTCACATGATAACCCCTGTATGACCCCTTTAGTCCAAAGTACAGTAATGTTTGTGATAATAATAATATTAATATAATATTTATTAATTTATATGGCACCACTTTTCACACTCTCACGTGTGCCTACTCTCACAGCATATGGTGGAATCTTTCTGTGAACGTGACACTACCATTTTGTTATAAGACCCCATGCCAACGTTTGATGCTTCTTTTAAAGCAGATTTTGAGAATCTGCATCAAAATCTGCATGTCTATCCTGAAGCCAGAAAAGTATATGAGAGTTCAGAAGTTCTGTGTCAATGTTTTTTTTCCTTGAATATTTGAAGCAGATTTTGGGGCAGAAAGCAATGTCTGAACCACATGTACAAGGAAAAAAAGCAATGTGGGCAAAGCACTTCTAACCTGTCATAGACTTTGCTTGCTCTGGAGATACATTCAGATTTTGATGCAGAGTCTCAAAATCTGCATAACAAAAAGCATCAAACAACGCACTGTGGGTGAAAGGCCATGAGGATTCCTCTTGCCCCTGGCAATTGCCACAGAAACATCTAGGGCAGGGGTGGCCAACTACAGTCCTCAAGGTCTGAAAATAGTGCAACTTTTCATAATTTCCTTAGCATTACACAGGTGCTAATTTTGTCATCTGCGGAGCATGCACAGTGTTGGCCAAAAGTATTGACACCCCTGCAATTCTGTCAGATAATACTCAGTTTCTTCCTGAAAATGATTGCAAACACAAATTCTTTGGTATTATTATCTTCATTTAATTTGTCTTCAATGAAAAAACACAAAAGAGAATGAAGCAAAAAGCAAAACATTGATCATTTCACACAAAACTCCAAAAATGGGCCAGACAAAAGTATTGGCACCCTCAGCCTAATACTTGGTTGCACAACCTCTAGCCAAAATAACTGCGATCAACCGCTTCCGGTAACCCTCAATGAGTTTCTTACAATGCTCTACTGGAATTTTAGACCATTCTTCTTTGGTAAACTGCTCCAGGTCCCTGATATTTGAAGGGTGCCTTCTCCAAACTGCCATTTTTAGATCTCTCCACAGGTGTTCTATGGGGTTCAGGTCTGCACTCATTGCTGGCCACCTCTCAAACCATTTTCTAGTGCTTTTTGAAGTGTGTTTTGGGTCATTGTCTTGCTGGAAGACCCATGACCTCTGAGGGAGACCCAGCTTTCTCACACTGGGCGCTACATTATGCTGCAGAATGTGTTGGTAGTCTGAACAACAAATTTGCCATTATTTTCATAATGCCATGCACACGGTCAAGCAGTCCAGTGCCAGAGGCAGCAAAGCAACCCCAAAACATCAGGGAACCCCCGCCATGTTTGACTGTAGGGACCGTGTTCTTTTCTTTGAATGCCTCTTTTTTTCTCCTGTAAACTCTATATTGATGCCTTTGCCAAAAAGAGAGAACATTCTTCCAAAACGTTTTAGGCTTTCTCAGGTAAGTTTTGGCAAACTCCAGCCTGGTTTTTTTATGTCTCGGGGTAAGAAGTGGGGTCTTCCTGGGTCTCCTACCGTACAGTCCCTGTTCATTCAGATGCCGACGGATAGTACGGGTTGACACTGTTGTACCCTCGGACTGCAGGGCAGCTTGAACTTGTTTGGATGTTAGTCAAGGTTCTTTATCCACCAACCGCACAATCTTGCGTTGAAATCTCTTGTCAATTTTTCTTTTCCGTCCACATCTAGGGAGTAGGGATGGGTGAATTCCTCTCTACTATTCGGGACTCGCCCGAATAGTAGCGGACTCGGGGGACTCGCTACTCGCCGAGTTTCCTTAGGAATTACTCGGGGGTTGCGAGTCCCTGTACTTTTGCAGTGTATCTATACAGATACACTACAAAAGTACCCTAAAAGTTAATGTAAGGGGTTAAAAATAATAAACATTAATACTCACCTCCTGTACTCCTGGACCGGGACCGGGATCGAAGACCTCTGGCTGTTACAGGACCTCCAAGACCACCGGGAGAAGATGGGGAAAAGGACCTTGCAGTTCAGCCAATCAGCATTCGGCTAGCGGTCACATGGGTTTGTCATGTGACCGCAGTGCAGCCGCGTCACAACCCATGTGACCACTAGCCGAATGCTCATTGGCTGAACTGCATGGTCATTTTCCCCATCTTCTCCCGGTGGTCTCGGAGGTCCTGTAACAGCCAGGGGTCTTTAGTACCGGTCCCGGTCCAGGAGTACAGGAGGTGAGTATTAATGTTTATTGTTTTTAACCCCTTACACTACATAAGTACCCTATCAGTTAATGTATCTGTATAGATACACTGCAAAAGTACAGGTTACTACTCGGACTCGCTGGACTCGCAACGAGTACCGAGTCTCGGACCCGGACTCGTTAGAGTCCAGCGAGTCCGAGTATTTCAGGATTCGCCCATCCATACTAGGGAGGTTAGCCACAGTGCCATGGGCTTTAAACTTCTTGAGACACTGCGCACGGTAGATACATGAACATTCAGGTCTTTGGAGATGGACTTGTAGCCTTGAGATTGCTCATGCTTCATCACAATTTGGTTTCTCAAGTCCTCAGACAGTTCTTTGGTCTTCTTTTTCTCCATGCTCAATGTGGTACAATGTGGTACACACAAGAACAGGGTTGAGTCAACTTTAATCCATGTCAACTGGCTGCAAGTGTGATTTAGTTATTGCCAACACCTGTTAGATGCCACAGGTAAGTTACAGATGCTGTTAATTACACAAATTAGAGAAGCATCACATGATTTTTCTAAGGCTACCAATACTTTTGTTCACCCCCTTTTTTAGAATTATATCCAATTTGGCTTTAGGATAATTCTTTTTGTGTTTTTTTCATTGAAGACAAATTAAATGAAGTTAATAATAGCAAAGAATTTGAGATTGCAATCATTTTCAGGAAGAAACTAAGTATTATCTGACAGAATTACAGGGGTGTCAATACTTTTGGCCAACACTGTATGATTCCAGCAACTTGTGCAATGCTAAGAAAATCCTGAATACTTGCACTGTTTGCGACACTTGAGGACTGCACTTGGCCAGCCGTGTTCTACAGGAATGTGTGTAGTGTAGTATCTTGCATTTTCATATCTCAGACCGTCAGGCAGTGGCCTGCAGCTTGATCACCAGTCTTTGAAGGGGAGTCATGGAATGAACTATAAAAAACTTTACTATAACACAGCCTATAGGTCTCAAACACATATAACTGAATATACATAGTATATTTATATGATGAAAGTCCCACAGGGATTAGCAGACTCTTAAAAGGGTATAAAATCCATGAAGGGTAGATACCTTAAAGGGTTTGAGTTGTAGCTCAAAGGCACCAAATGTGGGAAGGGGAATATAACTAACAAAGAAACAGGCCTTGGTCAAGGAAGAACTGAAAATAAACTAAAAATCCTTCTCTGGACAAAATGCTACTTAAGGAATGGGTCACCGACCCACCAACATGCCTTTAGGAAGGTCCACTGGACTTGGATGCCATCATTTTCAGCCATGCCCTGGATGGTTGTTGAAGTTTTTCCTGGTACTAAGCTGCCTGAGGAGAGTCACAGGGCTACTCCTGTAGGGGCATTCTCCACTACCACCTGCCCCCCAGCACACTACATCACGGCCACCACTTGAAAAGACAATGGAGGAACTATGGGACAACCACACACTCTAAGATAGATAGGACCAGAGGGGGGAACACTGACATGCCATCTGGGTTTTGATGCAGCTGGCTGACCAACCAAGAGAGACCTGGGCTTCACCCAATGCCACATTCTCTCCTCTCCAGGTTGGCCTCTTCCTGCCCCTTTGCAAAGTCGTTGGTAGTGCCAACCTGATTTATGCAAACTGTGAACAACCCCTTGCTGCCCCATATCTTCATGAAAGTAACCTTCTCCCTGAAAAGATGGTGTGTATTCTTTGGGGAAGATTTTTATGCAGCAAGGTTGACTGGTTAACACCCTGCTGCATAATACAGCACTGATGCCCTGTACCTTAATCCACTATGAAACCAAACCCCTTATCCTGCAAAAATGCAACCACCTTGCGCCAGGTACACTGATCATAGAAGTCATTAGCCTTAGGACCATACAATGAGTCCAGGGCGATGCCATCTGCAAGCTGAATCTCCACAATAAAGAACACAGGATAGGGTGGGTCATGCCTTGTCGGATAGTTGCTTGGAAGGGGTAGGGTAAACCATATGGCATTGTCCTAGTTGAAAGCCTCTGGCAGGGATGATACACATGTCTAGTAAACAGGGCTTACTGCCTCTTCTAACTCTTCCTTTTCCTCCTTGGCCTCCTTCTCATACTTCAGGTCCTGGTGGTATTGGTGAATGGGATCCAATAACTGAGGCACCTACTGCAGGTGGAATCCAACCAGGCATGCTGCAAGATCATGTGAAGTCTGACATCTGGTGCTGGATTAATTCCATCTGTCAATCACAGTGAATAATCATTTGCTTTTCTGCTGCACACTCCCCAAGGAATGAATATTCATGTAGTTACATCACTGCACACAAGGAAAGTTTAGTAGAAATCACCCACATGGGGGGCATCTGTATCCTCCTGTTTCTGCTCTCCATGTATGCAGCAAAGCTAATGTTCAAATAAACACATAGAATCTCTCATATACAGCACAGCTTCTGCTCAGAGCAACAAATGGAGGATATTGCCTTACCTAGATGACATATCAGATATGTGCCTGCCATCTCTCCCTCCCTCTCTTTCCCCCTCCCCATCAGAAGCACCATGCAGGACAGCAAAATGAAACAAGCAGGGAGGCTGAGCACAGGTGGGAGGGAATACCAGCCTGGGAATGAGTGAATACCTGATCATTTTCATACTGTTGACTATTCAGCAGTAAAAGTAATGGACCGAACTAGTGAAGCTAACTGCCTGCTGGGTGTGAAGGTGCTTATAGCAAGAAAACTGCAAAGGTTACAGTAATTATTTTTACATATTCTGAAAGAGCTTCTCAGGCACTTTTCAAGGGTACTATCAATATCATACAGAAAAAAGACCTGACAGAGTCCCTTTAAAGCTCCCAAAAATTCTACACCTTGATACAAGCTGGTAGACCCAATTGATGGGGACACTCCTAACAATATGGTTAGGTGCTGTCCCCATCCAGTGGGTCTTCCGGCAAGCATTTTAGCCCTAAACAAACAGGGAAAGTTTTAAATTTTGAACTTATTTTTTGAACGTAGCCGCGTTTGCTGAGTTTTGGGGATAGTGTTCTGGTTTCCAATCCTCAAGCCAAATCGGCCATGTTCGGACGAATTTCAATTGGTGAACATGTTCGGGGAAGGTTCGCTCATTCCTTTAGACTAGTCCTCCAGAGTAAAATAGTGTAATTTGTAGGATCTGCCATATCAAGCTGAGCAGAGGTAAGAAGAATGCCACCATGATCATCAGAAACATGTTCAAGCACATGGCAGCCAAGCATCCCAGTAGGCGTGTGGAACACTAGTGTAAAAACATCTGCATCTCCATCTGACACTTCACCTGTGCTATGTTCTTCCCAATCTGCTGTCCAGGAAGCAGGCGCTAATACCTCCTACCCACAACCAGTGGTTGCACAGACACAGCAATCATCAGCAACAACATCTACTTTGTTGTCAATGTGAAGCATGAAGTTGTCCCTGCCCCAGATGTTGGAAAGGAAGCCTAAATATCCAGCCACGTGCCCACAGTTAGAGAAGAGCAAACCTTTCGAAGTTTGGGTTAGGTTCAATTCGGTTCGCTGAACAGGCATATGTTCACCAAATAGATCACCAAACTTCTGAACCCCATTTAAATCAATGGGAAGCAAAATCAAGGCCTAGAAAACACCTTCAAAGTCGCACAAAAGCTGTCAACTGGGTGTATGGTTAGATGACAAACTCACATTTAGTGGCCAGTGTCAGGCAGCTGCTGCAAAGGCAAATAAAATAATGGGATGCGTTAAAAGATGCGTTAAAAGAGGCATAGATGCTCATGAGGAGAACATAATTTTACCTCTATACAAGTCCCTAGTGCGACCACACTTAGAATACTGTGTACAATTCTGGTCTCCGGTGTATAAGAAAGACATAGGGGTCATTCCATGTCAAGTGAACCAATGATTATTACCTCTATATTTTTAATTCTTTTGAGATTTTGTTATTTGATAATAGCATGTCAGACAATGCAAAATGTGAAGAGAAAAATTTAAAAAAAAATTTTTTTTTTTTTAAATGATTTTCAAAGTTTGGAAAAAGTGTGAATTTCGCTGTTGCCTGCCTTTACGTTTCTCCTCATAACTAAGGCTAGGAATAAGATAGAGAGACAAAATAAACACCATTCTACTCAGAACTATACAGGCTTTCACCAGATATGTCACAAGAGGATCTTTGTTAATATTTTACCCATGTGATCGCAAGCGCAAAACTTTAAAACGTATTTCCGAAAAATCGGCGCGCTTTAAATATTTCAAAAACTGCCCATGTGTCTGCTTTGCTCTTAGCCACATCTGTACCAAATTTCAAGTTGGGATCGCAATGGGATCATATTTTAACATATTTTACTATTAATAGCGTCAATGGGTCATTCCATATCAAGTGATCTAAATATGAATATTTTTTTTTACCTGACGTCTTTAGATTTTTTTTTTTTTTTTCCTTTATGAAGTACTACTTTAGTTAATTACAAATTAAAAGTTTGGAATTTTTTTCTTCATCAGTTAATTTTTTACAGATTTTTAAAGTTTAAAAAAAGGGTGAATTTTGGCCTGGTACGACTTTAAATTTTTTTATCTCGGGCTAGAAATAAGATAGAGAAACAAAATAAACACCATTCTACTCAGAACTGTCCAGGCTTTCACCAGATATGTCACAAGAGTATATTTGTTAATTTTAATTTTTTACCTATGCGAATGCAAACGCAACATTTTGAAACGCATTTCCGAAAAAAACATTTTAATAAAAATTTTCCAAAACTGCCCATGTGTCTTTTATGCTCTTAGCCACATCTGTACCAAATTTCAAGTTGGGATCGTGATGGGATCATATTTTAAAATATTTAACTATGGTTAATCTCATTTTTATTAAATTTTGAAAAAACATATGAAAGACATACATTCAATCTTTTAACAAAATCTTGAGACATATAAAATATACAAAAAGAGAATTCACAAAGTTATTAGTAACTTTAAGATAAGCTGCAAATTTACTTTTGCGCTTATCTCTGGTGCAATATATACTACAATCTAAATATAATTCCAAACTCAAGTATACAACCTTTCTCAGGGTTTTGAGATGTTCTGATGTCAAGGGGACAAGCAGCCCCAGCAGAATGATTTTTATTACTTGGCCCCTTCTAACAGGTTGACCACGTAAGTGGGTCATTACCCGTTGAGGCCTAGTTGGAATAGTCTATCGACTGGTGTACCGGAAAGGAAGGCCGAAATATTAATGATCTACTCACAGCTCAGAGTTTTCGATACCTGTCTAATGTTCACTAGAATTCTGAAGGTATAGGCGTAGAAAGGAAATACCTAGACTGAATGTATCAGATGGGAAGAAAAGAGAGATAAGAAAAGAAGAGAGAGAGAGAAGAGAAACAAAAACCATTAGAAAAAGTTATACTGGGAAAGAAAAGCCACGTAAGAAAAAAAGAAAAAAAGGAGGGGGGGGGACGGGTGAGGTATGGGAAGGAGAAAGGGTACTCATCCCACTGGCTCCCCATCAGCCAGAGGTCGAGCCATATTATCTGTGCTGGAAAAGATACTCCTAAATTCTGCAGAGTCGTGAAAAAGAATCCATTCAACCCAAATCCCTAAGAATTTGTTCCGAGATCCCGACGCATCAGCTGCGAGCTCCTCCATTCGATATGTGTCCATCAATTCTTTGAACCAATCAAGTAGAGATGGAGCCCGGCTTGATTTCCAGAACCTCGGGATCACAGCACGAGCAGCCGAGATGCAAAAGCGGAGAATATCCCTCTTCTGTAGCCCAATAGGACCTGGAAAAATGGATAACATTGCCGATTCTGGGCAGCATTCGGCTTCTTTACCTGTTATCCGGGCGTATGCATTGAAAACCTCAGACCAGAACCGCCGGATTTCCCCACAACTCCACCAAATGTGTATCATTGTACCCTTCTCTTCCCCACAGCGCCAGCAGGTATCAGGGGTTCCAGGGAACATGTTCCGGAGTGTCGTCGGGCACAAGTACCATCTAGTGAGCAGCTTATAGCTTCTTTCTTGTGCAGAACAAGCGCTAGCTAGTGAGTGAGTAAATATAAAGCATTTCTGCCAATTAGCTTCTGAAATGCTACACCCCAATTCCCTCTCCCAAGCACGTTGGAAGTAAAGGGTGCCCTGCTCTCTCATGGACCCTAAGGCCTGGTATAGAAATGATATTTTGCGCCTCGGTGGAGCCTCCAGTTGGAATAACCTCTCCAATACGTTGGGCGTCAATCTTACCCTGCAAGAGTGGTCAGCTGAATATAATTATGCTCTGTATTGGAGAAATTCGAATCACTTAAGAGGTCTCGTAGGTTCTTTGAGTTGTAGCTCTGCCATCGGGGGCAAACCACCACTGGACAGAGTCTGTCCTACTCGGGTGTTCATCCACAATCCGCCAACATAAAAATCTCTGCCTGTCAAATCTGGGTGGGAAAGATGGGTTGGAAAAAAGGGGAGTCAAAGGGCTAAGTCTGTCGTTTAAGCGGAGGGTTTTCGTCACTAGGTGCCATACCTTCAAGGTGTTTCTGGTCATGTCTGTCAAAGGTACTAGGTCTGTGGAGTCTTTAGGGGAAATCCAAAGCAGGTGTTTCAGCGGAATCCCCAAACCCTCTTGCTCCACCCCTACCCATTTCTTGGAGGACGCATGATAATGCCAATCTAGAGCTCTAACAAGAGAGGAAGCCTCAAAGTACGCTCGTATGTTGGGTAGTCCAACCCCTCCTCTGGTCTCGGGCAAGGATAGGATATTCATTCGCAATCTGGACCTCTTGCCCCCCCAGACAAATCTAAGGATCATAGATTGCATTTTGGAGAGGAAACCTCTATCCAATAGAACAGGAACTGTCTGAAAAGTATATAAGAGTCGGGGCAAGACATCCATCTTGACTACGTTTATTCTCCCGAACCAGGATAGCTTTAATTGTCTATAGGAGGTAAATGCCGATTCCGCGTTAGTCAAAAGGGGTTGATAATTTAAATTGAATATTTGTTTAAGATCTTTTGGTATAAGGACTCCCAAGTACTTAATGGCTTCTACTTTCCATTTAAATGGGAACTGCATAGATAGATGAGAAACCAATTCTCCAGGCAAAGAAATATTGAGTGCCTCGGTTTTGGAGCAATTCACTTTAAAGTTGCTCAATTGTCCGAACCGTTCAAACTCCATTAAGACCGAAGGGATGGAGACCAGGGGCTGGGAGATGTAAAGTAGCAGGTCATCTGCAAATAAGGCTAATTTGTGATGACTCTGTCCCAGCTTGACCCCATGGACGCATTCATTGGACCTAAGTGCAAAATATTTAACTATTATAGTGTCAATTCAAAAGTCACCAAGAACACAATCAGTCATTTTTTCACAATTGCCCGTCAATAGTTTGAATTTGATATAAAGAAACATAGTCTTGTAACATCTCAAATGAAAGCTGTTACCGTTCTGAGTAAAATGATGCCTCTCCCACTTCATTATCTTATTTCTAGCCTGAGATAAAAAAATTTAAAGTCGTACCAGGCCAAAATTCACCCTTTTTTTAAACTTTAAAAATCTGTAAAAAATTAACTGATGAAGAAAAAAATTCCAAACTTTTAATTTGTAATTAACTAAAGTAGTACTTCATAAAGGAAAAAAAAAAAAAAAAAAATCTAAAGACGTCAGGTAAAAAAAAATATTCATATTTAGATCACTTGATATGGAATGACCCATTGACGCTCTTACTAGTAAAATATGTTAAAATATGATCCCATTGCGATCCCAACTTGAAATTTGGTACAGATGTGGCTAAGAGCACAGCAGACACATGGGCAGTTTTTGAAAGATTTAAAGCGCGCCAATTTTTCGGAAATGCGTTTTAAAGTTTTGCGCTTGCGATCACATGGGTAAAATATTAACAAATATTCTCTTGTGACATATCCGATGAAAGCCTGGACAGTTCTGAGTAGATTGGTGTTTATTTTGTTTCTCTATCTTATTTCTAGCCCGAGATATGATAGAAAATGTAAAGCCATACCAGGCCAAAATTCGCACTTTTTTAAAACTTTAAAAATCTGTAAAAAATTAACAGATAAAGAAAAAAATTCAAAACTTTTTTTTTGTAATTAGATAAAGTTGTTCTTCAGATAGAAAAAAATTTTTAAAAATCTGAGGACGTCAGGGAAAAAAAATATTCATTTTTGGATCACTTGACATGGAATGACCCACAGCTGAACTAGAGCGGGTCCAGAGAAAAGCGACAAAAGTCATTAGAGGATTAAGGGGTCTGCAATACCAAGACAGGTTATTAAACGTGGGGTTATTTAGCTTGGAAAAACGAAGGCTTAGGGGTGATCTTATAATAATGTATAAATATATGAGGGGACAGTACAGAGAACTTTCTAATGATCTCTTTACTCTTAGGCCTGAGACTGGGACAAGGGGGCATCCTCTACGTCTGGAGGAAAGAAGGTTCAATCATAATCACAGACGCGGATTCTTTACTGTAAGAGCAGTGAGACTGTGGAACTCTCTGCCACATGATGTTGTAATGAGTGACTCACTACTAACATTTAAGAAGGGCCTGGATGCCTTTCTTGAATACTATAATATTACCAGTTATATATACTAGATTCTTTGATAGGGCATTGATCCAGGGAACTAGTCTGATTGCCATATCTGGAGTCAGGAAGGAATTTTTTTTCCCCAATGTGGAGCTTAGTGTTGCCACATGGTTTTTTTTGCCTTCCTCTGGATCAACATGTTAGGCTATGGGTTGAACTAGATGGACGTAAAGTCTTTCTTCAACCTTAAAAACTATGTTACTATGTAACACAGCTCAAATTAGGTACAGACACCAGCAAAAGTGCCATCTATTCCAGAGTTACAGTTTTCATCATTGTGCATTATGGATGCATGGGACAAGGCCCGGCCCAATATTTCAAGCTTCAACATTGATCAGGAACAGGGAGATGATTTACAGGTGTAGGCATGGTGCCCAGAGAGCCCTTGTATATTCACAAAACACACACCAAGGACACCCCAAGAAGAATCTCCACATTTAAAAAAATTTGGGCCAGATACCACCAATGTGTCATCAATTGACCCAGAATAAAAATTGTATAATGGCGCAGACTGCATGCATGAGACATGGTCTAAAACAGGGTCTTGCCTAATATTTGAAGGTTAAACATTGATCAGAAACAGGGGGAAAGGTGATGTAGGCCTTTTGGGCAGGGGACCCTCATACCTCATGCAACCACTCCAATAAATTTTATGCTTCGTCACCACCCTCACATGGCAGAAATATCAGTTTCATAGAATACTATAGAAAGAATTAATCAAGTGGGTCAGTCACATGTATAGGCCTACTGGGCCATCATAAGTCACGTAATCGGTCCAGTAAATTTTATGCCCCACCACCCTAAAGTGACACAAATATCAGTTTCATGGAGTACTACCAGAAGAATTAGATGGGTCAGTAATGTGGCACCCCTGCAGGGGATTGCCACAGGATCCACCTGTGCAAGGAGGGAATTACACCTTGGTTCACACAACAAACAAACACCTTCCACCCCAGACCTGAAGGGGGAGCTCTACTGGCTGCCTTAAGCCATTTCCACTTTAAAAGATCCAGGCCTGAGGGAGGAGTCAGTTAGTCCCAGGAGTGAGTGAGTTCCAGTTAGTCTGTGGAGAGAGCTGGAGTGAGGAGCTGGTCGCTGGGAAGGATCCAGGCCCAGGACCAGGGAACACCGACCCAGCTGTGCGGCACCCTTGGGAGAGGGTTGAAGGCCAGTGGAGAGTAGGGAATCAAGGAAGGGAACCAGTCAAGGTTTCCTTGTAGTACACCCGGACACCAGAGTCTGTGACTGCCAGCATCCACTGCAGCAGTAAAAGCCCGGGAGAACCAGGAGGACCAAAACCCCCTGAGGTAACAGACAAGAAACCCTCAAATTGACCAAGTACAGGACCAGGGGCCATAGGAGGAATAGGGACCCCGCAGAAGGACCTCATTGTTAGCTTAGAGCAAAGCCCTGAGGGTACCTTTACACGCGGCTACATTTCTAGGGTGGCTACAGGTAACTTACTGGTTGCAGTGAAATCATGGAGACAAGGTTCTATCTTGTTGCTGTGTACAAATGGAATAATCTCTCCATGATTTCACTGCAACCAGTAAGTTACCTGTAGCCACCCTAGAAATGTAGCCACGTGTAAAGGTACCCTGAGAGGGAGAAGGAGTGGTGACTTCAGTCACAGGCAGGACTTACCCCAAATCACAGAGCACAGAGACAGAGGAGGCCTCACAACTTTCTAAGGTGGAAGTCCCAAGTTGCATCGGGGACCTGGTTATTTCTCTGGACTGTACCTGTTATCCTGTCACCAGTAAAAGGTACCGAAACAAAGATCACTGTGTGTGTGTGTGCCTGCTTAACCGCCGCTAGTCACCGCATTGACTGCAGAGACGCGACTACTACTCCCCTCATCCATCCCCGCTGCCCTGAGGTAAAGCTTCACCTGTGGGGAGCTGTACTTCACTGAGCTGCACTTCCATCACCTCAGCGGTCAGCTGCAGCACTGGTATACCCATTACCAGGAACTACAGGTGGCGTTACGTTACCAATACCCTTATCCCCCACCATTCCCCGCCAGGGCACGGGAACGGGGACCGACTAGCCGTGATCCCCCATCAAAGTCACCATCAGCCCTGGTACCCGAGTACCCCCTACCCTGTCGACCACCTCAGTAACATGTGTAGGCATGGTGCTCACATTGCCTGCTAAATTCAGGAAACAGACAAGAGGGAGACCCCCAAGATGAGTCTCCATATTTTCAAAAATTAGAGCAAGATCCTACCAAAGTGGTATCAATTGACCTAGAATAAACATTTTATAATGGTGCAGCCTGCATGCACAGCACAGGGTCTGGAACAGGGCCTGGTCTATCATTTGAAAATTAAACATTCATTAGTAACAGGAGGATGTGTGAGACATGTAGATATTGTGCTCACAGAGCCCTGCTAAATTTAAGAAACAGACAAGAAGGAGACGCCCAAGAAGAATCTCCACATTTCCAAAAATTAGGGCTAGATACCACCAAAGTGGCATCAATTGACCCAGAATAAAAATTTTACAATCAGGCAGCCTGCATGCATTGCATAGGGTCCAAAACAGCATTTCAAGGATAAACATTCATTTGTAACAGGGGAATGAGTGACACCTGTTGGCATCATGCTCACAGAACCTTGCTAAACAATTCAGGAAACAGACAAGAAGGAGACTCCCTAAGACGAGTTTCCAAATTTCAAACAATTAGGGCCACATATCAACAAAGTGGTATCAGTTGTCACATAATAAAAATGGTATAATGGTGATAAATGCAGCACGCTGAAAAGTACATCACCTACTCTGACCAGTCTACCACTAGGGTGCAAAAGTCCTTGGAAATACATGATTTATCCATTGAAATGAAAGTTAGGCTGTCTACACTTTCAGGGACAAGCCAGTTGTACTTATCCACCAAGAAACCACCAACAGCGCTAAAGACACACTCTGAGAGAACGCCAACTGCCGGGTATGACAACACCTCTAAGGCGTGACTAGCAAGCACAAGCCACTACTCTATTTTTGAAGCCCAAAATGCAAAATTGTCCAAACTCCTCCTGATTGCATGCATATTGAGATCTAGATACTCCAGCACCATCACCTCCAATCATTCAGTATGTTTTTAAACTTGAACTCAGCTCTGCTGGTGGATGGTCTGGTTTAAAAAATTGGTCAAAGGACTCCCAAAAATAATTCTGACACATAAACTAATGTTTCTATGCTGATAACTCGATGTCCCTCAGGTTGGAAGTGTAAATCTGCAATATGTACTGTGTCCCTTACTGCTGTGTTGAAGAAAAACAGTCTTAAGATTGTCTACAAGCTTTTTTTTGATACTCCAGCATGCATCTGTCCCTGTCCAAAGCAGGAAGCATCTGGCTAAATTTACTATTGTACCACAGATCCAAGAGTGTGAAAACCCAGTAGTCATCACTAATTAGAATCCTAACAATAAGAGCATCATGTTGCATATAGTGCAAGAAGAAGGTGCTTATTGGCTTGACACATTCATGAGGCCCAAGAGCTTGTTGTATTGGTGGTGGCATAAAAATTTAGCTTCCTTCCTTTGTCCTCTCCCACCAACCTCGGGCAACAGAAAGGGGGATCATTACTTCCTCATCTCCTGACTGTTCTGTGCTAATCACCTATTCATCCTTGTCCTCCTTCATTAGTTCCTGGATCAGTGAGTGCTTTGTGATGTTGGTCTACCAGGCATTGCTCCCACCTAGCCAGAATCCTACTCCACACTGATGAGGGGCAATACCCTGAAACAGCTGTCTGTGGATGGATACCTGGCTCTGTTAATTCCCTTGTCTTATCCTTAACTCGTAACTGAGTGGGATATTGACTAAAAGGGCCACTTAATATGGTGGTTATGGTGGTCTCCGCAAAGATTGCACCCCAGGGCTAGGTCCTTCCCTGGAGGGATATCTGGCTAGTCCTGTGTTTGAGACTCTTAATCGAGGCTCCACGGACTCTATTTGCATATTCAAATTTCCAGGGGCAATGCATCATGGATTTCACTGTGTTTGAGCGCTTTAGCCGGCTGCCCGCAGTGTTTTCCTTGACTGGTCTCTCTGAGATCAGTGAGTGCTTTGTGATGTTGATTTAGCAGGCATTGCTCCCACCTAGCCAGAATCCTACTCCACACTGATGAGGGGCAATACCCTGAAACAGTTGTCTGTGGATGGATACCTGGCTCTGTTAATTCCCTTGTCATATCCTTAGTTCGTAACTGATATTGACTAACAGGGCCACTTAATATGGTGGTTATGGTGGTCTCCGCAAGGATTCCACCCCAGGGCTAGGTCCTTCCCTGGAGAAATATCTGGCTAGTCCCGTGTTTGAGACTCTTAATCGAGGCTCCACGGACTCCATTTGCATATTCATTAGTTCCTCGGCTTCTGCACCTTCAGCCAGCAGAGTCACACAGTGGCCAGTGAGTGAGATATATCGCCCCTGGCCAAGTTTGCTCATCCAGGTGTCAGTAGTGATATGCACCCTGTCACAAACAGAGTTTCTCAAGGAAAGAGTGAGGTTGTCAGCAACATGCTGGTGAAGCGCAGGCACAGCTTTTTTCTAGAAGTAATGACGACTGGGCAACTGATACTTGGAGGCTGCGATGGCCATTATCTTTCAGGAACTGTCTTTATCCACCAGGTGGAAATGCAGCATTTCCGTAGCCAAAAAATTGGACAAGGTGAAGCTCAAGCTCTTTGCTTTGGGATGTGTAGGAGGAAATAATCTTTTCTATCACCACAACTGCAGGACCGAAGGCTGGCTGGTGTGTAGAGTGAGGGTGGAGTAGGGGGGGCCAGTTAAGCTGGTGCACTGTGAGGAAGGTGTAGTCAGAGATGTTATAGTGGGGGGATAAACAAGTTGTATGCTCGGTTTCTGAGATCGATCAAAACCAGCAGGCGCTCCCACTTCTTAAACAGCTGAACGGCTGTCACTTGCCCTGACTGTAGTGGATAAACAAGTGGAGGTTCTGTTGCTGGACACCTGTGGGACAACACCTGCCATGGTGACGAAAAAGGAAGAAGCAGCAGATACTGTTCATGGGATGGACAGTAGTGATGAGCCACCACCTAAGTGTTTGAATTCGATTCGCCGAACTGGAGTGTGTTCAACGAATTTTTCGAACTGGAGTGTGTTCAACGAACACTATCAAACCCCACTGGAATCAATGGCAGGCTACAGCAAACACATAGAAAACACCTTCAAAGGTGTCCAAAAGCTGCCAAACTACCCAGAATAGACAATAAACACCAGGATAAGTGACAACAATCTACCCACAGTACAAATAGTCTCATGGCGTAGCATGGGTGCACGAGAAACGGTCTGTGCCAGCCTGCACACTCTTCCAAAGCACTTCAAAATAGAAGGTAGTTAACATTCACCTAAAATTTCAGAGGTGAGTGAAACTGACTTTGACAAATGGATGAGTTACAGGGGAAAAGTGGCAGTAGTTTTCTACATTAAGTAAAAAGAGGTGGAGGCGTTAAAGGAGGATAGACACAGGTATAGGCATGTCACACCCTGCTCAAATCATGTAACCACATGGAAAGGGGACCCCAACAAGAGTCCTACTCTTCTCAAAGGGTCAGACCACAGCAAATTGGCATCAATAGTCCCAGACCCAATAATTGCTGAATGGCCCAGCCTGCATGCATGGCACTGGAATAAGACCTGGCCTAGCATTTCAAGGTTAAACATTGCTCAGCAACTATATTTTTGTAGAGTATTACAGTCATGGCCAAATGTTTTGAGAATGATACAAATATTAATTTTAACAAAGTCTACTGCTTCAGTTTTTCTAATGGCAATTTGCTTATACTCCAAATGTCATAAAGAGTGATCAGCTTAACAGCAATTACTTGCAAATTCAATATTTGCTTAGAAAATGAAGTTTAACCCCCAAAACACATTTCAACATCATTGCAGTCCTGCCTTAAAAGGAGCAGCTAACATCGTTTTAGTGATTGTTCCATTAACACAGGTGTGGGTTTTGATGAGGACAGGGCTGGCGATCAATCATCATGATTAAGTAAGAATGACACCACTAACACTTAAAGGAGGCTGGTGCTTGGTATCATTGTTTCTCTTCAGTTAACCATGGTTATCTCTAAAGAAACACGTGCAGCCATCATTGCACTGCACAAAAATGGCCTAACAGGGAAGAGTATCGCAGCTAGAAAGATTGCACCTCAGTCAACAATCTATCGCATCATCAAGAACTTCAAAGAGAGAGCTTCCATTGTTGTCAAAAAGGCTCCAAGGCGCCCAAGAAAGACCAGCAAGCGCCAAGACCGTATCTTAAAACTGTTTCAGCTGCGGGATCGGACTACCAGCAGTGCCGAGCTTGCTCAGGAATTGCAGCAGGCTGGTGTGAGTGCTTCTGCACGCATTGTGAGGCGGAGACTCTTTGAGCAAGGCCTGGTTTCAAGGAGGGCAGCAAAGAAGCCACTTCTCTCCAGAAAAAACATCAGGGACCGACTGATATTCTGCAAAAGGTACAGGGAGTGGACTGCTGAGGACTGGGGTAAAGTCATTTTCTCTGATGAATCCCCTTTTCGATTGTTTGGGACATCTGGAAAACAACTTATTCGGAGAAGAAGAGTGAGCGCTACCACCAGTCTTGTCTCATGCCAACTGTAAAGCATCCTGAAACCATTCATGTGTGGGTTGCTTCTCAGCCAAGGGAATTGGCTCACTCACAGTCTTGCCTAAAAACACAGCCATGAATAAAGAACGGTACCAGAATGTCCTCCAAGAACAACTTCTCCCAACCATCCAAGAGCAGTTTGGCGCCCAACAATGCCTTTTCCAGCATGATGGAGCACCTTGCCATAAAGCAAAAGTGATAACTAAATGGCTCGGGAACATAACATAGAGATTTTGGGTCCATGGCCTGGAAACTCCCCAGATCTTATTCCCATTGAGAACTTGTGGTCAATCATCAAGAGACGGGTGGACAAACAAAAACCAACAAATTCTGCCAAAATGCAAGCATTGATTATGCAAGAATGAACTGCTATCAGTCAGGATTTGGTCCAGAAGTTGAGAGCATGCCAGGGAGAATTGCAGAGGTCCTGAAGAAGAAGGGTCAACACTGCAATATATTGACTTGCTGGCATTAACTCATTCTTGACTGTCAATGTATAACCTTCTTGGTACTCATTAATATGATTGGCAATTATGTTTTCTGTATGTTGATTATAACATCAGACAAGACAAATAAAAACCAGGAGGTCAGCAGTTCATGTGAAAATATAATTTTGGTGTCCATTCATCAAAACTTTTTGGCCAATGTGACTGTACAGGAAAAACTGGAGAGGTAGGTCAGTGACCTGTACAGGCCTAGTGTGCCGGATACCCTCAAAGCTCATGCAACAGCTCCCGTCAATGTTATGCCCTGCCACACACAGGTGGGACAACTACAAGTTTCGTGGAGTATTACAGGAAATAATAGAGAGGTAGGTGAGTGACCTGTTTAGACTTACTGGGGCGATAAATGAAAGCTCATGCAAGCGCTTTCATCAATGTTATGCCCCGCCACACACAAGTGGGACAACATTTTTTTGTGGAATGTTACCATAAAAACTAACTAGTCAGTTAGGTCAGTGATTATTATCCTTATATCCTCATTATCCTTTAATAAGATGTGTACTAGAGGGGTCACAAGGACACTAAACTTCAGGAAGGCAAATTTCCAACAGCTGAGAGATGATCTTAGTGCAATAAACTGGGACGATATCCTGAGACATAAAAGTACACAAAGCAAATAGGAGATGTTTATTAGCATCCTGAATAGGGCCTGTGCACAATATATACCCTATGGGAATAAGCATGCTAGAAATAGGAGGAAACCACTATGGCTAAATAAAGCGGTAAGAGGCGCAATAAGTGACAAAAAGAAAGCATTTAGGGAATTAAAGCAAGTAAGTAGTGATGAAGCGTTAAATAAATACAGAAAATTAAATAACATTTGTAAAAAGCAAATTAAGGCAGCAAAGATTGAGACAGAGAGACTCATTGCCAGAGAAAGTAAAAATAATCCCAAAATATTTTTTAACTACATAAATAGTAAGAAACTAAAAAATGATTGTGTTGGCCCCTTTAAAAATAATCTGGGTGAAATGGTGGATGAGGATGAGGAAAAAGCCAATATGCTAAATGACTTTTTTGCAACAGTATTTACATAAGAAAATCCCATGACAGACAATATGATCAGTGATAACAAAACTGTCAATTAAAAGTCACCTGCTTAACCCAGCAGGAAGTTAGGCATCGTCTAAAAATCACTAAAATTGACAAATCCCTGGGCCCGGAGGGGATACACCACAGAGTGCTGCAGGAATTAAGTACTGTCATAGATAGACCATTATTTTTAATATTTAAAGATTCCATAATAACAGGGTTTGTACCACAGGACTGGCATATAGCAAATGTGGTGCCAATATTCAAAAAGGGGACAAAAACTGAACTTGGAAAATATAGGCCAGTAAGCTTAACCTCTACTGTGGGTAAAATCCTAGAGGGTTTTCTAAGAGATGCTATACTGGAGTATCTGAAGAAAAATATCAACAATGGGTTTACGAGGGACCGTTCCTGTCAAACTAATCTGATAAGCTTCTATGAAAAAGTTTTGGACTGGACCAAAGAAATGCAGTGGACGTGGTGAATATGGACTTTTCAAAAGCTTTTGATACGGTGCCACACAAAAGGTTGATATATAAAATGAGAGCAATGGGGATAGGGGCAAATATGTGTAAGTGGGTTAAGAACTGGCTTAGTGATAGGAAACAAAGGGTGGTCATTAGTGGAACACCCTCAGAACGGGTCACAGTTAACAGTGGGGTACCATAGGGCTCAGTGTTGGACCGCTTCTTTTTAATATGTTTATTAAGGACCTTGCCCAAAAATTAGATACAATAGTGAAAAAGATCAGCACTACTCATGCTAAAAAATTCTCACAAGGGGCGTGGCTTCGATCTTCATGGAAGCAGCTGCATAACTTCAGGGCTCCCTGGTCACAGACTCACAGCGGCTCCCAGCACTTCTCACCCGGCCTGCAAACTATCTCAGAGAACGGTGTGACACCCCTGGAACCCCGGGATGCCTCGGAGCTCGAAATCACAGCCAGGTACCCCCAGGGTCATTGACTATTTCCACAGGGGCCCCTTTCCCTCTCAAGCTAAGATGGCACCAGAGCAGAGGCCCTGCTCTCCCTCCTCATGTTCTAATGGAGGGGGGAGCAGGAGCATACAGCAAGCATAGATGCACCACTCACAGAGCAAACAATGCAGAGACTTCTATCTTCATTTAGGGTGACAATGCATGAAGATCTCCAAAATATACTAGGAGATATTAAGAAGGAGGTAGCAGACCTCGGGGAGCGTACTGGCCATCTGGAGAAGAAGATGGCTTAGTTTGCCTCAGCCCATAACTCCCTGGCTGACAGCTTCGATTCTATGGAGAGGAAGCTTGAGGCTCAGCAGGCTAAACTCTGGGAGATGGAGGACAGGAGCAGGAGGGCTAACGTTAAGCTGAGGGGGATTCCTGAGGATGTGGCTGATTCTGCACTGCCTGATCTCCTCGCCAGCCTCATTCTGCATGTCCTCCCTGGCACTGCTCCTGCTCTGGTGAAATCGGATCGCATACACAGGATCCCCAAACCATCCCATGTGAACCCTGCCTGCGAGAGATGTCCTGGCATGCCTGCCCTCGGTCAGACTCAGAGAAGATCTCATGTTTGCCCTGCGAGGGAATCCGGAGCTGCCCGGCGCCTTAACCAACGTCTCAGCCTACCCTGACCTCTCTGTGGGCACTCTGGCGAAACGAAACGAAAGGAATTCGGTCCTATGTGCAGGACCCTGCGGGCTGCGGGGATCCTGTACAGCTGGGGCACTCCAGTGCGAGTCCGATTTACGTACAGGGGGGATCGCCATATCTTCACCTCCCCCAAGCTGCTGGATAAAGCTCTAAAAGCCTGGGGTCTTGCTGGTCCCACTGATCCCCAGGCCAAGAGGAAACCTGCTTCCCCGGCTGAGCAGAGGATGGATCCGGAGTGGGATACTGTTCGCTGAACATGATGTGACACTTGAGTCGTGTACGTGACTGGGATGTTTGCACCCTGCCCTGTTGGGTTTCGTGAGTACTGTTATCTTGTTGGTTGCCCTGGCGAGATGGGGGCCCCCAGGTGCTCATCCGCGGGTCTCTGCCTCCCCCACAGCAGACTCCGGTCTGCCTCCACAGTTTACATGGATGTTTTGTTGTTATTACCCTCTGTCTCAACCCCTTTGGTCTCCCTCTTCCTGTCCTGGACTTTTCCCTGGTGAGATTCGAGACTATCTAGGCTCCCCCTACAATCCACAGTGAGCTTTAAACTATTTTCAATGAACGTGAATGGTCTGAACTCTCCTGTGAAACGTTCTCTCTTCTGGTCTGAAGCCCGCAGGAGCGGAGCAGACGTTCTATGTGTTCAAGAAACTCACCTGCTACAGGCAGATAACTTTAAAGTCCACCACCGCCTCTACGGCAAATCCTACTTTGCTAACAGTGATGGGAAGAAGGCGGGGGTGGCGATCTTTATTAGATCATCGATTCCTTTTCAGCTTCTAGAATCTGTGGCAGATCCTGCTGGAAGGTTTCTAATCCTCGTATGTAAAATGTATGATATGCTGTTTACTCTAGTGACCCTATACGCGCCAAATGCTTCTCAGATCAAGTTTTTCATAAGAGACTGGTAGAGAACATTCTAGGTAATGCTGTATATCTGGGATTTTAATGCTGTAATGTCCCGCCACTCGGATTCCTCGGCGGGTCGGGCTGTTGCTAGGGGGGAAATGGGTCGCCTATGCAGGTCTCTACACCTGCATGACATCTGGAGGTACCTGCACGCCGGGGAGCGGGACTATACGTTCTACTCTAGCAGGCATAGGTCCTACTCGCGCATTGAATTTTTCTTGGTGGATAGTGGGACCCTGCCTGTCTGTACCAAAGCAGATGTGGGACTCATTACGTGGTCCGACCACGCTCTACCTCCCTGTCCCTCTCCCTGGCGGGCAGACCTCAGGCACCCTACTCCTGGAGGCTCAACCCAGACCTACTATCATGTCAGCAGATAATTACAGACATAGAGCGTGCGCTTTCTGACTATGTTCTCCATAATGATAACGGGGAGGTCTCTGACGAGACGATGTGGCTGGCCCAAAAGGCGTATGTCAGAGGACTGTTTATCCAACAGGCCTCCTGTCTCAAAAGGGAAAGAGAAAGGTGTAGAGAGGAACTCTTGGCCCGCCT
The DNA here is from genome assembly GCA_033576535.1 of Allobates femoralis. NCBI lineage: Eukaryota > Metazoa > Chordata > Amphibia > Anura > Aromobatidae > Allobates > Allobates femoralis. Next base: position 282,534,890 of record JARQOC010000002.1, on the reverse strand, counting down.
CCAAGACCTGGAGGAGATCCACAAAACGACCCCCTCTCCTGGAGTGAGTCAGCAGCTGTTTGCTGTTAGGACACAGTTGCGGGCATTTCTGCTGTCGCAGCATGAGAAATGCCTCCGCAGGTCCAAGCTGTCCTTCTACTCTGCAGGGGATCGGGCCGGGGCCCTTCCGGCCAAGCGCATTAAGAAAAAGGAGCTTATTTCCTCTATGTCGGCCTCGAAAGACCGCTCCGGTGTGCTTCGCTCCAACCCCATCGAGATCGCAGATGCTTTCGCACAATATTACTCTCAACTCTATAACATTAAAGATGACCCTTCGGCACCAGCCCCGGCCCCGGAGGACTTCCAGAGGTTCCTGGGCGACTTGCGGCTTCCCCGCTTGTCGCCGAAGCAACTGGACGACCTGAACTCCCCTATAACGGACGCTGAAATCTTACGGGTGATCTCTTCCACTAAACGCCACTCCGCCCGGGCCCGGACGGACTCCCCAACGATTATTGGCGTACATTCGCCCGCTTGTTGGCTCCCTTCCTCACGAGGGCATGCAAACTCTGGCAGAGAGCGGGTACTATCTCCCCCTGCGCCCTCGTGGTGACTATTGTCACTATTCCAAAGCAGGGGAAACCCACGGACGACCCTGGTAGCTACCGTCCGATTTCACTGCTCAACTGCGACGTGAAGGTGTTCTCGAAACTCCTGGCATGCCGACTTCAGAGAGTCACCCCGTCACTGCTGCATGTGGATCAGGTGGGCTTTGTGAGCGGGAGGCGACGAAGGATGGCACGAGGGCTTTATTGATTTGATTAGTGTGGCTGAAAGGACTGGGGTCCCCAGTGCCCTCCTGTCACTTGACGCTGAAAAGGCGTTTGATAGGGTGCACTGGGGATACCTGCCTCTGTCCTAGAGAAATTTGGGTTTCGGGGCCTGTTCTCTCGGCCATTATGGCCTTGTACTCCAACCCGAACGCCAGAGTGCTCTCCTCCGGATTTCTCTCCTCGGCCTCTTCTCTGACTAACGGTACCCGCCAGGGTTGTCCCCTGTCTCCTATTATCTTTTCCTTGATAATCGAACCGCTTGCGGAATCTATTAGATCAAACCCGGCTATAACTGGGTTTTCCATCGGTGAAATATCCCATAAAATCGGGCTCTAAGCCGATGATATTATTATAGCTTGCACTGATTTAGAGACCTCCCTGTCGGTGGTTATGGACGCCCTGGCCCTGTTCACCAAATTATCATATTATAAATTAAACGCGACTAAATCGTTGATTTCCCCATCGGTGTCCTGGGCCCGCTTGCTGCCAGACTGCGTCGGAAGTTTCCCTTCGTTTAGAGGGAGGAGGGTGTTCCGTACCTCGGGATCACCCTAACAAACATTCATCGGATAGTGTCAGTTAATGTGGATGCTCTCCTGGCCTCCCTGCGCAGAGAAACAAACACTCACCCCTCTGCCAGCCCTGTCGTGGGTGGCGCGCATTCACGCTTTTAAAACGTTCCTCCTCCCGAAAGTTCTATATCTCTTTCGCAATCTGCCTCTGTCTATTCCCTCCAACCTACTAACACGATTGCAACGACCCGTGTATGCATATATCTGGGCAGGCCGAAGAGCCAGAGTATCGGGGAATATCATGTATCTGCCTTACAGTTAAGGGGAATGGGAGTTCCTAATTTGTCAGCGTATTACAGAGCTACACTGCTTCAAGAGGCCAAACTTTGGTGGATGGCGAGGGGCACTGAGGGCTGGGTGGGTCTCGAGTCCGCTCTCCTTGGGACCGGTTCTCTGTGCCATCTTTTGGAGGCGGAGTGCTTGGCCCCTACTAGGGTGTCCCTGCAGCTCCCCACGATGGTCTCACTCTTTTGAGCCTGGAGGGAGGAGGTGGGGAAGCAGATCTCATTATCCCCTAAGGATATAGACATTAGGGCTTTGCCTTTTCATATCCCCTTCCTGAACATTGGTCCTTGGACGCGAGCGGGGATCCGCAACTGTGAGGACCTTCTTGAGTCGGGTTGTCTCAGCCCCTTTTCGAGCCTTTGTGCAAGATTTCCGGGTATAGAGAGGACTTTCTACCAATATGCGCAGATCTCACATTTCTTTAGCTCTTTTGGGGGAACGTGGGGGGCCCACCCCCCGCCTGAGGTCTCCCATTTTCAAAAGTTCCTTTTTTCCCCCACTAAACAAAAAGCTTTGACGGGAGTGTATAGACATATGACTGCGGCCTTGTTCCCCAATAAACCAAGCTACATGAGGAGATGGGAGGAAGACCTGGGGTTCATGGCCCCAGAGGAAGATTGGTATAGGGGACTGAGGGTCTTACAGGCAGCTTCCAGGTGTGTTAATCACCTGGAAATCCTGAAGAAAATTCATTTGAGGTGGTATTGCCCTCCGGTGACCCTGGCGCGCTTCTCCCAGGATCGATCCCCTCTATGCTGGAGGGGCTGTGGAGAAAGAGGTACACTGGCCCACATGTGGTGGTCCTGCCCTAGACTGGCCCCCTTTTGGGCAGTCATCTCTGGCTTGATGGGATCGGTAACGGGCGTGCGTGTCCAGGTGTCGCCGCAGCTGGCAATCTTGCATGTAGGGATCCATTTCTTTCCCAGGGACTCCAGAACGCTGATTTCTAATGTTTTAACTACTGCAAGGTTGAGCATCGCAGCTAAATGGAGGGCGGACAACCCCTCTTCCATTGCAGTGGTCACGGATCGTCTGAATGTGATATTCCACAATGAATACCACCTAGCTTTAGATAATGCCACCAGAAACAGGGTGATAGACGACTGGGCACGATGGGCGGCCCACCCGTTTGCTGTTCCGATTGTGTGAGACTTAGACTTTTGACGTTGGCCGTTCACGGAGTTATTCACGTCGCTATTTCTGCCATTGTTCACAATGTATGTGGTATTTGCGTTTAGGTCCCTGGTGGTCCTTGTCTCATCCAAACCCCCTCCCCCCCTCCCCCTCTACTTCCTTTGGCTGTTTTGTTTTCTTGTTTATGTATTCTTGTCTATGTTTATGTCATTGTATTTGCTTTGCATAACCTCAATAAAAATTATTGGAACAAAAAAAAAATTCTCACGAGATCAGAATGATGTATTAACTAATACAGGGTATATCTGGAAGAAACCGGAGGCTACCCCTGATGTTATAAATCATACTCCATCTCAATCTTCTCTATCATGTGGAGAACTATTGGAAGGCCCAAGTACAACCATGGTCACTAGATCAGGTGCAGTGGCTGGCGTTAAAACCAAGCCTAGATTTATGCAGCATTTTAATACAACATATAAGACACCTAAGAAACCATACAAGGAAAACAGCAAGGTAATTAACCTGAGTGACCATGTTTTATCTAGTGGTGATATCTCCTTATTGGAAAAGGGCCTATCCTTTTGTCCTGCCTCTGAGTTTCACACTTTTACAGCGGTGAAGGATCTCCATATTTTTGCCCGTTCCCTCCTCTTTAAAAAACATTTCTTTGATGATTCAATGTATTGTCTCTTCCCAGCAGAAGAAGAACAAAGCACACTAAGGATGTTGGAAGGACTTACAGAGGAGCATGTTACATCGGAAGGAGGTAGGATTCCTGATAAGATTAAACAAAAATCGAAAAAATCGATTCCGCTGTCTACCTGCCCTAGTATTGAGTTATTTATGCAGGTGGTTAGTGAGGAATTTAATAAGATTCCAAGAAGGATTAAAAATTATAATTTGACCAGTACTGAACGGGATAGGTTGATGGAGATAGAGCAATGGTCGGACGTCGTATTGAAGCCTGCTGATAAAGGGGGCAATGTCATCATCTGGCTAACACATATGTATGAGAGAGAGGCGTTTCACCAACCTCGTAACCATACGTGTTACAAACGCCTCACCTTTAATCCTTTAATTAAGTTTACTTCTGAATTGAAGGAAATTCTTAAAACTGCTCAGGATGACGGCATTGTCTCCCGTGATCTTTCAATGGCCTTAATAGTAGACGAACAGACCATTGCGACAATGTATCTTCTCCCAAAGATACATACATGTAAACATAATCCCCCTGGTCGACTGATTATTTCTGGGAGTCACGGCTTCCTTGAAAGTGTGAACCAATGGATTGACTTTAAATTCAACCACTGGTGAGTGATCTCCCTTCCTATATAAAAGACACAGTGACTTTTTGAGATGAATCGATGGCCTTTATATTGGGGAAGACTCCCTCATTGTTACATGTGATGTGGAGTCATTGTATACCAATATCCGACATTCAGACGGTTTGGAGGCCATTGATTCGTTTCTTGGTCACTCGTGTTCATTGGGAGAGATAAAAGGTTTTTTGTTGCGACTGTTGGAGTTCACCCTTACTCATAATTTCTTTTTGTTTAATGAGTCCTTCTACCTGCAGCTCCAGGGCACCACAATGGGCACTTCATTTGCGCCCGCGTATGCAAATTTGTTCCTGGGGCTGTGGGAGAAGGACCTATTCCTGTCAGATAGATCTATCATGATGGACTGTGTCCTGTTTTGGACACGGGAGATCGATCATATTTTCTTGATCTGGCAGGGATCAGTTGAGTTATTGGGTGAATTTAGTCAGTATTTGAACTCCAACAGTCACAACATTAATCTTATTCACCAATATTCAAGAGATGTGGTTGATTTTTTGGATGTACGGGTAGGCCGTGACTCCAAGAATTGTCTTCGAACCAGTTTATTTCGTAAGCCTACGGCCACCAATACATTACTCCATTCATCATCCTCTCATCCCAAATTTATGGTGAGATCAATCCCAGTGGGCCAATATCTCCGTCTTCAGAGAATTTGTTTCTCTGATGAGGAATTTGAATGGCAGGCTGTTGATCTGAGGGATCGATTCCTTGATAGAGGATACAGCAGAAAAATCTTGAAGAGAGCTTATCACTCTAAAAACACTCTACACGAGATTCCCTGCTGTATCAGCCTCATGTAAATGTTGAAACTGGGGATACTATTAGTTTTCTCAACACATTTAATTCAGGTTTTGAAAAAATACGGATTGTTTTATCAAATCTTGGCCGATTTTGTTGGCAGATCACACGCTACGAAAAATTCTTCCCTCCAGATCACTATTGACAGCTAGGAGGTCTAAAAACCTCCGTGACCTGCTGGTTCGCAGTTACTATAGAGGTGGGGAACATACAACATTTTTAGATCGTTTTGTTCTATCTGTTGGTTGTAGTCCGTGTGGTGACTGTGTAGCCTGCCCTAACATCGATCACAGTGCTGAATTTACCAATTCAACGGGTTCAAGGAGCTTTAAAATCTGACATAAAAGTACTTGTACATCAAAAAATGTTATATAATTTGCACCCTGCCCTTGCCCAAAAATTTATATTGGACTCACGACCCGCCAACTTAAAGTGAGGGTGCGTGAGCACGTACTTGGCATTGAGGCTGCAGCCACCACTTCGGATGCCAACTCTCTTAAAACGATACCTCGTCATTATTATAGTTATCATAACTGCGACAGCAGATTACTGAGAGTCAAAGGGATTGATCTGCTGGAAGTTGGCATAAGGGCTGGTAGTATCAGCAAACGTCTCGCCCAAAAAGAAAGCAAATGGATTTGGACCTTACAGATGGTACAACCCAAAGGAGGACCTTAGTTTTATTCCTTTTATTTAAATGTCAGTATTTTGTGTGTTTTAATTCACTGTTATTAATTTTATCAGGCCTGTTGAAATATGATTTAATGTTACCTATGGAGTGCACCCTATATGGACACCGATTAAGCATTGAGGACATCTACTAGCAATATTATTATATCATCTGTCCCTGTTATTTTTAGTTATGTATGCTATCATTGAATACCAATAACTATGTCATATGTAACTTTATATTGTGATATTTGTATGTGTTAAATGTTTTAGACATTATAATATCTGTTTTTTGTCAATTATGGATAAGTATGTCCACCTGCTGTGTGGAATTTTTTATAAATTTATATGGTGGTTTCTAAGAACAAGTGATTGAGATTTATCTTGATAGCATATTTGGTTGTGAAACCAAATTGGCGTTACAGCACAAATATGTGTTGAGAGATTTTACGGCTACTATTTAAGCATTGAGGTTACCCAAATAGTCACACTTAGTGTAAACTTATGTATAATGTTTTTACAAGTATTAATTAATACAACATAATTGATGTTGCTGTCCTAATATGTAGATAGCTTATATGGATATAGGTTAACACTATTACGGGGTATTGTTGGAATATATGCGTACATGGTGCACCATGGTAATATACATTATAAATTAATTTGTCCCCTCTGAGTCTTTAACTAATCACTTGCCTTCTGCCTGTGTCGTATAGTCCTCATTGGCTGCGGTGGGCGGGATTGCGTTGGCGTCTGTTCCCTTGGCAATAAGGGTCACATGATACATCATGTGGGTTATGACGCCGCCGCATCGCCACATCACCTTAGCAACCATGTCGTGACGGTGGCGTAAGCAGGCATGGTGTGACTGATTAGTTGGGGCGGCCTTTTTAAAGCGCACTTCCCCTATTAATGACACGCCCCGTGACGAAGTTTATACACTGAAATACATGTAGGGCTTTCCTACCGACAGGACCCTGAGGTAATCTCTTTATTCACCTGTTATTTGCTCACTGAGGATTTATGTAAACTAGAAGATTGGGCTGATAAATGGCAAATGTGCTTTAATGGGGATAAATGTAAGGGCATGCACTTGGGCAGAGGAAACAAAAGGTATAATTATGTGCTTAATTGTAAAACACTGGGCAAAACTGTCACTGAAAAAGACCTGGGTGTATGGGTAGATGACAAACTCACATTTAGTGGCCAGTGTCAGGCAGCTGCTGCAAAGGCAAATAAAATAATGGGATGTATTAAAAGAGGCATAGATGCTCATGAGGAGAACATAATTTTACATAATTTTACCTCTATACATGTTGCTAGTGCGACTATACTTAGAATACTATGTACAATTCTGGTCTCTGGTGTATAAGAAAGACATAGCTGAACTAGAGCAGGTCCAGAGAAGAGCGACCAAAGTCATTAGAGGACTGCAATACCAAGACTGGTTATTAAACTTCCATAGAATAAGGAAGAACAGCGCCTCACAAGCTGGTAGCTTATATCTTCAAATTTATTCCATCCACCACAGCACAACGTTTCGGTTAATAACCTTTTTCAAGTCCATACATCCCACAAAGATATCATGTGTTTTATAGTATAAAACTCCACCCCCAATTGACAAATCACCAATCAATAAGAAGTGAACAATAAACAAAGTTAAAAATCACCTATCCACTAGACATAGATCAACTAGATATACTGTACCATAATGGAGGCATATAATCAAGTCAGAACGTCCACATAGTTTACACATCGCCATATGACTTTATGTTGGCATTTCTTGAGGCGTCTGCAAGACACTGCGGCGGCGCCAAAGTGTCAGACTTTAACGCTCGTGTGGTGCAGTTTTGGATAAAGAATGTCAGGCTATGTGTACATGTTGTGTTGTGTAGTGGTGAAGTAGGTAAGCTACACATAACACTATGTACATATGTGTATGGATATTACGGTGCATGTCTGAACTATGTATAGGCATACATGTCTGCAAGTGTGTGCTGATTTCGATATGGGCCACATGTTGGGTCGAACATTTCAGCTACCATCAATAAAATTTTGACATGATGAACACGTATATCCCTTTTTTGGCGTCAGTAAACCTATCATTAGGACGCAATGTTATTAGCTTTGTCAACACGCGCCAAGCTAAACGCCATATGAAAAGGATGCTGACTTCAATGAGGCTCCTTCTTAAAAGGGCTTTATTAATGACATTTGAGAAGAAGTCAATGAGTGTACTGATGAACGCACGGATAATCAAACATGGCTCCTTTGCCACGGTCAGCCAATCGTAACGCAGTAGTATCCACCAATCGCTGCAGACGGGGCGCGGAAATCACAACGCCCAGGCACGCCTACGGCCTTGGTTGTGTGACTGCTCAAATTGCCAAAATCATCGCTATTGCGGTGTCACACGGCACTAACCAAATCGCTTATGCAACATTGCCAGGTTTAAGGACAATATTGGTAAACCTGACAATTCGAGACCAGCGATTTATCGTGGTTGAATCATCCTGTTACACGACACAATGCACTTGCAATGTCACGTCAACATCGCACAACCAGTGACTTTTCGGCGATGCTGCGAGCGATATCGTGCCGTGTAACGGTACCTTAAGTTTTACATGGATCCATCAGCCAAAAGGCTGACGCTAATCTGACCCTTGCCTTACAGTGAAATAGTTTGTTAAAGGAGTTTTCTTTTAGTTTCTAATATGTTGAAGACCTATCAGATCAGTGAAGGTTTAAAACATTCTAGCATAAATGAAGAGAGCTGGCACCTGCTCCAATAGACGAACTTAGGCCTATTTCACATCTAATGCAGGTTTGCGTTTTGCTTCATTTGCGTTTCTATGCGTTTTTACTGCTAAAAATGCATCCAAAACACATGCGTTTTTGCCCCCATTGATTTCAATAGAAACGCATGCAAAAAGCATGCAAAAACGCACGTGCATTTTCAAAACACAAAAACGCATGCATTTTTGCAAACGCAGCCAAAAACATCGGCCAGTGTGTCTAGGGCTGTGTTTGCAAAAACGCATGTACGGCCTTGTTCACACATACCTATGCATTTTTTTAGCCCTTAGAAAAACTGATCAGTTTTTCTAAGGTTGCCAAATAGTGTCCCCTATGGTTCTGAAAATTTTTGAGACGTTCTTGGACTTAGTCATTTTTTCATTAAAAACACATATGCGTTAACGTATGCGTTAAAGCAGGTGCCTATAAGTGCCATGAGTTAACACATGCTTTTCCCGTAGGGCCCCATGTTAAAAAAACGCATGCGTTTTTTAAACAACCCATGCATTTTTTTACAGCACCCAAAAAACGCTGCATGCAGTGTTTATTGGAATGGGGGGGGGGAAATGCAAGTGTTGTTAAAAAACGCACCTATACTTATGTGCACCATGCATTAACGCATGTGCATTTTTTATAAACAGCTAAAAAACGCAGAGAATGTAAAAAAAGCTGATATGTGTGAACAAGGCCTTAATAATAGATGTGGGCAACATGTCTGCCCACCCTCCCTACAGACATGTTTTCCACATAGATTAGTATGTTAAGGGTTAATTTCTAAAATTACAGTATTGCCGGCTTTTGTCGGCTTTTACTATTTGTAATGACAGCCGGTGGCTCCTGGCTGAACTGGAGTGTACAGTACATAAAGTGTGTAAGCATATTACAGGGCAGCATCCTCAATGAGGTGCTGTCTGTGGTGCTTACGCAAATTGCGCACTGCACATGCCGCTATCCATGGTGCTGAAAGTTTTAACATTACTTCTATGGCCAGCGCATCGCCATAGAAGTAATGTTAAAACTTTCAGCACCATGGATAGCGGCATGTACAGTACGCAATTTGCGTAAGCACCACAGACAGCTTCTCATAGAGGATGCTGCCCTGTAATATGCTTACACACTTTACGTACTGTACACTCCAGTTCAGCCAGGAGCCACCGGCTGTCATTACAAATAGTAAAAGCCGACAAAAGCCGGCAATACTGTAATTTTAGAAATTAACCCTTAACATGCCGATCTATGTGGAGAACATGTCTGTAGGGAGGGTGGGCACTCCCTACAGACATGTTGCCCACATCTATTATTAATATTAATCCTCTGTTCATCCCTGCGGCAGCAGGAATGAACAAAGCATCCGGCAACTGGATTGCACATTATGAGCAATATGGTTACCGGATGCGGGTTTAGGGACACATTTTGTGTCCAAAATGTGTCTGAATGCACGTTACATTACCGGATCTGTATGCGGTAATTCTAATGTGCATTCTAAATGTGACCTTAGCCTAACTTAAATTTTCATACTGGTTCATAAAGGGCATACATGTCTGTACTTGTAACCAGATTGTCTTTTTTTTGCCCCATCATTTGAGAGACAATTGAAACGGTTTCATTATAAAAATCAACAAGGCAAATAAATGGTGTCAGGCTGTGCACAGCAGAGATGTATTCGCTTCCATAAGGTGAAATTGTAAATTGAACATGCCTTTAGGGCACTCAGTGAATGCTTACATGGGTCATGCTCAACAGGGATGCACATTTGTGTAAGCTTGGATGCTAAAGAGAAGATATAGATATGCAAATAAACATAATTGTATCATATAAATGACCAAATTAAAAGGAGTACATTGAAAGAAAATTATTTAACTAGCTAGCACTTGAAAAAATTGACTGAGAAGTTGTGATAGCAAAATGATATAATCAGAATGCTTAAAGAGGTTTTCCGTTTCCAGAAAACTTCTGTCCGTTAATAAAACAAACTGTCCTTTATTCACCTTCTCCTGGCGATCTTATTATAATGTAAAAATGTATATGAGGGGACAGCGCAGAGACCTTTCTAATGATCTTTTTACATCTAGGCCTGAGACAGGGACAAGGGGGCATCATCTACGTCTGGAGGAAAGAAGATTTAGGCTTATTTCACATCAATGCGTTCAATGCGCTGGGCTGCTCTGCCTGCCCTGCGCCAGCGCAAATGCTGGTGCAGGTGCAGTTACAGGCAGCTGCAACCTAGCGCACAGGCTCATAGATGGCGACCATCTGCGCTGCCCTGCGCTTTCCTCCCCAGTACCTTGTATAGGAAGCGCGCACTTTGAAACCCCAGAAGCGCAAGTGAAATTTCCTACCGTCACTACGCATGTGCTTCAAGAAGCGCATGCGCGGTGACGGTGGTAGATTTTCACTCGCTCTTCCAGGGTTTTGGAGTGCACGCTGCCTATACAAGGTAATGGGGAGGAAAGCACAGGGCAGTGGCAGATGGTCACCATCTATGCGCCTATGCGCTAGGCTGCAGCTGCCTGTAACTGCACCTGCGCCAGCATTTGAGCTGGCACAGGGCAGGCAGAGCAGCCCAGTGCATTGAGCGCATTGATGTGAACAGGGCCTTAATCATTATCACAGACGTGGATTCTTTACTGTATAAGCAGTGAGACTATGAACTCTCTGCCAAATGATGTTAGCCTAGGGCAGTGATGGCGAACTCCAAGCCTCGAGTGCCACACACAGTCCAGGTTTTCAGGATTTCCATTGCATTTAACAGTTGGCAATCAAATTACCAACTGTCAAACTCTATGGAAATCCTGAAAACCTGGACTGTGTGTGGCACTCGAGGCCTGGAGTTCGCCATCACTGGCCTAGGGTCACACTTGAGCCCTGGATCCGTTAAAAGCATCAGTTTTTCAACTTAGAATTCTTGAAAAACTGATCCTTTAACGGATCCATAGGCTCCCATGCAAAAAACGCAGTGGCAAAATGCACTGCTAAAAAACACTATGCATTTTTTTACTGCACCCAAAAATGCTGCTAGCAGTGTTTTGGGGTGTTTTTTTTAAAAAACACATATAGTTTTTGTTAACATGGGGCCCTTTAGGAAACACATCCATTAACGAATGGTATATATAAGTACCATCCGTTAATGCATAGCGGTTTTTAGAAGCAAAAATGGCATTTTGCAAAAACGGAATCAGGTTTTGAAAAGGCAGAAAAACTGACTTGCAAGTGTGACCCTAGCCTTAGCCTGGAGTCACACATAAGCCCTGGATCCGTTATTTGCATCAGTTTTTCAACTTTAGAATTGTAAGTCCTAAAACTGATGCTGTAAACTGATGCTGGACTCAAGTGTGACTCCTCTGCTATGCGTCTCTTAACAGGACCCAAAAAATGCTGCAAGCAGCGTTTTTTGGGTGCAATAAAAAAATTGATCCATTTTTGTAATATGGGACTCTATGGGAAACAGATCTGTTAACAAATGGCACATATAGGCACCATCCATTAAAGATCCATTTTTGTAATATGGGACTCTATGGGAAACAGATCTGTTAACAAATGGCACATATAGGCACCATCCATTAACGGATCCATTTTTGCTAGCATTTTTTGGCAAAAAATGGCAAAGTCTAAAAAACGCAGAGCTGCCAGGAGGCTCAAAAACCAGCCTTAAAATAACGGATCTGTTATTGAAACGAGTGGAAAAAACTGATTGGCATGTGTGACCCTAGCCTTATACTAAAATTCAAGAGGAGCCTAGATGACTTTCTTGAAAAGCATAATCTTACCAGTTATACATCCTAGATTCTTTGATAGGGCATTGATCCAGAGATCTTGTCCGATTGCTGTATATAGAGTCAGAAAGGAACTTTTTCCCCAATGTGGAGCTTAGTGTTCCCAGATGGTGTTTTTTATGTCTTCCTCTGGATCAACTTATTATTATTATTATTAATATTTATTTATTTATTTATTTATATAGTACCATTAATTCCATGGTATTGTACATGAGAAGGAATTACATACAAAATTATAGATATATTGTAGTTTACAGTAAACAAATTAACAATGGCAGACTGGTACAGAGGGGAGAGGACCCTTCCCTTGCAGGCTTACATTCTACAGGACAATGGGGAGGAGACAATACGTCGAGGGTGCAGCAGATCCATTGGAGGTGAGGAGGCAGCTCCTGGTGGTAGTGAGGCAGCAGCTCTGGTAGTGGGGGGTGTAAGTTCCAGTGATGGTGAGTTGGACGGTGCAGTGATGGTGAGGTGGAAGTATTGGTGATGGTAATGCGGCAGCGTGGTCATTGCAGGCTGTAAGCTTTCCTGAAGAGATGGATTTTCAGCTTCTGTCTGAAGGATCCGAGCGTGGTGGATAATCTGACGTGTTGGGGCACAGGATTCCAGAGGATGGGGGATATTCGGGAGAAATCTTGGAGACGATTGGGTGAGGAACGAATAAGTGTGGAGGAAGGATCAAAGATTATGTGAGGGTAGATATTGGGAGATTAGTTCAGAGATATAAGGATGGGACAGGTTATGGACAGCTTTGTAGGTCAGTGTTAGTAGTTTCCACTGGATTCATTTGGGAATTGGGAGCCAGTGGAGAACTTTGCAGAAGGGAGAAATTGAGGAGGAGAGAGGTGGGAGAAAGGTGGATTAGTCGGGCAGCAGAGTTGAGGAAAGACTGGATGTGTGTAAGAGTGTTAGCAGGGAGGCCACAGAGGAGTATGCAGTAATCAAGGTGGGAGATGATGAGGGCATGTAGAAGCATTTTAGAAGACTGAGGACTGAGAAAAAGATGGATTCTGGAAATATTTTTGAGCTGGAGGCGACAGGAGGTGGTGAGAATTTGGATATGCAGTTTGAAGGATACGGCAGAGTCAAGGTTTACTCCAAGGCAGTGGATTTCAGTTGCAGATGATAGCATGATACCATTAACTAGGAAAATTGGATCAGGTAGGGAAGATACATGAGATACAGGAAAGATGATGAGTTAGGTTATGGGTTGAACTAGATGGACTTAAACTCTAGCTTCAACATTAAAAACTATGAAACTATAGTACAGGACTGAGTCTACACCTCCATCATACTTATTATAGGAAATCTGTCAGAACTAATCCACCACCTTAAAACTGTTTGCATGGTCATGTCTGAAAGATAATTTAATTTATGTCTTTACTGCTCTATGACTCAAAAATTGCTCTTGTAATGCATATGCAAATCAAGCCTATGTTCTCTAGGAATGTCAAAGCACTTTCCAACACCCAGTTCTGTGTTCCTTATTCCTCACCCTGCCCCATCTTCATCTGCTTGACTGAGAGCTAACTGTGTAATCCAGGGGCTGGCTGGTGAGCTTTTGCCTATAGGAGCAAGCATATGACCGTGTCCCATGAGTAGTGGCCCATCCTTAAAGGGGTTGGTGGATCTCAAAGGGAACCTATCAGGTCATTTATGCTCCCAAACCTTTCACTACCTGTCCCTGAAGCTTCCTAGTACATAAGATTCTATCTTACTGCATTGGCGAGCACCTGGAAGTCCTGAGTGGCTGCACAGCCAGATCTGCCTGATTGGTGATTCAAGGTTCCAGCTGGATGCCCTCTGCTGCGATCTTATCGATCTAAGTGCATCAAGTATGTGATATGTATACTCTTGGCCACATTACAACTAAACTGTTTCTGGCCTTGCTCATTACAGGTGCATTAAGTGAAGCCGAGCAAGTTTAGTTGGCATGTGACCGCATGTATGCAAATCACATACTTGCAGTCACACACCCACTGAATCACTACAGCACTACGAGCAATGTTAGGATTCACAAGTCTGTAGACATATAATATCTGTATATAACGTCAGATGTGTGTACACAGTATTTTACACCCAGTACACAAGAGTCTATGTTGCACCCCAGGGCCGCGGGGCACTTGGAACCAGGCTTTAGTGCTTCAGGGGAGTCACAGGGGTCGAGACCCAGCTCTGTGACCCTGGGGTCAGTGTCAAAGAGTTCTTGGGGAAAATGAAGTGATAGGGTGGTTTAAGGAATAGAGTGTTTGTGACGCAACCCGTAGTTTGCGATTATGGGTAGCCGCCGCTGCTGCAGAACCTCTGGGTACGATGGCTGGGCAGCTGGGATGGAGTAGCTCCCCACGGGTGGAGCAGGTCTCCAAGATAGTAAGGGATAATTGATAGTCTCTGGCAGGCAGGGGTTAACTTTAGGCCTTGTTAACTTTCTCAGTGGCCTTCACAGCCATTTGCCGCAGGAATAACACAGTCTCACACAGTTCTGCAATTCTGTACCCGAGTTTATTCACAGCACGTTTCAACAGGTCATACGGTGTTACACTGTCTCTCAGATAAGTTACGGCCTGTGTAGTCTTTGGGAAACCGGGGTGGCAAGTATGAGATCCTATGTGGTGTGCCTCTCTCATTCTTTCTCTGATCCTGTTCTTCAGTGCTTCTGCCTGCGTGCATCTCCTTTCAGTGTCTCTGCGCCCAGAGCCCCGATCCAGCAACCTGCCCCCTTAAATTCATCCAGCTGCCTTCTTGGGGGATGCGCAGGTGTGAGACACAGCTCCTATGAAGCTCATTGCCTCCGGTTCAGCTATTCGGGTGGTGGACTCCCGCACCACGTTCAGATCCGGTCCCTGTGTCTGGACCAAACTCCTCTGTCTGGTATCACCAGTCCCAGATTCAGGCGCACGAGTCGCTCTCACTCTGCCAGTGCCCCTAGTGTCCTTTCTGTCTGCTCCTAGGACGAGCCATCTCTCTGCTCAAGTCTCTGCTGTTCCCATTGTTCAAACTCTCTCCTCCCTCTGACTGCAGAGCTGCACAGCTCTGCTCCTACATTCTTGCTCTGCTCTCTGTCTCAGCTCAACTCCAACTGACTAACTTCCTGTTTTCCTGCACCCCAACTATTATACCTCCTCCTCACTTGGGACTGGGCACTTCCTTTAGCGGGTTTGCCCATGGTCCCCTCCTGTTTCTAGAGGTGTTGTGTGCATGTGCTGAGGTTCCTGTACTGCCATCCCAATTTCCTAACAACTGGGGCACCACACCCATGGCTAAGGTACAGTACCCTTCTGTAGCTTCTTAACAGCAGGGGTGCCACATCTACATGACTGGTTTATGATATACTGTGACTACAGACATGTGATGGTATATGACAATGAGTGCTTTGTAACATATGATGTCTGACCACAGTATATCATACTAATCTGTACACTGGATGTCTTTATGTACACCGATTTACAATGCTCTATACTGCTCACACCTGGACCTGCCTACATTACCTCAAATATTATATATAAAAGCATATGATTTTCAGTATTTTTTTTTTTTTTTTGATTCAATAGATTTTTATTGCAAAATTTAAACATAACAAACAAGATTGGAACGTATAATCAGAGTTCGTATGTTTATAAAAAAACAAAACTCAAAACTTAACATATTCTCTAGTCTAGAATACGGGATGGGAAGTGGGTAGAGAGGGGGGAGGAGAGGATACGGATAGAGAAGGGGAAGTTACAGTGTATGAAATCAAAGAAAGGGAAGAAGGGGAGAAGAGAATAGCAAAGGAAAAACACAACAGGCATTGTCCGTCTAGTGGAATAAAGGCAACAGTCAAGGACGGAATTACAGTTCCCATGCAAGAAAGGTTCAAAGAGAGAAAATTTAAACATGTGGTTTATAAGTTGACATGAGCCATGGGTCCCACCAGCTTAGAATTTTTCCCTTCCGTTTGGCGTCGTGAGCAAGTAGTAGTTCATAGTGGAAGTGAGAGTTGATGGAGTTGACCAGCTCCTCTTTGGTTGGCGGAGCAGGCGACCTCCAATGTCGCGCCACACAGAGCCGAGCAGAAATTAAAATGTTAGCAATGTTCGGTTTGTGTATATGCGCGAAATCCTCCAAACCCAGTCCCAGGAGTGCCACAGTAGGTGTGAGGTTAACTGGGTAGTGTAGGATCTCGGCAAGCAGATGCCTCACCATGGTCCAAAAAGGAGAAATTTTAGGGCATGACCACCATACATGTGTGGCATCTCCCTGAAGTCCACACCCTCTCCAACAAAGCGGAGAAGGTCTCGGTAAGGCAGTAGAGAATCTAGAGATTCGATCTGGTGTTAGATACCAGTCCATGTGCAGTTTCTTTATTTGTTCAAAATGGGTTATACACTTAGAGAAAGCTGTCGTTTGAAAGGCCGCACATTGCCATTGGCGGAGATCTGCTGTAAAGTGCAGGCGGGACTCCCACTTCTCCATGTAGGAGAGTTTCACGTTACCTCTGAGTGAGCAGATCGCCTGGTATACAATAGAGACTCCATGTGCTTCAGGGGAGGTGGACCTGAAGTATCTAAGTAAGGATCCGTCCACATCAATGTCATCGGGGCTCAACTCCTGACAGGTCACAGAATCAAGGAAGTGTCTCAGTTGCAGGTACCGGTAAAATGAAGAGCGGGGGATTTCAAATCTATCAACCAAATCTGAGAAGGATCTGACCCTCCCCCCCTCCCTCACCTGCCGCAAGTACTCCACCCCAAGCGTTCTCCATGAGGAAAGAGAGAGAGAGTCAACCAACTGTTCGACTGCCTGTATAGTGATGTAATGGTGTAGGAACAAGAGAAGGGTTCTACTGTGTGAGTGCCATATTTGTAAGAGCGCCGTCATGGACCTTAGATAGTTTGGGGTTTTGCCGTGCAACAGAAGGGCACCTTCAAGCAAGAGTCTGGTGGACTTTCGAGGTGCCAAATGTCTCTCAATTTGCAGCCATAGGCATTGTGAGTCCTCTTTCCACCACACTCTGGCTGCTGCAATATGAATTGCCTGATAGTAGGAAGCAATGTCAGGGAGAGCCAGTCCTCCAAGTCTGTTAGGTAAAGTGAGAATTTTGTAACTCACCCGATGTGGCTTAGAGTTCCAAACAAATCTGCTTAACAGTGATTGTATGGATTTCAAAAGGCGGCGGGGGAACGCTAGGGGAAGGCATCTTAGTACGTGTAGAATTTTGGGGAGATAGGTCATTTTTATTATTTGAATTCTTGCCATCCAAGACAGGCCCAGAGAGGAGTGTGAGTCCAGCCCCGCCTTCAAATTTTTATATAAGATGTCGTAGTTACATCGCATTACATCAGATATGGATGTGATTTGGATGCCCAAGTACGGGAAGCCCCCTGACGACCAAGTGAAGGGTATGTCTCGCTGGAGTTGACAGGCCATATCTGGGGAAACATTTATAGGGAAGAAAAGCGATTTTGATGAGTTTAACTTATAGTAGGAGACCCCCGAGAACTCCGAGAGCAACCGTATAAGATGTGGAATGGATCGAAAAAGGTCAGTACATATGAACACCACGTCGTCAGCGTATAGGCCAATTTTGTGTTCTCGATCTCCCACTTTGAGACCCAAGATGTCAGGGTCAGATCTCACTCTCTCAGCCAATGGTTCCATCATCAGAGCGAATATCAACGGCGAGAGGGGACAGCCCTGTCTCGTTCCATTCGCTATGGTGAACCTAGAGGAGGTGAAGCCAGAGGATCTCACCCTCACATTGGGGTTAGAGTAAAGGGCCATCACTGAGTTCTGGAAGTCCCCCACTACACCAAACCTGTTCAGAACCTCCCTTAAATACCCCCAGTGCACCCTGTCGAAAGCTTTCTCAGCATCCAACGAAAGAAGTGCACTGGGGGCATTGTTCCTTTCCATCAACTCCAGGAGATCTAACAGCCTGCGGGTACCATCCGCTGCCTGCCTGGCCGGGATGAACCCGACCTGATCCGGTCCTATCAAGGACGGCAAGATTGACATTAATCTGAGCGCCAGAACTTTGGCGTACAACTTCAGGTCAGCATTGAGGAGAGCTATGGGTCGGAAGTTAGCGGTAGAAGTAGTTGATTTGCCCGGTTTCGGAAGAGTAGAGATGAGGGCCTCCAGTCCCTCTGGAGCAATGTGCCCCCGCTCACGCCAGAAATTAAAGACTTTAAGTAGATAGGGAGATAAGCTCTGGGAAAAAGATTTATAGTACGTATACGTGAAGCCGTCTGGGCCAGGGGCTGAGTTAGTTTTCATCGATTTAATAACCGCATGTATCTCCTCTAAACGAAACGGAGCATTCAGGAAGGTTTCTTGCGCAGCAGAGACCTTAGGTAGGTTGACTTGGTCTAAAAATTGGTTAATACTGTCGGAGGAAGGTTGAATTGTATGCTCATCTTCATGTAGATTATACAACTTGGAGTAATATTTACGAAACTCTTCTGTAATTAATAGGGGATTTCTGATTGGGACCTTTTGATGGTCGAGGAGGTGGTCTATTTTAGTGGCTAACTGACGTTTTTTGATGCGTTGGGCCAACAGTTTTCCCGCCCTATCTCCCATGTTATAAAAGTTTGCCTTCATTTTTTTATGATTTTCAGTATTAACATAGCCATGAAGCGATACGGTTTTCATGTGTACAAGGTCAGAACCACTATCAGTAAATGAATGCAGCAGCAGAAACACCATCAGTAGATGAATGCAGCAACAGAACCACCATCAGTAGATCAATTCAGCACCAGAACCATCATCAGTAGATAAATGCAGCAACAGAACTACCATCAGTAGATAAATGCTGGGCAAGAACAAGTGTCTGTATATGAATGCGGCGCCAACAGTACTATCGCTAGTAGATGAATGTATCGACAGAATCACTATCAGTAGATAAATGCAACATCAGAACCACCATCAGTAGATGAATACAAAAACAGAACCACCATCAGTGGATAAATTCAGCCCCAGCACCACCATCAGTAGATGGATGTATAGACAGAACTACCATCAGGGATAAATTCAGTGCCAGAACCACTGCCAGTAGATAAATGCTGCAACAGAACCACCATCAGTAGATGAATGCTGGGCCAGAACAAGTGTCAGTATTTGAATAAAGTGCCAAGCTTAGTACAGTGATTCATTTCAGTGTCAGATCAGCCCCATGATACACTAGTATGACATGAACCTAAACCTCCCAGTATGTCCTTAACAATGATGAGGAGAGGCTGGGAGTTGTTGTTACCACCATCATCAGACTTTGTACCATACAGAAACCACAGAACTGATGAGACATATTCAGTATCACAAACATTTCCATTTAGGTACCTTATAGAAGACATATTCCTGGATTAAAATTGTTCCCATCCCTTTCGTCTGCATGTAGTACAGACACCATGATGGGATTTCTCTCCTGCAGCTTTTATCTCCAGATTTCCCTCTTCTCCATCTTCAGCAAAATTTCCTGACACGGTGCCCTTAAAAATAAAAAGTCTCAATATACTGAACTCAGCAAAAAAGCCAGCACCACCAGAAAATAGCTTGCAATAAAAGCCGTGCAAATGCACATATTCTTTCCAAACTATATAATATTATAAAAATGAGATAGTTGGCAAAACATTTATCAATCTTTTGAGCTACCCTGCCACGTCAAGGCAACCTCATCAGGGTGGTCCTACTCTATATTTTTTTCACTTTAATTGTGCCATGCAGCCTAAAATATACACATAATTTATACACCAAAATTTCCTTGGCCCTTAAAATGGGTTTGGAATAAGGAATTGGAAGACCACACTTTTTAAATTGCAAGTGCTACATTTATTAATTATAAATTGTGAAAGTGAGAAACATACAGCAGAAAAAGTACATAATATCAACCTTCCCCACAAAAAACATCTGGCATAGGCATTGTTCACACACAATTTGCGTTTTTTTAGCACTCCTAAAACCACATGCGCTTTTTTAAGAGTGCTAAAAAATGTCCCTTGTGTGTCTGAAAGGATTAGAATCCCTTTTGGACTTTGTCATTTTTTCCTCAAAAACGCAAACAAAAACGCAAGCGTTAACGCAGGGTGCCTTTATGTGCCTTTTAAAAACGCATGCGTTTCCCATAGGGCCCCATGTTATAGAAAAGCATGCGTTTTTTAGAAAACACATGTGTTTTTTTTAACATGGGGCCCTATGGGAAACGCATGTGCTAACGCAGGGCACATATAGGCACCTGCGTTAACGCATGCGCTTCCCATAGGGGCCCATGTTAAAAAAATGCATGCGTTTTTGGGAAACCACCCCTGCGTTTTTTTCCAGCACCCAAAAAACGCTGCATGCAGCGTTTTTGGACTGGGGGAAAAAAACGCAAGTGCAGGTGAAAAACGCATGTATACTCAAATGTACCCTGCGTTAATGCACCTGTGTTTTTTTAACAGCCCAAAAAACGCAGAGATGGGCAAAAAAACGCATGTGTGTGAACAATGCCATAATATACCGAATAACCATCACCGCATGGTTACAAATAAGTTCACAGTTGTGGTTAATTATGTGATACGGTCTATAACAACAGGTAACAGTACCAAATGTCTAGATTGTGAACCTATGATCACAATAATAGGTAACACATCAGAATATATTACCAACTGTGATATAGCTAGACTATAGACCTAAGTAAAAAACACATATACGGTATATGTGAACAGGTGTATCACACCCCATTTCTATAATATAACTGCCAGGAACACATTAAAGGGAGGCAGGAGGATTCAGATGCCTAACTAACAAGTAACAATATAATCCCCAGGTTGTGCTGCTAAATTTAACAAGTAACACACACAAGATAATGAACAATACAATATAGAACATCATTACAAAACATTACCTTGAGCCATTATGAATCAGCCATTATGAATTACGAACAGCACAAAGATGGGGACACCAAGTATTATGCTGAATTAGCATCATCATATCTTCAGAATCATTCTTCTTGCTTCATAGTGGAGTATTTAGTCTTGTGTTCTCATATCCCATTCCAAAAAATTCCTGACTGGTATCCCAAAAATATAACGACAATAAGTGAAGCTAAAAACAATAAAAACAATATAGATTAAAAAGGGAATACACCCACATAAGGAATCCCATTTTCACAAAAATGGTTTGAAGCTCAAATTTTCATTTAAACCTTGTGGTGTTTTGGTATTCAATAGCACAATCCACCTTGTCTTCTTCTGAAGCAACCTCTTTTTCACATCACCTTCTCTACTGCCCATATAGACTCGATCAATCCCCCTCACAATCAATCCCCATGGGCTAGAGTTGTGGTAAAAGAAATGTCTGGGAATGGTTTTCAAATGTCTAGGGTCCAATAAAGTCTTACCATTGTGTGGTACCATAACCCTGTGTAGTATGAGTTGTGTTCTGCCCATGGTCAAGGAATTTGAGCATTCAGTAGGGATGAAGTAGGGTCCATGCTGTCTTTCTAAATGCAACCGGGCAAGCAGACAAGACCACCCATTTACCCCCTTGTCTCTAACATGCATGTCTTAGCATTACAGAGGGCAGCTGTTTGTTATAATATGTTGTGTTTGGCTTAGCACCTGTTCACATACATGTTAGGGAGTGCCAGCATTCTTTTCTTGTTACGTTTACAGGGTTATACCTTCTGTTTCTGCACCCCTCCCCCATTTGTTTTAGGTAATTTTATCTATCAGCAGGGTCCTCCTCACCCATACAAATAGAGGTGCTTTTAAACCCAGAGAGAGGGATTAATTAGTGTAGGTTCCCAGTAAAGAGACACGCCTCGACATGTCTACTGGGCGGATATAGAAATGGGCAATTATATATGCTAATGTGGCTCCCCGCAACGAGTGCGTCACAGGAGGGTATTGCATTCCAGACTGCAGATGTAATATTCTCTGACTAAGTAATAACATGGTTAACATCAGAGCTCCATACCCTACATGCACATCAAAATAGAGGGCCAATAAGGTCCTGGTGGGCGGAGTGTAGGAGTAGTGTGTGAGAGGAGAATGTAGGAGAAGGAGGAAGGAGAAGGAAGTGGTCGGGAGGAACGTAGGAGAGGGGGCTCTGCACAGTCCCGTGCAGCCCCTAGACCACCTACCGGCTGGCGCCATTACTCGGTGCTTAACAACCGGACGCTGGGCGAACATCCACGGGTCAAAATACACCCGCGCCCATCTACAACCGGATCACTGGTTCCGAGCTAGCAAGTTGTTTATCACTGCTATGCAAACCAGGAGTGGAGGGACCGCTTTACAGGAGTACCCCACCGCCACCGCAATCAGAGTCGTCTTGCCAGCGGAGTACCCACCAAAAGGACCCAGACTCCCCTCACACCGGAACGTACACACTGGGAGGGAAATGGAAATAGCCCCTTGTACCCGAACTTGGTACACTAAGGCGATATCGGCAACTCACCTAGAACAAGCTTAGATTGGAGGAACACCGAGGAGCTCTGAGACAATTACCGGTCATTGCTTAGTCCACCCAGTCCGTTACCTGTTATCTGTATACCATGTATCACCTGCTGGTTACAGTAAAATACCCGTTACAGAGACTATCAGTGTCCGTGTTTCTTTAGAACTGTTTAATCCCGCGTATTAAGAGTAACTAAGCTGCCTCACAACATCTTGTGCAGCTTCTGGCTCCGGGGACTCCCGCTTGTCCTGTGGGGAGCATTCTATCTTGCTGCATCACATCCCCCGGAGGCCCAAGCAGCGTCGGTGAAATCACCGGAATTCCCGCAGGTGGCGTCACGACAAGAATTAACCCCTTATCTGTTCGGCCAACTTTATTGATCTGGACCACCGGGCCCACACAGCCTCGGGCGCGGTACCGTGACAGGGAGCAGCGACAGCCCGAGACGTGCACACCCGGTTGTCAGGAACATTTAATAGAAATATGTTCTCCATAGTCCAAAAGCTGACACTTAGCTTCAGAGACAGTGACCCACCCCCTCCTGTGTTCACTTACCAAAGAGATCACACTCTACACGCCCATTGAACTCACCATCCCATTACGTAATTAGTGCAAGCTAAAGTTCTCTATATGGTCATAAAATAAATAATGCAATTTAGACTAGAGATGAGCGAACTTCCTCAAATATGTTCACCAATTTTAAATTCAGCAGAAAAATTGACGATTCTGTTCGTGATCGGAAACCTGAGCAATTTACCAAAAAATCGCCTGGCTTTGTTTTGGAAAAGGTTTGAAATTCAAAATAGCCCTAAAACTTTCCCTGATGGTTTGAAGCCAAAATGCTCTTCGTAGAACCCGCTGGATGGGATTAACACCATACCTTATGGTTAGGAGTGTTCCAAACCATTGGGTCTACTACCTAGTGTTAAGCGCTAGAATGTTTTGCACCGTTTAAATAATTTTTGTAAGCTTCCTAGAGTTTGCAGATTTTTTGACACCTGCAGAGTGTAAATTTTGCAAACATAGCCAGATGTGGCAACAGCTGTGAAGTCTAGAAAGCTTATGATGCCCTCAAAACATCCGTTTAAGAGAGCTTAATAGATATATTTTTTGAAAATTTATTTTTTATTTTATTTTTTATACTATTATTTTTTTATTATTTTTTGAGGAGAAGAGCAAACCTTTATCATTGCAGAGGGTCTGCAGCATGCAAGGCCATCTCTTCTACACTTATGTGATAGCAATTCATATAAAAATAGCATATGACCATTATATGCTTCACATACCTGGTCTTATAAGTCTGTTCACACACCTGAAAATCCATATTATGGATTTTGCTTCTTGAAAAAGTGCAATCACTTTATTGCAATCCATACATTTAGAATAAAGGTTTTTGGCATGTTAACAATAATAATAATATTTATTCATTTAGATGGCACTATTCATTCCATAGCACTTTACATACATCAGTAATGCTCTCCCCATTGAGGCTCACAATCTAAACATCCTATCAGTATGTCTTTGCAATGTGGTAGGAAACCAGAGTGCCCTGTGGAAACCAATGCAAACACAGGGAGAAAACATAAACATCATACAGATGCTGTTGTTGGTGGGAATTGAACCCAGGCCCTTAACATTGCAAGGCTGAAGCGCTAACCACTGAGTCACATGTTAGACACATAACTAATGTTGAACTTGTCCTTGCATTGCTGTCCACTAGCCTTATTCAGCATTCCAGATAAATTGGTGTTGAGCTGAATAAATGTATGTGTTTTCATTATTTCTCATCCAAATATGTCAGACTTCAATAATCACTCCACCAAACTGCAAGCTCAGGTGTTACTGGGAGCATGGGGAATGGGATTTTTACCTCAGGTGCTTTCTGCAGACCACCACAAGGAGGGGTTAATGAGGAGCTAGACAAAAGAATTGTGCAAACAATAATATCCTGTAAGTAATTGTTTGTGTCCTGGCACTGGAAGAGGCAGACCCCTAGACAAGGCAAAAAGCATCACCATGGACCTCTGCGCCATCTAAGCAGTGCAGTAAAATGCAATTACTCTCCAATACAATTACTGTTTGCTAACGTGTGCCTGCAGTACACAGTTTGTCTATGCCTGCTCTGGAAGATGTCATCTTCTACATGACCGCAGGGGCAGAGGGTGCTTTAGCAGCAGCAAAACTGGAGCAGCCTGTATAGGACATGGACACATATGCGGGCTGGAGTTCCACCGTGCTACCAACCATTGGGTCTCATATGAAGCGAGGTACGAATCCAGTGCTGCGTTTGGATGCCAGAAGAGGACCTGAGGAGCTCACAGTCAGGAGGTGAGCCATTCTCCATGTCAGCCTGGAGCACCAGATTTAAGACTTCAGTGGATCTTGCAGCATGCCTGCCTGTATTACACCTGCAGCTGGTGCCGCAGCTACTGGATCAGAAAATCCAGGACCAAGAGCTTAATCAGAATGATGAGGTGACCGAGGAGGATGAGGAAGACGAGGAGGTAGAAGTGGCAGACAAGGTGGTGGCAGGAGGGGTTTGGCCTCCAAGCCAAACAAGGTATTGGGCATCGGTGCTGGTCAACCGATCCACTCTGGTGCGTGACCATCTTCCCAAAAGACTCTGCACAACCTTTATGAAGGTGATGGGCAGCAAAGGGTGGTTCACAGTTGGCTTAAGTCTATTTGATATTGTCGACGACTTTGAGAAGTAGCAGCAGGAGGCCCGACATGGCCTGCGCGTCGCCTAATGTAAATAGCCGATGATGACGCCTTTGAGTGGTCGTCTGGTTTCTCAGCAGTGCTCTGAAACCAGGCGAGCACTCTGGGGCGATGTGTACAATCGCCCCATGTAAGAGGGGGACGGCGATCTTACAGGCGATGGGAGCCATAGGCTCCCATGTTTCAGAATCGCCGCTTGGGTTTTTGGACACTCCAGATGGTGCCTGTAAGATCGCCGGTCCGTCGCCGGAGGTATCGCCGCATGTAAACATGCAACGGCGACGCTGGCAGGGCACCAAAAACGGTGCGCTCTCCGGTGACGTCACCTTGTGTGACCGTACCCTATGAGTGTCTTCTATAAACATCCATGGGTGTTTCCCAGAAACAAACAGCAATGGATGTTGCAGAGTGAAAACTGCAAATCTATTGTTGTAGTGAGCAGAATTTTGCACAGCTCATGCTTCTGGAGACATGCACCCAATAAATTAAGCAGGCTTCCTCAGTACAGACTTGCAAAACATGTGGATGATAAATGTGGTTTAGGCGCACTGTGGGGCTCACATTAAAGGGAGCATTTTATTTTCAGAGTGCAGATTTTGCTGGAATTCTTTTTGAGGTTAGCCATGACACTTTTCCAGAGCTTTTGTGCTATCAGTAATGTGAGACTTCCCCTATATTTTTATTAACAAATGACTGGCCTGAGTGGAGAATTGTTTTTTTGTGGAATGACATGAACCTTTTACATGACAGTTTGCATCACATTTATCCTGTGTTCTATGCTGAGTACTTAAATTGGGGTTTACATCTAAATATTCAAATGATGTGATTCAGATAAAATCTCCAATTCATTAATTCATAGTGATGAGCGAGTATACTCGTTACTATTCTCTACTCGCACTGATAGTACTGTTTTCGGGATACTTGGTACTCTGTGATTGTTTTGGTTTTTACTTGAGATATTCGAGTGAACTGGCATGCTGACTGATTTTCAGCCAATAAACATGCTGGGATTGTTTGCCAGTCATAGCAATGCCATATTTATCTTTGATAATGGCATTACTGTGATTGGCAGGTGCAGTATAACCAAAGAAAAAAAGATGCTCTAACCAAATAGCGATGAGGTCTAGTGAGGGGGGGTTGTAAAAAGGCAGAGATATCTGATAACGTACTCAAACTGCATGGGATTGATCTCTAGTTCTGGATACGCGTAGTTGAGTAGCGGCAGGCGGCGTGGGCAGAAGTGAGGGTGCAGTGCACATGCGCCGGCCTCCGATCAGGATTGGTGGACAGTGACTATTTGAAGTGCAGCACCTGGATATAAGTTTGAGTGGCTGAACCATTAGCCACGCCCCCTTGAGGAAGCTAATGCAAAATACACATTGGGGCATAGGGGTCACATCGTCTGCAGGTTCTCACATCTCTCCTGACTGATAATAAGAACCTTGTTTGCCATATAGAACTTGCACTGTGTTTGATTGATTGATGCCTATATAATACAGTGCCAATAATCTTATGTGATGCACTTTTGATATATAGGTATGCAGAATTGACATGTAACTGTGTGTTTGATGAGGTCGGGCATTAAATACAACCAATCGGCCCTGACACAAAAAAACATCAAGAGTTAAACCTCCCTCTGCAGTAACACTGTTTCTGTAAGTTAATGCAAGCACTTTTTAATGGGCACTTTACAATATCTTGGCACCTTGATAACTGTACTCAGTAACCTATTGCAGTGTAATTATCATTATTGGTAATCTTGGACAATGATCATTAAATAACTGGTCAGACATGACATTTTTGTATCCTGTGACCACCTCTATGTTCGGTATGTAAACTACTGTGGATCACTGAAATACTTGAAGTGGCAGGTTTAAAGCCACGAAACGCGTAGGCAAATAAACCAGAGCCTGATTAACCTTTTACTGGACTGGAAGTTTCTTGAGGTCAGCGCGGACTACAAAGCCCAGCTTTTTCTTCGGTGGAAATCATTTATCTTCAGTGGGCTCCTGCAGCGACCATTACCAGGCTCTCTCAGTTTGTTGTGGCTCTCACAACCACCGCAGGTGAGTCACACCGATTGGGGGGACTGGACTATTTATTAAGACAATAACGCACTATGTGCGCTCCCTATTTATCCTTTGTTATAAAATTGTTTGTCAGCATATGTGTACAATAATGATTGTTTTTGTACTTTTTTAAAATATCTGTCGTATGTGAAATTACTCCAGTCCCCCTAGTTTAACTACAGTCATGGCCAAAGTTTTGAGAATAACACCAAAATTATATTTTCACATGATCTGCTGCCCTCTGGTTTTTATTTGTGTTTGTCTGATGTTTATATCACATACAGAAATATAATTGCAATCATATTATGAGTACCAAAAGGTTATATTGACAGTTAGAATGAGTTAATGCAGCAAGTCAATATTTGCAGTGTTGACCCTTCTTCTTCAGGACCTCTGCAATTCTCCCTGGCATGCTCTCAATTAACTTTATGGAAAGGTGCTCCATCATGCTGGAAAAGGCATTGTTGGGCTCCAAACTGCTCTTGGACGGTTGGGAGAAGTTGCTCTTGGAGGATATTCTGGTACCATTCTTTATTCATGGCTGTGTTTTTAGGCAAGACTGTGAGTGAGCCAATTCCCTTGGCTGAGAAACAACCCCACACATGAATGGTTTCAGGATGCTTTACAGTTGGTATGAGACAAGACTGGTGGTAGCGCTCACCTCTTCTTCTCCGAATAAGCTGTTTTCCAGATGTCCCAAACAATCGAAAAGGGGATTTATCAGAGAAAATGACTTTACCCCAGTCCTCAGCAGTCCACTCCCTGTACCTTTTGCAGAATATCAGTCGGTCCCAAATGTTTTCTCTGGAGAGAAGTGGCTTCTTTGCTGCCCTCCTTGAAACCAGGCCTTGCTCAAAGAGTCTTTGCCTCACAGTGCGTGCAGGAGCACTCACACCAGCCTGCTGCCATTCCTGAGCAAGCTCAGCACTGCTGGTAGTCCGATCCCGCAGCTGAAACAGTTTTAAGATACGGTCCTGGCGCTTGCTGGTCTTTCTTGGGCGCCCTGGAGCCTTTTTGACAACAATGGAAGCTCTCTCCTTGAAGTTCTTGATGATGCGATAGATTGTTGACTGAGGTGCAATCTTTCTAGCTGTGATACTCTTCCCTGTTAGGCCATTTTTGTGCAGTGCATTGATGGCTGCACGTGTTTCTTTAGAGATAACCATGGTTAACTGAAGAGAAACAATGATACCAAGCACCAGCCTCCTTTTAAAGTGTCCAGTGGTGTCTTTCTTACTTAATCATGACTGATTGTTCGCCAGCCCTGTCCTCATCAACACCCACACCTGTGTTAATGCAACAATCACTAAAACGATGTTAGCTGCTCCTTTTAAGGCAGGACTGCAATGATGTTGAAATGTATTTTGGGGGTTAAAGTTCATTTTCTAGGCAAATATTGACTTAGCAAGTAATTGCTGTTAAGCTGATCACTCTTTATGACATTCTGGAGTATATGTAAATTGCCATTAGAAAAATTGAAGCAGTAGACTTTGTAAAAATTAATATTTGTATCATTCTCAAAACTTTTGGCCATAACTGTACAGTAGTATACAGACATAATGTAGACCAGGGGTCTCAAACTCAGCTGGTTTGGTGGGCCGCACATAGAAAAACATTTATAGCAAGGGGCCGCATCCCTTGTAGGACTAATGGTACCTTTACACGCCGCGACGGCAGGCTGGATACATCGCGCTACTTCGCGTGCACGAGCACGCTCAAACGGCTACAAACGGTCAACGCACCCTCTTTACACGCCGCGACAAGGTGCGCTACGCCACGCTACATCTATAGCTAGCTACATCGCCGGGTGTCTCAAGTAGCCAGCTGTAGCGTAGCGTACCATGTTTACACACCGCTCCAACAAGCTACTATGGGCGGACCCGGTGCAGCAGGGATAGCACATAGGCGTGCAACAATCTTGGATTACGAGCCGTCCGTATGATGATAGGACAGCGCAATATCATCAGGATTGGCCAGGCATCGCAGGAGGCTGGTTAATAGAGCACGCTCGAGTAATTGTGTAGTGTGACTGGTCAGCTCCTTAAATATCCCGCCCTATGCTGCGACTACCAATCATAAAG
Organism: Allobates femoralis; assembly: GCA_033576535.1. Taxonomy (NCBI): domain Eukaryota; kingdom Metazoa; phylum Chordata; class Amphibia; order Anura; family Aromobatidae; genus Allobates; species Allobates femoralis. Next base: position 282,505,418 of record JARQOC010000002.1, on the reverse strand, counting down.
CAGGAGCGACCTCCAATGATCGCAGATGGGGCGCGGTAACATGGCGACTGTGTCACGCCTTAGATACATGGCAGCCACATCGCCGGGTGTCCAGAGTTGCCTTCCGTTGCTTCTTTACACGCCGATACAGCTCGCTACAATCGGCGATGTTGCCTTAAGTTTATGAGCAGAGACCATAAACAGATGTATCTGTCGCCGGCTGTAGCGTCGCCTCTTCAGACGCCGCTACTACAGGCGATATGGACGCTACAAGCTACAATTGTAGCTTGTAGCGCGATGTATCCAGCCTGCCGTCGCGGCGTGTAAAGGTACCATAAGTGATATTTTTAGTAATACCAGAATTTTTTGCTCAATGTAGTAAAGTACAAATCCTAATCCCCTTCTTGTAGTAATGTCTCCATCCTGTAGTAATGTCCTTTTCTGCTGATGTTCCCCATCCTGATCCCCTTTTTTAGTGATGTTCCCCATCCTGATTGCTTTTCCTAGTGATCTCCCCATCCTGATCCCTTTTTCTAGTGATGACCCCCATCCTGATCCCTTTTTCTAGTGATGACCACCATCCTGATCCCCTTTTCTAGTGATGTCCCCCATCCTGATCCCTTTTTCTAGTGATGTCCCCCATCCTGATCCCTTTTTCTAGTAATGTCCCCCATCCTTACCCCTTTTTCTAGTAATGTCCCCCATCCTGATCCCTTTTTCTAGTGATGTCCCCATCCTAATCCCCTTTTCTAGTGATGTTCCCCATCCTGATCCCCTTTTGTAGTGATGTCCCCCATCCTGATCCCCTTTTGTTGTGATGTCCCCCATCCTGATCCCCTTTTGTAGTGATGTCCCCATCCTGATCCCATTTTGTAGTGATGTCCCCCATCCTGATCCCATTTTGTAGGAATGTCCCCCATCCCGATTACCTTTTGTAGTGATGTCCCCATCCGAATTCCCTTTTCTAGTAATGTCCCCCATCCAGATCCCCTTTAGTAGTGATGTCCCCCATCCTGGACCCCTTTTGTAGTGAGGTCCCGCATCCTGGTCCCCTTTTGTACTGATGTCCCTCATCCTGATCTACTTTTATAATGATGACCCCCATCCATTTTACCTTTGTTTTACACACTCACATACATACTCATTCACACTCACACACCCTCACACACAAACCCACACACACAAACCCACACACACTCTCACACATCCTCATATACACACACACAAACTCACACACCTCACACACACTTTCTTATACACATATCCTCACTCACATACTCACATCCTCACACACACACTTACAGTTTCCTCACTGTAATGATGCATCGCTCCAGTGCAGGGGACTGCTGCGGTTCCCTCTGTGCTGACTTCCGGCCTCTGCTGTACTATGACTTTCTCCAGCCGCCACTCAGACAAGCTCTGTTGCTCAGCAAGATGAATGCAATCTGCCAGCCAGAGGCCCGCATGTGACGTCATATTCTGCCATCAGCTGTGAACCTCTCATTTGTTGGCAGCTTGCATTGATCTTGCTGACTGGCAGAGCTTGTTAGTGCAGTGGACGTTAGTCATCACACAGCGGGGACTGCAGCAGCCCCTTGCACTGGGGCATCATTAAGTTGTCCAAGGTGCCGGGGGCCGCATAGTGAAGCCCCAGGGGCCGCATGCGGCCCTCGGGCTGCGTGTTTGAGACCCCTGATGTAGACTGTCTGCATACTGTTCTTCTATATAGCTGTCTGCTCTGAGTGTAAAAGGACCTAGTGAAGATAAATAGATAGAAGAACAGGTAGACCAGGCTTACGAGACTCCTGCATTTGCTCTTGGGTCAGCTCAGTCTCCCTCTCCGCTGAATCACTTCCGGGACCACCCATTAAGCTGCTTGTATATTCACTGCACTGACCGAGAAAGAGCCAATCAAAGACACTCACACTCAATGAACACCTCTGTGATTTGCTGTTGCAGTCAGACTGCATTTCCACAATCTGGACAGTGATTGTGCTTGGTTGTCATACACATTAGGGTATGGCAATCAACCTGCCATTATAGAGTGTTAAATAAATAAAAAAATTACAAAAAATGCATGGGGCTTCGCAGTATTTTTAAATCTAGCCCAGTGAAAGCAAACAGCTGTGAGCTGCCACCATCAACTGCGTAAGTTTACCTTGGCTGTCAAAAAAATTAAAAAATAAATAAAAAAAAACACAGAGACGATTTGTGACTCCATCTTTATTACCCCCTCCCCACCATCATACCCCTCCATGATCCTTGTCTTCTCTCTTACTAGACAGACTCAGCTCTGCTATATCAGAGACCATGGGGAGGAAAAACACATCCGCTCCCTGTGGTCTCGGAATAACAGCGCTGAGACCTGCACTATAGAAAAGTGGTAAAGCGCTGGTGTCAGTGCTGGCATATAGTAAACGGTGAGGTCACCATTGCCATAGTAATCGTTGTTGCTATAGACAGCGCTGAGACGTGCACTACAGTAAAGCGGTAAACTGCAGGCCTCAACCCTGTCATATAGTAAGTTAAGAGGTCATCATTACCATAGCTATTAGTGGTTACTATGGCAACGATGACCTCATCGTGGGCTCCACCCTATTTCTAATTGCCAGCCAAGGTAAAACTAGGCAGATGAGGGCTGGTATTCTCAGTGGAGTGAAGGCCCATTGTTTTTGGGCCCAACATGTTAAAGAATAGCAGCCAGCAGTTACCCCTGAAAATGGTGCAGTTATTGTAGCACCATTGCCAGGCACTTTACCAGGCTCTTCCAGCAGTCCTGGTGGATGTGGCATGCTGGGTAAGAAAGAATTAATATCAGCTTTGTGTTGCCAGCTGGTATTAAGACCAGAGATTCTTAATCTCAGGCCAAGTTAGACTCGGCCATTAAGAATCTCAAAATAAATAGTAAAAAAGACACAACACAGAGAAAAATTATTTTATTAAAAAAAAAACACAGGCACTTAGTTACTCCATCTTTATTACCCCTCCCCACCCTCGTATTTCTCCATGATCCTCTTCTTCTTTTCCTGGATAGACTCAGCTCTGCTACATCAGAGAACAGGAGGAGAAAAAACACATCCGCTCCCGTGGTCTTTGATTACTAAATGACAGGGCTGAGATCTGCGGTATAGTAAGTGGTGAGGTCACCAATGCCATAGCAACAGCAGTTATTATGGAAATGGTGACCTCACCACCTAGTAAATGACAGCACAGAGACCTGCACTTTATCACTTTACTATAGTGCAGGTCTCAGTGCTTTCACATTGTAAGCTGTGAGGTCACCATTGCCATAGCAACAGCGGCTACTAAGACAACGGTGACCTCACCGCTTACAATATGACAGTCCTGAGACCTGCACTGTAGTAAAGCAATAAAGCAAAGGTCTCAACGCTGTCATATACTAAGTGGCGAGGTCACTGTTGCCATAACTGTTAGCTATTACTATGACAACATGCAAACATGCAAACGCAGACCAAAGCGTCACAAGCAATGTTTTGGTCTGGTTTTGCAAAAATGCATGCATTTTGATGCGTTTTTAGCGGTAACAACGCATAGAAATACAAATGAAGCAAAATGCAGCCCTGCATTAAATGTGAACGGGGCCTTAAACTTTGCTGGGATGTCATTTGAGTGATATGTTTTCTGCAAAAAAAAGATAGTCTGAATGTAACCTTTAAATGAAATCTCAATAAAGGAATGAGAAAGAGGTCGTAAGCCAGTCACAGGTTTCCAAAGTCTGAGAGACCATCATGACAGTACCCCCTTTAACGAGGGGCCTCCGACCCCTGAAGAGTTGTAGGCAGGATAACACCTACGGATAGAATTCTGCAACCTACCAGTGTCCACATTCATAACCCCCTGTCCCTCAAAGATATCACCTGCTCAATGAGGTAAAGATGTAGTAAGCAAAAGGTGGGGATAATCAGCTCACCACTGCTGGCTGGCATGCACGGATGTACAGTTGTGGCCAAAAGTATTGACACCCCTGCAATTCTGTCATATAATACTCAGTTTCTTCCTGAAAATGATTGCAATCACAAATTCTTTGGTATTAATTATCTTCATTTAATTTGTCTTCAATGAAAAAACACAAAAGAGAATGAAGCAAAAAGCAAAACATTGATCATTTCACACAAAACTCCAAAAATGGGCCAGACAAAAGTATTGGCACCCTGAGCCTAATAATTGGTTGCACAACTTTTAGCTAAAATAACTGCGATCAACCACTTCCGGTAACCATCAATGAGTTTCTTACAATGCTCTGCTGGAATTTTAGACCATTCTTCTTTGGCAAACTGCTCCAGGTCCCTGATATTTGAAGGGTGCCTTCTTCAAACTGCCATTATTAGATCTCTTCACAGGTGTTCTATGGGATTCAGGTCTGGACTCATTGCTGGCCACCTTAGAAGTCTCCAGTGCGTTCTCTCAAACCCTTTTCTAGTGCTTTTTGAAGTGTGTTTTGGGTCATTGTCCTGCTGGAAGACTTATGACCTCTGAGAGAGACCCAACTTTCTCACACTGGGCCCTACATTATGCTGAAAAATTTGTTGGTAGTCTTCAGACTTCATGAACCCATGCACACGGTTAAGCAGTCCAGTGCCAGAGGCAGCAAAGCAACCCCAAAACATCAGGGAACCTCCGCCATGTTTGACTGTAGGGACCGTGTTCTTTTCTTTGAGTGACTCTTTTTTTCTCCTGTAAACTCTATGTTGATGCCTTTGCCCAAAAAGCTCTACTTTTGTCTCATCTGATCAGAGAACATTATTCCAAAACGTTGCAGGCTTTCTCAGGTAAGTTTTGGCCAACTCCAGCCTGGCTTTTTTATGTCTCGGGGTAAGAAGTTGGGTCTTCCTGGGTATCCTGCCATAAAGTCCCTTTTCATTCATACGCCGACGGATAGTACGGGTTGACACTGTTGTATTCTCAGACTGCAGTGCAGCTTGAACTTGTTTGGATGTTAGTCGATGTTCTTCATCCACCATCCACACAATCTTGCATTGAAATCCCTCATCAATTTTTCTTTTCTGTCTACATCTAGGGAGGTTAGCCACACTGCCATGGGCTTTAAACTTCTTGATGACACTGCGCATGGTAGACACAGGAACATTCAGTTCTTTGGAGATGGACTTGTAGCCTTGAGATTGCTCATGCTTCCTCACAATTTGGTTTCTCAAGTCCTCAGACAGTTCTTTGGTCTTCTTTCTTTTCTCCATGCTCAATGTGGTACACACAAGGACATAGGACAGAGGTTGAGTCAACTTTAATCCATGTCAACTGGCTGCAAGTGTGATTTAGTTATTCCCAACACCTGTTAGGTGCCTGTTAGGTAAGTTACAGGTGCTGTTAATTACACAAATTAGAGAAGCATCACATGATTTTTCTAAGGGTGCCAATACTTTTGTCCACCCCCTTTTTTATGTTTGGTGTGGAATTAGATCCAATTTGGCTTTAGGACAATTCTTTTTGTGTTTTTTCATTGAAGACAAATTAAATGAAGATAATAATACCAAAGAATTTGTGATTGCAATCATTTTCAGGAAGAAACTGAGTATTATCTGACAGAATTGCAGGGGTGTCAATACTTTTGGCCACAACTGTATATGCTATACCTTGTTTAGACTGGGAAACCTATTTATTGATGACATTACATTATCCTCAATTATATCGTCTGTCATTAGATTTCCTGTGAGAACACAGAATCAAAGATATTAATTAGATTGGCCTTTACACATTGGGCTTTATTCAAAGATTTCATGCCTTCTAGCATAAACGTTCTCAAAAGTCGCAAAATATAGGTGCAACTTTCAGTTGCTACATGGTCTATTCTATTGTTAATCCATCATTAATTAAGCAGGTAAAACATCTGTAGCTGATTCCAGATGCAACATTTGCATTTGGAGTTTGTTGCTGTGAAACCACAACATGCCATCAAAGGAGCTCTTAATGGGCGAGAAAGAAAACGTTATTAGGTTGAATAAAAAAGAAACCTATCACGGAGATAAAGGAAATATTAGAACTCAAAAAGTCCTGGAAGACAACATTGGTGAATGATTGCAGAATTCTTTCCATAGTGAAGAACAACTTTTTCACAACATCCTCCCAAGTAAAAAAAAATACTCTCTAGGAAGTAGATGTTTCAACATCTAAGTCTACAATTAAGAGCAGACTGAATGAGAGCAAGTATAGAGGGTTTACCTTGAGGTGCACGTCATTAATCAGCCTTAAAAATAGAGGGGGCATTGTGATGGAATGGGCATGTGTGGCTTTCATTGGCTCTGGGTCAATAGTGTTATTTATGTGTCAGAAGACAGAACAGCTGGATTAATTCTGAAGGGTAAAGTGTGGAGATATGAGGGTCAGTGGGTGCTCTCGTCCGCTGGCCCAGCAGCCTTTAGCAAGGCATCCCAACTGAAAGTCGAAACTTCTTAACCGTGAGTGAAACACTACTCTGACAACACAGGGTGAGGGAACCACAATAGTAAGACTTTATTGAATCCCATATCCGGGACCAAGTGTCTTTCGGTCCGCGCCGCTGCTCCAATAAGTATTAGAAACACTGGAGTGTTTTAAATAAAAGATCTTCAGTTTTAATTCCGACGCGTTTCGGAGCTAAACACCCAGCTCCTTCCTCAGGGAATGACCCTGAGGAAGGAGCTGGGTGTTTAGCTCCGAAACGCGTTGGAAATAAAACTGAAGATCTTTCATTTAAAACACTCCAGTGTTTCTAATACTTATTGGATATATATAAAGGAGGACAAGAGTGGATCATGTGCAATTGAGATGTTTATTTCCGCCCACTGGCTGAAGGCTAGTGGATAAATACTCTCTTATGGAGCTGGTGGATCCATCCACCAGGGACTTATCCTCCTGTCCACATTGGTATGCATTATTCCCCGAGGGGATCCATTGCACTTAGACAACGGGCAGTATGAATATGCTCTATACATTGCGATAGATTGTCATTTGTAACCATCACAGTAACGGTTTCTTGATAGAACTGGATGTTAGAATTTGCAATTGTATGATGTGTTACAGATGTCTCATAACTTGATAACTCTCCACTGTGAGTTTATGGCATTGTAAATTGTACTGTCTATGCTGTTGTATAAGTGTTTTTGTAACCTTTACTGTGGAATAGGGGGAGATGGTCCCTGCACCACCAGCTCCATAAGAGAGTATTTATCCACTAGCCTTCAGCCAGTGGGCGGAAATAAACATCTCAATTGCACATGATCCACTCTTGTCCTCCTTTATATATAGTTATTGTTTGAGTTTTACATGGATAGGTGGTGATACCTCACTCACCTTCCATGTTTATGGGTTACATGGAATTGTTTATAATACTTATTGGAGCAGCGGCGAGGACCGAAAGACACTTGGTCCCAGATAGAGTTTCACCCCCACGATTGTGGAAGTGCGGTCCCGGCTGCGGCTGCTGTGTTTGAGCGATCAAGCTGGTTGTGGGCTTCACAACCGTATCAGGTGAGCAGTTTTCACACTGTATGGGATTCGATTTGTATTAAGGATAAGACCCTATGCGCATTCTCATTTTTTAGATATTTATTGAATCCCCAACACTTAACACCACATAACTCATAAACATAAAATGTAACAGGCAACAGAGTCTTACCCTTCCACTGGCTCACCAGGGATTAGAATGTTCATGCTTTCAGTGCTTCCAGGGCAACGTAATCCAATCCAGCAGCACCCCACTTTCGGCGGGCACCCACCGAGAAAGGAGTAATGGGAAGTGTAGGAAGCTAACCGAGCAGAGCAAAGTCTATAACAAGGTGACTGAACTGTCCCAACCTAGGTTTCTCCCTTATGTAGTCTCTGATATAAAACACAATGTTATCCTGGAAGGCAGAATCGAATTTCCTAGGCTGAGGTTATAGGATTCCAACCCGGATCCACAGACCCTAGATTGAAGCCATGTAGCATATGAACTCCTAGTTAATGATCAGACCCCCTTATATACTCTGAGCACTTATTTGAGAACATTGGGGACTTCAGGATTGGTGGAAAAAAAACTGTGCTCTCATTGGCTATATTTCAAGCCACATTCATAAGATCACTATCAGTCATGAGACTCTGACAGAGAGGATGAAGGGGGTGAGGTAATTTACATTGAATAAGCAATTCACAACCTTAAAACAATGGCAGACTTGCATAATTAATTCTCTTTGGCTAGGGTCATATTTGGGACCTTGCATCCGTTGGAAAGATAAGTTAAAGAATGCTGTTTTTTCCCTTGCCATTTTTTTTCATTTTTAGTGCTAGCAATAACGCATGCGTTAACGCATGGTACATATATGTACCATGCTTTCCCCATAGACTCGCATGTTAAACAAATGCATACGTTTTTACAAACACCCCCAAAAATGCTGCTTACTATGTTTGTTGGTGCTTTTGCAAAAACGCTTTAGCGTCAAACACATAGCACTTTTGAAATGCGTTTTTTACATGGGAGCCTATGGAAGCGATAACGCTAGTGTTTTTCAACATTTAAACATGAAAAAAGTGAGCTTTTAGTACTTCCATGACACTAATGTGACCCTAGCCTTTGAGTCATGACCCTCTCTGACAGAGGAGGTAAGATAATTACATTAGCAATACACATATTTGGACAAAGGTAGGATCTGCATTGTCTGGCAGTAACAATGACTAACTTAACATAAATTAACAAACAGTGTCTGACTTAGCTCATGCCACACATTGAAAAAGTCCTTGTTGTCAGATTCCTCCCACTTTCTTAATTAGCCAGATGGGGCAGCTAGATGTGGTACGCCTCTGTTCCTCCTTTTCTTGTCGGCATTGTCCTTTTTAGTGGTGGGGTCGGCAATAGAGGCTTAAATCTATATACCTCAGCATCATTACCTCCTCCAGGATGGGGAAACACACTGCAGACAGGCACTAAGTTTGGGTCCATGAGTTGTGTATCCATAAACTTCTTTCTATCAGTTTCTCCCCCTACTCAATGGCCACAGTCTGGATAGGTTTACTCACTGCTGTTGGCTCAGAGGAGGATGATGGGGTCTGGGAATGTGAGTTTTCCTTGTAAATGGTGGAAGAATGATCCACATCAGGGTGCTGCTTTGCTTCTTGGATGGGTGTGATGGCTGTGACAAACTGGCTGGATAGTCCTTGACCTAGGTCATGTTGCAAAATAACTAATGTGGGGAGGCCATCCATGAGCTCCACTTCAACATCCTTCAGGTTAGCCCTTGAAACAACAGGTGTGGGGAGGCTGTCCACATCGACCCCTTCCCTGGTCAGTCCCCAAAGTATCAGGGGTGGGAATGCTGTCCATAAGCTCCAACTCACCCTCTTCCTGATTGGTCGCCGCATCCAGCTGCACACATGTCGGAGTGATATCAAAGCTGTAAACCTCAGCTAGTGAGATGAATAATTGGGAACATGGTAAATGGTCTTCTGGGGAAACAATAACTGGGCTTACCAGGGTGATGGCAGAATCAGTGTCTCATAGTCCCAGGGCCTGTATCTCACTGACCTGAACTGGCTGGCCTGGCAGATGGGCTCCAGGCATGGGGCCCCGGCATTGGAGACAATCTTTATCCATATGTCCAAGGTGTCCACACGTATAATTGCGCCGTAAATTGAGGAAAATCACAGGTCCCATATGTAGACTTTTGTCCTGGTGGGGCTTCTGCTGGGTAGCGGAATAATCCATCTCGAGCAGTTGGTGATGGCCATAATTTAACTGGAGTTCTCCAATCTAATTGCAGAACACAAGCACTCTCTTCTCTTGAGGCTTTGGGTCCTAATGCAGCCAACATATCCTTGATTCAAGCTGCTTGGAACCGGTTTGTTTCCAGATTGTCACTGGATCCAGGATGTGGCACACTATTTGCATCCTCTGGTTCAATATATGTGGGGTCCAACCGCAAATTCAATCTGTAAAATCTGACATGCCACCAGTAGTTGCAGTTTCTTGTAGTGATTGTATTTCCACTCTGGTCCTTGTCCCATAGCTGAGCTGGTGGGGTTGGAAATGGTGGTGTCTGAAACCTATATGCCTCATGCATGGCCTGCTGGGTATACCTATATTCCTCCCTGGCTGCTGAGCCTTGAACAGTGTCCACAAACACCAGTCCCCTGCAGCTCCCCTGGATAAAACAGGCTGAGTGGTATCCTACCACTACCACCAATTGTGAAGACACAGGGGGTCAGTGGGTGCTCTCGTCCACTGGCCCGGCTGCCTTTAGAAAGTCAGCATGGACCAGAGCTCATGCCTACTGAATGCCCGAAATCCTTAACCATGGATGGAACAATACTCAGACAACACAGGAGGAGGTAAACACAATAGTAAGACTTTATTAGATCCCCAACAGTTAACGGAATAAAACACATAACCAAGCAAACATAACATGTAACAGGCAACAGAGTCTCACCCTTCTGCTGCCTCACCAGGGATTAGAATGTTCATGCCTTCAGGGCTTTCAGGGCCACTTAGTCCAATCCAGCATCACTCCACTTTTGGCAGGCAACCACGAAGAAAGGAATAGGGGCAAACGTAGGAAGCTAACCGAGCACAGCAAAGTCTGTAACCAGGTGACTAAACAGTCCCAACCTGGGTGTCTACCTTATATAATTTCTCATATAAAAATATAATGTTGTCTTGGCAGCCAGAATCGAAATTCCTGGGGTTATGGGATTCCAACCAGGTCCACAGACCCTAGATTGAAACCATGTAGCATATGAACTCCTTCTTAATAATCAGACCCCCTTATATACTCTGAGCACTCATTTGAGGACATTGGGGACTTCAGAATTGGTGGAAACAAATGTGCTCTCATCGGCTGTATTTCAAGCCGCATACATAAGATCCCTATCAGTCATGAGTCTCTGACAGAGGGGATGAAGAGGGTGAAGTAATTTACATTGAATCAGCAACACAAAATTTTAAAATAATGGCAGTCTTGCAGACTTAATTCTCTTTGAGTCACGGCTGTCTCTGACAGAGGGGGGTAAGATATTACATTAGCAATACACAAATCTGGACAAAGGAAGGCTATGTATCGTCTTGCAATAACAATGGCTGGCTTATTCTAAGTTAACAAACAGTGTCTGGCTAATTTAAGAACTTTAGTTCATGCCGCACATTAAAAAAGTCCATGTCATCATATACAGGTAGACACAATCTGATTAGATTCAACCAAATGCAGGAAGGTTGATTGGTTGGCATATCACAGATGAACAATGCCCTCAAAAATAATGAGAAAGCAACCCAGCAGATTTTTAAGGTAAAGAAGAATATTCTGCAATCAGCATATCTCAAACCTATTGAGCATGCATTTCTCATACTTAAGACAAACTTTAAAGCAGAAAGACTCACAAACAGTAAAGGACTGGTAAAGCATCACAAAGAAGGAAACCCAGCATTTGGTAATGTTCATGGCTTCCAGACTTCGGGCAGTCACTGCCTACAGAGAAATAAAAATTAACATTTTATTTACAGTAAAGTTGTCCAATGACAGTCCCTGTAATAAAGAGGCTTTGAAGAAAAATGATTGAAATTCCTCAACATTTTACATATTTTTGTTCAACTCCTTCAATTAAGCCTGACAGTCCACACTTCAATTCTCAGTTGTTTCATTGTAAATTAAAAAGATAGTGGCATGCAGAGCCAAATCACTAATATGGTACATATATGTAAGTATTCTCTGCATGGTAATCTAGAATGGACATTTAAAAAATCCTGAGTATTGACCATCCAAGGTCTGACCTATTTTATTGCAAAGTTTGTTATAATTATCTTTGCCATAGATTTATAATATATTTTTTATATATCTACATGACACCAAAGGTAAATCGGATCCTAAGTGGTCTTTAATGTTTTATTGCATAACCATTAGAAGTGCATTAATGGCTTGAAACTAAAGCTACAGTATATTAAAAATGAACTGAAGTAATACTGTATATGTACTTTATCATGTTTGATTTTATCACTTAAAGTTGTTGTCCAGTCTCATGGCCACTTTACACGTCCCAACATCGTTTCGATATTGTATACAACGGCACGGGAGCGCGCACTTTTTTGGATGAAATCCAAGATCGCATAGGAGATGTCACACAGGGAGATATCGTCAGGTAACACAACTGCGATGTATACGCCCCCTTGGACGAGAGAACCTGGGAACGACCATTTAACATGGGAGTGAATAGGGGAAGTTGTACTCCAAGTTGGTGTTGGGCTGTCACACAGAACAATCCTGCCAGATCGTCCATCCAATATCGGGCAGTTGGAGAGCCTGTTCATTTCTCCCCGATATCGTTTTGGCATCGTTCTTGCATCGAATTGCACATTTACACCACACAATGCACGAACGATATCGGCGCCAACGCACGAACCACGTGACTTTTTATCGAAGTTGGACGACGATATCGGGACGTGTAAAGTGGCCATCAGAATAAAAATCTGCAATCACTCTATGTGACTGCAGACTGTTGATGCAAAATGCACACACTTTCACACCTCCACTGAATTGTCCATGCAAGTTGGCATGTCATGTGACTGTTATTTATGCGATTTGCATACTTGCAGTCACATGCCAACTAAGCTGATGTGCTTCTTTCAATTCTTTTCTATTGAGAGAAGTAGAATGAAACTAGTTGGCATATGATTGCAAGTATGCAAATCATATACATGCGGTCACAAAACTGCCCACCTACATGGGAAAACAGGATAATCATGATAGTGTGCAAATATCACCACTGTCGTGACTTGGCATCACTTACATTTTTTTTGAGACCAGGCCACCCTTTAAAATTTTAGATGTTGAAGGAGATTCTGTATTAATGCCAACTTGGGCAGAAGCAACACATGGAGATACATTTTGGCTTGCAGACATATAATTAAATCAGCTCTAATTACTAAAAGCAAAGTAAACATGTTAAAAAATCTACTTGATTAAAGAATATGCTTCTGTTTCAAAAAAAACTGTTGTTTCGCATTGTTTTCAAAGTATCAAGCGTTTGAGATAAGCATAATTTACACCTGGCAAAGACTTTCAAAAAACCTATACCTGGAAAAAAGATCAAAGCTCCTTTCTTCAAATCCTTTTGAGTAGATGTGCTTAGGAATGGAAAAAACAGGTATTATAGAAAAATGATTTTAGGATCTTCAGCTGCCAGAACTAAGCCTGCAAGCACTTTTCCAGGATTTGGACAAAGACTGATTTATCTATTTTATATTTTCACTAGATATGCAAGGTCTATGGTATAGGCAGGACCATATTTACATTTTACAATGCCTTAAACACCATGAATAAATAAGCACACAATAATTTTTGGTCAGTCTTAATAAAACTATCCTTTATCGTCCTTAGAGCAAAATAAATTATTTTCTGTGGCATGATTGATAAATGTAAATTCCATTCATTGATCATAGTTACTCTTGGTGCATACTGCACAGACAGGTCTTGGTGTTTAGTGATGTGGATTATGTTCTCCAAGAACCATGTACTATACTGGAAAATACAGTGCACACTATTCTGGATCCAAATCTATATACATAAATTAGCTCTAACCCTAAAAATTGGTACAGTGGCTAAACATAAGCACAATACAGTTGTGTTCAAATTAAAAGCAGTGCGTTCAAAAACACAAGTTAAGTCCAAAATCTTTATAATAGTTTTTATTTCCAGGCATTGGGAACATTGCATAATGTTTTCTAAATCAAAACATAAAGAGAAATGTATATCATTTTTAACCACTTTACAGAGAATAACAAAAAATGAATATTGGGCTGTTCAAAAAAATAGCAATGTCTGCATTTGTCTTTACAAACTTAAATATGTGCTCTTTCATTAGGATTTCACTTCCTGTCAATCACTAACTTAATATTTAGTTGTATAACCACAGTGTTTTAGAACTGCTTCACATCTATGATGCATAGAGTATAGGCCGCTTCACACGCTAGGATATAGGTGAACGAGATCGTTAGCTATGTCACGTGACCGAGATCCTTCCAACATCGTTAGTGTGTTGTCACACGCAAGGATATCATTAACGATCTTAAACTTGGCAACGCCCCAGCTATTTTGAGAAGAACGTTTGAACGTTTTACAAAGCGGCAGAATAGGAGAATTATGAACGATATCGTTCAAAAAGGTGTCACACTGAACGATGTTGCTGCTTCCCAGGACGTTAATTGGACGACAAACAACAGATTTGAGGTCAGGATCTCAAATTTTGGATGAACGTTACAATGATTTTTCCTTCCTGCATCGTCCATTTACACGCAATGACGCACTAATGATATCGTGTGAACGATCACAAATCCGTGATGTTTCAACGAGATCCTAGCATGTGAAGCAGCCTTAACCAGCTTCTAGCATCTGTCAATTGTCATTTCAGACCAGGATGCTTTGATTACATCCCACAATTCATTTGCATCTGTTGGCTTTGCCTCTGAAACGGCATTTTTGATGTCACCTTACTAGTGCTTTAGCGGATTAAGGTCTGGGGATTGGGCTGGACACTCCATAACTTCAATTTTGTTGGACTGGAAGCAAGATTTTGTTCTTCTACTAGTGCGTTTAGGGTTGTTGTCTTGTTAAACCACCCATTTCAAGGGCATTTCCTCTTCAGCATGTGGCAACATAACCTTTTCAGGTATTTTGACATATGCAAACTGGTCCATGATTCCTGGTATGTGATAAATAGTCATGGCACCATAGAGAAACATGTCCTTATCATGATGCTTACACCACCATGCTTCACTGTCATCAGAGTGTACTGTGGCTTGAATTCAGAGTTTGGGTTCGCTTGACAAACTGTCTGAAACCCTTGGACTTAAAAGAACAATTTTACTTATATCAGTCCACAAAATGTTTTATCATTTCTCTTTAGGACAGTTGATATTTTCTTTGGGAAATTGTATCCGCTTCTGTACATGTCTTTTTTTATCAGTGGGACTTTGCAGGGACTTCTTCTTAATAGATTAGCTTCACACATCATTTTATATCACAGTACTCACAGGTAATTTGATATTTGATCATCATTGAGCTGTTTACTGGCTGAACCTTTGCACTCTGGCTACTTTTCGAACCATTTGAATGATCATCTTTTGTTTTCTTTCACGTCTGGTTTTGCTTTCTAATTTAAAGCATTAGAGTTGATTTATGCGGAATAACCTATCATTGTCTGCACTTCATTATATGTTTTACTCCCACAATTAACTTTTCAATCAAAGCACAATGTCTCAAGATGCCCATATTGCTCAGGCTTTCAAGAAGAAATACATGTACGACATGTGTTGGCTTCACCCCTAAATAAAGATCACCTGATTCACACCTGTTTCTTCATAGAATGATTGACCTCACTAATTGAACTCCACACTGCTATTATTTTGAACATAGGCCCTTTCAAATAATTATTCAAATATACAGACCCAAAAACATACAGATTATGAATGCTGAGTATGTTGCTTTTCTAAGAATCTACAACAACACCTGGTAATTATTTGACATGTACTAATATAAATGATACAAAAACCAGTTTATAATCTGGTTAGTCATATTGGACTGCTATTATTTTGAACACTACTGTATCTAAATTAACAATACAACATTGTTCATATGTAGCATGCCATTACTAGATATATCTGCCATATTGTTAATAGAAAATAAAACCATGTTACCATATTTTCATCTATAAAAATGTGCCACAAATACAGGACTGTAAGAACCTGCAATGTTGTATTGGAAATAACTACAGACACCTGTAATCAATAAGCTGATTAATCACGTGCCAAAAAGAATCTCCATATAGTACTCAAATCCCAGCCAACCTGTTATGGACTCACCTGGTGAAGTAAATTCTCCAAGCTAGTACCATACATTGTTTTTAATGATGGTTGGTGGGGCCAGGAATTATTTTTATTTTCAACACCTAAGACTAAGTGACTTCTTATTAAAACTGCAATAATTAAATATATGCTGTAGATTTACATAAAACCCCATTAAAAACACAATGAAAAGATTGTTAATTCACAGGTTATTTAACCATGTAATCATGAAAAAGCTTTCCTGATTGTGAGGGCTAAATTATCTTACATATTATAATGGTAAATGGTGAGCAATTCAGCCTAATTAATGTATGAAGTCCCCTACGAGGCAAAGATTAATAACATCTTGTTTTTAGTGAAACATACATGAGGAGAATAAAGATGAAGGCTTAGAACCTATCAGTTAGGAAGGGCATTTATTCTCCTGTGCACTGAATATTTTTGTTCCCAAGACATACTTGCATGCCATATCAAATAATCCTGCATGTCTTCTAATATGGGAAATGCAATTGAACAATTTAAATTCTTTAGTTATTTTACTTATTATATATACTGTACATTACTATATGAATATATGTATATTGTATTTACACAGTCTCCAATATGGCTATCTTCATAGCAGAGGTTATCAAATTACTTGCTGATTATGCCAATAACATTTGAATAACTGTGCATGTTTATATTCTTAACATAGAAACTCCAGTGAACACATTGTACCCACATCCCTCCGACTTAGCACATAAAATGGTATATGTTTTCCACCACTTAACCTATAAGACCGTGTTTATGTGATCATATAAATATTTGTCAAAGTTTGATCTAAAAAACTCAGATGATTAGTTTTATCATTTATCATCCCTATGTAGTTTTAGCAGCTGTTATAAAAGGGATGATTCAGTACCTAAAATGTATTTTCTATCTACAGGGGTTGGACAAAATAATGGAAACACCTGGAAAAATCAACAAAAGTTAGTTTAATATGGTGTAGGTCCACCTTTTGCGGCAATTGCAGCCTCAATTCTGTGGATTCATACAAGGTGATATCATTGGCCCGGCGGATCTCCACAAAATAGCTCCCCAGATCATCACAGAACCTCCGCCATGTTTTACGGTTAGGAGAAGGCAGTCTGGATGGAATGCTTCTTTCGGCTGTCTCGAAACGTACACTCGGCCGGAGGTCGGAAAATGGGGTAAACGATGTTTCGTCTGAGAATATCACATGTTTCCACTACTCGAGGGACCAATTCTAGAGGTTTCTACACCACTCTAAACGCTCGGAAACATTTGTCATTGAGAGCAGTGGTATTCTAATTGCAGCTCTTCCGTGGAATCCAGATTTGTGCAGCTCCCGACAAACAGTTTTCAAGGAAACTGGGTTCTGTACGTGGTCATTGAGCTCTGCAGTGATTTTCGGAGCCATGGTCTTGCGATCCTCTCTCACAATTCGCTTTAGAGTCCGACGGTCTCTCTCAGTCAACTTCGACTTTCGGCCGGACCTGCGCTTTGCTGCGGAAGTTTTTCCTTCTCTTTCAAACGCAGTCATTACTTTGGAGACAGTACCTCTTAACACGCAAAGCATTCGGGCACTTTCTGTTACACTAGCGCCTGCCATACGAGCACAAACAGTTTGGCCACAGTTGTGCTCAAAGGTTTACATACCCTGGCAAATTCTTTGCTTTCTTGGCCTTTTTTTTAGAAAATATGAATGATAACACAAAACCTTTTTCCACTCATGGTTAGAAGTTTACACACCCCAGCAGATTTTTGCTTTCTTGGCATTTTTTTCAGACAATATGAATGATAACACAAATACTTTTCTCCCCACTTATTGTTAGTGGTTGGGTGAAGCCATTTATTGTCAAACTATTATGTTTTCTCTTTTTAAATCATGATAGCCTAAAACATCCAAATGACCCTGATCAAAAGTTCACATACCCCAGTTCTTAATATCACATATTGCCCCCTCTAACATCAATAACAGATTGAAGTCTTTTGTGGTAGTTGTGGATGAGGCTATTTATTTTCTCAGATGGTAAAGCTGCCCATTCTTTTTGGCAAAAAGCCTCCAGTTCCTGTAAATTCTTGGGTTTTCTTGCATGAACTTTAGTTCTCCTTAGAGGGGCTCAATGATATTGAGGTCAGGAGACTGACATGGCCACTCCAGAACTTTTACTTTGTTCTGCTGTAGCCAATGACAGGTCGACTTGGCCTTGTGTTTTGGATCGTTGTCGTGTTCAACGTCAAAGTACATCCATGTGCAGCTTCTGGGCTGATGAGTGCAAATTTTCCTTCAGTATTTGCAGAAAATGTGCTACATTCATCTTTCCTTCAACTTTGACCAAGTTTCCTGTGCCACTGTAGCTGACACATCCCCACATCATCAGCAATCCACCTCTATGCTTTACAGTAGGAATGGTGGTACTTTCATCATAGGCCTTGTTGACTCCTCTCCAAACGTAATGTTTATGGTTGTGGCCAAAAAGTCTGATTTTGGTCTCAACACTCCAAAATACCTTGTTCCAGAGGTTTAGAGGCTTGTCTCTGTGCTGTTTGGCATATTGTGAGACAATTTGTGGCATTTGTGTAGTAATGGCTTTCTTCTGGCGACTCATTTTTCTTTAAGTGCATACTTATTGTGCCTTGGCTGCAGCATCCATCACTCATTATCTAGAATCCAGAACATCCTCACAGGGTGGTGATGCAAGCAACAAGTAAGTGATTGCAGGGTCATCTCCTGTTGTTCTAGGAGGAGTGATGGAAGCTGTGAGAAGTTACTGCAGCTCTAGCCTACTATGATGTCATGTTTGAGACTCCTCTCATACAAAACTTCCCAGGAAGTGCAGTAAAAAAAAAAATACCTTTATGAATTAGATAGGGAGAAGAGTAGGGAATTATATAATAAGGATAATTATAAAAGTGGTTAGAGGGTAAGAATAGATAGTTACAAAATACATTTTAGGTGTTGGACCACCCATTTAATAATTTACAGGATTAGTTACTGTTTCCTATGTTAAAGAACTGCAACATATCCATAAAAAAAAATTGTATCAACTGACTTAGAATGAGATCCATCTTTTTCTACAAACCTATAGATTTGAATCGGTGAGCTTGATTTAACATACAAAAGAAACGACTGCATATTGTGATTTATTCTTTTAGGCTGCGTTCACACGTTACATAATTGCCACTTTTTTTTGCACGGGTATATTTCCAGCACTTTTTTCCAGCGCTTTTTAGTGCCGGTAAAAAAATACGTGGTATTCACATATCACATTTTATACAGGTGGTAAAAAGCGCAGGAGGCACAGGAGGAAGTGATGTCACACAGGGGCAGGAATAATCATTTTCCTGTGTGACAGGTATGCACTTTCAATTTAGCAGTGTAACACTGGTAAAGCTAAATAAACCAAAGCAATGTGTTAAAAAATTAAAAAACTTCGATACTTTCCCCTGTGGGGACTGTCCTGGGACGTCTGATCGCTGGAAGGACTTGAATCAGCTGACCGGCGGCAACCAATCAGCTGATGTGTCACATGACAGCATCAGCTGAGCAGTGTAAATCGGCCGCCGCTGACATATCAGCTGTTTAGTTTAAATCGCCTGCCGAAACCAAACAGTGATTATGTCAGAGTGGGCGGTGTAAACTATCAGCTGACAGATCAGCTATTAGATTAAATAGCCTGCCAACAGCAAACAACTTATCTGCCAGTGGCGGGCGGTTTCAGCTGACAGATCAGCTGTTCGGTTTTGACGTACGATTTAAACAGCTGATTTGTCAGCTGACTGAGATCCTTGAACCTGATATTGGTCTTGGATCCTGGATTGAACATCGCGGAACCTTCGAGTCTGGACTACGTCAGACAGGGGTTCTTTTCTTTAATAAAGATGGAGTCACTAATTGTGTTGTGTTTTATTTCTAATAAAAATCTTTTTTTCTCTGTTGTGTTTTTTTTTAATCTTAACTAGAAATTCATGGTGGCCATGTCTAATATTGGCGTGACCCCATGAATTTCGGGTTTGGGGCCAGCTTATAATACAAAGCTGGCCCTAACCCCATTATTACCAGGCACCAGGGTCGCTGGATGAGTTGGATACAGCCCAGAAGATAGTGCTTCTATGAACGTACCATTTTCTGGGGCGGCTGCGCACTGCACTTTGCAGCGGGGGCGCCAGAAAGCTTGAGCCACCTGCACTGCGGATTCCTGCTCCCAGCTGCTTAGTTGCACCTGGCTAGACACAAAAATAGGGCGAAGCCCACGTAATTTTTTTCAATTATTTCATTAAATTCATGAAATAATTAAAAAAAAGGGCTTCCCTATATTTTTGGTTCCCAGCTGGGTAAAACTAGGCAGCTGGGGGTTGGGGGCAGCCCGTACCTGCCTGCTATAACTGGCTGGCATACAAAAATATGGCGAATCCCATATCATGTTTTTTTTTTTTTTAAATGTGTAAAAAAAATGAAAAAAAGGGCTTCTGTGGATTTTATATTGCCAGTGGAGGTAACACCAAGCAGCGGGGGTTAGCAGCCAGTAGCTACTTGGTTTACCCTAGGCTGGCAATAGAAAATGCAGTCCCCTCTGCAGTTTTGACGCCTCCTTTGCAGCCAATAATCATGCTGGGCTTCTTAACCAATCACAGTAATGCCACAGACATCTTGTTTGTGGCATTACTGTGATTGTCTGGCCGCCCAATGTCATAGATGACTCATATGGTTTATTTAAGCCCTGCCGCCACCATTTTACCCACATTGCATGCAGAGCCTGCGTTGGAGAAGAATAGGGACAGATCGCTGAGCTGCCAGGGAGAGCGTTATGCCTCTTCAAAACACCAAATCCCTTTTGAGGGCTACCTCTAGTGTACCTCAGTGACAGTGTAAATTAGAAAGGGAGAGATATTATAGCAGGGAGATTTAAAAGGATCCGTTCATCATCTGCCTAATACCACCAAATCAAGAGCTCTTTTGAGAGCTGCATACATAGCTCTTTTGAGAGCTGAAGAGACAGTACAGACTAGGACTACAGGGAGGGTGAGTGACTGGAGCAGGGTCCGTGTCCAGCAGGGTCAACTTATAGCAGCAGTACTCCGAAAGTTGCTACTTCCTGCTACTAACCTCGCAGTAGTGCATTTAATCCACTGTTCCTTCTTTCACATTTTAAAAAGGTGATTTGCCCAATGCAAAACTGCAGTACTCAAAATTGCTACTGCCTGTACTAACCTCGCAGCAGTGCATTTAATCCACTGTTCCTTCTTTCCACATTTTAAAAAGGTGATTTGCCCAATGCAAAACTGCAGTACTTCAAAACTTGCTACTGCCTGCTACCAATCACACACCAGGAAGCGTAAGACAGAGAAGACGAGGATCATGGTTGGATACGAGGGAAGGGAGGAAGTAATAAAGATAGTGTTTCTAAGTGTGTCTGTGTTTTTATTTCTACTAAATTAATTTTTCTCCGTGTTGTGTCTTTTTTAGCCATTTATTTGAGATTCTTAATGGCTGGGTCTAACTTGGCCTGACATTAAGAATCTCAGATCTTAATACCAGCTGGTTAGGCAAAACTGGTATTAACCCCTTATTACCGAGTATCCCACCCCCCACCAGGGCTGCTGCAAGAGCATGGTAAAGTGCCTTGAAATGGCGCTTCTTATGAATGCACCATTTTCAGGGTCAGCTGTGAGCTGCTATCATTTAGCGTGGGGGCCCTAAATCAATGGGCTCTCACCCCGCTGAGAATCCCAACCCAAGTTTTACCTTGGCTGGCAATTAAAAATAGGGCTCCACCCTACACATTTTTTTGCCAGCTGAAGTAAGATTAGGCAGCAGAGGGTGGCCGCTGGCAGCTGTTGACTAGAGATGAGTGATGTTCGATTCGAATAGTTCACCAATCTCAAATTCGAGTTGATTTTGGCCCTATTCGAGTCATTCGCCGAATTCGAACAATTTGGTTCAAATTCGGCGAATTTCGAACATGTTCGATTTTGGTTCGAAAATGCGGCAGATGCGGTCAGAAAACCGCATCTGCCGCATTTTCAGCCAAAATAAACATTCCCTAAAAGAAAGAAAGTGTTAAAAATAAAAAAATAATCAATGCTCACCTGTCCGCAGTCCACCGAAGCCTCCGGGGTGGGCTTCTAGGACCTGTGGTGACGTCATGTTCTCGCGGGAACTCCGGTCACATGACCGCTGTTCCGCGAGAACATGACGTCACCACAGGTCCTAGAAGCACAGGACCTTGCCGGAAAGCTTAAAATAGATATTTTTATGTTTCGGACCCTTTCTTTAAGTAAAAGAAAGTGTCCGAATCATAAAAATATCTATGTATATACATTGTGGAAGTGAAAAAGCCCACAAGCCCGGTTTGTTCGTTTTTCCGGGTGTTCGACGGTGTTCGTCGAGCATTCGACGAACATTCGTCGAACACCCGTCAATTCGACGAATCGAATCGAATTCGAACATCGGGGTGGTGGCTCATCTCTACTGTTGACTTTCACTGGGCTACACTGAAAAATACTGCGAAGCTCCACACATTTGTTTTAAATTATTTATTTATTTGACACCCTAAGATGGCAGGTTGGTTGCCATACACTAATGTGTATGACTACCAAGCACAATCACAGTTCAGATTGAGGAAATGCAGTATGACTGCAACAGCCAATCACAGAGGCTCTCAAAGAATGTGCACGTCTATGATTGGCCGTTTGCCGATCAGTGCAGTGAATATGCATGAAACTTAATGGGCAGCCCAGAAGTCTGGTAAGTCTGATCTAGCTATTCTAACCTTCTATCTATCTATCTATCTATCTATCTATCTATCTATCTATCTAAAAATTCCAAAAAGACAGGCAAGCCTGATGAAAACCGCAAGGTTGAAACGTTGTATCACATGGCTTGAGTAAAGCTGCTTTTTCACAACTGTGATTTGGAGTGCTGCCTGTCTTTTTGGAATTTTTGTCTTACTGCAGTTGAGCCCTGCTACAGGAAGTATTGCACCCGACTTTGGCATTGTTTTGTGCTGATTCTTTTTTGTCTTATCTATCTTATCTATCTATCTATCTATCATCTATATCTATCTATCATCTATCCGAAAAATTAAGGAACAGCACCAAACTCAAATAAACATTTGAGTGCAAAGCCCAAAAATACCCTGTCCAAACAGTTAAGTAGAAAAAATTATCAGGCAGCACTCAAATTATATAAAAAAGTGGACTTTTATTAGTCCATGTGACGCGATGTTTCAGCACTACGTACCTTCATCAAGCCTTGATGGCTTGATGTAGGCACATAGTGCCACATGATCTAATTAAAGACCACTTTTTTCTATAATTTAAGTTTCCTTACATTTTACTGCATGGAAATGTAAATGCTAAAATCACGGTCCGAGTGCTCTCTGTATGGTGTGCGATGTTTTCATCGCACCCATACACTTGGAGAAAAAATCGCAGCACCCAAAATTGCAGTAAAAAAGCGATGATCAATTTTTCTGCTTTTTGGAGAACAGCTCCTGTTTTGAAACTAAAAAATGCAGCATATGAACATAAAAAAATCGGATCGTCTGAATGTAGCCTAAGAGGTGGTTTATCATGATGGGAGGTTGAGATCCCTCCCTATAAGCTGCTATAACTATTTTAATATTGTGAATTGAGTTAAATCATTTTGCAGATATATTCTCCACACTAAATACATGAAACATATGAAGAAAAGAAAGTTTTTTTCCGCTGGACAAGAAGAACCCCTTAAATGATAGTCAAGTTCTGGCTGTCACAGCCAGGGTCGGTATCCCCTAAATGTCGCACCAATAGTGATTGTAGAATATAGGATTTGGAGAAAGAAAGGGGGCTCCCTCTCCCACCTGTTTCGTACTGCGGCTATGTACTCACTGGCTGTTGATCATTGTCATGGCAACCAGAGGTCAAATTACGATCTCCAGATCAGCCCGCTGTAGTGGCTATTAGACTATGCTGGAAGCATGGTCTAAAAGGCCGTTCTTCTTTTCAACATTGAACATCTAACATATTGCAAATATTGAACAAAAAAATTAAAACAATGTTATGCCAATAAACCCATATATTTATTACATAAAAAATAAACGAAAAGAGTACACATATTTGATATTGCCCCATACAAAATGACCTGATCTATAAATGTCTCACATTAACTACTACAGTGAACACCATAAAAAAATAAATGAATAGAAAAAATATCCAAATATACATATTTGCATCATACAGCTAAAAAAGCAGTGGGATAAAAAATGTTGTATGGAATTAGAAATTGTATTCATGAATATTAACCTTGTCCTACAAACTAGTCGCCAATGCAGCTATGTCAGCGAAAAAAAAAAAAGCTATAGCTGTTAGAATAAGGCCATGCAAAAACAATTTTTTTACATTATTTGTTTTTTTGTACAAAATCTGCAATATATATATATATATATATATATATATATAATATTATATATAAAAAACCCGAAGGCCACTTCCGGTCAATCCGGCCAACTTCCGTGATGGACTCCGGACCTGTGTAATCAGACCGGTACCGGAAGTGGGCGCTTTAGCGCCCACCAGACCCACGAGCGGTGAGCGTGTAGCACTCACCGCGAGCCGTTAAACTTCCACCACCCCTGTGTCCCGGCGCCTCCTCTCTCCTCCGGCCCAGTCCTCCCGTCTTCTCTCCGCCTCTCCGGCCCCATCTTCCCGCTCCTCCTTCTCCTCCTCCCACCGCTCGGTTCTCATCCTCCCCATGTCGGAGCTCAGAGCGGAGGACATGCGGTTCTCCTGGCGCCACCCGCAGATGACCGGCATCAGCAGGTTGTCTCCCGCCCACCACACATGCGGCTCCCCCACTCCTGCGGCCACCCCGCGGCTGCTCCTGCCCCCCGCGGCTCCTGCAGGCCCCCCGCAGCTGCTCCTGCCCCCCCGCGGCTCCTGCGGCCCCCCACGGCTACTCCTGTCCCCCTGCGGCTCCTGCGGGCCCCCCGCGGGTCGTCCTGCCCCCCCCGCGGCTCCTGCGGCCCCCCCCTGCTTGCTTCTACTAAAAATAAAAAAAGCCTCATAGAGGATACTCACCTGTCCACCGGCGCGCTCCATCTACGTCCTCTAGCTCCATGGCTTGAGGACCTGTGGTTGCCT